>JASWHV010000014.1:13509489-14186431 GCA_030760725.1 Neostapfia colusana | reverse complement strand
ATTAAAACTTGCACATACTCTAGTAAGAAGACTAATGTAACAGATGAATCCATTCCTACACAAGCTAAGCATCCATCCCAAAGCGACATCTTTGACAAAGAAAAAAATCAAATATGCACGTAGTGCATATATGCTCACAAGACCTCCTAATGTCAAAGATGGTCTTGGGTACACAAGAGGTAAGAAGAAATTCACTAGTGGTCAAAATAAGAATCATATTACTTTTGTTAAAGAAAAATCACATGAATCTGAACTGCAAACATTATTTCATACTTTTGATACATCTTATGTCCTTATGAAAAATAATCTGAATATATTTATGCTAAATATGCAGGGCCATGCCACAAGAGACCCAAAGCATGTGTGTGGGTGCCTAAAACACTTCTGACTAACCTTCGAGGACCCAAGCAAACTTGGGTACCTAAAACCAAGACATAACTCCGTTTTGCAGGCCTATTCTTCCATCGGATCAAAATGGGTGCTCGATAGTGGATGCACCAATCACATGACCAGAGAAAGGAGAATGTTCATAGAGTATGAGCGAAACACAGATCCAAGTGTAGGAATTTATTTCAGAGACAAAAGCCAAGGAAAAGTCCTTCGCAGCAGTAAAATTGAAATCGCCTCTCAACACACTCTCTCCAATGTTTTGCATGTTGATTTCTTAGATTATAATCTTTTGTCCATATATCAGAGATGTGACAAAGGATACAATTGTTTATAATGAGGGTGTGACAGTCTTTAGAAGAAACGATAGCTCAATTGCATTACAGGGAATGTTGAAGGGAAAACTTTATCTTGTTGATTTCAACAAAGATAAAGCTGAACTCAACACTTGCTTTGTTGCAAAAACTAACATGGGATGGTTGTGGCATAGACGGCTAGCCCATGTTGGGATGAGGAATCTGCAGAAACTTCTAAACGATGGTCACATCCTAGGTTTGAAAGATGTTGTGTTTGAGAAAAAACAGGCCATGTAGTGCATGCTAGGCGGGAAAACAAGTGGGAGCACTAGACCCTATAAAGAACGTGATGTCTACATCAAGACCACTGGAACTTCTTCATATGGACCTCTTTGGTCCAGTTGCTTACATAAGCATCGGTGGTAACAAATACGGTTTAGTCATTGTTGATGATTTTTCTAGATTTACCCGAGTATTTTTCTTGTATGATAAATTACAAACACAGGGAATTCTCAATAAGTTTTTGAAGAGAGAGCAAAATGAATTCCCCTCAACCGTCAAGAATATTAGAAGTGACAACGGAACATAGTTCAAAAATACTCAAGTTGAGGAGTACCTGGATGAAGAAGGAATAAAACATGATTTTTTGGCACCCTACTCCCCTCAACAAAACGGGGTGGCCGAAAGGAAGAACATGACGCTCATTGAGATGGCGAGGAAAATGCTAGACAAATACAAGACTTCGGACCGGTTTTTGGCTGAAGCGGTAAACACCGCTTGTCACGCCACGAACCGGCTATATCTTCACCGACTTGTGAAGAAAATGCCTTATGAGCTCCTCACTGGTAACAAACCAAATGTCTCATATTTCAGAGTATTTGGAAGTAAATGCTTTATTTTGAACAAGAAACCGAGGACTTCGAATTGCTTCGAAATCTGATGAAGGGTTCTTGCTTGGTTATGATTCGAACGCCTACGCCTATCGTGTTTTCAACAATGTATCTGCCAATGTTGAAGTGGCATGTGTCGTAGTGTTCGATGAGACTAATGGCTCCCAAGTGGAGCAAGTTGATAAGTGTGTGTTAGGTCAAGAAGAAGCTCCATGTCAAGCATTGAGGAGGATGGCACTTGTTGATATTCGACCGCAAGAGCGATCACTAGACTCAAGTGCTCAATATGTACCTCAACAATAGAGCAATGATCAAGGAGGAGCTTCGGCACAAGATCAACATCAGCAAAATCAAGAAGATCAATATATGCATGGAAGCAATGATCTAGGTGGAGACAATGACAATGAAGATAATGAAGAGCAAATAATCTCACAAGTGCCTCATCCAAGAGTACATCAGAGTATACAAAGAGATCATGCTGTCGACCACATCATTGGAGATATTGCAAAGGGAGTAACTACTAGATCTCATATTGCTAATTTTTGTGAAAATTACTCTTTTGTCTCATTTCTGGAACCATACAGGGTTGAAGAAGCACTAAAAGATCCAGATTAGGTGACTGCCATGCAAGAGGAACTAAACAATTTCAAAAGAAATGAAGTATGGGAGCTTGTGCAAAGATCAAAGGCAAACATCGTGGGCACCGTATGGGTCTTTTGGAACAATCAAGATGAACACAGAGTCATGGCAAGGAACAAGGCACGACTTGTGGCAAAAGGTTACTCACAAGTCGAAGGTTTGGATTTCGACGAAACCTTTGCTCCTGTAGCTAGACTTGAGTCCATTCGTATTTTGTAGCCCATGTTACTCACCACAATTTTAAGTTGTATCAAATGGATGTCAAAAGTGCATTCCTTAATGGTCCTATCAAGAAAGTGGTGTATGTAGAGCAACCACCAGGATTTGAAGATCAAGAGCACCCCAACCATGTGTACAAACTGCGTAAGCCTCTCTATGGCCTCAAACAAGCTCCCCGAGCTTGGTATGAGTGCCTTAGGGACTTTCTAACTCAAAATGGACAAGTCCGCAGCCTGAAATCGGACAAGTCCGACCCCTTGATAGTTTGAACCTCTGAATTCTTGTCTCCACAAAGTCTAATTCCCATTCTTATCACACCTTGTCACTCTGTGTCAGGCACGATGTCGTCCGCATCAGATGAAAGCATGTTTGATTATGAAGCTGAGCGTGACCGCGAGAGAGTGGCTAGGGCAAGTGAGCTAAGAAGCAAGAAGCGCCATAACCATGATGCAAATGATTCTCCTCCTGATGAAGTGCTACAAAGAAAGAGGAAGGTGATAATCAAAAAGCCATCTGGCAAGGATGGTGCAGGTGTCATCTCAACGGCACCAAGGAGAAGCACCGACAAGGGCAAAGGACTTTCAAGTGGACACATTGGTCCACTAAAGATGAAACCTCCTGTACAGAGAAACAGGCAATCCTCAGAAGATGATTTCAAGGGTAAAGGGAATGACTTGGCTGACAAGCTCAAAAAGGTTGAAGTCTATGAGCAGCCAAAGCAATTAGCTGACCTAAGGTTCTGGAGCCACTTCCATGTTGATTATTATGAGCATGTCTACAGGAAGATGAAAAATCCAGTGGTTGCCAGTCAATGGGTGGACATGACTCATCTAGAATTGAAGAACTGTCAAGCATATCATGAAGTCTTGGAGGCATTGGAGAGGCATGGCTTGAAGGATCTCCTATCCTTCCAATATAATTGGAACAATGAAGTCATCACTCAATTTTACTCTACTCTCTACTTTGCCCGTGATGATGGAGATGAGACCACTTGGATGACTCATGGATCCAAGTATAGTGTCACTTATGAGGAGTTTGCCAGGATACTCCATCTCGAAGACACTTTGGAAAATGAGTTTGTGATTCACAACTTGAAGCCTTTGGAGAAGGATGAGCTGAATTTCCTCAATGACACAAGAATGCCATCCAAGGCACCTACCACAAGTACTTGAAGCCATTCTTTGTCGTGCTTAACAGAATTTTGAGCAAGACTATGGATGGAGATGCAGGGCAAATTCAAGGAACTCTAAAGACCTTGATGAAAGTAATAAGCAAGAGAAGGACTTTCAATGACATTGTGAACATCTCAATCACTCCGAATAGGTCCTGTGGCTATGCACCTTACATCATGTTCATGATTGAGAAGGTAACCGACCTTGAGTTTGTCAAAGATGTTGAGCATACCGGCCTTAAGCCCCAGAAGCCACCAGTCTACAATGTTCCAAATGCCCCTGCCTCACTTGCAGTAGAACAAAGATCAAAGCAAACAAATGAAGGCACAAGGACTTCAGCTGCTACTCCTGCTCCTCCATCCTCCAAAGAGTCATCTAGTGGTGTATTGAAGATGCTTTCCTCCATTTTTGCATCCTGCCGCAAAGTGGAGGTTAAGCGACACAAGGAAAGCTTGGCCAGGAAGAGGCACCAGAGGTATATGAAGGCAAACATCAAAGCAATCTGTGAGAAGCTTGATATTGAGCCAGTGGGATCTCCTCAAATTTCAGAGGATTCCAAAGAAAATATCACAGAGATGGCGCCTCTCACCGAACAAGAATTGGCCTCCTTTGGACTTGCAAGTGTCACTATTCCTTCTCCCCCTGAGCATGCTCATGAGTTTGAAGATGAAGACAGGACTAAGAGTGAGAGAGGGAGTGACGGAGATTGATCCCCCTCATTTTTCCCTTTTTGGTGCCTTGATGTCAAAGAGGGAGAGATTGAGACTAGAATCTATCTATTTTGAGTCTTAAGGACTAGTGATCATGGACATGTATCTTTTGTGTTTTTAAGTGTTAAACTATTGTAATCTCTATTTGGATGCCTACTGTATTTGGATACCTGTTTTGTTTAATATGAACGTATGATGTTCATATTGATATTTCTTTGATGGTTGCTTCTATAATTGCTGTATTTTTCATTATGCACATCACAATATCTGCTCACACACACTTTATAGACACCCCACCATAAAGAGTGCATATATGTGAGATTTTTTTTGCTGTTCATATGTCATTCTCCTATATGCACACTTTATGAAAATCAATGTTTACTCTTAATTGTGAAATCTCAATTGATTGTCATCAATCACCAAAAAGGGGGAGATTGAAAGTGCATCTAAGCATTCCCTTGTGGGTTCTGGAGGATTGATGACAAACAAATCGAGATTGTCGAAGTGTGTGGTCGACACTTCCCCCGGACCTGCTCTGGGCAGCCCGCGGAGGTTCTTTTTCGGAGGGGCTAGACGCTTGCGGAGAGCTTCAGCGTTAGGGACGAGTGAGGGAGAAGCTTGACACGGCGAGTTTTACGTGGTTCAGGCCGCCGGAGCGTAAAACCCTACGTCCACGGTGAGCAGAGGTGCTCGCTGTATTGCTTGCTGCTCAGAACCGGAGTCCTGAGCTTGAGGGTGAGTAATGTCTAGAGTGCGAGTTCACAGGGTTTGAAGCCTTGCTAACGGTTCCTACCCGAGCCTTTTATAGTCCAAGGCTTGACTGGCTTACAAGGTGGGCCTGGGACCCGACAGGTGGTCCCGGGGAGATTGCCTGCCGACTACCGTACCTGCAGTTATGCCGGTAGTTGTCTCTGGCGAGGGCTTCCGAGTCTTTGTTCTGCCGCCCTGCCCATGCCGCAAGCTAGTCGTAGTGGTTGATGATGGCAGGGCGGCAGGGGATGTCTTGTTGCTGTGTTTATTGGCGGGCAGGCCCTGACACGGCGCACCAGTACGCAATGTGACTGGGCGCAATGGCACCTCACAAAGGCGTGCTCCGCGTCTCCGCGTCTTGGGAAGGCGCGGGTCTTGAATACCTTGTACGGGCACGGTATGTCGTGTCTTTACTCTTGCTGCCTACTGCGTGGGGGCAGGCAGCGCCGCTCTGCTGGCCACGTGGCGGGCCCGGAGCTCTCCTGTGAGGAGAGGGAGGTCCGGCCCCGCGGGACACGTGGAGCCTTCGGAGCTCTCCCCCGGAGGGGGGTGGTCCGGTTGCTGCTGACCACGTGGCGGGTCCGGAGCTCCCCTCTGAGGAGAGGGAGGTCCGGCCCCGCAGGACATGTGGAGCCTCCGGAGCTCTCCCCACGGAGGGGGGAGGTCCGGCTTAGTTGGTCACGTGGCGGGTCCGGAGGTCTCCTCTGAGGAGAGGGAGGTACAGCCCCGCTGGACACATGGCGCCTTCAGAGCTCACCCCCACGGAGGAGGCGAGGTCTGGCCTTCTAGGCCACGTGGCAGGCATGGAGCTATCCTCCAAGGGGAGGCGAGCTCCGGCCCTGCCGGACACGTGGTGCCTTCGGAGCTCGCCCCTGCGGAGGGGGCGAGGTCCTTAGGCGGTTTCACCCTGTGCGCGGGGGTACCCGGTATTGAGGGTACCGACAGTGGCCCCGGGCCCACCTCGGGGGAGGTAACGATCCCGGGGTGGGGCCTTCTTCTTTCCTCGCACTTCCTTGTCTTGAGTATTCTCTGTGCTGATAGGGTCTCGACGGCTTCGGAGTTCAGCTTCTGAGGAGAGGGTGAACCCTGGCATCGGAGCTCAACCTTGTTGTGGGGGCGGAGGTCCGGAAGTCATTGGAGCTCAGGCCCACGGAGGGCGTGAGGTCCGGCATCAGAGCTCGCCTCTGAAAGGAGGGCGAGAGCTGGCATCGGATCTCGGCCCAACTGTGGGGGCGGAGGTCCGGAAGTCATCGGAGCTCAGGCCCACGGAGGGCGTGAGGTCCGGCATCAGGGCTCGCCTCTGAAAGGAGGGCGAGGGCTGGCCTCGGAGCTCGGCCCAACTGTGGGGGCGGAGGTCCGGAAGTCATCGGAGCTCAGGCCCACGGAGGGCGTGAGGTCCGGCATCAGGGCTCGCCTCTGAAAGGAGGGCGAGGGCTGGCATCGGAGCCCGGCCCAACTGTGGGGGCGGAGGTCCGGAAGTCATCGGAGCTCAGGTCCACGGAGGGCGTGAGGTCCGGCATCAGGGCTCTACTCTGAAAGGAGGGCGAGGGCTGGCCTCGGAGCTCGGCCCGGCTGTGGGGGCGGAGGTCCGGAAGTCATCGGAGCTCAGGCCCACAGAGGGCGTGAGGTCCGACATCAGGGCTCGCCTCTAAAAGGAGGGCGAGGGCTGGCCTCGAAGCTCGGCTCAGCTGTGGGGGCGGAAGTCCGGAAGTCATCGGAGCTCAGGCCCACGGAGGGCGTGAGGTCCGGCATCAGGGCTCGCCTCTGAAAGGAGGGCGAGGGCTGGCATCGGAGCTCGGCCCAGCTGTGGGGGCGGAGGTCCAGAAGTCATTGGAGCTCAGGCCCACGGAGAGCGTGAGGTCCGGCATCAGGGCTCGCCTCTGAAAGGAGGGCGAGGGCTGGCATCGGAGCTCGGCCTAGCTGTGGGGGCGGAGGTCCGGAAGTCATCGGAGCTCAGGCCCACGGAGGGTGTGAGGTCCGGCATCAGGGCTCACCTCTGCGGAGGGGTGATGTGCGTCTTCATAGCTCAGCCCAGTATAGGGCGCAAGGTCCGACTTCGGTGTTCACCCCTGCTGATAGGGTGGTGACCGACTTTGGAGATCGCCCCTGCGATAAGGGTGTCGTCCGACATCGGACCTTAGCCCAGTGTAGGGCACACGGTCTGGCTTCGGTGTTCACCCCTGGGGGTGGCGACCGGCTTCGGAGATCGCCCCTGCGATAGGGGTGTCATCCGGCATCGGACCTTAGCCCAGTGTAGGGCACACGGTCCGGCTTCGGTGTTCATCCCTGGGGGGTGGCGACCGGCTTCGGAGATAGCCCCTGCGATAGGGGTGTCATCCGGCATCGGACCTTAGCCCAGTGTAGGGCACACGGTCCGACTTCGGTGTTCGCCCCTGGGGGGTGGCGACCGGCTTCGTAGATCGCCCCTGCGATAGGGGTGTCGTCCGGCATCGGACCTTAGCCCAGTGTAGGGCACACGGTTCGGCTTCGGTGTTCACCCCTCGGGGGTGGTGACCGGCTTCGGAGATCGCCCCTGCGTTAGGGGTGTCGTCCGACATCGGACCTTAGCCCAGTGTAGGGCACACGGTCCGGCTTCGGTGTTCACCCCTGGGGGGTGGCGACTGGCTTCGGAGATCGCCCTTGCGATAGGGGTGTTGTCCGGCATCGGACCTTAGCCCAGTGTAGGGAACACGGTCCGGCTTCGGTGTTCACCCCTGGGGGGTGGCGACCGGCTTCGGAGATCGCCCCTGCGATAGGAGTGTCGTCCGGCATCGGACCTTAGCCCAGTGTAGGGCACACGGTCCGGCTTTGGTGTTCACCCCTCGGGGGTGGCGACCGGCTTCAGAGATCGCCCCTGCGATAGGGGTGTCGTCCGGCATCGGACCTCAGTGTAGGGCACACGGTACAGCTTTTGTGTTCACCCCTGGGGGGTGGCGACCGGCTTCGGAGATCGCCCCTGCGATAGGGGTGTCGTCCGGCATCGGACCTTAGCCCAGTGTAGGGCACACGGTCCGGCTTCGGTGTTCACCCCTGGGGGGTGGCAACCGGCTTCGGAGGTCGCCCCTGCGATAGGGGTGTCGTCCGGCATCGGACCTTAGCCCAGTGTAGGGAACACGGTCCGGCTTCGGAGCTCACCCCTGCTGAGGGGGTGAGGTGTGGCGCTGCTTAGGGGCCCTCCCTTTCCTATCCCTTAGTCTCATTTGGCTTACGGTCCCGGGTCGGAATACGGGGCTTGGGTAATCCAGTGCACTTGGTCCCGGAGGTCTGGCCCCCAGCCCTTGTCAGGGTGTAACCGTCCGGCCCCCTAGTACTCAGACCTAGCGCTGGGGGGCAGAGTGCGCATGCTTTGGGTGCAGGACCGGGCAAAGCAAGGCTCGTGACCCCTCGGTCTGGCGTAGGTCTTTTCCTGGAGGAGACCAACTGGCGTTACAGTACCCTTACAGGGGGAGGTCCAAAAGGCCCCCGGGCCTCTGGCAGGTACCCCAAGCACTACCGCCTTCGGCAGGATGGCAAATATCGACTATGCGTGAGAGCAGGAAAGAGGAACCGAGTGTACAATGGATGTACACTGTCTAGAGCGTGGGGAGGTGATCATATAAATTAATGCGTAATTTAAATAAACACCTAAGTAAGCATGGTGAACTTACTGGGGTAGCATCAGAGCGCATGTCTTGGGCTCCCATGCACGGACCGGTGGCACCAGGGCGTCTGCCGGTACTGCGCGATCTGGAGCGGAGGATTGACGGCAGCAGCGTCGAGGTCGTTGACGTCGCGGATCCACTGCTGGGTGGCCCCCTGGAGGGCGTCTTCAGCTGGCGAATTGTCCAGGAGCGCTTCTGCGGCGGCTAGCGCGCTTGCTTGAGCGGCACTCTACGTCGCGGTAGACCATGAGGTTGATGGAGTTCGTGTTGCCGGAGCCGGCTGCTGGCTTCCAGCTCGCACCGACACACTCTGTGCTGAGTGTGTCGAGACGTAGTTCTCGCTGGTCACCGTTCGTCGAGAATGTGGGCCACGAGAGCTTGCCGCTAAAGGAAGCTTCGTCATCTTCGTCGGCGTAAGCTCGTCGCACAAGGGAAAGGCCCCCTTCCTGGCGCGCCAAATGTCAAAGTGTGTGGTCGACACTTCCCCCGGATCTGCTCTGGGCAGCTCGCGGAGGTTCTTTTTCGGAGGGGCTAGATGCTTGCGGAGAGCTTCAGCGTTAGGGACGAGTGAGGGAGAAGCTTGACACGGCGAGTTTTACATGGTTCAGGCTGCCGGAGCGTAAAACCCTACGTCCACGGTGAGCAGAGGTGCTCGCTGTATTGCTTGCTGCTCAGAACCGGAGTCCTGAGCTTGAGGGCGAGTAATGTCTAGAGTGCGAGTTCAAGGGTTCGAACCCTTGCTAACGTTGCCTACCCGAGCCTTTTATAGTCCAAGGCTCGAGTGGCTTACAAGGTGGGCCCGGGACCCGACAGGTGGTCCTGGGGAGATTACCTGCCGACTACCGTACCTGCAATTATGCCGGTAGTTGTCTCTGGCGAGGGCTTCCGAGTCTTCGTTCTGTCGCCCTGCCCATGCCGCAAGCTAGTCGTAGTGGTTGATGATGGCAGGGGCGGCAGGGGATGTCTTGTTGCTGTGTTTATTGGCGGGCAGGCTCTGACACGGCGCGCCAATCCGCGATGTGACTGGGCGCAATGGCACCTGACAGAGGCGTGCTCCGCGTCTCCGCGTCTTGGGAAGGCGCGGGTCTTGAATACCTTGTACGGGCACGGCATGGCGCGTCTTTACTCTTGCTGCCTACCGCGTGGGGGCAGGAAGCGCCGCTCTGCTGGCCACGTGGCGTGCCCGAAGCTCTCCTCTGAGGAGAGGGAGGTCTGGCCCCGCGGGACACGTGGAGCCTTCGGAGCTCTCCCCGCGGAGGGGGGTGGTCCGGCTGCTGCTGGCCACGTGGCGGGTCCGGAGCTCCCCTCTGAGGAGAGGGAGGTCCGGCTCCGCAGGACACGTGGAGCCTCCGGAGAACTCCCCGTGGAGGGGGGAGGTCCGGCTTAGTTGGTCACGTGGCGGGTCCGGAGCTCTCCTCTGAGGAGAGAGAGGTCCGGCCCCGCTGGACACATGGCGCCTTCGGAGCTCACCCCCGCGGAGGAGGCGAGGTCTAGCCTTCTAGGCCACGTGGCAGGCCCGGAGCTATCCTCCGAGGGGAGGCGAGCTCCGGCCCTGCAGGACACGTGGTGCCTTCGGAGCTCGCCCCTGCGGAGGGGGCGAGGTTCTTAGGCGGTTTCACCCTGTGCGCGGGGGTACCCGGTATTGAGGGTACCGACAGAGATCCTAATGAATTCATTGAGATGAATGTAGGTCTCAAAGACTAGAACTTATGGTGCACTCAAAAAGGTGAAAAATGAGGAGTGAGAAAAGGAAAAACCCAAATGATCAAGGAAGCGCAAAGTAGATATCAATGTATAGGATGTGTGTGAGAGACACATTCCAAGAGCTTATATCCTTGCGTAAAGGGTAAGGGCTAAAATCAATTAATTAAGCAATACACTGAAGCACCGGACTAGTCCGTTCACTAGCAGACTAGTCTAATCGAGTTACTGTTCTCACATGGACAAGTCCGAAACAGAACCGGACAAGTCTGTTCAACTCACTTACTGCACTCGGACAAGTCTAGACACATGCCGGACAATTCCGTTCAACCTTCTGATATTCACTCAACACATATACCCTGCACCAGACAAGTCCGCCCTATTGCAGACTAGTCCGATTGAGTCTCTAGACTCATCACAGACTAGTTCGGATTACCCTTTGTTCCAATACGGACAAGTCTGGTACACCTCACACAAATTAGGGTTTCAGGTGTGCTGCACCATTCACGCAAATTTTACACAACACACCGGACTAGTTCGGTTCCCAGAGCGGACAAGTCCGGCAGTCAGCCTCCCTAACGGTAGTTTGTTTTTGGAAACACTATAAATAGGTGAGAAACATGCACAACTAAAATCTTATGAACCCTAGCGCCTCCACTTGTCCCAAGAGCACAAAAACATCTCTCCCTGCACATCTAAAGCCCTTAAAAGCTAAATCCTTTGGAAATCAAGATTTGGGATAGAGAGATTGTCTTCTACGCATTGCCAAGCTCTTGGGGTTTGATCTCTCATACACTTTTACGTTTGTTGTAAATCTTTCGAGTGTGTTTGATCGTATTTCTCTCTGTAATTTTGTGGGAGCCCTCAACGTGTGAGGTTGCCCCAGCGACTTGGTGATTTTCCCCGTGATAGTGGAACTCAAGTTGGCCTTCGTGGTAACTTGAAGAGGTTAAGGGTTGATTGAGACTCGGTTCTGTGTGAGCTTCTCAACGAGGACGTAGATCTCTTTGGTGATATCGAACCTCGGTAAAAATCCATGTATTTTGTATTCTTGTTATTTACTTTTACAATCATTTAGGGCATAGGGTTGATTAATATTGCAACAAATATTAATCTTGTATTCCTCGTTCAAATTAATTATCCTAATACCTACACAGGTTGTTAGGTAATTTACTTATTTTCGCTGCTATAACATTTGAGGAGAATACATTAAATAATATATCTTTTTATCAGTATAACTAGCACACCAGACTAGTCCGTACCTATACCGGACTAGTCCGGTCCCTCCTGTATTTGATGAATTTGCTAAGTGTTGCAGGAAAAAATTTCAACGCCTATTCACCCCCCTCTAGGCCACATTCACGAAGCCCTCGTCACGTCTACCAGCCGCAAGGTCTCCTCCATGCCTTCCCGGGCCAAGAAAACCCGCTAGGTGAGATTCCGGAGCCCCCTTTTTCCGGTCTTTAGCTACACATAGGATGGATTGTAGGAACGGATCCGTAGCTCGGGTGGCGTCTAAGGGTTGCGCCCATGGCACGCCGCCGCTCGAAGCTGGCGGCGGCCGCCGGGCGGCCAGGGTCTAACTGAACCATTCGATCTCGCGCCAATGGCCGAGACTAGAACCCCCGCTACCCCTTCGCTGCATAAAATCACCGCCTCCTCGATCAAATCCAAGGGCTCACATTTAAACCCTCTTTTCTCGCGGTCCACCTAGCACTAAGCCCCCTGGACTTTGCGGACCCTTGCAATTATGCCCCTGATTTTTTGTAAAATCAACCCTGAACAGTAGGATAATTAGGGTTTTTGCTGTAAAATGGTAGTTAGGCCCGTGGGACCTCCTGAAATTGCCGTTTTGGACCCTAGACCATTTTGTTTTAGCACAAAGGCCCCTGTAATAATCTGTTGTAACCTTTCAGCCCCTGTAAATCCCTATTTTGACATTTTAGCCTCTGTTATTTACTGAAAATTTCTACTATAGTCCTTGGATGTTAGTAGAAACACCCATATAGTAAGCTGTATTAATGTTTAGCATTTGGATTAACTGAAGTTCACAAAAACACCCGGGACCCTGCTGGAAAACTTCACAAGACCCCCTAAAACAATCTGAGACTTCATTTCAGCCCTATATGTTTGCTGAAAATGACAGATAAACCCCTAGACCCTGCTGAATTTGCAAAATACACCCTAGAATATTCTTGAATTGCATTTTTAATTTCTGGGATATGCTGTAGGTTAGCAAATAGGCTCCCAACTAATTCTGTAATTGCCAAATTGTCCCTGTGGTAGGCTGAAATGACTAAAACACCCATAGATAGTGCTGTATTTGCGTTTTTAAAACCCTGTGTAGTTGCTAAAATGACCATAGTACCCCCTGCTAGTATTAAATTTACATTTTAACCCCTGTTTGGTGTTGAAATGATAGGAACACCTCACAACATGCTAAATTTATATTTTGTTCCCTAAATATTTGCAATTTTTGCCTAATACACTTGAACCAATGTGCGTTAGTGAAAATTAGTCCTAAAAGCATAAATAAAAGTTATCCTTGTATATTATAAACAGTTTAGGACATAAAATTGATTAGTAAATATGAACTAGGTGAAGAAAATGTGTAGGAATTGCATAGACGTAATATAACTACCATGATGACTTGTGATTGGAGTTGTTTTCTTATTTGTTTCTTTATCTTCCTTTGCACACGTTATGTTATGGATACAATTAACCCCTGAGCCGATATTCGACCTGCAAGCCCAATACTTTGAAGGTCAAGAGTTCGATCTGTAGACTGAGCAACAATAAGAAAAAGGCTAGTGCACTTGACCACATTGTTCCCTATTTAGGAATTTTAGTTAGAAATTGCATGCATTGTCTTAATATGAATCCCATGCTAGGTTTGTTTACCAGAATTTCTATATCTTCCTTGTAGCCTGGGTTTGGGTTAGTTAGGTTTTACTTTATGTCATTTTCACATGCTTAGCCCTGCTTAGATGATGGGTTGGGAGTAATTTACATTAATGTTATTATCATTATCATTGAGATGTTGTTGTGGAAATATATACATGGTATATGTATAGAGAGTAGAGATAGGAATCTAGCAGGCTGGTTGGTACGTGGTTGGTGCGTATGCACGAGACTCGGGCTGGTGGTTAGTACTTGCGTAGATTCTAAGAACCGGTTCGTGCGACTCCGTGAACTAGCTTAAACTTTGCCACCACAAGAACTGGTATGGGACGGAGTGGCCAAGTAATTAGGTGTATTCCCGATGTAGTGTGAATGTTTGGTAGGTAGCGGAAATGGGAGTCGACAGGACTACCCTGGGATCCGCAAGGCTCAAGAGGGGGCCACTGCGGCGGAGGTAAAATGGAGGATTTAGTCCACCTGACGACAGGGGACAGAATCACGACTTGTGGGTAAAGTGGTACAACTATGCAGAGTCAAAATTGTCTAGACAGCCGTGCTCACGGTCATGAGCGGGCTAGTAACTCTCTCATGATTAGCATAGGTCAGGAGTTAGTTGGTGGTTTTGGGATGAGGATTACAGTTGGTTTTGGAGATACTTGGAGACTTGGTTGGGATGGGTGGGATACTCACCTAGTAAATAGGATGCTTAATAAGACTAAGAAATAGGTTGCTTAGTGCATGAGCCGTGTTTAGCCTTTCTTGATTCTTGCCTCATCATGTATAAAACTTTCCCACACTTGCTAAGTACATTATGTACTCAGGTGTTGTTTTCTTTTTCCTCTATTATAATTGTTGCTCAGTGAAAAGAAGATAAAATGAAAACGGTGTGAAGAAGGTCACGTAGCTGCCAGTCGATTTGCCTGTTGATGGCCCTACAAGCTTCTCCTGTTCCGCTGCTACTCGAGACTCATTTAAGGTATAAATGTCGTTTATTTTCGATATATAACTGTTTATCACTATTTGTCCTACATGTATGATTAAATCGATCCTAGCATACATGTAGCTTGCGACCGATTTTGCTTTTTATAAAACTGGGCGTGACACACTCTCCCCCTCAACTACACTAAATTTTTCTTAGATTAGAAAATAGCAAATAAAAAACACATTACCTGGATATCTGAATATCCTGTGGTGGCCACACTTGTGGCGGGGCCAACTCTGACGGCTGCCACGTCGGGATCAGGATCTGCTGCCCACTCTGTCGAGCTAAGGCATGCAATTGCAAAATATTGAAACAAATAAACTAATGTAATTATATGAATTTAAAGTAATTTGTATTCAACTACTTACCTCCATCGCCGCCTGCATCTGAATCATGTAGTTTGCCATGTAGGCGGCCTACTGCTCCTGTGCGGCCCGGGCTAGATCCCTTTGCCTCTGGAGCTCCTCCCTCTCTCTCCGGATCTCATCTCTCTCCCTAAGGAGCTCCTCTATTTGGCTCTGTGAGGGACAATGACTTGTATGCCCGATGGAGGAACCCTCAGTCGATGGAGTGACGATCGAAGGTCGCGACCCTCGAGTCGACAACTCCATCGATAATGGCAAACCTACAAAGGAATAAAAGAATAATAATTAGAAGAAGCAAGTTTTTAAAGAAATAAAGAAAATGACCAACTAACCATCCATGTGCCTTCCCGCCTCCGCTAGCATAAACGGCTTGAGGGTCGATTGGTGTGTTTTCCCAATCGTACCCTTCGTCGTGTATACTCACGGCCTCTCGCCCATACTTTTCTTAAAAGAAGTAAAATTGCGTATTAGTAACAACAAATTAATAACTATTAAATTGATAAGTTTTGATAACTTACCAGTCGTTCGGCCACGACCTGACTGCACTCCCAAGGCTGGGATGGGTCCTTATGACCTCGCTTCTAGACTTGAGTGTCGGTCGGCAACTGACCGGTCTCGCGCTCCTGTAGATATGTGTTAGTATGTTAATTATATTATGAAGACATACAAAGAAGAGTTATTATTTTTACCATGCGTTTAACCAAACACACATGGGCATCGGAGCCATAGGAGTGCTTTGAGTCTGAACCTCTGCATCCACAAGCTCACCTGGACTTAGTGATGAAAGCATCGCTAGCCCACATCTGGCATAGAGCTCGGTATGCTGCTAGCCGACCCTCTAGCTAGAAAATACTGACCTGCACACATTTATTATGTCATTGAAATACCATTTACATAACTAAGTATTAAAATAATTGAACACAAACAACTTATCTCCGCGTATTGCTCCTCTGTCAAGTACGTGTCTGAGGCCCTCCTAAACGGCCCCGACTGGTACTCTTGGTGCCGCTTGCGTTACAAGCTTTCGTGTGTTCCTGTTGAACACGGCTCTAGCATGGTCCAACATGCTCTGGCTCGTGTCCTCTAAACGGTACCTGAGCTAAAGAAAACAAATATTGAAGACATATGTATTAACAATTGAATCAAGTTGAAGAATAATAATTTACAGAACTTTATTAAGCAGACTTACCATAAAATTTGCCCAGACAGCCCCCTGAAGGTTGTTGTGTGCCTCGTGAGAGACACGAACGTAGTCGTCCCACGACGTCGTAGGGACCCCGTCGATCATACCGGGACAGTGCAGACGCACTAAAGACCCGATGCAACCGGACACCTGTCTGTGGTGCCCCTGACCCGTGAACGAGCAGTCGTACCAGCAGCTGCAAGGATTTAGTGAACTTATTAATGTACCCACAAACAAAAGAATCTAAAAGTTGAATATTATATGATAGTTTGCTTACGTGTCTCCGACCGGGCGAATAGTGACCTGCTCTATAGGAACTGGAGAAGGAGACACAAAGTGCGTCCTCCTCATCCGCCGCCTCTGCTCTGGGATCACGTCTGGTGACCCGGAAGGCTGCTCATCACTGGAGCCTGAAGGCTCCACGCTAGGCGCCTCCACGCTAGGCGCCTTCGCGGCAGCCATAAATGACCCCGAAGGCTGTGGCGGCGACCTAGCCTCTGACTCTGACTCAGATGACTCCGAGTCAGACTGCAAAATAGAAGGATTCATAAAAATAGTTAATTGCTAAGTGATATATAAGATAATGTAATTTCTATTGAAAATGTACCTCTGTGCGCTGTAAGGCCAAAGGTCTGCCCGCTAGGTACGAGACGTGTCTCAACAGCTGAGAGCGTTTGCTCTCACCTAAAGAACTACCCCTAAAAAGGTGTCCCGTGCCTCTATGAGGAAGCCCCTAGCCCACTTCCCTTTTCCCTTCTATGACAATATCCTGTTGTAAGAAGTAATTGATAAATATGCTAAGAAAATATACCAAGTTATGATAATTTAGTGAAAAAAGTTACTTGGAGTCAGTTTCAGAATTAATCGACATCACGAACCCTACTACTTAAACAAGACCATCGATCTTGTTTCGTAATTTGTTTATGTTTTTGTTTGCGCATATCATAAGTCTCTACATCGTCAGCGTCGCCAACCAAGTGATCGAGTTCGACACCAGGCTCGACGAAAAACGAGTCTCGCAACTCTTGTTCTTGATAAACTCGGCAACGTCATTGATATCATGGTAGTCATCATCTCTTGGTGTATATAACCGCTCACAAGGATTCACCTTATGCACCACCCACCAAGCATTAAGCTTTTGACATGGATAAGGTAAATAATACACTTGCTCCACTTGGTGTGCAAGGACAAATATATCGTAGCCTCGTAGTCATTCATTGTGTTTAACTCCCACCATGCCAAATTCGTTTTTTGTGTTCCATGATTGTTGTCAAACCAATCACAATAAAAGAAGACGACTTGAAGTTCCTTCTTTCCGGCAAAAATAATTCAAGGATTTTGTTAATGATCCCATAGTAATTAGTTTCGCGGCCTTGAGAGTCGATTGCCCTCGTCAGAACTCCAGTATTACATGTTGCTGCGAGAGAACGAAGAGCTTCAAATTCAGTTGTACGAAATCGAAACCCGTTGACGTCATATCAGCCATAGCTTCTAACTTTAGCCAGTCCATAGAACAGTTACCGCAAGTCTTCATGTATGTGGGTTTCTTTCTACGTAATGTCTAAATTACAAAGTTATAAGAATACTTTATAATACTTAAAAGTTATAAGAATACTTTATAAATACTCATAAGTTGACGAGAAAGCGTTACATATTCTCGAAACCACAAAAGAAAATTAGGTCGTCCATTTATTCCGTCCCGTCGTATCGTTTATACTTGTTTGCTCGTAGGTTGATGCCTATGTGTCCAATTTTGCTTGTGGAATTTACTCGTCGAAAAAAACTTTCATGAATATAAATGTTGCATAACTTTATGCCGATAAGCATCAATGTTAGGATAAAAACTTACTCGAAATATTTATCCATTCCATCTATATTAGCATACATGTAGAGGAAAGCGGTCGTTCTTTATCTACGGTACAGTTGTAGCTCCGACAACCACCAAAAGTAGTGCCCTTCGTTGCAAAAATAGAGAGATCACTGCAAGGTCGATGTTCATCCATATTATATTACATCACCGAAGTATTTACATTGTGTTGATTTGCAAAGTAAACACTTGAAATGTATCCCACTTTCTTAAGGGTAAATGCTTCGGCGACGCACCCTTCCACCCTTGCTCGGTTACCAACCATTGGATTTAGATATCTAAGTGCTCTTTCAATGTGATACATCTATCTATATTGCACAGGACCGTCTACTTTAGCCTAAAATGGAAGATGGATAAGGAGATGTTACATTGGATTGAAGAAAACTAGAGGAAATTTTTTTCCATCTTACATAATAGTACCGATATCTCCTTCTCCAACTTATTCATCATCTCTACCGTGATTTCTTTAGCACAGAGTTGTCTACAGAAGCATCTAAGCTCGGCTAGCACCATCCACACCGCGTCATCAAAATAGCCGCGAAACATAACGGGTAGGAGTCTTTCCATAATTATGTGATAATTATGATTTATCAATCCAGTGAGCTTTCCCGTCTTCACATTCACGGGAATTTCAAACTTTTCAACCATTTCATTACTTCTTTCTTTTCTTTAGATCGAATATAGAAAGAATCACGTGGCTTACCACCGCTTTCGGAGAGCTCAAAAGTTGGACGGTTAAAAAGCTCTGCTAGATCCTTTCGAGCCTTTATATTGTCTTTTGTTTTGCCTGTCATATCCATGCATGTGCTTATTATACATTTGCCCATGTTACGCTCCTGATGCATGACATAAATATTATGCATTGAAATCAATGACTTCACATACGGGAGCTCCCAAATTCCACATATATGAGTCTAATTGTGTTCCTCTCCATAACCTACAAAATATTCAGGACGTCTTTCATCTACCACCAGTTTGTTCAACATATCAGAAATTTCTGACCCATTTTAACGTTTCAGTGGTCCTTTTGTTACAACCGTGCCCTTTTTGAAGACATTCTTCTGTTGTCGAAACACGTGATTTCAAGGCAACCAACGTCTATGACAATTGAAGTAGCATATCTTGCCTCCATGAGCAAGTCGAAAGCAATCCGTGTCCGAAGCACATATCAGACACGCCAAACGAGCGTGAGTGCTCCATCCAGAAAATATACTGTATGCTAGAAAATTATGGACGGGCCATAAGTAAACAACCCGCATCTTGAATTTTTGCTTCTTGTAACACTCGTAAGCTTCGACTACTGTCCACAAAGTTCCCAGTTCCTCAATCAACGGTTTCAACATCACGTTTAGACGTGGCCCAGGATGATCCAGTCTAGATATGATGAAGGAAAGAAACATGAATTCATACTCCATACAAAGAGATAGTGGCAGGATATATGTAATAACAAAAATGGGCCAACGTGAGTATGACGTGGCGTTTGTACTAAACGGCGAGAAGCCATATGTCACCAAACCGATGCAAACATTTCTAGCATCACTAGCGAACTCTAGATCGAAACGGTCCAGCGCCTTCCATGCCTCACCATCGGACGAGTGCGTCATGACTCCATTGTTCTGAGATACACCTTCTTTATGCCATCTCATGTGTCTGACTGTTCTTTTTGAAATAAACAACCGCTTCAATCAAGGTGTCAGTGGTAAGTAACGAAGTTGCTTATGTGTGACTACTGTCATCACATTATCACCATCGCCGTTAACAACTTTGAAAAACCTCGATTTACCATATTTTAAGCACTTGTTCTCTTTCGCATTCTCTTTCCAAAAAACATATAATTGTTTGGACACATATCAATCTTCTCATATTTCATACCGAGACCAGACAATAATTTCTTCAACTGATACATATCTTTAGGCACTTTATGGGGTCGTGGAAGGATGTTGCTGATCAATTTAATTAGGTCATAATAACAATTGTTAGAAAATTAGTACTTGGACTTAATTACCATAAGTATGGTGGTGAACGTAAGGAGGGTCACTTCTGTGTGTTCTGAAGCTTTAAGAAGCTTGAAGAACGCTTCTACCTCCATTGTTGGAGGATCCTCCGTAGCCTCGGGTTCAATAGTGTGTAGCATCTCATCCATCCGATTAACCCCTATGTTGTCATCATCCTCTTGCACTTCTTGTACGGATTTAGAACCTATCTCGGCGTGAAAACTCCACACCTCATAATGTGACGTGTAACCGTTTTGACACAAGTGTATCGAAAGAGTCATTTTATCACGACACTTTATGTTTCGGTATTTCGTACATAGTCATCGCACCTTATCGATCATCGACAACGGAAAAGCTCGATCGACAAAAGCATTTGTCTTTGCGAACCATTCATTTGAGTGACCACCTTTCTTGTTCCAACCAGTGTATATCCAACTACAGTCTTTACCCATGTTTGAGGCTATAGATTAAAGACAAGGAAATATCGTTAATTTATACTTCTATTAGGACAAATATTCCTAAACCCACCCAAGAGTGACTGAGAGGAACGTGCTTCTGACGAGACGCCAGGTCGAAATCCAGACAAAATTTCGGCAGCATAACCCCGTTGTTCTCTGACTGCACGCCCGATAATGGTGTAGTAGAGAACATCAGGGTTATGCTCTCGAAATCTCGTCCGGATTCAGAGCCGCGTCTCGTCATGAGCACACCCCCTCGGTCACTCTCAGGCTGTCCAAAAAGTGACAATTCCAAACCTACCAAGCTCACATGCGTAACGCATGTGAGATGGTCCGATTTGAAAGGGGTGATGCATAATCTAAAGGTTTACATTACTCATTCATTTTTGAGTCATTTATGAGAGAGAGAGAGAGGAAAGAACAAAAGATAGAGAGATAAGGGGGAAGAATAGGGGTGACCGTCAACTCGCGGGCCTGCGTCCATGCGACCTAATCCTTCGGCATGTCCAGGGTCTCAAGAAACAACGGGAGAAGAACGAAGCCAAATCCCCTCGGCCTTTCGGGGGCTCGGGACCGGACACGGGTCATTCGGGGGTCCTTGTACCCTTCTGCGACGCGTCACGGCGGTTGAGCGGTCAAGCGTTGGAGGGAGGTCTGTCGAGCGCCGAGCTCGGACCGATGGCTCTCGTCGAGTGTCTCTCCGCGTCCTTGGGTGCTTGAAGCTCCGTGTATGTCTCGTGTGCACCGTCGTTTTCCAATGAGCGCTTCGCGTCCGCACCGGCATCGTTTGCCTCAAAGCCCGCCTCGATAGATGTCCTACTATTAATTATCGTATTACATGCTCTCACGACGGTGTATATAGCTAAACATCGTGAAGCGAATAATTATCACATAATTTTTATGCAACTAATTAATAAACAAAACATAATTACAAAATGACTCAAAGAGGGTGCGAAGTCCGGCGGCGGCAGGGTGGGCTGCCGGGGGCCAAGAGGGGGGCCCGCTGGGGGCCAGGGGGCAGCGAGGGCCGGGGATGGCGTGACGGCTCGGAGTCGAGCGAGGGCGGGGCGCGGCGGCAGGCCGGGGCAGCAGCGACAGCGGGGGCTGGGGGCGGCGACCGGTGGTGGAAGCGGCGGTGGCGGCGGAGGACGGCTTGGGGGAAGGGTTGAGAGGCGGGCTCGGAGGCGTGAGGCGTCGGCGGTGGTGGCGCGAGGGGTTGGACGTCTAGGCGCCGCCTTGAACACACTAAATTAACTAAAACACTAAATCGCCTAGGGGCCATGGCGGCGAGGTCGAGGAGGAAAGCAAAAATTAAATATCTAAAATAACTAAAATCAATCAATTACTAAATTAACTAAATTAAATAACTAATCAATCAATTAAATAACTAATGAATCAATGAACTAAATTAAATAATTAAAATCAAAACCAATTTCTAAAATAACCAAAATAAAAAAAATCAATCAATTACCAAATTAACTAAATTAAACAACTAATAAATCAATTAAACAACTAATGAATCAATTAACTAAATTAAATATCTAAATTCATAACCAATTTCTAAAATAACTAAAATTAATAAATTACTAAATTAACTAAATTGAACACTAATCAAATAATTTTGGACCATGTTCACTTTATCCATGTAGGATGTGGCGCGGTGGCTGCGGCGAGGTCGGCGAAATCCGGTGCGGCGGCGACCAGGGAGACTGCGGCCGGGGCGGCTGCGGCAGGGGCGGCGGCGGGCGGGGCGGCGTGGCGCTTCAAGCGGGGTCCGGCGGCGGCGGGCTCGGGGTCGGCGCTGGCATGAACGCCTATGCCGACCCCAGGCCCGCGGGGTATATAGCCCCTACTTACGACGGTCAGGGTCCAGCCGTGGTAATGACTTATTTACGACGGCTGGACCCTGGCCGTCGTAAACAAGCTGTAATTTACGACGGCCAAAACTGCCCGTCGTAAATAAACTTATTTACCACGGTTATAGGGTTAACCGTCGTAAATTTAAGTGTTTCCTGTAGTGAGAGAGAGATTGGTCTGATTTGCATGTTACTCGATAACCACAGACGTGGTTAAGTTGTATGGAGTTGGTTGTAGACAAACATCAATGGACGGTGTGAATCCGCAGGTCTACAAGCGTCTTGTACATCTGTAGATCTGCATCGACCCTTATTGCAAATCTATGATCAGAATGGAACCCTAGATTTGGGTCTAGATGATTAAAAAAAATCGTTTTATATATGCGCTAAATGGATTCTTAACCTTACATGTCTCATCGGCCGAATGAATAACACTCCCCACAGTTCGGCCACTCAACCTTGGGCCACTGAAATGGATTTCGCTATATTGGTCTTGGGCATGACCACGAGGTATGGCTTCAATAGTTAACGATTTCCTTTCAGAAAGATGGTTGACTTAATATATATGTTAGAAGGACAAACAATACGTCAGCCGTGTCACTAGTCCACAGATGATATTGGTCTGCAACATAAATTTATACTCCAACTTGTACTAGTTACAATCTCAATTTACAGTAGCATAGCAACCACAAAAACAACGGGAGATGCTCATCATCTGGTACTTTATGTGTTCCGGTACAAATTACGAAGTACAAACAATGACCGGCAGCATGTGTGGTTTCTCCAACCAACTTGTAGGACCTGTACATGCTTGAAGAGAGACAAGAAATATATTTTGTCTCCTGATGCTGTGGTGTGTACGTCCACATCTCTCTAACATAGGGCGAGTATTACACAGAAGAAAGGAAAAAAACTATTGACCTCAACCGTGCCTTCAACAATGGGAACTTCTCAGAGCAGGAGTTCTGCTACGTCACAAAAGACATCACAAAGATGTATGGAAGGAATGACAAAAAAATCGTTCTGCTCCCGAAGCTTGATGCAGCGGCAACTCATGTGTTGCCATAGCCCGATGATCAAGCAGCGGCAACTCATGTGTTGCCATAGCCCGATGATCAAGCAGCTTCCCCTGTCGGAAACAGATGGTTTTATCGGGCAATTGGTGATGCCATGACATCGTGAAGTAGCTCCTTGCCAACCTTATGTTAGCTTCATATTCACACTACTGACAGTGGTAGATCGTCACTATTATTGGGGATGCGCTTTTGTGCAGCCTTCACAGCAGCCACCCTGGCTGCATTAGCTGCTTTATTAGCTGCTGCAACGGCCTTGTTCACCTTATCGTCTACTCTTGGGATATCATAGGCCCTCTCTGCAGCTCTTCTTGCTTCCTGCATAGTGCGACATAATCAAGATAGCCACAACACCACATAAGCATGATGACAAAGGTGATCCTCAAGCACATTACCTGCACTGCAATGAGGACCTTGGAATGGTTGACAGCAATAGGCGATCCAGGGATGATGTTCTGGGTGCTTAAAGTGTCAAGAATTCCATTTTGCCAATGGCCTGCTTGCGTCTCTCCATTTCTGAAACTATACATGCCTAGACCCTGTTTTTTTCCCTCATGCCATGCTCCCTCATATCTATGTCCGTTGGCAAAACTGTAGACTCCAAACCCGTGCATCCTATCAGCAAAGTATTCTCCAGCGTATGTGTCACCATTCCTTCACAGAAGTTTGCACAACTTTATTTTAAAGCTCAAGTCAGTTGCAATACAATTTTACATATATGCCACCGCAGATAATAATGAAAACAAGTACAACAGGACCAGGCTGAACAAAGGCCAACATGATAATATGATACTCAAATCTAGCCAAGAAACAATTAATTATATATACAATTAAATAAATACTATAGCAGCACAGCAAGTGTCATCAGTTTTGCTGCCACTAATCAAAGCAAAAAAGTAAGTTCAAAAGAACAAATCATCAAAAGGGGAACTGACAATGAAAAGTGAAATCAAGGGAAGTACAAACAGAAATAACTCCATTAAAAAAAGAAAGGGCAACCCAGTGCATGTAGTTCCCGCTTGCGCAGGGTCTGTAGAAGGGTAAGTGGGTCTTTTGTACACAGCCTTTCCCTGCATTTCTGCAAGAGGCTGTTTCCAGGACTCGAATTCATGACCTCATGGTCACAAGACAACAGCTTTATCACTGTGCCAAGCCCCCTTTCATATAATTAAATATATCATACATGATCTAATATGCTACCTCCCAACAGATGGCTAATATATAAAAAAAAGGTGGCTGAGAAAACTACGTCATTAACAACATTTAAGTCAAAACGTAAAGTAAATAGAGCTAAAATTATCATACAAAGATGTAGTTGGTTCGTGACAACAAAATAAAAAAGGCAGCCCGGTGCATGCAGCTCTCAATTGCGCAGGGTCCAACCCATTTGGGTCTTTTATACGCAGTCTTTCTCTACATTTATGCAAGAGGTTGTTTCCAATACTCAAACCCGTGACCTCATGGTCACAAGCCGACAACTTTACCATTATAGGACCTCGTGACAAAAAAAAAATAGGACCTCCAAATTCCAAGCACAAACATATCTTCATGTAATCATTCATAATTAATATCAATAATACCCAATCAGACAAACATGATACCTAGCTCAGTTAGTTAAGGGTGCTGGTGTACACCCTGATCAACCAGGTTTGGGTCTTCTCCTTTTTTTTGACACGAATTTGGGTTGGTCATGTTTTTTAATGAACAAATGAATGTATTTATATAGTGGGAGAATAATACGAGTGAATGTATTTTTTAATGCCACCTAGTTCCTCCTAGGTTGGTCATTGTCGAAGTGTGTCCTGCGACACTTACCGCGGTCTGCCCTGGAGCAGCCTGCGGAGGTTCTTTATAGGAAGGGCTTAGTGGATTTGAGCGTCATAGCACGATGACGAGATGAACGAGGATTTACGTGGTTCAGACCGTCTGAGCGTAATACCCTACGTTCACGAAGTGTTGGTTGTTCTCTGTTGCTTGAGTTTGTGGGTGGCTCAAGCTTACAATAGTGTTCGGGGATCGGAAATGGGAGTCAGGAGATGAGAATGTGAATTGCGGATCGTGAATGCCTTTGCCCGTTGGCTGTCTGGTCCTTTTATAGCTCAAGGCCAGACAGCCTTACAAGTGGGCCCGGAGCCTGACAGGCGGCCCCGGTATGAGCTGCAATTCCTACTACGGCTAGAGCGCCCACTGCTAGCAGTAGCGTACTCGATGAAGCCGTCGGGAGTGTTGCCTTGTCACATCCGCTTCCTTGAATGTTGCCTGTCGAAGGCGGTAGGAACTCGTCTTGTCCCGCGGCGCCGCACTGTTGCTGTCGTCAAGGCATCACGCGACTGGTCCCTGCTGCCAGGCACGCCTGTACTGGGGTACGTTGGCCTGGGGAACACACGGACTTTAAATGCGCGATAGGACAGCACACCCTCCTCTTTACTCCTTGGCTATCTGCCTGTTACTTGTCGGTGCAGCGTCCGGGTGGTTGGCCCCCGGGATACGCGTCGTCACCGGAGCCGTCTTGCGGAGTAGCGAGGGGTCCGGAGTCGTTGGACACGTGGCAGCACTGGAGCCCTCCCATGCTTGAGGTCGGGCCCGGAGCCGTAAGACACGTGGCACTTCCGGAGCTCTCCTTGGCAGGAAGGGACGCCTGGAGTTGTTGCCTACGTGGTAGCACCGAAGCCCTCCCATGCTGGAGGTCGGGCCCGGAGCCGTAGGACACGTGGCACCTCCGGACGCCTAGAGTTATTGCCTGCGTGGCAACACCAGAGCCCTCCCATGCTGGAGGTCGGGCCCAGAACCGTAGGACACGTGACACCTCTAGAGCCATCCTTGGCGGGAGACGTGGCTCGTAGGTTCCGGAGACGTGGCAGTGCAGAGCCCTCCCTGGCGGGAGGTCGGGTCCGACACCATCGCACACGTGGCGGCTCCGGAGCCATGCTCGGCCGGTAGTGAGGCTCAGAGCCTGTAGACACGTGGCAGCCTTGGAGCCCTCCTTCGCAGGTGGTCGGACCCGAGGCCTAGGACACGCGCCTTCTCATGAGTGCTCCCTAGCTGGCGGTTGGGTCCAGCCTGCAGGATGGGTCCCTGTCTTCTACATGCGTGCTGGCGTATGTCTTCTTTTGCTCTTACATGCGGGGGTACCCGGTCTTGAGGTACCGACAGTGGCCCTCGGGCCCATCTAGACAGAGGCGAAGGCTCTTGCGGATGGGGCCCCATCAAAAATCCCGTGTGGTGGTCTTTTGATCTTGCTTTGGGGAGACAGCAGCTCCGGACCCTTCAGGAGACGCCAGCCTTGGGGTCCGAGAGTGGTCCCCCTAGGAAAGCTGGTGTCCCACAACCAACCCCACGGACCGAAGCCCTGTGGTCTGCACAAACTCTAGGAGAAAGGGGTAACCGTGCCGTGTAGTTGTATTTTCCGTGTTCGCTGGCCCCATTATGGCTTATGGTCCTCTGCTAAGCTACGGGACCTGGGCAATTCGATGAAGTAGTGTCCAGACCATGGTTACCATCCTTCCCAGGGTGGTGTGCCATCCGGGCCCCCAGCACTTGGCTGCTGCGCTGAATAAGCTGAGTGTGCACGCTTAGGGTACAGAACCAGGCTAAGCAGGCTACACACTCTGGACCTCCCGCTGGCATGGCATTCCGAAGGGGGGGGGGGTGGCGTCCTTCTGGCGCCACAGGACCCGAGCAGGAAGGTAACCAAGAGGGTCCGGAGACAACACAGGTGCCTCAGGCGTTTCCGCCTTGTAGCAGGACGACATAATTTTGGCCAAGAGCGAGGTAGAGAAACACAACTATGTACACGTCGAGATACACACAAAAATATACGCGAGCTTGAAAGGAAAGTTGCAAAAATATAGCCGTGCATAAGATAGGGCAAGAGAGCGCAAAGGTCCGGAACGACTTAGCCGATGTGGATAGTTCTTTGCCAATGTTCCAAGCTTGTTCCTCCGGGTCCTTAGCTGTGTAAGGGCCCAAGGCGCTCCGACAGTGTGGCTACCACTCCTTCCGGGTCCCTAGCAACGCAAGGACCCGGGGGAAGTTCGGCCCTTGTCTTCAGCTTGTCGTAGTTGGCGCTTCGAGTCTTCTGCTCGCTGCTGCAATGGTCCGACGTCCACTGGATGAGGCAGGACGTCAGCATCGGGCCCCCTGGGAGATCCGAGACACCAAGGACCCGTGCGGACCTACAGACATGGCAGAAAGAGGGAGTAGTCGTGCTCTCCGGTCGCTCTTCCCTGTTTGTTAGCTTGACCGTGGCTTACGAACCTCAGCTGAGCTACGGGGCTTGGGTATTTCGATGTGAGTCGTCCAGGCTATGGTTGAAGCTTTGCTTAGGGGTATGAGCCGTCCGGTTCCCCGATACTGAGCTGTAGCGCTGGAGAGGCAGGGTGTGCACGCTAGGGGTACGGAACCAGGCATAGCAGGCTACACACCCTGGACCTCCCGCTAGCGTAAGCCTTTCAGGGGAGGGACCATTCGGCGCCATAGGGCCCCTGGGCAATGAGACACCACAGAACCCCGGGTACGCCACAGGTACCTCAAGCAAACCTGCCTGCAGAATGATAGCACGGCTCTTGCTACGGTTGAACACAGGAAAAAGTGACTGGCCACACGGTCGGAGCAGTATGGAAAGAAAGCACGAAAAGAGTATTGGGGCAATGTCGGGGGTCCGATTACTTTTCTTGTCCGTAGGCGTGTTCTTTCTGGCCCCCGGGTACTCAGTTGTAGCGCAGGGGAGGCAGGATGTGCACGCTAGGGGTACGGAACCAGACATAGCAGGCTACACAACCTGGACCTCCCGCGGCCGTTAACCTTTCAGTGAGGAGACCTTCCAGCGCCACGGGACATAGGACAAGTACGCACGGGAGGCTCCAGATATGCCATTTACGGTTGATATGCATGAGTAAGCACAAACTGTAACGAAGGTACGCAGGGTAGGATAGATTTTTCTTATTTCTGGCTTCCTTCGAGTGATAGGTGGAAACAGGATGTGCAAGAAGGCAGCGACCCGCCCCGGATGACAAGAGTAGCACGACCCTTCCGAGGCTTAGCTGTTCTAAGCGCTATTCCTTAACACTATGACACCTTTACCAAGAAAGAGATAAAGAAAAAATACCCTACCACTGCGTTAAGGATATAACTTACAGAGGTGATCTATGTTATGTGGATTGGGTAGATGTACCCATCCCCCTAGCTAGGAGGGTCCCTTCCGAGCAGCACAAGTAAGCCGCCCCAGATGCGTGGCCCCCTCGCTCGGAAGGTTGTGGAGCAAAACGCGTGCTGCGGCCAGCACGCCCTCCGGGCACGGTCGTGGTGGTGCTATTGCCACCGTTGGAGTAGAGGGCCGCCGAGAGGAAGCGGCCACTGGCAGTGTGAGCGCCAAAGGCACACCGACCATATGGCCGCCGACACGTCCTGACCTGAGCGTCGTGGGCGCCACAGGGACACTAGCGATCTGGTCACCGGTTCGGCCGAATTTGGACACTATGGGCGCCTCTGGTACACCATCGTGAGCTACACGAACAACTTCAAAAACAAGAAACCCTCCTTCCTGGCGCGCCAAATGTCGAAGTGTTTCCTGCGACACTTCCCCCGGTCTGCCCTGGAGCAGCCCGCGGAGGTTCAGGGGCTTAGTGGATTTGAGCGTCGTAGCACGATGGCGAGATGAACACGAGGAGTTACGTGGTTTGGGTGCCTGAGCGTAATACCCTACGTCCACAGAGTGTTGGTTGTTCTCTGTTGCTTGAGTTTGTGGGTGGCTCGAGCTTGCGAGCTTACAAATGTGTTCGGGGATCGAAAATGGGAGTCAGGAGATGAGAATGCGAATTGCGGATCGCGAGTGCCTTTGCCCATTGGCTGTCTAGTCCTTTTATAGATCAAGGGCAGGCAATCTTACAAGTGAGCCCGGGGCCTGACAGGCGGCCCCGGTATGGGCTGCAGCTCCTACTACGGCTAGAGCGGCCACTGTTAGCAGTAGCGTACTCGATGAAGCCGTCAGGAGCGTGACCTTGTCACATCGGCTTCCTTGAATGTTGCCTATCGAAGGCGGTAGAAACTCGTCTTGTCCCGCGGCGCTGCACTGTTGCTGTCGTCAGGGCGCCGCGCGACTGGTCTCTGCTGCCTGGCACCCCTGTACTGGGTACGCTGGATTGCTTGCCTAGGGAACACACGGACTTTAAATGCGCGATAGGACAGCACACCCTCCTCTTTACTCCTTGGCTATCTGCCCGTTGCTTGTCGGCGCAGCGTCCGGGTGGCTAGCCCCCGGGACACGCGTCATCACCGGAGCCGTCTTGCGGAATAGCGAGGGGTCCAGAGTCGTTGGACACGTGGCAGCACCGGAACCCTCCCATGCTGGAGGTCGGGCCCAGAGCCGCAGGACACGTGGCACCTCCAGAGCTCTCCTTGGCAGGAAGGGACGCCTGGAGTTGCTGCCTACGTGGTAGCACCGGAGCCCTCCCATGCTGGAGGTCGGTCCCGGAGCCGTAGGACACGTGGCACCTCCAGACACCTGGAGTCGTTGCCTACGTGGCAGCACCGGAGCCCTCCCATAAAGGAGGTCGGGCCCGGAGCCGTAGGACACGTGGCACCTCCGAAGCTATCCTTGGCGGGGGACGTGGCTCGGAGGTTCCAGACACGTGGCAGTGCCAGATCCCTCTGTGGCGGGAGGTCGGGTCCAGCACCATCGGACACGTGGCGGCTTCAAAGCCATCTTCGGCCGGTAGTGAGGCTCAGAGCCTGTAGACATGTGGCAGCCTTAGAGCCCTCCTTAGCAGGTGGTCGGACCCGAGGCCTAGGGCACGCGCCTTCTCATGAGTGCTCCCTAGCTGGCGGTTGGGCCCAGCCTACAGGCTTGGTCCCTTTCTTCTGCATACGTGCTGGCGTATGTCTTCTTTTGCTCTTACACGCGGGGTACCCGGCCTTGAAGGTACCGACAGTCATGTTTTGTTAATGAGCAAATGAATGTATTTATATAGTGGGAGAATAATACGAACAGAAATTTGTGATAAAAAGAGCTCAATGATGTGCCACCCCCACCCTATATCCACGGGTTAACAAATCTTATTGAACTAAGTCTAATAAAAGAGAATGCAGAATTATAATAATCATGTGGTACATGTAAAGTGCATATCCAACACAGAAGCAACATAAAAATGAGGAATTATCACTGTTTATCAGTCCACCAAGCTGAAAAATAGGGACATTTCCCCTTTTTCGAAAAAGAGGACAATTCTATTAGTGGACTAAGGATCCTATAGAAGAAATTAGGCACATACCATATGCATATAACAGTGTCATATATACATTATAAACCTTCCGATAGGAAAATTGATATCTATACATAGGTGATAGCAGACTATCGGTATATTTCATATTCTATAGTGAATAGCAAAAGTGAAACCTAAATTGACACTTTTTAACCAATAATTTCTTATATCCTTTGAAACAAACATCTAACTAAAGTCATTCCATTGATAGGAGGAAGCATTCTATTCACCAGAAAGCAATAAAACGACAAACCATCAGAATTACTTGCTGCCTACTTCGGTGGAAAACCTTCTACAGATGAACTGATGTAAAGTAGCATTCTGATAGTGTCGGTACCTGAGATATGGGGTACCCCCGCGCACAGGGTAAAATTCCTAAGGTGCTCGCCCTTCTCCGCAGGGAGAGCTCCGAAGGCGCCACGCGTCTGGCGGGGCCGGACCTCCCTCTCCTCAGAGGAGAGCTCCGGGCCCGCCACGTGGCATACAGAAGCCGGACCTCCCCCTCCGCGGGAGAGGGGTCCGAAGACACCACGCGTCCAGCGGGGCCGGACCTCCCTCTCCTCAGAGGTGAGCTCCGGGCCCGCCACGTGGCATGCAGAAGCCGGACCTCCCCCTCCGCGGGAGAGAGGTCCGAAGGCGCCACGCGTCCAGAGGGGCCGGACCTCCCTCTCCTCAGAGAAGAGCTCCGGACCCGCCACGTGGCTAGAAGAACGGTGCTGCCTGCCCCCGAGCGGTAGGCAGCGGGCGTAAAGGCACCGCTCACCTTGCCCGTACAAGGTATTCAAGGCCCGCGTCTTCCCAAGACGCGGAAACACGGAGCACGCGCCTGTCAGGTGCCGTTGCGTCCAGTCGCATCACAGACTGGCGCGTGGTGTCAGAACCTGACAGGTAATAAACGCCGCGACAAGACATCCCATGCCGCCTGCACCGTCATCAACCACTACGACTAGCGCACGGCATGGGCAGGGCGGCAAAAGGAAGACTCAGAAGCCTTCGACCGGAGGCAACCACCGGCATAACTACAGATACGGTAGATAATAGACAATCTCCCCGGGACCACCTGTCGGGTCCCGGCTTCCCTTGTAAGCCGCCCGAGCCTTGGACTATAAAAGGCTCGGGTAGGCGTCGATAGCAAGGGTTCGCATTCTGCAACTCATACGCTAGCCATACACTCTCAAGCTGTAACTCACCCCCAAGCTCAGGCCCCCGGCCCTGAGCAGCAAGCAATACAGCGAGCTCCATAGCTCGCCGTGGACGTAGGGTTTTACGCTCCGGCGGCCTGAACCACGTAAAACTTCCCGTGTCAAGCTCTCACTAACTCGTCCATCCGCGCAAGCTCTCCGCTAGGAACTAGCCCCTCCGAAAAAAGAACCTCCGCGGGCTGCCCAGTGCAGGCCCGGGGGAAGTGTCGATCGCACACTTCGACATTTGGCGCGCCAGGTAGGGGGCTTTTCCCCTAGCGCGACGAGTTTCCGCCGACGAAGATGACCAAGCTCCCTTCAGCGGCAAACTCTCCCCCACCGCGTTCACGGCGAACCGTGACCAGCGGGGAGTACATGTCGACGCACTCAGGACGGAGTGTGTCGGCACAAGCGGGTAGCCAGCAGCCGACTCCGGCAACGCCGACTCCGGCTATGCAGGCCCCGACCAGCGTGAGGTCTTCTGCAGCGCTGAGCGTACACCATGGAGGTGCGCTAGCTGCAGCAAGAGCGCTGCTGCGCAACCCACCTGCAGGGGATGCGCCCCATTCAGCGACCCAGCAATGGGTCCGCGAGGTGGACCGCCTCGTCGTCGCCGCCGCGAACCCTCGGTTTCGGCGAGGGCGTCGCCCGGGGCAACCGACTGTGTCGCTGACGCGCACACCCACGGTTGACGAGCTAACGGCGGATTCCAGCTCCTCCAGGCTCCTGTCGACGGACCTGCGAAGGGAACTGGAACGGTGCCACTTGGGGCAGGGCGCCCGAGTGTACCTCGAGCGACGTCGAGAAAGGCGTCGCAACCATGAGGCAGGCGACAGCATGTCATCGGCCTCGACACAACCGGAAGGGCAGGCCTTCGCCACGCGAGCCCTGCCTCAGGCATATGCTGCGCAACATATGCCACCACCATATGCGCCGCAAGTAGCGGCCCCGGCCTATGGTGCAGCCTTGCCCATGCCGGGATACGTGGTGCCAGGTGTGAACCACCTGCTCGCAGCACCAGTACCTGCAGCAGCAGGAGCAGGGTGTGCGGCCCTTGCACCCCACCTTCGCTTCACAAGGTGGCCGCGCAAGTTTCGCCCGCACTTGCCCGAGAAGTACGACGGAAGCGTCAACCCGGCGGAGTTCCTCCAGATCTACTCCACCGCCGTACTTGCTGCAGGAGGCGATGAGGCTGTCATGGCCAACTACTTTCCCGTCGCCTTGACCGGCCCAGCCCGGTCCTGGCTCATGAATCTACCCCAGGGGTCCATAACCTCCTGGGGTGAGCTCTGTCGGCAGTTCGTCGCCAACTTCGGCAGCTCCTACACCCGCCCCGGCACGGAGCTCGACCTCCACGCCGTCAAGCAACAACCTGGGGAGTCGCTGCGCTCTTTCATCCAGCGGTTCTCTCAGGTGCGCAACACCATCCCACATATCCAAAGCGCCTCTGTGGTGGTGGCGTTCCGACAGGGTGTCCGGGACGAGAAAATGCTCGAGAAGCTCGCGACCAGAGAGGTCCGCGACGTCTCGGAGCTCTTTAGCCTAGTGGATAAGTGCGCCAGGGCAGCCGAAGGGCGGAACTGGCACGCACTGCCGACCTCCGAGTCAGGAGGGCAGCCCGGGTCCGGTGCTGCTGCCTATGGGGGTGGCAAGAAGACCAAGAACCGGGGGAGTGGGAAGACGAAGCCACCATTCACGGCCCCCGTCGCCGCAGCTGCGACAACCAGTGGAGCTCGGGGGCCGCGCCCCGACAAGAGGCAGCGGCAATCACCGGCCCCAGACAGTGGCCAAGGCGGGCTATGCCCCGTGCATGGCACCTGCAACCATACAGCTGCCGAGTGCTGGGAGATCCAGAGGCTCGCAGAGCGCTTCCGCAATGGAAGACAGCAGAGGGCTGAAGCACCGCCCTACCCTCAGAGGGATGGCAAACAGAAGGCCGATGCCCCAGTCACCGCTGCCCACCAGGTGGGGTTCCAGGAGCCTCGGCGTGTCATAAAGACAGTACATGACGCTGAGGACTCCAGTTCCGACGATGAAGGGCCAAGGCGTTAGCCAGCCACGGCACGCCTCCGTGCCTCGAACATACCTCTCGGGGGCTGCCTAGGGTCCGTCAACCCCCTTGAAGGCCTTGCTAGAAGGGGGGGACGCCTTAGGTCATCCAAAGCGAGCCCGGGTCCACCTACCCCTTGAAGGCCTTAGCCAGAAGGGGAGAACTCCCGGGGGACCCCGAGAGAAGCCACGCAGGGCCTGATCCAGCGTGAAGACAACAACTTCGACAAGACTCGGCTTGCAGGGAACACCCCACAACGCAAGGTCTCGGCTAATGCTCTAAGCACTACCGCCAAAGAACCAAACGCGAAGGGGGCCCGCAAGAGGGCAGCCTGGTGAAGTGGCACGCTATATTCTAAGAAGGACCCATAAGCTCTCCCCCAGCAGGGAAGGTCCCTTCCGAATCATGAAAGCTGCCGCCCCAGGTACACATGCCTTTCAACCGAGAGTGGGATCCATTCCCAAAAATCCTTGCCATGGAGCAATACTGTAAGTCCTACTTACTGAGCATCGGTAGAACAGGGTTATTCACTTCTGTAATAGACCCCATAGAACTTAGGAACAGAGCTTGGGGTAGCTAAGTCTCAAGGGACGGTACAGGACTACGTCCAGTTTAGCCTGGTTCCGACCCTAAGCGCGTAGTCTTGCTTCCCTTGTAGACGAGGCGGAACATTGCCCCCACGAACAGCCAGAATTCCACCTATGGGCGCGGATACAGAGACCTGTTCTACTTAGCTCCTTCTCATGCGCTCATTTAAATTATGCATTAATTTTTATGATCGCACTATCTCTGTATGTTCATCATACGTCTAGCTCCCCCTCTCCTGCGCTCATCCATAGTCGGCATTTGCTATCCTCCCGAAGGCGGCTGCGCTTGAGGCACCTGCCGATGGCCGAGTGAGTCTCTCGGGCCTCCCCCAGTCAGGCGTTGCGGTGTCAGTTGGTCACCTCCAGGAAAGGCCAGCGTTGTGCATGGGGGGTCCAGGGTGCGTATCCAGCTTAGCCGGCCCAGAGCCCAAAGCATGCGCATCCTGCTCTCCGGAGGTCCAGGGGAGTACGTCCGCTTTGCCTGGTCATGAACCCAAAGCGCGTGCACCCTGCTTCCCCAACGCATGGCCCGGTACTAGGGATCGGACGGCCGTACCCGGACCTCGGAGGGAGCCGGAGCTCCGGCGCCTCGTGCACAGAATTGCCCAAGCCCCATATAGCGGGTCAGGACCATAAGACGGATAAGACTAGGAGACAGGAGGGGAGGACCCCCTGAGGAGAATTACGTTTCCTCTACCTGTGTGCAGGACCTTCAGGTTACGGCAACAGTGACTGCATGAAGCGGGGGGAAAGGAGCTACCAGCTACACCGGCCTGGGACTGGAAGGACCGGGACCTGCCCCTCCAGCAGGGGCGGGGCCCGGGGGCCCCACGTGTCCAGCAGGCCCGGAACTCTCTCCTTCCTTGAGGAGGGCTCCGGGCTCGCCACGTGGCAGGCAGGAACCGGACCTCCCCCCTCAGCGGGAGGGCTCGAAAGCCCTACGTGTCCAACATGACCGGAGCTCCTGTCTCTTGAGGAGGAGCTCCGGACCCACCACGTGGCCGGCAGATTTGGAGCCCCCCATAGGGCGAGGTTCGGAGACCTCCGGGGGCCCCTAACACGGTTAGGACCCCGGGGGGGGGGGGTCTGTGCGAAGCTCCGAGATTGGAAATGACCTCTGAGTACCTTGCGGAGCTAAGGACTCAGCCAGGCAAAGCCAAGAAGGAGGGAAAAGCATCACAGACACAAGTATCCAAGAGAGTCAAATTAAGCAAGGCTCCTTGAGCTGGACTACAGACTCGATAAAAAAGGGAGAAGCAAGTCCTAAGGACCTCCCGACTCTCGCTGGAACCTTGCTGCTACAAGGGCGGCCACATCCTCGACTTCAGCCCTGGCAGCTTCCTCCCGCTCTGCGGCTGGGCCCTCTCTTGCTGGCTCCAGTGAGAAAGAGGGGTCGCGGCTCTTGAAGCATGCCAGCACATGCGAGGCGACCTCTAAAGCTAAGCCGCGGCCCTCGGCTTCAAGCTCGCTGGCGACCACCGAGTTGAGTCTGTCCAGCTTGGCGCCGATCGACTCCAATGCAGGGATCACCTCTGCCACCTGCAATGCGGGAGTTGCGGCCCTCACCGGACTGAAATCAAGAGGGACCAGGGCGGACCCCGCCCGATCCACGAAGCTTGAGACCGCAAGGGCCTCGGAGGACCGTAGGGCTGAGAGCTCCTCCACCTCGCGGCGGGCCGCCCGCAGAGCCTCCAGGTTCCTCTCGGAGAATTCCTTCTCCTGGGCCGCCAGGGAACTCTCCCGAAGGCGGAGGGTCTCGGCTAGCCGCTCCAACTCAGCGGCCCTGAAGCCGGCAGTCAACTCGCGGTCCAAGACCGCCCGGCGATCATGGGAGACCTGTTCATCCCTCAAGTCAAGGTCTGCCTTCAGAATCTCCAGCTCCTCCATCCGAGCTCGGAGGTCATCCTCGCCCGCAGCCAGCTGCGCGGCGACCCTCTCTGCCTCAGCTGCCACGGAACGCTCCCGCTCCTCAACGGCGAGTTCGCGGCGCTCCAACCGCTGCCGTATTTCCACAGCAGCAGAGAGGCTCTCTTCGGCCCGAGCGTGAGCCTCCAGGGCCTCCCTGTTGATCCGCCGCGACTGGGTGTCCATGCGGTCAACAGCCCGCTTCATCCGGTCGACGAGCGTTTCCCGGAAGTCGAGCAACTCCCGCCTGGAGTCGAGCTCGCTCTTAACCTTTGCGGTCCTCTCCCGCAAAAGGTTGCCCCAGGTGAGGAGGCGGTCCCGTTCAACCGTATACTCCTCCCGCTCGCGCCCTAGCACAGCCAAGACCTGCCTGACGCTCGACTCGGCGAGCGCGAAGGCGTCCGCCAGAGGCAATGGAGCAACAGAAGCTGGGGCAGTCCCTCCGACCTCCTCCATTACCTCGTCCTCGGGAAGAGCCGGCGCGCCAGCCGCCGAGACAAGACGCCGATCAGGAGAAACTGGCCCAGCGGCCCTGGCAGCCGGGCCAGCCTGACTCTCTTCAGCTTCAGGCTCCTTGACCTGAGGAGAGGGACGAGCCGGGGAAGACGGAGCTGGAGAAGAAGCCAGGTCGCCTAGTGCAGGATCAACCTGTGCTGGCTCGGGGGCCGCAGTAACCATCTCGGCAGGAAGAGACGGCGCCGCCACGGAGTCCGTGCACACCGGAACAGGAGAAGTCCGCGCTGGCCTGGGGGCCGCAGCAGTCGCCCCTGGCTCCGAGCGCATCGGCACAGATTCCCCGCAAGACGGGGAAGGCCGGGAAGCGCGGACACTCCAGCGGGCTCTGAACCCCGACTTCCGAGCCGGGGTAGGATTTCCAGAGCCCGCTACCGTCTCCGACGACCGCTCCGCAGTCGCTTGGACTGGCGGAACAGGGGACGCCACAGGGGCTTCCCCTAGCACATCAGCCCGGGGCCTCTTCGAGTCGCCACCGGAGGGAGTGTCAGGCACCCCAGAATCCCGACTTGGCACCGGCGCTGTTGCTGGAGGAGATCGGGCGCGTTTCTTCTCTGGCAGCGGGTTGGAAGCCATGGCAAGGGAGAGCTCAAAGGCAAGAAAGCAAAAGCGCAAGAGTCCAAGAAGAAACACAGAGAAGTGCGAAGGGAAGCTACAATGTGGGTGAGACCCCCTCTAAAAAGCTTCCCGGTGCAGTTCCAAGCGATTCGGAACTCTTCGAATACCCCGCACCCGCAACCGCTTCGGTTCCTAGACCGAGCGCCAATGAAAGCTGGGCCCAAGCCGCTTAGCTAAAGCGGTGGGGTCAAGGAGTCAGTCTCCTGAGAAGATGAGCCGGCAAGGCCCTTCGGCGGTTCCCGAAGAAAGCGCCGCAACGTGCAGTAGTGGCAGCCTTGGGAACCACCGCAGTAAAAGCAATCATCAAGTGGGCGCACGCTCTAACAACCCCGCGGCCGTTCGTGCTCCAGCAGCGGCCAAGTCGGGACTTAGAGAAAGTGCGCGGATCGGAAGAGACGGAGGTCCCACCTCGGGCTCGCTATCTCCCCCGAGATGGGCCCGGGGGCCACTGTCGGTACCTGAGATATGGGGTACCCCCGCGCACAGGGTAAAATGCCTAAGGTGCTCGCCCTTCTCCGCAGGGAGAGCTCCGAAGGCGCCACGCGTCTGGCGGGGCCGGACCTCCCTCTCCTCAGAGGAGAGCTCCGGGCCCGCCACGTGGCATACAGAAGCCGGACCTCCCCCTCCGCGGGAGAGGGGTCCGAAGACACCACGCGTCCAGCGGGGCCGGACCTCCCTCTCCTCAGAGGTGAGCTCCGGGCCCGCCACGTGGCATGCAGAAGCCGGACCTCCCCCTCCGCGGGAGAGAGGTCCGAAGGCGCCACGCGTCCAGAGGGGCCGGACCTCCCTCTCCTCAGAGAAGAGCTCCGGACCCGCCACGTGGCTAGAAGAACGGTGCTGCCTGCCCCCGAGCGGTAGGCAGCGGGCGTAAAGGCACCCCTCACCTTGCCCGTACAAGGTATTCAAGGCCCGCGTCTTCCCAAGACGCGGAAACGCGGAGCACGCGCCTGTCAGGTGTCGTTGCGTCCAGTCGCATCACAGACTGGCGCGTGGTGTCAGAACCTGACAGGTAATAAACGCCGCGAAAAGACATCCCATGCCGCCTGCACCGTCATCAACCACTACGACTAGCGCACGGCATGGGCAGGGCGGCAAAAGGAAGACTCAGAAGTCTTCGACCGGAGGCAACCACCGGCATAACTACAGATACGGTAGATGATAGACAATCTCCCCGGGACCACCTATCGGGTCCCGGCTTCCCTTGTAAGCCGCCCGAGCCTTGGACTATAAAAGGCTCGGGTAGGCGTCGATAGCAAGGGTTCGCATTCTGCAACTCATACGCTAGCCATACACTCTCAAGCTGTAACTCACCCCCAAGCTCAGGCCCCCGGCCCTGAGCAGCAAGCAATACAGCGAGCTCCATAGCTCGCCGTGGACGTAGGGTTTTACGCTCCGGCGGCCTGAACCACGTAAAACTTCCCGTGTCAAGCTCTCACTAACTCGTCCATCCGCGCAAGCTCTCCGCTAGGAACTAGCCCCTCCGAAAAAAGAACCTCCGCGGGCTGCCCAGTGCAGGCCCGGGGGAAGTGTCGATCGCACACTTCGATAGATAGTATACTAATAGCTCATAGAGGCTTCCCAATCTCACAACATAGAGTTCATGCATCATATAAATAACGGCAACTCAGATGTTATATTATGATATTACTGGGCTGAACACAAAATTCCACTAGGCAACAATGTGCAACGGTTTAATAATCAAAGGTCAAAGCACAGAAAACACTCAAACAGAGTACAGACATGATAACTACATGATTTACTTAGTCATCATACATTAATGCCAACACAAACACAAACACACTTAGACTAGTTTGACCTCAGTAGATGGATATTTTAGGGCAGCTATATATATATATATATATATATATATATATATATATATAATCATGTTCAATTACTTACTAGAAACTAACATGGCCAAAAGATCACATTTAACTTGATTTCACAGCAAGCGCAAAACCTATGGCATCACTGGAATACAAATTCAATCCCACACCTGAAATGGTAGTGGCCAAGACCGTGCTTGACGCCCCTCTTGAACTCCCCGATGTACCGGCTGCCATCCTCGCAGGTGTGGACGCCATACCCATGGCCCTGGCCGTTGGACCACTCTCCAGCATACACATCCCCAGTGTAGAACCTGTAGACGCCAAATCCGTGCCTGAGCCCTTGCCGATACTGGCCTCGGTATCTGCTGCCCCTCGCCCAGGTCTCAACGCCAAAGCCGTCATACTTGCCGTCGACCCAGTCCCCCTCGTACCTCCCGCTCATGTAATAGTAGTAGACACCGCTGCCTGTGCAGCGGGCGCGGTGGAACTGGCCCTCGTAGATGTCGCCGTTGCTGTACAGCTGGACGAAATGGCCAGTGGTGGGGGTGGACGCGGAGGCCGAAGGCGAGGAACCGATAGACCAGAGGATGGGGGATCGGCGCGCTCGGCGGAGCGGTGGAGGGAGTGGGAGCACGAAGGGGAGGCGGGGCAGGGAGAGGCAGAGGAGGAGGAGGAGTGCGCAGGAGAAGGCGGCGGCGGAGAGGAAGTCGGCGAGGAGGGAGAGCGGGAGGACGGCGTGGGACGGGGAGAGGAAGTAGAGGGTGGGGAGGGAGATGAGGAGGAGGATGCGCAGGCGGAGGTGGAGGCAGCGGAGGAGGTGCCTGGTCGCCACCGCCGCGCCCGCGGCTGGCGCCCCCGCGGCCGGCACCGCCTTGCGCCTCCGCGGCGGGGTGAAGGGCGACGGCGAGGGGCGCGTCGGAGTGGAGGAGGACGACGACGTGGTCATGACGACGGGGCGCTTGTGCGGGGTGGACGGCAGCGCGTGGTGCGGGCTCGACGGGATGTGGATGCGCAGGGATGAGGGGTCGAGGACCGGCGGGTGCCGGACGTCCGTCGCCGCGGCCTCCGGCGGGGCGGCGTCGGCGACGGTGATGTGGTGGTGGTGGTGGTGCATCTAATCCTATTCGGCGGTGGGAGCGGGGTTCGCCGGGTCGGGAGGTCGGGGTGGTGGCCGGCGGATAAGAGAGACATGGGCGAGGCGCGGAGATGGGCGGGGAGGAGGAGGGGGTCTGCCGCCTCTACGCTTTTTTCTCTCCCTTTTCTGCACCGATATTTCCGGGTCTTCTACCACTGCTCCCTCTCTCATCGCTGGGTTTATTGTAGCTGAAGCTCTAACTGTTGACGCCGATTAACTATCTTACAATTAAAGATCAAGCGTGTCGCGGCCATGCGCGTGCGTCCGGTCAAAACGAAGTTCTCGAGTGAATCAGTGTTCAGTTGTGAGCTTGGTAACACTGGTACTGTTACAAACCATTCGAGCCATGGCGTCATAACTGACGAACCACCGGTAATCCGCCAGCCTTGCTGCCTTGCTGGGGCCGTGGCGCATGCAAGCGCACGAGAAGTGGTGGCCCGGAACGGACCGCCACAATGGTCGGAGAACGCGAGCCGCGGCATGCACGGCGGTTAACTACACGCAGTCGTTGCTGCGTCCTCCTCTCGCGTCTCTGCTCTGCCTTAATACTTGATCTGGATCTGGACCTAAGAAACGTGAGGCCGACCCGGCAGCCTCGTCCTCATCGGCGTCATCAGCGTGCGTGTCGCTTTGCGTCCCTGCCCGCGCTAAAAAAATCGCCTCGCCCTTGGCGCCTTTCTGCAGCGGCGAACATTCGTCTCAGGGTCAGGCAGAGCTGAACACATTTGCCGTCGGAAATATGAATCAAGATGTCTGTGCAAGCACAAGGATACGTACTCTTTTTTTTTACCGCGCATATACATGATTCGTTGAAATATTGGGGGGTCATCGCGTCAAGGATGATGTCGGAAAGAAAAATTGTCGCCTGATGTCGGGTGGGTCGACCCGATGGGCGATGGGGTAGCGTGCTTATCCACGGGACCATAAAACAGGGACGTGATCCAACGTGTGATGTGATCAAGGATTACTACTGCTTGTAGCATTTTTTAAGGTATAAGTTATAATATCGCAAGTAGTACGAACACAATAGAGCGTGGGAAGGGTTGGTAGCGGGTCAGAAAAATAAATTAAATGTTCTGAGAGCCAGAACGGATTATGGTGAGATCAAGTTTATATTAATTTTTTAGAAATAGCCTTTTCTCAAACCTCGCCCTTTTTTTACTTAACGCCTGATTTAGATTGTAAAAGGGCCCATGGGCAATACAGAGCCATGCAGAGCCGCGCCATCTCTGTCAGCGCACTTAAATTTCCCCGCTAAACCTATGATGACTCTGCATGAAATGAGTTTGATACGGTTTGCAGGTTGACTACACGGTGTCGTTACCCTTGGTCGACACAACCCTACCGCCATGGCCGACGCGCGTCAGTGCTGCAAGAAAAACAGAAGTCCGGTCCAAGTCGAGCTCAGGCCAGGTGCGCACAAACCGCAGGCGGTGATTAGGCGCTTAGGGGTGACTGCATACCGCGGCGACAGCTTCAGCACGTTTAGACCGTTCGACGTAGAGCGCGTGCCCGTCTGGTCGCGTGCGTGCCGTGCCAGGCGTCTGTCGCCTTCCGCACGGCAGCGCCGTTACTCGCTGCGGCGCTGATCTCAGACTGGACACCGGCAATCGGGCGGCGGTGCAAGCTGATCGCCTCGGTGGTCAGACGCCATCGCGCGCGCTTTGCGAACTAGGAAGGGCGGGACGAGGCGTATCCCACGGACTCCAGAGGGCAGGCACATTCGGAGCTATGGATTAAAGGCCGAGCACCGTTAACAACATCCAATTTGTGCCACTGTCTTTTCTTCATGGCAACATAGAACAGGAAGTCCAGGTTCAGGTAACCATGAATCAAGTACTAGCAGCCCAGACTAAACCCTGAACAGACCAATGACAAACCAATAACCTCACCATCAATGAGCATTTTGTCGCAACACGAGGACCTGCTACTGCCAGTAAATCCTGCTTGCCCAGAAACGGTGCAAACATGTCCAAACATACAAGTAAAAACAATCAGTCAAAACATTTCATGTAGAAATGACCCAGATACATGCAGATGGTTGTAACGTAATCAAGTGCAAGACAGAACCTAGGGTCGTAGAAATTACAGTAATATCAGAATTAGATACAACTGCTTAGCAAGTTACAAGAAGATTCATGCGTGGACTTCGTACATCACAAGGCCACAACATTTTCAGGCCACAACGGTCTCTCACTAGAAACTAGGTAAAAGGAAGCTCCTGCTGATCGTACAACTCGTCATGACTGCTTGTAAAGTTTGAAGCCGAAAACCCTTGGAACATATTGCTGTGATGGCTTCTGTGGCTTTAAGTGTGGATAGGTCATCAGGAAAAGATGAGGGAATGTTGTCCCATAGTATGCTCCGTCAATATCTTGGCAGAGTAAAGGAGATAAAAGGGCAATAGAACATTCACACTATAATGTGATTACAAAACTGATGCGCACAGATGATTATTTACTGAGAGAAGTTTACTGAAAACAAGAACATGAGGCAAGTTTAACGAAGGAAAACAGGTCTAATGTGTATGCTGCCATCAATATTGGAGAAATTATACTTGATACTACAAACCCACAAAGTTTCATAATTTGAAAATATAGGTATATGTTGTGGATGCATTTGTGGGCCGCCAATATGGTCGGCGTGGGGTCCATAAAGCCCACAACTAGGCCGGCCAGGCCCTGCAGCCGCACCAGGAAAATATTTAGAAGAATTAATTAGATAATGTTTAGGAATAAAAGGGAGTTATAGATTGAATCAGTTTAGATAGAAAGAAATAGACTAAAAAAAGGGAAGAAAAGAATCCTAGTCAGTTTGGGGGATTATCCCCAAACAGACTAGGAGTAGGCTGCGGCCAAAGGGGGGGGGTCCTGTCCCCCCTTTATAAGCAGCCCCCCTCCCTCATGTTTTGAGCATCCAGGAAAAAATAAGAATCCCCGTTGAGGGCTGTTCTTCTCCTTGGATCACGGTGGCTTCGAACCCTAACCCTAGCCGCCGTGACCAGCTACTTTGTCCCCCACGTTACGTACTGCGCAGCTGCCCCCACGCCTCCTCGCTGCTGGTTTCTCCCCTGCGCAGCCCTAAGCGCAGCCAAGGGGTCTCCCCCCTCCCTGTTTCTCAGCATTTGGTATCAAGAGACTCCGGGGCAGCGACCATGTCTGGCCCCGTGGACGATTCTGGGACTTTCACCCTCCAAGATCTCGGCAACATGATGAGCAAGATGATGGGGCAGATAGACACCATCAACAAGCGCTTGGACCGCCACGATATGCGCCTTGCGCGCGTTGAGAAGGCACCGGAGCGGGAGCTCTCCGGTGACGAGGACTTGCAACAAAACTCACCGCAGGGCAGCAATCTTCCCCGCAGCTACGGCAGCGGCAAGGGCGGCGGTGGTGGCAGCGGCGGCCATGGCGGCAACAACGACCACTATAGTACCAGGCGCCCACCGGGACGCCCGACCTTCGACGACAGCGGGCTGCGTCGTCACAAGGTCAATTTCCCCAAGTTCGACGGGGAAACAGATCCGCTGCCCTGGCTCACCAAGTGTGAGACATACTTCCGAGGGACACGTACGATGCCAGAAGAAAAGGTGTGGCTCGCGTCTCTCCACCTGAAGGGTGTCGCGGCCGAGTGGTACACTGCTCTAGAACGTGACTGTGGCATCGTGTCCTGGGAGCGGTTCGCGGACTTCGTCAACATGCGCTTCGGGCCTCCGCTCCGCTCCAACGACCTGGCGGAAATTAAAGATCTCCGTCGTACTAGCACGGTTGAGGAATATCAGCGTCAATTCCTGGTCCTTCTTTGTCGTTGCGAGGACCTCAGCCAGCGCCAGCAGATCAACCTCTTCACAGCTGGCCTCGGTGAGCCACTTAGAACGGATGTGGAGCTGCAGTTTCCCACTAATCTACAAACCGCCATGAGTCTGGCCAGAGCCTTTGAACGTCGACTTGCGGCAATAACAGATAGCGGAATACAGAAGGGCGCTGCCTCTCAACGCTCCACGCGCTCTTCTATTGTGTCCTGCGCCTCTACTACGGCCTCAAGTGGCAGTTCTACAGCACCCGCCCCGACATCGTCAACAACGGCATCTTCTCGCCCGCGCTTCAAATGCCTTACACCCGATGAGATGGCTGCTAAGTGGGCAAGCGGCGAGTGCTATCACTGCCCTGAGCGGTACACACCGGACCATAAGTGTGCCGGCAAAGGAATCTTCCTTCTGGAGCTTGACGACGATGATGACGTTGACGCGACCGTAGCTGATATGGGCATCTCCTTACACGCCCTGACCGGCATCGACTTCGCCAACACAATGAAGCTCCAGGTCTACGTCCACGGCAACCTACTGACAGCATTGGTCGACACAGGGTCCACTCACACCTTCATCAGGGAACCACTCATCAAGGAGCTCGGCCTGATGATGTTGCCACGATCAGGCGTCGGCGTCCGAGTCGCCAACGGCGACTCTATCTCCTGTACAGGCATCTGTCCACGTGTACCCTTGATGATTGCAGGGGATCGCTTCGACGTCACATGCTACGCACTCCCACTGGACGGCTTCGACTTTGTTCTAGGAGTCCAGTGGCTACGATCTTTGGGACCCATTCTCTGGAACCTTGAGGACCTCACGATGAAATTGTGGCGCGGGGACCGTGAGGTGACCTGGACGGGGCTGCGAAGTTCAGCCCCGGTATGTGCCTCTCTAGCACCACCTACTGATATGATGGGCGCCCTCTTGGATGGCTTCCAGGACCTCTTCGACGAGCCACGCGGGCTTCCTCCTGCACGACGCCACGACCACCAAATCAGGCTCCTGCCGGGCACAAATCCAGTAGCTGTCCGGCCGTACCGCTACCCCCAGCTTCTTAAAGACGAGATTGAGAAGCAATGCGCCGAGATGCTTCGCCAAGGCATCATCCGAGAATGCACATCTGCATTTTCCTCGCCAGTACTGTTGGTCCAAAAAGCCGACGGCACGTGGCGCTTCTGCATCGACTACCGCGAGCTCAACGCCAGAACTTTGAAAGACAAGTTCCCGATCCCGGTGGTTGAGTAGCGTCCCGGTGGTTGACGAGCTACTGAACGAGCTTCGCAGCGCAAGGTTCTTCACCAAGCTTGACCTCCGCAGCGGCTACTTTCAAGTGCGCATGCACTCGGACGACATTGAAAAGACAACATTCCGAACTCATCGAGGCCACTATGAGTTCTTGGTGATGTCATTCGGCCTCACCAATGCGCCGTCCACGTTCCAGCCGTTGATGAACGACGTCCTCGACCCCTACATCAGAAAATTTGTGCTTGTCTTCTTTGATGACATATTGGTGTATAGCAGGTCCTGGGTCGAACACCTTCAGCACGTCAAGCAGGTGTTCCAGACACTACGGACAAACAAGTTGTTCCTGAAGAAATCTAAGTGCTTCTTCGGCCAGGAGATTGTGTCCTACTTAGGACACATCATATCCGCTCACGGCGTGGCAATGGATCCGACCAAGGTGGAGGCCGTGGAACGTTGGCCTACACCTCGGTCCTTACGAGCCTTGCAAGGTTTCCTCGGGCTCACCGGCTACTACCGCAAGTTCATTGCGGGGTATGGTGCGGTGGCCGCACCCCTCACCACCCTACTAAAGCGGGAAGCATTCCGCTGGACTGATGATGCGCAGGACGCTTTCTCCCAACTCAAGCAGGTGTTGATGACAGCGCCTCTACTTCAAATGCCGGATTTCGACAAGCGCTTCATCGTCGACTGTGACGCGTCCGGCGCCGGCTTTGGAGCGGTTCTACACCAGGGCGACGGCGCCATAGCATTCTTCAGCCGCGCTGTAGCGACTCACCATCATAAGCTACCGGCATACGAGCGTGAGCTAATCGGTCTTGTGAAGGCCGTACGTCATTGGCGGCCTTACTTGTGGGGTCGTCCCTTCACTGTTCGGACTGATCACTTCAGCGACTCACGACGATTCCCCAACATGCTTGGGTGAGCAAACTTTTTGGTTATGATCTGCAGGTTGAGTACCGACCGGGGCGCTTGAATGGGGCAGCTGACGCCCTGTCCCGCCGCGACGAGGAAGACATAGCTATTCACGCCATGTCCGCGCCAGTCTTTCTACTCTTCGACTCGCTCCGCGCGGAGATTGCTACAGACCAGCAGGCGCAGCAGCTATGTGCCCAACTCCGGTAGGGAGTCGCACCTGCTGACTGGGCCGAACACGACGGCCTTCTACTTCACAAGGGGAAGCTCTTCGTTCCCAACAAGTCCTCCTTGTGGCCCTCTCTCCTAGCTGAGGCGCATGATGGGGGCCACGAAGGCATCCAGAAGACAGTGCATCGGCTACGCCTCTCCTTCTACAACCCGTCCTTGCTACGGCGGGTGCGTGAGTATGTCCGCGGGTGTGCTACGTGCCAACGCAACAAGACTGATCATCTTCATCCAGCCGGCCTGCTACAACCGCTGCCTATACCGTCGGAAGTCTGGAGTAATATCTCCATGGACTTCATTGAAGGTTTTCCGAAAGTTGGTGGGAAATCAGTGATCTTGACAGTGGTAGATCGCTTCTCCAAGTATGCCCACTTCATTCCCCTAAGCCACCCTTACAGTGCTGCATCAGTGGCGCGGGCATTCTTCGACGACATTGTACGACTACACTGCTTTCCCTGCTCCATCGTCAGTGATCGTGATACCGTCTTCATCAGCCTCTTCTGGTCAGATTTGTTCCGGCTAGCCGGTGTCCAACTTCAGCTCAGCTCAACCTTCCACCCGCAGTCTGACGGCCAATCTGAGGTCGTCAACAAGATCATCAGTGTGTACCTTCGCTGCTTGGCTGGTGACCGACCAAAGACTTGGTTGCAGTGGCTTCCTTGGGCTGAGTATTGCTACAACACTTCCTACCAGACAGCCCTCAAATGCTCGCCCTTCAGAGTGGTCTATGGCAGGGACCCTCCGGCTCTTGTTGGTTACCAACCGGGCGTATCTAGAGTAGCAGCAGTGGATAAACAGCTAAAGGATAGAGATGAATTCTTAGCTGAAATCAAGAACAGGCTGGTACAAGCACAAGTCACCATGAAAAGCTATGAAGATAAGTTCCGCCGAGAGGTGGAATTTCAGATCGGTGATTGGGTTTGGTTGCGGCTTCATCAGAGGACAGCTGTGGGAGTAATGACGACGCCTTCTTCAAAGATTGGATCAAAATATTTTGGACCATATCAGATCATTCAACGCATTGGGATTGTATCATATAAACTTCAGCTGCCTCCTCAAGCAAGGATACATGATGTCTTCCATGTGTCCCTGTTAAAGAAATTTGAAGGTCCTACTCCCATACAGGTGGTGCCTTTACCACCACTTCTACATGGACGTGTTGTACCTACGCCTGAAAAAGTACAAAGGGCGCGTTTGAACAGAGGTGTCTGGGAGCTACTCGTCAAATGGGCAGGACATTCTGAAGCTGATTCATCATAGGAGCAACTAGAAGATTTCAGGATGAAGCACCCCTCCTTTAAGCTCGAGGACGAGCTCTTTGTCGGGAAGGGGGGAAATGTTGTGGATGCATTTGTGGGCCGCCAATATGGTCGGTGTGGGGCCCACAAAGCCCACAACTAGGCCGGCCAGGCCCTGCAGCCACACCAGGAAAATATTTAGAAGAATTAATTAGATAATGTTTAGGAATAAAAGAGAGTTATAGATTGAATCAGTTTAGATAGAAAGAAATAGACTAAAAAAAGGGAAGAAAAGAATCCTAGTCAGTTTGGGGGATTATCCCCAAATAGACTAGGAGTAGGCTGCGGCCAAAGGGGGGGTAATGTCCCCCCTTTATAAGCAGCCCCCCTCCCTCATGTTTTGAGCATCCAGGAAAAAATAAGAATCCCCGTTGAGGGCTGTTCTTCTCCTTGGATCACGGTGGCTTCGAACCCTAACCCTAGCCGCCGTGACCAGCTACTTTGTCCCCCACGTTACGTACTGCGCAGCTGCCCCCACGCCTCCTCGCTGCTGGTCTCCCCCCTCCCTGTTTCTCAGCAGTATAATTGAAGATTGGCATCTAAGAACAGAATGAAATGGTTCAGTAATACTCAGCACCACTAACCAGAGATAAATCAATTATGGAAATATCACAACTGAAAGCTAATGTGAAACAACAATTTAAAAAGATACTTCCTTGGTACTTGGATCTTGGATAGTGAAGTTCTTCACATTTTGGACAATATATCTTCACTGTGCTCGATCTAGGAATATCCGATTGCCCTGCTGGAAGACAGGGCTGACCACAGCAGTAAACCCTAGGGCATCTTCCAAAGTCATAGTTCTTGAACTTTTCCAACTGCAGCAAAAGGTAGTAGAATTATTAAATATGCAAGAGATAAGAAAGTGAATCATTTATTAATCCAGTCATATAGGATTAAAAGATAGTATTACCATTGCAGCCAGACCCTTGCTGGTTAAGATGTACCGTGAATGAATTAATCCATACAGCATCTCTGCAGATGACTCAATTAGTTCATTTTGTTCCTCCGTGAATACATCACCTGTATATAAATGGTCCCAATCACATAAGTTCAACAGTACAATTAATATGTACCAATTTGTGAACTTCAATATAGACAAGGCATCTGTGCTAATTGATGGGATTGGATGAATAGGAAATGAGATTTATCAAACAAAAGTATAATGAGGAAAAAGTAGAAAATTGAATTGCAGATTATGAGATTAGAAAAGTAGGACCAGTGGTGTATTTATTATGTATAAAACAGCTATTAAATTCTATCATATAGTAAAAAAGAAAGCAATCTCACCATTGGAAGACTCAATGTCTAAGATGAGATCAAGAGCATAATCATAGTATGGCACCTGATTACTCAGACCACACAGGTTGAAATCATCCTGTATATAATCATCATCGATCTCACAGAAGAACTCATTGCCTCGCAAGCTACAGAACCAAGAAATCCAGGATGTGTCCTCTCCCTCAGAACCACTGACATCAGAATCTTCACTGTCAGTTTCAAATTCCTCTGCAACAACAAATGGAGAAAAGAAGTCAAAAATCAATTCATGTTCATAATCACAGCTGTTTAAAGATAAGACACAACAAACATAAGTAACCACTGGCAATAGCATGGAATTAAGGAGTTGTAAGTTTAAAGCATGCTATGTCAAACAAGCATATTGTAGTTCGTTTCATACAGACCCAAGCTACAAAGCAAACCATACCACATTACAGATAAAGCAAAAAGAATCTTATGGTATCGAGTTGTTCCTCATATTCGTAACACTAAATTTGCTAAAGAAAAATTGAAAAGCTTCATCAAAGATACAAGACAAGCAGTTCAACAGATGAAAGACAGATGTAAATCCGGTACACTCACAAATAACTACATCTGTCTGGATAAGAACACCTGAGTTGCAGCTCCAACTTAGCTCAGGTCTAACAAAGCTATAGTGGTTGTTTGTCTATATAAAGATCTGATGCGGATGGTTAAGATTCTAGCTTTATGACATTTATCATGGGTTAGATCCTCCCTTGTCCTAAACCGCTTGCGCCTTTTCTTTTTGGGTTTACTGTGTTTATACCCCTGATTGCAAGTTCAATTGTGATTTTACCCCCTCAAAATTAGGATTTGTGATTTTACCCGTTTTTTAAAACGAAACTTAAGTATACCCCTCCTCTATTAACGGTGTTAAATATGATGAGAAAAAACAAAAATGCCCTTGTTATTTTAGCTCTAGTTTTAGTTTTTCTTTATGATTTTATCACTATTTTACATAGACACAGATTAATATGTGACTATATTAGAATAGGGGTGAAATCATAAACATGGATTAAAAGTAGAGGTAAAATTACAAGGGCATTTCTGTCTTTTTTCATAAAAGATTTAACCCAATAGAAATTCGTTGGGCGTATCCCTCTTAGCGACGCGCTATATCGGAACCCGGGTATGGTGTTAAGTGAGCGGGGGCTGGGTCACCACCGCCTTAGTGGCGCGCCATATCGGAACCCGGATATGGTGTTAAATGGGCAAGGGCCGGATCGTCACCACCTTAGTGGCGCGCTACATCATCGTCCGGATGTAGTGATAAGTGAGCAAGGGTCTTTGCATCTTTGCATCTTTGCATCTAACTCGACAGGTGCAAAGCGTAAGGAAGCTAGCCGAGGAATATAGATTTCGGGTGGGTAGTTAGAATGTAGGATCCTTGACGGGGAAACTATGTGAGTTAGTAGATGTTGTCATTAGGAGACGAGTAAATATCCTTTGTGTACAAGAGACTAGATGGGTGGGTCAAAAGGCTGAGAAAAGTCGAGAATAGTAGTTTCAAGCTTTGGTATTCTGGATTGGCTGGTACTAGGAATGACGTAGGTGTTCTAATAGATAAAGAGTCTTAAGGATGGAGTAGTGGATGTTCGAAGACGAGAGGATAGGATCATCTTAATCAAGATAGTTATTAGGGACATTATCTTGAATGTCATTAGTGCTTATGCCCCACAAGTTGGGCTCAACATCAGTGCTAAGAGGCAATTTTGGGAGGACTTGAAGGATATGGTTAGTAGTGTACCGATAACCGAGAAACTCCTCATAGGAGGAGATCTCAATGGTCATGTGGGTGCAACTAACGTAGGATTTGAGGGAGTACATGGAGGCTTTGGATGCGGCGATAGAAATCAAGAGGGTAAGGACATCCTAGACTTTGTCGTAGCCTATGATCTGTTGGTAGCTAACACCCTCTTTAGAAAGAGGCAATCTCACCTAGTGACCTTTAGTAGTGCCCAACACTCTAGCCAGATTGACTTTGTCCTCACTAGGAGAGGGGATAGACGGGAGTGTCTAGATTATAAGGTGATCCCCGGGTAGTGTGTTGTGACACAACATAAGCTTGTGGTAGTTGACTTTCACTTTCGCACATGTTCTTTGCGGGATAAAGGTGTCAAAATCACAAGAACAAAGTGGTGGAAGTTGAAACAAGAATCACAAGAATCCTTCAAAAACAGGGTGATCACAGAAGGACACTGGGCAGAAAATGGGGATGCAGATAGTATATGTGTGAATATGACAACTTGCATTAGAAAGGTAGCTAGTGAAGTGTTCGGTGTGACAAAAGAAAAGAAACTTGTAGATAAAGACACTTGGTGGTGGAATGGGGGTGTACAAAAGGCCATTAAGGAGAAGGAGTGTTACAAGAGTTGGCATCATGATAGAAGCGCAAGCAACATGCTGAAGTACAAAGAGGTCAAGAAAAATGCAACGCGGGCTGTGAGTAAAGCAAGAGGACAGGTCTATGATGAGTTATATGAGAGACTAGAGACAAAAGAAGGTGAAAAGGACATATACAAGATAGCAAAAATTCGCGGGAGAAAGATGAGAGATTTCAATCAAGTTAAATGCATCAAAGATGAGATGACTCCTTTGATGACTCCAACAGGTGGTTCGTGCGGAGGATACAAGAGTTTGAGCTTAAGGAGGCCTTAAAAAGGATGAAAGGAGGGAAGACCCTCGGCCCTGATGATGTCCCTATTGAGGTGTGGAGATGTCTTGTGGACGTGGCAATAGTATGACTCACAAAGCTATTCAACATATTTTTCAGTCAAACAAGATGCCTGAAGAATGGAGAAAAAGTATATTAGTACCTATCTTCAAAAACAAAGGAGATACTCAAAGTTGTACTAATTATCGAGGGGTTAAGCTTACGACCCTGTTTGGCACGGCTTAAACTTGTTAAAAAAGCAACTTATCTGAAAAGCTGGTGAACAGCAGCTTAAACTTATAACCTGCTTTTAGTTCATTCTGAGAAGCAGCTGAACTAATAAGCTGCTGGAGAAGCTGACTGTTTGGTACACCCGCAACTTATTTTTATAAAAAAGCTAGTTCAGAAGTTGTGCCAAACAGGGCCTACGAGTCATACCATAAAGCTTTGGGAGAGAGTGATTGAACACCGCCTAAGGAAAGTGACAAATGTCACTAAAAACCAGTTTGGTTTTATGCCTGGGAGGTCTACTATGAAGGCGATTTTTTTGCTTCGTCAGCTTATGGAGAGATATAGGGAGCAGGAGAAGGACCTACATATGGTGTTCGTTGACTTGGAGAAGGCGTACGACAAGATACCAAGGTCAGTAATGTGGTGGGCACTAGAGAAATATAAAGTGCTAAAAAAGTACATTACACTTATCAAGGATGTGTACAATAATATTAAGACAAGTGTGCGCGCAAGTGATAGTGGGACTGATGCATTTCCTATCACGGTAGGACTACATCAAGGATGAGCTTTGAGCCCATACATCTTTTCCTTGGTGATGGATGAGGTGTAAAAGGATATACAAGGGGATCTCCCTTGGTGTATGCTCTTTGCCGATGATGTAGTGCTGGTAGATGAAACTAGAGATGGTGTTGATAAGAAATTAGAGATATGGAGACAAACCTTAGAATCTAAGGGGTTTAGACTTAGTAGGACCAAGACCGAGTATATGAGATGTGACTTTAGTGGTGCTGGTCGTGAAGACGAAAATGTTAGTCTACAAGGACAAATAGTACCTAGAAGGGACTCTTTCCGATACTTAGAATCAATGTTACAAAGCAATGGCGATATTGATGAGGATGTTTTCCCCAGTATCAAGGTAGGGTGAATGAAATGGCGACAAGCCTCTGGAATCCTATGTGATAGAAAGGTCTCACAAAAGCTAAAAGGGAAGTTCTATAGGACGGTGATCAGACCCGCGATGCTATATGGGGCGGAATGTTGGCCAACTAAACGGCAACATGTCCAACAAATGAGTGTCGCAGAGATGCGCATGCTACGGTGGATGTGCGGGCACACGAGAAGAGACCAAATAAGGAATGAGGCGATTCGTGATAGGGTAGGGGTGGCGCCGATTGAAGAGAAGTTAGTCCAACATCGACTAAGGTGGTTTGGACATATCCAACGGAGACCTCCAGAAGCACCGGTTAACGGTGGGATAAGGTAGAGAGAATATTAGAAGGGTAGAGGACGACCAAGGTTGACCTGGGAGGAGGCGGTAAAACGAGATTTGAAAGATTGGAATGTATCCAGAGACTTAGCTCATGATAGGACCACATGGAAAATAGCAATTCATGTGCCAGAATCTTAGTCTTTTTTTTCTTTTCTTTTTTCTTGTTACTCTTATATCTCTTTCTCTTTTTTAATTTTTACTTCATTGAAAATATATATATATATATATAATTATTGGGTTTCATGTCTAGCTGACCCCAACATGCTTGGGAGAAAGGCTTGGTTGTTGTTGTTGTTGTAACAACATATAACGGAATAGGGGTATACTTTAACTTCGTTTTGGAAAAGTAGGGGTAAAATCACAAACACTAATTTTGGAGGGTAGAATCACCATTAGACTTGTAACCAAGGGTATAAACACAATAGCCCCCTTTCTTTTTCTATATTTACAACAGGGTGAACAATACTTCTGATACTCTATACAACGGACATATGTTCTCTGCTGACCCAGCTCCATTTCCACAAGTTCAATGCTCCACACTGGCTATATCAAAAGGTGTGCAAATAGTTGAAATCTTAATGAAACCGAACAGTATCACCTTGTTTGGACAGAAGCAATGGTCCGTTTCATTTTATTCAGAGGGTAAAAAAGTAAAATACTTAAGCTATCAGTTTGTCAGCCAACACAACATGTGAAAAGTTGATCCAACCAAATCAATAACAGGAGCGACACCTCAAAGATTGAGATTGACCAATGCTTCATCACACACACAGAGATGCTAAAACAGAACTCCAAATTGCACCCTATTCCTGCTGCCTCCTATCCTATTATTTTTTCCTTACCTATCATCTAATATGTTTGACAGGAATGCTAAATTTTACTGCTGCAAAAGAAATTTTTACATTCTTATTTCAGTTTCTCATATTAAGGACTTTCAAATTTCTAGTTCTTCTATACCCAAATAGACAATTTGATAAGGAAAGGCCAATGAATACAAGTCTACAACCTCATACTGCAGCAAGTATTAAAGATAAATCCTAGATATAAGAGTGTCGTGTACAATCAGCGTTTACCAGGCACCGCCTAGGTGACGTATAGTCGCCGTCTAGGCGTCCAAGCGCTCTAGCCAAGAGGCCATGACCGGTCGACTCGCATGGACGGCCATCTGGTCGCCGCCGCACTCGCCATTGCCGCTGCTGCCGCCGCCGCCGGTGGAGAAGAGAGGGTGAGGGAGCAAATGATTAGGGTTAGGGGATGGGTGAGGATAGGTTTTTATATAGCCCCTATCTAAAAAGAGTATCGTCGGATCTCAGCCGACAGTCCGCGTCATTCAGGCCGAATCAGTCGAGTCTCAGGCCCAAAGGGATCGGGCGCCTCCTCCGCTAGTCCGCCCGTCCGCCTCCGCCGGCCGCCTAGACGCCTAGGCGTCCAAGCGCCCATTTACAAGCCTGTGTATAATCCTGTGCTATAGGCCCGATTCAGCCAGGCGCGTGCAGCAGCCCAGTTTGGCCGGGGTGCGCTAGGGAGTCGTGTCAGAGTAGGATTCCGTAGATAAGGCAGGAAATAGAAGTCTTAGAAATAGAAAGTTTGTGTCGTTTAAGTTAGAAGAGTCCTAGATAGAAACAAATTGGGGTATAACTGTATATATGATGCTGGCAAGTCATTGATTGAGATTATGCCTTCCAGAAATCTATTCTCCTCCCCTTTTCTCTCACCTGCACCGCCGCCAGCCCCTCCCCATGCACTTGCACGCCCGCTCCTGTACGGTCTGATCTGTTCAGTAGATTAGACCTGCTGTGTGTAACGTGCTGTTCGAGCGGTTTTCCTCGTCGGAGTTCCAACAAAGAGAAGCATAAGTGTTTCCTTGGAACAACAGACTGATAGTAAACCGATCGGTTTTTTCAGCAGACAAACTAGTATCTGGCAAAGAAATCGCTAGACCTTCATTTTTTTCACTTTTCCAGACGTGTTTCATAATCCTTAAGATCCATATTAACTCTTGAATAATCTAACTTAGTTGTAACCATCTTTACACTTCCTTTTGTTTCCTCATTTTTGGCTTCAGAACGCATCGAGATCTCATAAAATACGTTGCCTTCACTCATAGTCCCGTTTCTTAATTTATATTGCTTCACCATGCTCAAATCTTAAATGAAGGCAATGAACCAAATCGCCAATAAAATGAGCTTACCATTCCAAAGGCGACCCAACTGGAAGCCACGACATCTAATCCCATAACATAATATTTCACCATACGATTATACGTGAAAGACACAAAAGTCATCCTTCAAACAAAGCAGGCAATGCGGCAGTTCATATACCGCAAGAAAGGTCATCCAGGCAGGCAGGACAAACAATGAATCTGCGCGAACGTTATAGGCTCTTACCAGCGTCGGACACCTTTGCGGCCTTGCCGAGCGACGCCGGCAGCTTCCCGGCGGCGAGGCGCTCCCGCTCCTTGGCCGCGACTCTGGAGGTGGACGGCGACGACCTTTCCATGTGCTTCTCGAGGGCGTCCTTGATGCGCTTCCGGTCCATCTCCGCCGGGCTGACCCCCGCACTGCAGGGGCACAGGGCGCTGCTCCCACTTTTCAACGCGCGGCACCTCGAGCCTCTGTCGCCGGGAAACGCCGGGGCTCGCAGGTCGGCGCTTGCGGGCTAGGGTTTGCGCTGGCCGCGCAGGGGGGGGCGCCAGATGGTGAGAGATCGAGGTGGTGACGAGGCGGGGGCCGGGGAGCGCAGAGAGGGAGAGAGCCCGTGGGCGGAAGGTGGGCGGGCGGATGCTGAAATTTTGACAACTGTTCGGGGGTTTCCCGCAAAATCGGATACCTAATGTCATGTCCTCGTTTTTGCAGATATTTTACTCGCTTCTGCCTGAGTGCGGGTGTTCGGCTCTTGGGCTGAGAGATGGCTCACAAACCTCTCGACGGCGTGGGCTAAAGCCCATCTTCTTTTCTAGAATAAAGAATTATGGAACACGAAGTTCGAAAGGAAAACTATGGAATGGATGAACGCTTCCCAAAACAAATATCATAAAGAATACTTCTCCAGCTGACCAACATCTAAAACGGAAAACCGAATAACGACAGAGCGAATAGTTATTCTGTTACTCAGCTGGAATATAATATCACAACTCTTGAATTTTTTCGTTGTCTTGAATAAAAGAGGAAGCAGTTTTCATGAAACTGTTAATATGATCACCATCACCCAAAAGAATTTCAAATAGAATGAAAAAGGCATCTATTAGATTGCATCATAAGTAACCTGATCTCTATGACGTTAGTGACAAGAAGATTAGTCAACGTCATAAAATATCAGAGGGAGTAACAAATGCAAGGTTCATTTCGTTCTTTTGTGTTTCTCCCTCGTTCAACTCGGTCGCATTCATCAGAACATTGCTCCATATCAGCTCCAGACACTGAAGTTACTTCTGATAATTAAATGCACGTTAAGCCACCATTCAGGGTTCAGATGGCACAAGGGGAAAGATTCATCAGCCAGAGTACAACACCATGACGTGTGTTAACCCATAACAACACACTATTGATAATACGTTCACGCGCATAAACGGCTACAAGCTAGAACCGGGAGTTCTTTGTTGCAATTGACTGAAAGCTCACATGTTAAACTGCAGGAAAGCGATTCTTGGTAGAGAACTATATAAACCGGGTAACCCAAACGAAAAATTGAAGTGCTACTTCTGATAATAATAAGGTACTGCCACAAATTGCAGGGAATCATCACCCAGAAGACGTCTACTATCCCTTAACACTTGTAACTCAATCAACAAAAACAGTGTTCTCAGTACTAAAAGCTTCCAGAAAAGAATTTTCTAGGCAGTCTTTTAATTGCTTATTTTATATGGAAGCTAATTCGAACCCAGAAAAAAACATAAGTGAAGAGACTAACACTGTGTCAGTCTCGCCCTTTACTTGTAACTCAATCAACAAAAGAAAATAATTAGCGCCTTGTGTAAAAACTATAATAGCATAAGTACTCCTGTGAGATCCAAATTAATGTGCCCTTCGCCCACACTGCATAATTATGCCCTCCATGTCATAATACCAGAGAAAAATGGTAAAAGATCCACGTTGTGTACCATTTCACGTAAGGTTCTGATATTTGCATTTGACAAAAGAGAACTTTTTTGATAACTATACATCTATGAGAATTGTGCTCATGTGACAAGATCATCAACCTCGGAGTGGAACACAAAACTAGGAAATGTGGTTGTTATGTCCCTGTAATACCAAGGAAAGGAATTAGCATATATTTAGATCGCTGCAAATCAGAGTTCTGCAAAGCATGCAGCAATATTTGAAACATTATGAAAATATCATCAAGCCCTTAGCAAAAGGGTTCTAGAAGCAGCAAACTTTAAACAGTAGATTAATAACCTGTACTGGTAAATAAAATCTGTTTGAGTTTCATATCTAGCCTAACCCAACGTGCTTAGAACAAAGACTGTTGTTTTTGTTATTGTTGTATTAAATAATAGCCCTAAGGAGGCAATATATAGATTCTATACAACTCAATACTAGTATGGGATAAGGACTCTAAATTAGAGTCCTATACGACTACTATACCCTTAACACCCAACCCCTCTCTCTACAAATCACAAGTAGTGAAAAGAGATGAGATAAAATACTACTGCAAATGACAAGTACAAATAAGATGAGACAAAATACAACTGCAAATGACAAGTAGTGAAATAATATTGTGATGACGAAAAAAAAGGCCATGGGTCATGATGTGTAGCCATGATGGCAATGGTCACATCAATAATGATGATGGGGTTAGCTAAATCGATGGGATTCAATAAAGGACAGCGGTCGCGGCAGCGACCTGAAGATGAAGCAGCAGCTTGATTTACAGCGATGGGCTTCAAGACGATGCACGGGGGTAAATCCGTGATGATGGAGGACGAATAGACATGAAGGGAAGATCTGCGGCGGCAGTAACTTGACACACTGTTACAGCAGCTTGATGTGGAGAGGAAACCAAAAGGATCCCTCATCCATGTGACGAAGTGATGGCCCGCGATAGCGGCACAAAAGCCTTCCGCCTTCGGGCATCCTGATGCAGTGACGGGCTGCGATTGAAGATGGCAATGTGGAAGCCTTCCGCCCTGGGGAGAGGACGTTTGCCCAGGGCAGACGGCACAGCAGAAAAAATCTAAACCCTAGATCTTTAGGATCTTTATACCATGTTATAAATAGGACTTGTATCGAATAATAGCCCTAAGGGGGAATATATAGAGGTTACATGGCGCGATACTAGACTAGGATAAATACTCTACAATTAGACTCCTATAAAACTACTATACCCTTAACACTTAGCTAGCACCTCCCTTTTTCCCCTCTTAACTTATATATCATGCTTTCTCTCCCAGTTTTATTTTAGATATTTCAAAGTATTGTTTTTTTGAATAAGCATTAATCAAGCTTCAAAATGATATGCCATAGTTTTATCTACACATGAGACAAAGATAGTTTGCAATGAATATCTAATTTTCTGTCAAACTCACTTGAGGTAAGGCAGAGTCATTATCTTCATCAAGGAAGGATTTCTTGTGACAAAGTTCTCCCACTCTGTTCTATCTATTTTCCCATCCTGATTTGCATCAGCATCTAAAAATGTCTGTGGTCATCATGTAAATCACAGTAAGTCTTAACTGCATCAAAGGTCAAAACCTATTAACAACTCATGAAAAGTTAGAAACCTTGTCCAGGATTGTCTCAATTATCTCGTCAGATAATCTCATCTCTAACTCACCAAGAAGAGAAATTAACATCTGTTTTACCTGAACATAAGGATTAAGATATAAGTTACACGCTACAGTATGCTTTCCTAGATCAGCACTACATAAGCACACATGCCATTTGCTTATCAAGTAGAAATCAAAATTCAGAAAATATGAGAAGTGGCGTAGATAGTGAGAGAGTCCAGACGTTACCTCCTTCCGTTCAATAAATCCTGTACTATCCATATCATATAGCTTGAAGGAAACTGCAAGGTAGTTTAGATTTTGGTAAGCTAGCACATGGCTGAAATAAAAAGAGACAAAAGTACACAACAAAAAGTATAAAAACTTACAATCAATTTTCTCTACCATCGGGATGTTTGGATGAAATACATTTAAAGCTCGGACAAAGTCACCGAAATCAATGACTCCTCTTTTCTTGACATCGAAAAGGTCAAATATCTGCAAGTTTCATTTCATGTGAATTTAACTGATGGGAATAGCATTATGGCAGAAGACACAACACAGTAGGTAATGAAAATGGTCGGCAAGGTGATGGATACCCGATTGGCGAAAAGATTTTCCTTTCTTTGGTTTTTGGACAAGGCAAGCTGGAATTCTTCCTGCATGGTAAAATGGCAACAAAGGTTAACTCATAGTTGCAAGTTTTTCATGCCCACAAATTTGGTTCACGATGACATCACATTAATGCCTCATGATTACTGTGGCAGTAATAAATACAATGTTGTATTCTTATGACCGTATATCATGATAGTTGATAAATTTCTTGATCTTTTGACTATGAATGTAATAAAAAGAAATCTAGCACAGAAAGACCACACCAGCAGAGTGGCACAAATGGTCAGACCAAATACACCAATATACTTGTCAAACCAGTAAAACCAGTATTCCAGCTTAGCCAAATAAGAATGATACAGGCTGTAAGACAATGCGCAAGTAAAACCAGTATTCTCTTTTTTTGTAGCGCCTTGCACAAGTATTTGTTGCATCTTAAGGTTTCCATGATGATAGATGATAACATATACTATCCATCCATATTTTTGTTGAAATTTTTCATGTATTTTTTCTAGTGTGAATCGATTATGGAAGTATGGGAGCAGTGGATATGTTCTCTTGTAAGTGCAGGTGGGTGACGACCAACTGTAGGTAGAATGAAAATGCAAATCTTCTTACAGTTTGAAGGTATATTAATTTTGGTGGCTACACCCTACAACTACAAGTAATACATGGAAAAGGCCATTGCCTCATAAGTTCCAAGGCTGAACAGGAGTCAGAGATAATATGTAGGATTACAAAGCTCTGTTTAAAAAAACGGCGCCTAGCCACAGCTTAAGCACGCCTATACACTGAGCAGTGCCTCAACGCTTCGCTTTTTAGAAAGCGGCCGCTATTAAGCAGTTGAACGCTTAAACGTTCGAAAGCGCGTTTTTTTGCCGCTTTCTTGCACTTTTTTGCTGCTTTTTGCCGTTTTTACCCGCTTATCTCACTGATTGAAGTATTCATCATTGTCAAACATAAAAATTTACAGTAGCCCGACCCACTCTAGTTTTTTATATGTGGTCTTTCTCTACAGTTTTGCAAGATGTTGTTTTCAGGACTCGGACCCGTGATCTCATGGTCACAAAGCAATAGCTTTACCACTGAGCTAGGACCCCCTTTCAAAAAATTACAGTATATAGTGATATATATATATATATATGTATATATATATATAATTGACTCCATTTTTTGCAAAACGCCTAGGCGCTAGGCGGAGTTGAAACGCTCCCTTTTCTCCACGGCTTTTTTAAACATTGTTACAAAGGTTCAATTTATAGTCCAACAATCAGCAAAGAAACCAGACAAAAAAAACATGCCTGATGTGCTCAATTGATAGTCATATGCATCAATGCAACGAAATGGTAAGAATAACAGAGATGCACCTTGTTGATAAGACCATCATCAATCAGGGAACCGCTTATACTCTTGAACAGCTCAAATAGGGCCTCAACTTCACTGACGCTGACTACATAAACAAAGCAAATGCACAAAGCTAAGCAAGATCCAGTCTCATCAGTGAGTACATTACATAAAGCACATGGATCACATGATGCAGCATCTGTTCAGCACTCCATAAACGATGGAATAATCCAGGCGAGTATCCAACTATGGATTTGTAGCAAGTGACCGGAAGCTGCCACAGTAGTATCAAACATGGAGTTATGGACATATACACGAACAGTTGGCATTTTAATCCTTCCCTGTAGCCACGCGAACATAGAGAACACCAGACTCGAGAAAAGGGGAGGCTCGAGCAGGTCGGATCAACGAACTCACAGGCTGTCTGGGAGGCGAGGTGCACGGGGTCCTCGTAGCCAGGGTGCTGCCGCTTCGCCGTGGAATGGAAGCACCCCATCGCCGCGCCGCGCCGCGCCGGCTCGGGGAATCCGAACTACTCAATCAACCGAATCAACCGACCAGCCAATCCTCTAACCCTGCCGCGAGAAATCGCGCATCGCCAAGCACCTCGTCTCCTCAACCTCGCCCACCTATCTCAACAACAACAACACGGCAGCCGCCACGCTCCCACCTCGGAGCGGCCTTCGCTCCGAGCGGAGGGGAGCAGCAGCAGAAGAGCGGCGGCGGCGAGGGAGGAAGGGAGGGAGCGGATGGATCTGGCTCGGCGTGGCGCGGGCGGAGAGCGGAGGTCGCCGGCGCCTGCCTGTTCCTGCGAGGCGAGGCCGTAGTGAGGGCGGGGGAAAGGAGGCGACGGTGATTGGTGGGAGCGGGGAGCGCGATGGGAACGGGAAGAGACGCGTGTCGGAGCGCAGACTAGACGAGACGGGACGGGAGACCTGGGCGCCCTCCAGCCCCGGACTCTTCGCTCGCTTCCGTCTCGGCTCGGCGCGCATGTGCGCGTCCCTTTCAACCCTTCTTGTGTTGGAAACGGGACAAAACGTGCGGCGGAAAGGGGAGACGGCTCCAGCCTTCTAAAACCAGCAGCGCGTAGAAGCAACAGCGCACCTGCCGCTACTCTCGGTCGCGGCCGGCGCCGGCCAGGGGCCCAAGGTCACGGTGAGAGCGGTGGCGCACGGACACCGCACGGGCACCAACCTGGAAGGTCTCGGCAGCCGCGGCTGGTCGGAGGCGACCGAGACGCGGACGCCGGACGAGGACACATATTCTGCTGGATTATTCTTTTGAATTATAAAAGAGTATTGACAATTATTCCGTTCTGACTTCTTTTCGAATCGTCAAATTTTGCTATAACTCGGGCGGAACGCATCTTGATAGCGGTGCAGAAAGAGATGGAGTTAATTGAACTGTCAGTGGCGGTTGAACTGCATATCACATGAACTCGATAACGGGTGCTAATAGACTCGTTTGGTTTCTAAAATAAACTGGTGATATTTTCAATTTAATTGATGATGTCGACTGTTTATCTAGTTGTTTTTAATCTCCATCTCTTTATTACCTCTCTTTCATATCCAAAATTGTAGAAGAAAATGAACAAAAGATTTATAGTACGTCCAACAGTAGGGGGAGCTGGAGCCCCCCGATGCATCCGCCACTGCCAACTGTCAAGCATCCGATACAAACAGGCCCAAATGAGAGGTTGAAAAAGGTCTGTCGGTATCCTGCGAACAAGGTACCCCGCGTAGTGGGTAAAAAGCACATGGCCCCGTCTTCCCAACTTGGGCGGACCCCAGCACAAGCCACGCGCTCTAGGCCCCATGGGTTGCCTCAGAGTTGCAACATATCCTCAGATCCTAAGCCTAATTACTGGCCAAGGGTAGCTCAGGAGCCGACGGTGTCCAGTAGTGACGGACCCCTCCCTCCACCTAGGAGGGCGTCGGCACTACCACGTGCCCGGGCACTCCGAGCCACGTCCCCCAGCCGGAGAGGGCCCCAGAAGTGTCACGCATCCTGCTGCTCCGGATCCGACCTCCAGCACGGAGGCCTCTAGTGTTGCCACATGGGCATCAACTCCGAGAAGTACCTTCCCCCTAGGGGAGGCTCCGGATGTACCACGCGTCCTGCAGCTCCGGATCCAACCTCCAGCCTCGAGGCCTCCGGTGCTGCCACGTGGGCAGTAACTCAGAGAAGTACCTACCCCCTAGGGAGGCTCCGGATGTGCCACGTGTCCTACAGCTCCGGATCCGACCTCCAGCGTGGGAGTACTCCGGCGCTGCCGCATGCCAAACAACTTCGGACCGCCCACAACTCATCAAGACGGCTCCGGTGGAGACGCGTGTCTCGGGGGCCATCCGTCCGCACGTCACTCCGACGAGCAACGGGCAGATGGCCAAGAAGTAAAGAGGAAGGAGCCATGACAGGCCAAGCATTGAAGGCTCGCGCCTTCCCCAGAAGCATGGCGCACGACGCACGCCTCCAACCCCCGTCTGCGCACCATTATGGTGAAAGACAGGGTGGCGAGGCGTGACAGCACATCAGTGCCACCCAACGGCACTGAGCCGCCTGACAGAGCGAGGAGACGCGGCGACAAGACAGGAACTTCATCATCACCGGCCACCCGGTCAGAGGCGCCAGACGTGTCAGGCGACGCGCCTTAACTCCACCACCAGTGACAATGCATGTAAATAACTATAGTTTATGTATAGGCGATAGATAATTGCGGGGCTACATGTCGAGCCCATGCCACCTTGTAACTGTCCCGGACTTAGGCTATAAAAGGACCGGGGTAGCCCCCGGGCAAAGGGTTCGCGACCTAGCCAACTCACCCTCATACGTGAGCAGGCAATACACCAAGCACCTTCGTGGACGTAGGGTTTTACGCTTCGGCGGCCTGAACCACGTAAATCTTCGTGTCTCTCTCTCGCCATTACGCTCGGACCTTTGAGTTCCACTAGCCCCACCGAAAAAAGAACCTCCGCGGGCTACTTCTAAGCAAAGCGGGGGAAGTGTCGCAGAAAACACTTCGACATTTGGCGCGCCTGAAAGTGCATCTAGGTAATCCCCATGGGTTTTGGATGATTGATGATGATAATTAAGATACTAATGAGTTTTACTGAGTATGAGCACAGATCCTTATCAAAAGGAATGAATGTGGAGTCTCTCAAGAAGGAAAAAGGAAAATAAGAAGACTTGCAAGTGTAGAAAATAGAATTTTTCTATTGAGTTTCACATTTTCTAGTTGTGTACAGGGTCTCCTCTTTTAGAGTGCTTGAGAATCATTAGAGAGCTCAAATTTTAGTTAGAATAGTGAGAGGAAATAGTCATAGGTATGGCTGAGAAAGAAGACCGGATTTGTCCGGACACAAGGCCGGACTAGTCCGTTCCCAACCGGACTACTCCGTTTCTGACCGGACAAGAAGTCTCTAGGTGAGTTCGGACTTGTCCGCTTTAGGCCGGACTAGTCCGTTGTAACACCCCAAATTTTTAGTCAAAACCCAAATTTGGATTCAAAACCCTAAACCATGTTCAGAGGGGAATTTAGAAATTTTTGTACGTGTTGCATGTTTTGCAAAAATTCAAATTCAAACTGGAATTCAAATTATACCCAAAACAGAAAAGAAATGGAAAAAGAAAAAGGAAATCGGGAAAAAAAACTGGCCAGTGGGCCGAAACAGCCAGCCGGCCCAGCAAACCCCGCGCCAGCCCGCCCCCGCGCGCGCCGCGCTGCCCCTCGCTGACGGGTGGGACCCACATGTCATCCCTAACCCCGCGACCCCGGACTCTCTCCCGCGCGCGCGATCGCAACCGATCGGGAAATCGCGTCCCGCAGCCGAATTCCGGTCCCAGCGGACTCCAACTCGATCACAACAGACCCACCGCCCTTCCCCGGCTATAAAAACCACCGATCCGATCAGTTTTTCTCACGCGATCGCCGATTTTCACTCCGGTGAGCACCGAGACTTCGCCGGTGAATTCTGGCCGATCTAAGCTCGGAAACTCTGATCTAACTCACTGGTTTTGATCCACCGCCTCCGGGGAACTTTGCAGGTGCAGAAAACTCGGAGAGTTACGGTGTAAACCCAGCGCCGACGAGCTTCGCCGTGGTTTTGCCTCGGACCTCGCCGCCGATCACTTTCCAGGACGCCCGAGCTCGAGAAAACCCCCGAGGTGAGATCCCTGACCTCCCCTCTACCGATCTAGGCCCTAAGATCACAGTTCTAGGCAGAATTCTCGAGGATCCGAAAGTTTCCGGCGAGATCGCCGCTTCCCGCCGCCGTGCGCCGCCGGCAGCGCCGCCCGCTCTCGATCAGAGCGACGTGGCCGCTTGTGCGCCGTTTATTTTAAATCGCACGGTAGACTTTAAATCCCCGCGTACCGGTTCGATGTTATAATCTCAGCCGTCGGTTTAAAATCGGACGGTACACGTCGACCCCGCGTTATAAAGGCTGGAGTTCTTACGTGCTACCCCCTGGGGTTCTCTGGAATTGAGATCTAGCCGCGGAAACTTCAGATCTAGCCCCTGGAACTTCAGAAAATCATGTAAATTCATTTAAAAATCAGTTTTAGCCCCTGGACTTAATAAAAATTAGGAAAAACACCTCTGATAAGTGTAGCTAGACCCCTGGAAATTATGAAAATAATATTATAGACCCTGTAATGGGGTGAGTTTACTTTTTAGCCCTGTTTAGTATTTAATTTGGGAAATTGAATATGTAACTAGTGTTTAAAAATTAAAAAGGGGGACAAACATAATTGTCAAAATTTATTAAAAACTTTCTCAGTACTTAAAAAACTTTGGAGTGAGATAAAAATATATTTTTGGGCTGAAATAAATCTGTTTTATCTATTATTCACATTTATTAGTATAGGGACACATTTTTAAGTAAAAGAATAGTTAAAGAAAAATAGGGAAAATAATTATGAAATAGTATACATCATAAGCCATGGTCAAAATATGATTTTAAATTATTTAGGACCAGAACCTAATCTGTTTAGGTGATGTGTATTACTAATTTAATAATAAAATACCCAATTATGCATAGGAATATAAATTTGAAAATATAGCAACTAGTAAATGATAAATGGAGTTTCTAAAATACAAAGAATTCAGTTTAGGGTTGATAGAAATTGTGAAGGCACATTGTATGCAAGTATAAATGTGGACACAAAAGTAGGAATCATATATACATGGTTAAAAGTGCATGCAAGCCACAACTTAACACACGTAAAGTAACCACAACACATATAATGGTGAATGAATTTCATAAATGTGAATGTGTGGGTTGTATGAAGTGTAAGTGTGAATTATGTCTTATGGATTGTTGTTTTTCTTTTGCTATGTGTGATGGTATGAAGTAGAACCTGTTCAAGAACAAGTTATTCAATTCCAAGACCAGGAATACCCATTTCAAGAGCAGCAAGAAGGAGGCAAGTGTCCTTGACCACTTTGATCCTATGCTAGGATGTGTAGATAGAATTATTTGCATTGTCAAGTTAAATATGAAACCCATGCTAGGAAGTTTCCCTAGAATTGCATTACCTTGTTTCCTTGAAGCTTGGGTTGGGATTTATTTTGTCATGTCATTTATACACATGCATATGCTTAGCCATGCTTAGAATGGGATATTTGGGATATGAGATCATCAGTTTATATTACCATACTCTTGAATGAGACATTGTGAGTTATGTAGAGGTAGGGATCAAGGCAAGTTGGATGTTTTGGTTGTGTGCTGGGTGCACGAGACTTGGGTTTGTGTTTAGTACTTGCCTGGATCCTAAGGACCGGTTCATGGAGCATGTAACCCGGCTTTACAGTGCCAACCACATGCTGAGATGGGGCAGCTTGGCCAATTAATTAGGTGTATCCCCGGCGTAGTATGGGTGTGTTGGATGGTGCGGGGAGTAGGTGTCAGCTGGACTACCATATGAACCGCAAGGCTCAAGAGGGGGCCACTGCAGCGGGGTTGGAGCCTCTTGTATGCTGTTAGGGGTGAAACCTCAGTGGGCCCACGCTCGTCGGGAATCCCTTTGTAAAGGCTTCGTAGTGATCTCTTGGCCGCACACCTGGGAAGTGTGAATGTGGATCGTAGCCACTGGCATAATGGAGGTTCTTTTAGTCCACCCGGCAACGGGGGATGAAATCACTACTTGTGGGTACAGTGGTACAAACTCTGCAGAGTTAAAACTGTCTTGACAGCCGTGCTCACGGTTAAGAGCGGCCTGGACTTATTCATGATTAGAGGATTGATGGTTTTGGAAGTTAAGCGGGGAGCTTAACATTGGTAATGATGTTATGGTTATTGGATTATAATGATGGGATGGGAGATTGGGACCATTTCACCTGTGCAGTAATGTAGGTGCTTAATAAGCTAAGGTGATAGGTATTAATTGCGTAGTGCTTTAACCATGAGTTCAACCTCTCCTTGTTCTAGCCATGCATGATATAATTTTCCCACACTTGCTGAGTACCATTGGTACTCAACCTTGCATATTTGTTGGTTTATATTGCTGCTCAGGTCAAGATAATGAGGTGGTGTATAATGACCAAGATTTTGGACCCGAGGAAGGATTTTAGGTTCATGAAGACCCCCGGGCAACGCCTGTGATGGAGCCCTAAAGAATAATATTCCGCTGCTAGTTTATTTACTTGTGATGAAGCATTAGTGTCTATTGAGACATTTGCGATGTAAGACTTATTTATATTCGACACCTGGCTTGTAATAAATGATGCTTCACTATTTGTCATCACATGTATGAGAAAATGATCCTGGCATACATGTGATATTCACTTGGTTATTCTTCGGAAAAACCGGGTGTGACAGAGGTGGTATCAGAGCCAAGGTTGCCCGTAGGAACGTGGACCTAGGTAGAAATGGACGTATTTAAGGGCCCTATTTTCTTAAAAACTATTTTCCAAAGTGTGGGTGGAAAAGTGTTATTAAAGGAGTCATTTTCTTCATCTTACCCCAACTTTCATTCAAAATAAGATTTTTGTTTGAGAATTTATCTAACCTAATTTTAAATTCTTTTGTTTTAGATGGTTCGCATGATTCGCACCGCTCGTAAGTCCACAGGAGGGAGAGTTCCCGTAGTTGCCCTTGCCGAAAGAGAGGAGAGTCGTCCAGTGACGTACCTTTCCTATGGATTGGCAGTAGGAGACTTGTTGCGCCGTCTTCGACGTATGCTCGAAGCCGCAGGCAATACGGGCAAGCTCATCATCCACTATAACTCCACCAGGACCATCCGTGAGAAGAGGGAAGAATGGAGTTCGGAGATGAGGATTATACACGAGAATCAGCTGCTGAAGATCCACCATTCTCCAGCTTGTCGAGCAACACAAGTTGACGCGGAGAGAGATGTCACCTGGGAGGCCATCACCTGCCAGAGTCACATCTATCGTCGCCACTTGGACAAAACTGAGTACATGTATGTCCTCCAACGTGAGAGTGGTACCACGGAGTACAAGTACCCACCGGTGCAGCAAGGGACTTCCCATGAGCACATGGACTTGTGCTTGGAGGATGCTGCTATGCTCAGCACTCGACTGCAGGAGTGTCAACAAGAGCTTCAGGATGTCCGAGACACCCTAAAGGAAACGGAGGCGTTGCTGCGAGCTTGCTTAAAGGCGAGAGAAAGAGGAGATGGGAATGAACTGTGTGTCACCGTGAGTGATCCATGGACTCCTGACTCCCCGGATCGCCGAGCAATCAGGCGTCGTCGCACTTCTCCACCAGCAGCCTCCCCACCCAAAGCAGAGTCCGAAGGTAGCCGAAATGAGGAGGAAGATCCCGAGGAGCCAGCTCAAGAGGACGAGTAGTGTAGAGTCTTTCCCCTAGCTAGCAAGAGGTCGAGTAGTCGAGTCGTGACGTAGTTAATGGTGTGATAATGCTTGGTGTGTGACGTGAGTTGTGGGAGCCATGAGCAATTGTCCACAGCCTCGTCTTCAGATTGTTTTGCTTTGGTGTGTGAACCCACATGAAATAATATTGCAATTGTTTTGTGTGAGAAATGAACCCTCAGAAAAGTATAACCAAGCCTCAACACTTCAAAGTACAAACAAGTGAAAGTAGTAAGATGATACTAAATGCTTTCAAAATTAACATTGGTTGATTCTGCCAGATGGCCGGAAGAGGAAAAGGACGTGCTGCCAACCCCGCCAACAACAATGATGAGGCATGCAACCCTCATCTTTCTGGAGGCCAGGACAGGGGTGGTCGCCGGGAAGAAGTTGATCCTCTCCACCAAATGCTGGAGAATCAAAATCAGCTTATCCAGAACTTGACTCAAGTGGTGGCCAACTTGCATCAAGTTCCACCTCCACAAGCTGCACCACGCCAACCAAGGTTGAGTGAGTTTCTAGGAACTCAACCTCCAAAGTTTGCAAGTGCTGCTGAACCTCTGGAGGCAGATGATTGGCTGAAGACCATTGAAAGTAAGATGAGGATAATCCAATGCCAAGGGTATGAGAGGGTGCTGTTTGCCTCTCATCAATTGCAGGGACCTGCTGCTGATTGGTGGACCGCCTACGTGGCCGCCCATCATGACCCTGAGAACATCACTTGGGAAGAGTTCAAGCGTAGCTTCCGCAACCACTACATCCCAAGAGGTGAACTCAAAAACAAGAGAAAGGAGTTTTTGGGATTGCAGCAGGGAAACATGACGGTGAGGGAATACCTCACTAAATTTACTCAACTATCCCGTTATGCTCCACGAGACATAGAGACTGATGAGCAGAAACAAGATTGTTTCGTGGAAGGACTTACCGCAGAGATGCAGTGTGCCATGTCCTCCAACGAGTATGAAAGTTTTCAAAAGATGGTGGACAGAGCGTTTGTGGTGGAAAGGAAGCTAAAGGCCCTGGAAAATGAGAATAAGAGGAAGGCGGGATGGTCACATCAGGCCTCAGGAAGCAACACCCGCCCACGTATGATGCAGCAACCTACGGGGCAGACAAGCCGTGCTGCGGTACCCTATTCAGCACCAAGAGGGTACAACCCAAACTACAGGCCACCCGCAGCCCCAGCACAGCCGCAACGTCAGTTTGTGCAACAGCCTCGCCCCTCATATCAACCTCGACCAGCAGTGCAAGGACCCCCGAACCAACCCCAAGACAACAAAGGCCAAGCATCTAAGATTGGGGTGCATTGTTTCAGCTGTGGGGAAATGGGGCACTAGGCCCATAAATGCCCAAAGAAGAAGCCTGCGCAGCCACAACAGCAGAATGTAATGAGAGGACGGGTGAACCACGTCACTATGGAGGAAGCACAAGAGGCGCCCGACGTGGTAGTTGGTAAGTTTCCTGCCAATTTACACCTTGCAACTCTGCTGTTTGATTCTGGTGCTACCCACTCGTTCATTGCTCAAGGGTTTGTTAAGAAGCATGACCTAGCAACCACACAAATGAACCATATGCTAGCCGTAAACTCTCCAGGTGGAGAAATAAGGACAAGACAAGTGTGTCCCAAAGTGAGCTTAGACATTAATGGGGTAGTATTTACTGCTAACCTCATAGTGATAGACTCACAAGGGATAGATATTATTTTGGGTATGGATTGGTTGACCAAACATAAAGGAATCATCCATTGTTCGACCAGAACGGTGGAACTAACTCACCCCAATGGCACAAGAGTAAAGTTCATAACGATACACGAGCCTAGGAGGGACATTAAATTAAATCAAGTGGAGGTGAAAGTTGAGGAAATCAGGACTATCAGGGAATATCCAGATGTTTTTCCGGAGGAATTGCCAGGTATGCCTCCCGACCGTGACGTGGAATTCGCAATTGAGCTAGTACCGGGAACAGCCCCGATATACAAGAGACCTTATCGAATGGACTCCAAGCAGCTAGAAGAGCTCAAGGATCATTTGAGAGAATTGACGGAGAAGGGGTATATTCGCCCTAGTTCCTCACCATGGGGAGCTCCGGTGATATTTGTGCCTAAGAAAGATGGAACCCAAAGGTTATGCGTGGATTACCGTGCCTTGAATGAGGTAACCATCAAAAACAAGTACCCATTGCCTCGCATTGAAGACTTGTTTGATCAGTTGAGGGGAGCTTGTGTGTTCTCGAAAATTGATCTCAGGTCGGGGTACCACCAACTCAAGATAAGGCAATCAGATATTCCCAAGACAGCTTTCGTATCTCGGTACGGACTGTATGAATACACTGTCATGCCTTTTGGGCTAACCAATGCCCCGGCATATTTCATGTACCTCATGAACAAGGTATTCATGGAATATCTGGACAAATTTGTGGTGGTTTTCATAGATGATATTCTCGTCTTCTCCAAAGATGAAGAAGAACATGAGAAACATCTAAGGTTGGTGTTACAGAGGCTGAGAGAACACCAACTATATGCCAAGTTGAGCAAGTGTGAGTTTTGGCTGAAGAGAGTTCCCTTTTTAGGACATATAATCTCGGAGGGAGGAATCTCCGTAGATCCCACCAAAATCGAGGACATCCAGAATTGGAAGACCCCTGAAAATGTCGGGGAAGTTCGAAGCTTTTTGGGATTGGCTGGATACTATCGACGGTTTATTGAGGGATTCTCCAAGATCTCGAGACCTCTCACCAAACTGTTGGAAAAGGGAATCACATTCACCTGGACGCCACAGTGCGAGACGAGCTTCCAGGAGCTAAAGAAGAGATTGACAACAACCCCAGTGCTGGTTATGCCAGATATGCAGAAGAATTTCACGGTGTACTGCGATGCCTCTGGAAATGGGTTGGGATGTGTTCTCATGCAAGAAGGACATGTCGTGGCATATGCATCCCGGCAGCTTCGGAAGCACGAGAAGAACTATCCTACACATGACCTAGAACTAGCTGCAGTGGTACACGCGTTGAAAATTTGGCGGCACTATTTGATGGGGAAGAGGACAGAGATATATACGGATCATAAGAGTTTGAAGTACATATTCACACAACCAGATCTCAACCTCAGACAGAGGAGATGGTTAGAGCTAATCAATGACTTTGATATAGGCATCAACTATCATCCTGGGAAAGCAAACGTCGTGGCCGATGCTTTGAGTCGTAAAGTGCAGGTCAATAAGTTGAGCTTGAAGGACATGCCTGCAGAATTGAAGGACGAGGTTATAAGACTCAATCTATGTCTAGTAAATAGTGGTGAAGCCATCGCCATGGAAGTGGACTCCACACTCGAGCAAGACATACGAGAGGGCCAAAAGAATGATGAGAAGATACAAGAGATCAGACAGCTCATCAAGGAAAATAAAGCTCCTGGTTTTAGAGAGGATGAACAAGGAACGGTGCGGCACGGAAAAAGGATCTGTGTGCCAGAAGTAAAGGAGATCCGTGAGTTAATTTTGAAGGAGGCTCACGATTCCGACTATTCCATTCATCCTGGGAGTACGAAGATTGACCAGGACCTCAAGAGTAGGTATTGGTGGTATGGCATGAAGCGAGATGTCGCGGAACATGTTGCCCTATATGACACATGTCAGTTGGTGAAAGCAGAACATCAACGACCCGCGGGATTGTTGCAACCACTCAAAGTGCCTGAATGGAAGTGGGAAGAAATCAGCATGGATTTTGTCGTGGGATTGCCTAGGACCCAATCCGGGTATGATTCAATATGGGTCATTATTGATAGGCTAACCAAGGTAGCTCATTTCATCCCTATGAAAGAAAGCTACAGCGGATCCAAGTTGGCAGAATTGTACATGTCAAGGATTGTGTGTTACCATGGAGTGCCAAAGAAGATAGTGTCGGACCGAGGGACACAGTTCACCTCGAGGTTTTGGCAGAAGTTGCATGAAACCATGGGAACCCATCTGAATTTCAGCTCTGCCTATCATCCCCAAACTGACGGGCAGACGGAGAGAACCAATCAGATCCTTGAAGATATGTTAAGGGCATGTGCACTCAAAAACAATAGGAGTTGGGACAAGAACTTACCGTATGCAGAGTTTTCCTATAACAACAGCTATCAAGCTAGTATGAAGATGTCACCGTTTGAAGCTTTGTATGGAAGGAAGTGCAGAACTCCCCTATTTTGGAACCAAACAGGAGAAAGTAAAGTGTTTGGTCCAGAAGTGCTACAAGAAGCCGAGGCAAAGGTGAGGGAGATTCGCAACAATTTGAGGATAACACAAACACGCCAAAAGAGCTATGCCGATGTACGAAGAAGAGAGCTCGTTTTTAACGTGGGAGACTATGTTTATCTCAAGGTGTCCCCTATCAGAGGACTTCGTCGGTTCAAGGTGAAAGGGAAGTTGTCACCTCGATACATCGGACCCTTTCAGGTGTTGGAAAGGAAAGGCGAAGTGGCGTACCAACTAGAGTTGCCGGCTCATCTATCGGACGTGCATGATGTATTCCATGTGTCATAACTCAAGAAATGTCTGAGGACGCCTGAAGAGGTGTTACCTATGAATGAAGTGGATGTAGCTGAGGATTTGTCTTATGCCGAGCAACCATACAAGATTTTGGAGACAATGGAACGCCTCACCAGAAATAAGAGAATCCGGATGTGCAAGGTGCAGTGGAAGCATCACTCAGAAGAGGAAGCCACCTGGGAACGGGAAGATGAGCTCAAGGCACAATTTCCGGAATTGTTTTCTTAGAAACACCAATCTCGAGGACGAGATTTCTTTTAAGGGGGGTAGAGCTGTAACACCCCAAATTTTTAGTCAAAACCCAAATTTGGATTCAAAACCCTAAACCATGTTCAGAGGGGAATTTAGAAATGTAACAGCTCTGATACCACGTGTGACAGTGCTCAGATGCCAGGCTGAGACGGCCCCATGGGACCTCGTCGGGTGGTGCCGTGTTATGCGGCACCCAACAGCACACGGGTCGATGAACATACATCATATTACATAAATAGTTTGCGGAAGCATACAAGATTGTTTTACAAATAAGTATATCAGAGTAAACTACAGCGGAAGACTATCACTCTCACGACTCATATCTAAACTAGCAACAAAGAAACAGTCCAGCCCGCGGACGTTTCTTACTAGCAACATGAAGACAATCTGCAGCGGCGAGGATGCTCTTAGAGTAAGCACTCGGAGGTTCCCGAGTCTCATCGGCACCCCTTCTCATAATCAGTGAGTCAATTACCTGCAAAACAACTCGGATAGCATCCGTGAGCATAACGCTCAGCAAGACTTAACCGTCACCCTAAACATGAAACTCTAAGTGAGGTTATGAGCCTAACATAGGATGGCATAAGCATAATTAACTCGCCTAAAAGTGAATCCTTACTTTCAAGTATTAATTGCAGCATTTTAAGTAACCCTGGGCACGCTACATCGGGAGTCCACAATCAAACAAGAAACGTTTTCCCCCGATGTAAATTGCTCATGGCATAAAAGAATCGAGTTTGCACTAGCCTATTCATCGAGATCCAATACAACACTAGTATAATACTTCACATCAATATGATTAGTTCCTTTCTCATGCAAGTTCTTACTACGTCACGACTATGAGAACAAGTATGCTCGGTCCATTCCGCGAGCGACGGTGATTCGAATCAATAACACCCGGACTACACGACACGTACGCCCGTACTCGACGTTGCCTACAACAACCATCACTGACGTCGTACGTGGCAGCCTTTCCCCCGTTTCACCCCCGCTGAATCGATCAAGTCGCCCCGTACAGTAGCTACTCTCATGGTGCACCTTCCGACGTGAGATGTCATGAGAATATTCCCCACATACTGCACACCGGCCGTCCGCCTGAGGCGACCCGAAAAGTCCCAACGACAGCTTCCCGAGGTACATCGGTTTACTGGGTCCCATATAGCCAGCATGAGTCCGGTACACAACTCAAACTTGTTCAACAGGGCCGCATACGGATCGGTCCTTGACCGACACGGACAGGTCTACAGCACCCAGGCCCCTATGTCCTGCTGCTCCTACAACCTTCCGGTCTCAACTTTTAACTTGCTAATTCAATTACGAACCAATCCCGTATGCCCCTGTTGTCCCTAAATCTGCGAGCAGCATCTCACCACTCGACTTCTACCGAACCGTACTTAAGCATGGCAGTTCTACACGGTGAAAGACACCTATCCAATACTCCATGGGTCATTTGGCTATGCAAGAGGAGTATCAAACACTAGACCTAATGCACAGTTCAAATCTTAACCAAAGGTGAATACAAAATAAAAACTTAACAGCTGTTAAATGCAAGCCGGAGCTTGCCTGTTTTGCAGGGTAGTCGTATATAAGCAGTTAGTATCCTTGCAGATCCACCCTTGACTCTCCGGAGCTTGATCCACTTTGATGAATCACTCCTTTGAGTCCCCTTCGTTGTGGTTCCTATTGAAATGCATATGCATATGTTTCATGGAATGTAATGGAAAGAAGTTATAGAATTACTTTCTTAAGAACAGAGGTTGTGTGGAAAAGCCAAGCATGGCTTGGTTTGCCTCTGTTGTGCAAAGAACAGAATTAAACTAATTTGACCTTAAGGACCTTAGCTATACACTAACCCTTTTCTCTAATGAACATAATAGATAAGCTGAAAAGATTTGAGTGCAACTGAAGAACAAGAACTCCAATGGCCTCAAAAATTTTACAGCAGGTTCTATACTACCTAAGGATTTAGTTTGCCAAATTGCAGCTAATGTGGAGTCATATTGTGTCCCCCATAATTCGCACAATATCTCTTATGTATTTTTCCCTTATACATAAGTATGGAGAATAAGAACAGGGAGTTCCAGGACTTATCTTGGGCTGATAATTTACATGTGAGTTTTTTATCACATGAGAGTCATCTGGTCCAAAATTCAGCCCTTTTACTTGGGTAGTTCTCCCAGAACAATTCTTTAAGCATTTGTACTCAATAGAATTAATTCTGTAGTAATGTGCATTTTCATGCCCAACTAAGTGAACTACAATTCCAAGTATGTCCCAGAGAGATTGCCTAAATTTTCCTATGATTTTTGGAGCTATGGATTGCTCAGAACAGATTTTTGAAGTGGGAAACATTTTCTGAAAATGTTTCTGGACTCTTATGAACACAGCAGATTGTTTTTAGCAAATTCCTACTCAAATGATCTGCAAATGAGCTGAAAAATTGCTATAAGGTCAACAATATGCTAAAGAATATTCTGGCAAAATTTGGGTATTTTTAGATAACCCAAACTCCCTCAAAAATTCTTTTTCAGAAAACCTTCAAAGAATTTTCCAGAATATAATATTGACTTCCATAGAAATCTGAGTTCATATTTGGATAGAACTCAGAGAGATGAATCCAACACAATTGGAATCACTCAATTTGGAGTTTTCTACAGGGAGATATGAATTTCCAAAGATTGAGCTAAGTCTGGAATTATTTCCCTACAGCAAATTCCATTGGGCCCGCTTTTTAAACCCCAGCCAATCAGATTGGGGCCACAGCGGTTCACAGGATTGTACCGCGTAGCCACAAAAGATCCTAGCCACAACAGATCCTCTTTTTAAACTCTACAGGCGCTGACGGCTGGGACCCACCCGGTCGTCTTCTTCCTCCCGTTGTTTTCCCGCGCCCGCGCTGCCCCTCGCCGGCCCGACGCCGGAGCTCACCGGCTCGCCTTCTCCGGCCACCGCCCGAGCTGAGGTTTGCCGCCAGGGCGTTTATGATGTCGAGGAACATATCTGCGGGGTCATCTAGGGTTGCCGGTGACCGGAAACACCCCGGCGACGTGCGGCGGTCCTTACTGCCTTTCGGCACCGTCGACCAGGGTTCCTAGTCCTCTAACCAAGCGACAAACACGTGCTACAGCATCAGTGGTCGATCGCCAAGCTTGGCATGGCCTTCAAATGGCCCTGGACTGGCCGCAAACCGGACGCCCCCGTGCGGCCGACCGGTTCCGCCGTGATCACGCTCGGTAGCGCTCAAAATTCGCGGTGCCCAGTTAATGTCATGCCTCGGATGCTAAAGAGGTTATGACCGCCGGCTAGTCCAGCTCCTCCGTGCAAAGTTTGACGAGCTAAGAACGAACAGAAGTGGAGAATTTTGGATTTCCATACCGGATGCTCGGGTTGAAGCCGCCGGAGCAAAACCTCGGAATTCGCCGGCTACGCTCCACGACTTGCTCCAAGTTTTGGGTGAGAGCAACAACACAGCAGAACGCTCCTGTGGCCGTGATTGATTGGGCTTGGGAGCTTCTGTGGAGAGCTGTCCACGTGAAGCCGACCGTCGATTCTTTTGAGGTCGCCGCGAAATGGTTGATTGGGGCTCGGGAACGCCGGGACCTGGTGGTTTCTGGGTCGGGGGAAGTGAGCAACGGTTGCGCCTCCGTGTTTAGCCCCTTGGAGGCAGTGGGCGCGATGGAGACCACCGGTTTCCCGATCGACTGAGAGTGAACAAGGGAAGAACGGCTGTGCGGCGTTCACGCGAGAGGAGGAGAGCAATCGGGTCTTTGCTCAGCCGAGGGCGCGATAACGTCGAAGGGAACCGCCTTCGGTGGCCGCGCGTGGGGGGGGGGGGGGGGGAAGCAGCAGGAGGTGTCGGGTCCAGTTCCCCGGGGCGCGGTGGAACTCCTCGGTGGCGCCCGAGCAGAACAGAAGCCAACTCGTTTGGTTCCTGGTTAAGTTTAAGCCTCCAGCTCACTGCCATGTGGGTCCCCTCCCACATTCTAACCCCCAAATATTTTCTCAAAGTAATCCTCTCAATTCCCACAATTCTGAGTTTAAAGTGTGGGTGAGAATTTGAATCCTTCCAATTCAGTTTGAATTTGCTTTCCGAATTTGAATTTGGTTGAAGTTTGCAAATTCTCCTCTTTAACCCCTTTTTGAGCCCACCCTATAAATGAAAGGTTTGTGAGCAAAATTTTTCCTATAATCCCAACTATAGGGCTGCATGTTTATTCAAAGTTTTTGCTTACCCTATGTGTGAACTTTGAATTTCAACTCTGAATTTTAAACTTTCATGCAAAGAAGTATTTAACTCCTTATTGGTCCAACACTTTCAATTAAAAAGGTGAACCTCATGTTGGATGTTCATCCATGTATTACCTTGCATGAAGAAAAGTTTTAGCAAGTCCCATTTTTCAGGTCATTGCCACACATATGAACTTAAACTTTAGTTTTTATTCATACACGTTTTTGGGACTTTTACATTCCTCCACCCTTAAAAGAATCTCGTCCCGAGATTACAAAAGAGGAACGAGACGGGAGAGGTAATTACAAACTGTACAAAGATAAAAATTCCGGATAGTTGGTGCGGAGGTAATCTTCACTTTCCCACGTCGCCTCTTCCGCGGTGTGATTACTCCACAGCACCTTGAAAAATCGGATCGTCCGGTTCCGGGTTACCCGGGTCTTTTCATCCAAAATCTGGACCGGTCGCTCGGTGTAGGTCAGGTCCGGTTTCAACTCGTCGATGTCCTCAGTGCGAACAGCAGCGGTGAATTTGAGGCACTTCCGCAGCTGTGAAACATGAAATACATCATGAACACCCGCTAGACTTGCCGGTAATTCCAGCCGGTAGGCTACGGGTCCGCACTTCTCCGTGATAGCAAAAGGACCAATAAAACGGGGAGCGAGCTTCCCCTTTACACCGAACCGGTGAATTCCCTTCATCGGGGATACACGAAGATAAACGTGTTCTCCGACGTCAAAATGTAATGGCCTACGCCTTTGATCGGCGTAGCTCTTCTGTCGGGATTGGGAAGCCTTTAAGTTCTCTTGTATCAACCGAACTCGGTCTTCGGCTTCGTTGACAAGATCAATCCCAAACAGAACTCTTTCGCCGGACTCACACCAATTCAGTGGTGTGCGACACTTCCGGCCATAGAGAGCTTCATACGGTGCCATTTTAATACTCGCTTGATAACCGTTGTTGTATGAAAACTCCGCCAGCGGTAGGTGATCGTCCCAATTCCTACCGTGGTGGATGGCACATGCTCTCAACATGTCCTCGAGCACTTGATTCACCCTCTCAGTTTGTCCATCAGTTTGAGGGTGATATGCGGAGCTCCTAATCAACTTGGTGCCCAACGAGGCATGCAGCTGCTCCCAAAATCGAGCAACAAACAGCGTACCTCGATCTGAAATGATGGTCTTTGGAACACCATGTGAACATATAATTCTGGAGATGAATAACTCCGCATATTGTCTTGCTCGATAATGAGTGTTCACCGGTATGAAATGAGCTGATTTCGTCAACCGGTCGACAATCACCCATATCGAGTCATGCTTCCTGGATGTGAGCGGTAATCCGACGATGAAATCCATACTCACATCCTCCCATTTCCACGCCGGAATCTTCAAAGGTTGTAGCGGTCCGGCCTTCCGCATATGATCAGCCTTGACCCGTCTACACGTATCGCATTCGGATACGTATTTAGCAACCTCCCTCTTCATCCTCGTCCACCAAAATTTCTGTTTCAAATCTTGGTACATCTTGTTACTTCCGGGATGAATGGAAAACTTAGACAGGTGGGCTTCATCCAAGATCTTCTTCCGGAGTTTCATATTACGCGGTACCACTATACGGTCGTTAAACCATATCATACCGTTCTCATCCTTCCGGAAACATTTCACCTCTCCGTTGTACAGTCTTCTCCGTATGTGAGACATACCTCTGTCTCTTCTTTGAGCCTCAACAATCTCTTCACGAATTGTTGGAATGAGCGCGAGATTATAAAGCGCGCCATACGGAATAACACGGAGGCTTGGTCCTTCATCTTCCAACTCAGCAACCGCTAAGTTGTGAATGTGGGCTTTCCGACTAAGCGCGTCGGCAACCACGTTGGCTTTTCCCGGGTGATAGTGGATATCAATTTCATAATCTTTTATTAGCTCCAACCATCTCCGTTGTCTCATATTCAGCTCCTTCTGCGTGAAGATGTACTTCAGGCTTTTATGGTCGGTGTAGAGGTGAACAAGATTACCAAGTAGGTAATGCCTCCACATCTTTAACGCCAACACCACTGCAGCAAGCTCAAGATCGTGGGTTGGATAATGCTGCTCGTGGTTTCGCAGTTGACGAGACCCATAGGCGACCACACGCCCTTCTTGCATCAGAACGCAGCCGAGACCGATGCCGGATGCATCACAGTATACGTCGAATGGCTTCGTCGTGTCCGGCTGAGCAAGAACTGGAGCCGTTGTGAGATGTTTCACCAAAGTTTTGAATGCGGCTTCACAGGCTGCATTCCACATGTATTTAGTGCCCTTCTTCAGCAGCTCCGTCATTGGTTTAGCAATCTTTGAGAAGCTCGGAATAAACCTCCGATAATAACCCGCTAAACCTAGGAAACTTCGGACCTCGTGGACAGACTTGGGAGATTCCCACTTCAGCACTTGTTCAATTTTGCTGGGATCCACGGCAATGCCCTCTGCTGAAATGATATGGCCTAGGAAAGGCACTTGATCAATCCAAAATTCGCACTTGCTGAACTTGGCATATAATTGGTGCTCCCGCAACCGTTGTAGCACAATGCGCAGATGTTCAGCATGCTCTTCTTCAGATTTGGAGTAAACCAATATGTCGTCGATGAATACCACGACGAACTTGTCTAGCTCCGGCATGAATACAGAATTCATCAAATACATAAAGTGTGCCGGAGCGTTGGTTAGCCCAAATGACATGACGAGGTACTCGTAGAGTCCGTATCTCGTCGAGAAAGCTGTCTTCGGTATGTCCTCCGGTCGGATCTTGATTTGATGATAGCCCGACCGAAGATCCATCTTCGAAAATACCTTTGCACCCACAAGTTGATCAAACAGGATGTCGATGCGAGGCAAAGGATACTTGTTCTTGATCGTGACAGCATTGAGAGGACGATAATCAACACATAGCCGTAGTGTTTCGTCCTTTTTCTTGACGAACAGCGCTGAGCAACCCCAAGGTGAAGAACTTGGTCGTATGAAACCCTTGCTCATGAGTTCATTCAGTTGCTCTTTCAACTCCGCTAGCTCGTTAGGTGCCATCTTGTAAGGCCTTCGTGAAATAGGCGTCGTTCCCGGCGCCAGTTCAATTTTGAACTCGACGTCCCGTTCGGGCGGCATGCCCGGTAAGTCATCGGGAAATACGTCGGGATAATCACGTACCACCGGAATATCTTCAAGCTTCAGCGCTTCCGTGTGGTAGGCCACTACCATATCTGGATCCTCGCTGTCTAAAAACAGCGTGTGCTGTCCGTGAATCGGCGAGTCAATCTGGACAGTCCGGTTACTGATATTGAGAACGGCACCGTGACGATTTAACCAAGACATCCCCAATATAATGTCTATCTTCTGCCTATCCAACATAATCAGCGATGTTGGGTATATTTTTCCGCCCAAACACAAGGCTGCTCGGGACACAATCTGATTGGCAGAGATATTTCCTCCCGGTGAACGTATGAGAAAACTCGTTGTGGGAGTATTGGTGGATAATTGGTGCTGATCCACGCATGTTTTGCTGATAAAATTGTGGGTTGCACCTGAATCAAAAAGTACCAATACGGGCACGTCCTTGAGAGTAAACATGCCCGCTAACACCGGTGCTCCCTCCGGGACATCCTCAATCGCAAGATGTTGCACACTCCCGGATTGCAATGCTGTTATGTTGACTGGAGCAGGTGGCGGCATACCACCTGATGATGATGGCTGTCTGGTGTTTACCAACTTCTCCCGGCATTCCTGCCTAAAATGCCCAAAACGGTGGCAATAAGAACACGGAGGTTTCCCCGGTTCTTCGTTGACTTGTGGTTGAGAAGTTGAGGCACTTGGCTGCAGCAATGATGCAACAGGTATCATTCGTTGCTGCGGAAATGGCGCTGCTTCAAGATAAGATTCTTGAGCAGGAAATCTGTACGGAGTTGATCTCCCTGGTGCTTGCCATATCTCCTCGGATGGTGTGTGATACACCACACGGTATTTACGAGGAACGATTGGTGTGTCTTCTTGCACATCCTCCCGGTCCCTCTTCTCTGCTTGACACTCAAGTGTCGCTTGTTCTTGCAGCAGAGCAGCACTGATCAACTCGGTGTAACTGCCTTGATTGAACAAAGCTAACTTCTCTTTTAGTATGGCACTCAAGCCATAGAAAAAGTAGTCACACATTGCAGCTTCGCTCGTCGCATAAGCAGGAGCGTATTGTGCTAGAAGATTGAATCGTCTGACATAATCGAGGACACTCATGTCCCCCTGCTTCAAGTTTCTGAATTCCTGCTGCTGGGCCTTGATAAAACCCATAGGAATGTGACGAGCACGGAATGCTTCACGAAATTCCGTCCATTCCACTTGATGGCCTTCCGGAACGGTGGCGAGATACGCAAACCACCAATTTCCGGCGGCTCCATGGAGCTGTTGAGCTGCAAATGTTGTCTTCTGATACTCGTCGCACTCAAACACTCCAAACTTGGACTCCATAACTCGAAGCCACTGATCAGCTTCCACTGGTTCATTGGACTCCGTGAAAATTGGCGGTTGTGTCGCCAAGAAATCCAAGTAGGCGTTCCGAGGTGGAACGTCCTGCTGCGCGTGTGGGAGTAAGCCTTGTTGTACCAAGGCTTGGAGTAGTCTTGTGTTCTCTTGACTTGACTCGACCATCTGAGCCATGATATCCGTCCATACCGTTGATGGCGGTGCCCCTGGTGGAGTCGAGTCATCACCGTCTCGATGAGAACCTTCAGTCCTACTCGGAGAATGAGTACGCACCATACTGCAAAAGCATAATTTTGAGGAGAGTCACAACTTGATCTAGCAGTATGTGAAAGTATGTAAAACATGAACATGCTAAAACTTTATGAAAGCATAACAATACTTCATGTTTACATATCTTTCTAAAGCCAACAAAAACAATCCCCATTTGCTGTACAGAACAGACCTTTATGTACTTAACCCAGAATTTGATCCATTTATTAGCATTCTCATAACTCGAGTTGAATACCAAAGTTAAAGTTAACTTCAGTATATTTTCAACGAGTACTCACATGCCCCTAGATCATTTCTGGAACAAAAGTTTGGATTGTTCAAAGTTGACAGAATATCTGGCTAAAATTTGCCAGCACCTCCTTTGTATGTGGCGGTTTTCATCACAGTTTTACATACAACTGGGGTACAATTCTGAACAAACAATGAACTACAAAATCGTTGCAAATTTCCTAACCTTTCCAACGGTGTATCATATGACCCTTAGAAATTTTTCTACAGACTGTGACGGCTAATTTACAGCAACATCCAGAGAAGTCTGCAGCTGCTCTGTTTTCTGAACAGTTTGCATCCATCTGGACGTTCAATCAAGTTGGTGTCGGATTTGGCTCTGGAGTTCTACAGAAAAGTTGTAGAGCACTTAATAAACTTTCCAGAACCGTATCAAACACCTCCATTGGGTCAAACTAATCAGAGTTACGCTCTGTGAAAGTTCGGCAAAACTTCTGCCAGAACAGAGCACTCTGTTTTTGAGATCAAAAGAAGCCTAGTAATTCTCTTCTTTGAAACTTAGTTCAAATGAAGAGTTCAGTAACTAATATGTGCTTTATCACATCCATTTTTAGTTTGAAAGTTAGTCATGAATGATTTCTTCATAGGTAAGAATACTATCCAGTGTAGTACGGTGACGATGCACCGCAAGACATATGACGGTACTACGTTGCCTCACCAAAGAAAAACCTAACCGGATTACACCGGCATACACGTATCACTAGGTGGCACTAAAACGATCACTTGCAAACGTGTTCTACACGCACTAAGGTTTTTCGTGGTTAGTACCTACATAAAACACACTCAATCATCAGGTTCGGCGGCACACCGAACCCGGTATCCATAACAGTTTGTACACCCGGCCGTCATCACTCGCCCAGGTGTTCTCAAGCCAAACACGCCTTGAGCTACGTGTTCACGTTACTGACCACGTGACGGGGTCTCCCAAATTGCACCACGCACGCCTGGGACAGACGTTGCTCGAATACCCCAAACGACATGAAGAGTCGTAGAGGATACTAAAGCGGGTCGGGTTACCTGCCACCCGTGGGGCTCCACCCTTCAGCTTGTGCGCACTGGTGGACAGCGCATACGTGCACCCCCCAAGACATAAACCATCCCGAGATGCACGATTTTCCGACATAACAAATAAGTTAGATTGCCACCTTCATTATATGCTAATAGTAGTCCTTATGTGGGCCTAGTACCGTTATCTCACCGTATCCTAAGTTTTTGACATAATATGATGCTCAATCCGTGCTCTGTTCCCAACGCGGCTCTGATACCATGTTGTAACAGCTCTGATACCACGTGTGACAGTGCTCAGATGCCAGGCTGAGACGGCCCCATGGGACCTCGTCGGGTGGTGCCGTGTTATGCGGCACCCAACAGCACACGGGTCGATGAACATACATCATATTACATAAATAGTTTGCGGAAGCGTACAAGATTGTTTTACAAATAAGTATATCAGAGTAAACTACAGCGGAAGACTATCACTCTCACGACTCATATCTAAACTAGCAACAAAGAAACGGTCCAGCCCGCGGACGTTTCTTACTAGCAACACGAAGACAATCTGCAGCGGCGAGGATGCTCTTAGAGTAAGCACTCGGAGGTTCCCGAGTCTCATCGGCACCCCTTCTCATAATCAGTGAGTCAATTACCTGCAAAACAACTCGGATAGCATCCGTGAGCATAACGCTCAACAAGACTTAACCGTCACCCTAAACATGAAACTCTAAGTGAGGTTATGAGCCTAACATAGGATGGCATAAGCATAATTAACTCGCCTAAAAGTGAATCCTTACTTTCAAGTATTAATTGCAGCATTTTAAGTAACCCTGGGCACGCTACATCGGGAGTCCACAATCAAACAAGAAACGTTTTCCCCCGATGTAAATTGCTCATGGCATAAAAGAATCGAGTTTGCACTAGCCTATTCATCGAGATCCAATACAACACTAGTATAATACTTCACATCAATATGATTAGTTCCTTTCTCATGCAAGTTCTTACTACGTCACGACTGTGAGAACAAGTATGCTCGGTCCATTCCGCGAGCGACGGTGATTCGAATCAATAACACCCGGACTACACGACACGTACGCCCGTACTCGACGTTGCCTACAACAACCATCACTGACGTCGTACGTGGCAGCCTTTCCCCCGTTTCACCCCCGCTGAATCGATCAAGTCGCCCCGTACAGTAGCTACTCTCATGGTGCACCTTCCGACGTGAGATGTCATGAGAATATTCCCCACATACTGCACACCGGCCGTCCGCCTGAGGCGACCCGAAAAGTCCCAACGACAGCTTCCCGAGGTACATCGGTTTACTGGGTCCCATATAGCCAGCATGAGTCCGGTACACAACTCAAACTTGTTCAACAGGGCCGCATACGGATCGGTCCTTGACCGACACGGACAGGTCTACAGCACCCAGGCCCCTATGTCTTGCTGCTCCTACAACCTTCCGGTCTCAACTTTTAACTTGCTAATTCAATTACGAACCAATCCCGTATGCCCCTGTTGTCCCTAAATCTGCGAGTAGCATCTCACCACTCGACTTCTACCGAACCGTACTTAAGCATGGCAGTTCTACACGGTGAAAGACACCTACCCAATACTCCATGGGTCATTTGGCTATGCAAGAGGAGTATCAAACACTAGACCTAATGCACAGTTCAAATCTTAACCAAAGGTGAATACAAAATAAACACTTAACAGCTGTTAAATGCAAGTCGGAGCTTGCCTGTTTTGCAGGGTAGTCGTATATAAGCAGTTAGTATCCTTGCAGATCCACCCTTGACTCTCCGGAGCTTGATCCACTTTGATGAATCACTCCTTTGAGTCCCCTTCGTTGTGGTTCCTATTGAAATGCATATGCATATGTTTCATGGAATGTAATGGAAAGAAGTTATAGAATTACTTTCTTAAGAACAGAGGTTGTGTGGAAAAGCCAAGCATGGCTTGGTTTGCCTCTGTTGTGCAAAGAACAGAATTAAACTAATTTGACCTTAAGGACCTTAGCTATACACTAACCCTTTTCTCTAATGAACATAATAGATAAGCTGAAAAGATTTGAGTGCAACTGAAGAACAAGAACTCCAATGGCCTCAAAAATTTTACAGCAGGTTCTATACTACCTAAGGATTTAGTTTGCCAAATTGCAGCTAATGTGGAGTCATATTGTGTCCCCCATACTTCGCACAATATCTCTTATGTATTTTTCCCTTATACATAAGTATGGAGAATAAGAACAGGGAGTTCCAGGACTTATCTTGGGCTGATAATTTACATGTGAGTTTTTGATCACATGAGAGTCATCTGGTCCAAAATTCAGCCCTTTTACTTGGGTAGTTCTCCCAGAACAATTCTTTAAGCATTTGTACTCAATAGAATTAATTCTGTAGTAATGTGCATTTTCATGCCCAACTAAGTGAACTACAATTCCAAGTATGTCCCAGAGAGATTGCCTAAATTTTCCTATGATTTTTGGAGCTATGGATTACTCAGAACAGATTTTTGAAGTGGGAAACATTTTCTGAAAATGTTTCTGGACTCTTATGAACACAGCAGATTGTTTTTAGCAAATTCCTACTCAAATGATCTGCAAATGAGCTGAAAAATTGCTATAAGGTCAACAATATGCTAAAGAATATTCTGGCAAAATTTGGGTATTTTTAGATAACCCAAACTCCCTCAAAAATTCTTTTTCAGAAAACCTTCAAAGAATTTTCCAGAATATAATATTGACTTCCATAGAAATCTGAGTTCATATTTGGATAGAACTCAGAGAGATGAATCCAACACAATTGGAATCACTCAATTTGGAGTTTTCTACAGGGAGATATGAATTTCCAAAGATTGAGCTAAGTCTGGAATTATTTCCCTACAGCAAATTCCATTGGGCCCGCTTTTTAAACCCCAGCCAATCAGATTGGGGCCACAGCGGTTCACAGGATTGTACCGCGTAGCCACAAAAGATCCTAGCCACAACAGATCCTCTTTTTAAACTCTACAGGCGCTGACGGCTGGGACCCACCCGGTCGTCTTCTTCCTCCCGTTGTTTTCCCGCGCCCGCGCTGCCCCTCGCCGGCCCGACGCCGGAGCTCACCGGCTCGCCTTCTCCGGCCACCGCCCGAGCTGAGGTTTGCCGCCAGGGCGTTTATGATGTCGAGGAACATATCTGCGGGGTCATCTAGGGTTGCCGGTGACCGGAAACACCCCGGCGACGTGCGGCGGTCCTTACTGCCTTTCGGCACCGTCGACCAGGGTTCCTAGTCCTCTAACCAAGCGACAAACACGTGCTACAGCATCAGTGGTCGATCGCCAAGCTTGGCATGGCCTTCAAATGGCCCTGGACTGGCCGCAAACCGGACGCCCCCGTGCGGCCGACCGGTTCCGCCGTGATCACGCTCGGTAGCGCTCAAAATTCGCGGTGCCCAGTTAATGTCATGCCTCGGATGCTAAAGAGGTTATGACCGCCGGCTAGTCCAGCTCCTCCGTGCAAAGTTTGACGAGCTAAGAACGAACAGAAGTGGAGAATTTTGGATTTCCATACCGGATGCTCGGGTTGAAGCCGCCGGAGCAAAACCTCGGAATTCGCCGGCTACGCTCCACGACTTGCTCCAAGTTTTGGGTGAGAGCAACAACACAGCAGAACGCTCCTGTGGACGTGATTGATTGGGCTTGGGAGCTTCTGTGGAGAGCTGTCCACGTGAAGCCGACCGTCGATTCTTTTTAGGTCGCCGCGAAATGGTTGATTGGGGCTCGGGAACGCCGGGACCTGGTGGTTTCTGGGTCGGGGGAAGTGAGCAACGGTTGCGCCTCCGTGTTTAGCCCCTTGGAGGCAGTGGGCGCGATGGAGACCACCGGTTTCCCGATCGACCGAGAGTGAACAAGGGAAGAACGGCTGTGCGGCGTTCACGCGAGAGGAGGAGAGCAATCGGGTCTTTGCTCAGCCGAGGGCGCGATAACGTCGAAGGGAACCGCCTTCGGTGGCCGCGCGTGGGGGGGGGGGGGGGAAGCAGCAGGAGGTGTCGGGTCCAGTTCCCCGGGGCGCGGTGGAACTCCTCGGTGGCGCCCGAGCAGAACAGAAGCCAACTCGTTTGCTTCCTGGTTAAGTTTAAGCCTCCAGCTCACTGCCATGTGGGTCCCCTCCCACATTCTAACCCCCAAATATTTTCTCAAAGTAATCCTCTCAATTCCCACAATTCTGAGTTTAAAGTGTGGGTGAGAATTTGAATCCTTCTAATTCAGTTTGAATTTGCTTTCCGAATTTGAATTTGGTTGAAGTTTGCAAATTCTCCTCTTTAACCCCTTTTTGAGCCCACCCTATAAATGAAAGGTTTGTGAGCAAAATTTTTCCTATAATCCCAACTATAGGGCTGCATGTTTATTCAAAGTTTTTGCTTACCCTATGTGTGAACTTTGAATTTCAACTCTGAATTTTAAACTTTCATGCAAAGAAGTATTTAACTCCTTATTGGTCCAACACTTTCAATTAAAAAGGTGAACCTCATGTTGGATGTTCATCCATGTATTACCTTGCATGAAGAAAAGTTTTAGCAAGTCCCATTTTTCAGGTCATTGCCACACATATGAACTTAAACTTTAGTTTTTATTCATACACGTTTTTGGGACTTTTACAAGAAATTTTTGGACGTGTTGCATGTTTTGCAAAAATTCAAATTCAAACTGGAATTCAAATTATACCCAAAACAGAAAAGAAATGGAAAAAGAAAAAGGAAATCGGGAAAAAAAACTGGCCAGTGGGCCGAAACAGCCAGCCGGCCCAGCAAACCCCGCGCCAGCCCGCCCCCGCGCGCGCCGCGCTGCCCCTCGCTGATGGGTGGGACCCACATGTCATCCCTAACCCCGCGACCCCGGACTCTCTCCCGCGCGCGCGATCGCAACCGATCGGGAAATCGCGTCCCGCAGCCGAATTCCGGTCCCAGCGGACTCCAACTCGATCACAACAGACCCACCGCCCTTCCCCGGCTATGAAAACCACCGATCCGATCAGTTTTCCTCACGCGATCGCCGATTTTCACTCCGGTGAGCACCGAGACTTCGCCGGTGAATTCTGGCCGATCTAAGCTCGGAAACTCTGATCTAACTCGCTGGTTTTGATCCACCGCCTCCGGGGAACTTTGCAGGTGCAGAAAACTCGGAGAGTTACGGTGTAAACCCAGCGCCGACGAGCTTCGCCGTGGTTTTGCCTCGGACCTCGCCGCCGATCACTTTCCAGGACGCCCGAGCTCGAGAAAACCCCCGAGGTGAGATCGCTGACCTCCCCTCTACCGATCTAGGCCCTAAGATGACAGTTCTAGGCAGAATTCTCGAGGATCCGAAAGTTTCCGGTGAGATCGCCGCTTCCCGCCGCCGTGCGCCGCCGGCAGCGCCGCCCGCTCTCGATCAGAGCGACGTGGCCGCTTGTGCGCCGTTTATTTTAAATCGCACGGTAGACTTTAAATCCCCGCGTACCGGTTCGATGTTATAATCTCAGCCGTCGGTTTAAAATCGGACGGTACACGTCGACCCCGCGTTATAAAGGCTGGAGTTCTTACGTGCTACCCCCTGGGGTTCTCTGGAATTGAGATCTAGCCCCGGAAACTTCAGATCTAGCCCCTGGAACTTCAGAAAATCATGTAAATTCATTTAAAAATCAGTTTTAGCCCCTGGACTTAATAAAAATTAGGAAAAACACCTCTGATAAGTGTAGCTAGACCCCTGGAAATTATGAAAATAATATTATAGACCCTGTAATGGGGTGAGTTTACTTTTTAGCCCTGTTTAGTATTTAATTTGGGAAATTGAATATGTAACTAGTGTTTAAAAATTAAAAAGGGGGACAAACATAATTGTCAAAATTTATTAAAAACTTTCTCAGTACTTAGAAAACTTTGGAGTGAGATAAAAATATATTTTTGGGCTGAAATAAATCTGTTTTATCTATTATTCACATTTATTAGTATAGGGACACATTTTTAAGTAAAAGAATAGTTAAAGAAAAATAGGGAAAATAATTATGAAATAGTATACATCATAAGCCATGGTCAAAATATGATTTTAAATTATTTAGGACCAGAACCTAATCTGTTTAGGTGATGTGTATTACTAATTTAATAATAAAATACCCAATTATGCATAGGAATATAAATTTGAAAATATAGCAACTAGTAAATGATAAATGGAGTTTCTAAAATACAAAGAATTCAGTTTAGGGTTGATAGAAATTGTGAAGGCACATTGTATGCAAGTATAAATGTGGACACAAAAGTAGGAATCATATATACATGGTTAAAAGTGCATGCAAGCCACAACTTAACACACGTAAAGTAACCACAACACATATAATGGTGAATGAATTTCATAAATGTGAATGTGTGGGTTGTATGAAGTGTAAGTGTGAATTATGTCTTATGGATTGTTGTTTTTCTTTTGCTATGTGTGATGGTATGAAGTAGAACCTGTTCAAGAACAAGTTATTCAATTCCAAGACCAGGAATACCCATTTCAAGAGCAACAAGAAGGAGGCAAGTGTCCTTGACCACTTTGATCCTATGCTAGGATGTGTAGATAGAATTATTTGCATTGTCAAGTTAAATATGAAACCCATGCTAGGAAGTTTCCCTAGAATTGCATTACCTTGTTTCCTTGAAGCTTGGGTTGGGATTTATTTTGTCATGTCATTTATACACATGCATATGCTTAGCCATGCTTAGAATGGGATATTTGGGATATGAGATCATCAGTTTATATTACCATACTCTTGAATGAGACATTGTGAGTTATGTAGAGGTAGGGATCAAGGCAAGTTGGATGTTTTGGTTGTGTGCTGGGTGCACGAGACTTGGGTTTGTGTTTAGTACTTGCCTGGATTCTAAGGACCGGTTCATGGAGCATGTAACCCGGCTTTACAGTGCCAACCACATGCTGAGATGGGGCAGCTTGGCCAATTAATTAGGTGTATCCCCGGCGTAGTATGGGTGTGTTGGATGGTGCGGGGAGTAGGTGTCAGCTGGACTACCATATGAACCGCAAGGCTCAAGAGGGGGCCACTGCAGCGGGGTTGGAGCCTCTTGTATGCTGTTAGGGGTGAAACCTCAGTGGGCCCACGCTCGTCGGGAATCCCTTTGTAAAGGCTTCGTAGTGATCTCTTGGCCGCACACCTGGGAAGTGTGAATGTGGATCGTAGCCACTGGCATAATGGAGGTTCTTTTAGTCCACCCGGCAACGGGGGATGAAATCACTACTTGTGGGTACAGTGGTACAAACTCTGCAGAGTTAAAACTGTCTTGACAGCCGTGCTCACGGTTAAGAGCGGCCTGGACTTATTCATGATTAGAGGATTGATGGTTTTGGAAGTTAAGCGGGGAGCTTAACATTGGTAATGATGTTATGGTTATTGGATTATAATGATGGGATGGGAGATTGGGACCATTTCACCTGTGCAGTAATGTAGGTGCTTAATAAGCTAAGGTGATAGGTATTAATTGCGTAGTGCTTTAACCATGAGTTCAACCTCTCCTTGTTCCAGCCATGCATGATATAATTTTCCCACACTTGCTGAGTACCATTGGTACTCAACCTTGCATATTTGTTGGTTTATATTGCTGCTCAGGTCAAGATAATGAGGTGGTGTATAATGACCAAGATTTTGGACCCGAGGAAGGATTTTAGGTTCATGAAGACCCCCGGGCAACGCCTGTGATGGAGCCCTAAAGAATAATATTCCGCTGCTAGTTTATTTACTTGTGATGAAGCATTAGTGTCTATTGAGACATTTGCGATGTAAGACTTATTTATATTCGACACCTGGCTTGTAATAAATGATGCTTCACTATTTGTCATCACATGTATGAGAAAATGATCCTGGCATACATGTGATATTCACTTGGTTGTTCTTCGGGAAAACCAGGTGTGACATTCGTTTTAAAGTGAGCCTGAGCCTTTCTAAGACTAAGTCCCAGAAGACCCGGACTAGTCTGCCCATGGGGCCGGACTAGTCCGCTAAGCGGACTAAGCCGTTTAGGTCTGGAGAAAGAGTCTCTGAGTGACCTCGGACTAGTCCGCCCCACAGGTCGGACTAGTCTGGTTCCTTCAGACTAGTCCGGTTTAGGACGGAACAAAGGTTCCTGTGTGAGCTCAGACTAGTCCGGATATGGCCAGACTAGTCCGCAGTCTGAGATTAGAGAGTTATCGATACTAAGTCTAGTAAGATCGGACTAGTCCGCCTTTGAGGCCGGACTAGTCCGCTCTCTACCAGACTAGTCCATTCTCATCCGGAACAAAGGTTCCTGTGTGAGATCGAACTTGTCCGCTCCTCAGCGGACTAGTCCAGGATTATATGACCGTTTGAATTCAACGGTCACAGGACTTTAGTTGGTAGCTTAACACCCTAAAATTCATTTCCATGCATTGCATACATTTTTCATGTAGAGAAACATTATAAAAGAAGTAGAAATGGAGAAAGAACTATAGAAATGGAGAAAGAACCATAGAAATGGAGAAAAGAACCATAGAAATGGAGAAAGGACCATAGAAATGGAGGAAGGAACCATAGAAATGGACAAGGGCATATAGAAATGGAGAATGGGGCATAGAAATGGAGAAGGGCCATGAAGAAATTGATAGTGGGACATAGAAATGGAGAGGGGAATGTAGAAATGGAGTAAGTGACATAGAAATGGTGAGGAATGGGAAAAAGATAGTTGAAATGAGCTAATTCTAATTTCCCCAAAATTTCCCCCAAATCTTCAAATTCCCCAATTCCCCCCAAAAGGGAATTTTCCCCACATTTGGGAATCCCCCCATTGCTGCCGCACCAAATTAAATGGAGAAAAGTTTGTTAGGATTTAGTTCCAATTGGATTTGGATTCTCCCCTCTCCCCCCTTATAAATAGAACCCAACCCCCCCCCTTTTGGCCGCAGTCCCCCTCCTCTCTCCCCCCCTCCCAAGTCGGCGACTTGGAGGCCCTAGCCCTAACTAGCCGAGTTGGCACCCCCCCTCGCCGGAGTTCGGTCGCCGGTGAGCCCCGCCGGTGAGCCCCGTTGATGAGCCCTGCCGTCGAGCCCCGCCGGTGAGCTGTTGATGTGTGTGGTCGACACGTCCCCCGGACCTGCTCTGGGCAGCCCGCGGAGGTTCTTTTTCGGAGGGGCTAGTCGCTTGCGGAGAGCTTAAGCGTTAGGGACGAGTGAGGGAAAAGCTTGACACGGCGAGTTTTACGTGGTTCGGGCCGCCGGAGCGTAAAACCCTGCGTCCACGGTGAGCAGAGGTGCTCGCTGTATTGCTTGCTGCTCAGAACCGGAGTCCTGAGCTTGAGGGTGAGTGATGTCTAGGGTGCGAGTTCACAGAGTTCGAACCCTTGCTAACGTTGCCTACCCGAGCCTTTTATAGTCCAAGGCTCGAGTGGCTTACAAGGGGGGGCCCGGGACCCGACAGGTGGTCTCGAGGAGATTTCCTGCCATCTACCGTATCCGCAGTTATGCCGGTAGTTGTCTCTAGCGAAGGCTTCTGAGTCTTCGTTCTGTCGCCCTGCCCATGCCGCAAGCTAGTCTTAGTGGTTGATGACGGCAGGGGCAGCAGGGGATGTCTTGTCGCTGTGTTTATTGGCGGACAGGCTCTGACACAGCGCGCCAGTCTGTGATGCGACTGGCCACAACGGCACCTGACAGAGGCGTGCTCCGTGTCTTCGCGTCTTGGGAAGGCGCGGGCCTTGAATACCTTGTACGGGCAAGGTATGGTGCGTCTTTACGCCTGCTGCCTACTGTGCGGGAGCAGGCAGCGTCGTCCTCCTGGCCACGTGGCGGGCCCAGAGCTCTCCTCTGAGGCGAGGGAGGTCCGGCCCCGCGGGACACGCGGAGCCTTCGGACCTCTCCCCACGGAGGGGGGAGGTCCGGCTTCTATCGGCCACGTGGCGGGCCCGGAGCTCTCCTCTGAGGAGAGGGAGGTCCGGCCCCGCGGGACACGTGGCACCCTCGGAGCTCTCCCCGCGGAGGGGGAGGTCCGGCTGTTGCTGGCCACGTGGCGGGCCCGGAACTCTCCTCTGAGGAGAGGGAGGTCCGGCCCCACTGGACTTGTGGCGCCTTTGGAGCTCTCCCTGCGTAGAAGGGCGAGATCCTTAGGCATTTTCCCCTGTGCGCGAGGGTACCCCATATCGAGGGTACCGACAGTGGCCCCCGAGCCCATCTCGAGGGAGATAGCGAGCCCGAGGTGGGGCCTCCGTCTCTTCTGTTCCGTGCACTTTCTCTAAGTCCCGTGTTGACCGTTGCCGGAGCACGAACAGTCGCGGGATCGTGGGAGCGTGCGCCCACTTGATGGTTGCTTTTACTGCGGCGGTTCCCAAGGCTGCCACACGTTGCGGCGCTTTTTTCATGAACCGCCGAAGCGTCTTGTCGTCTCGTCTCCTAGGGGGACTGACTTCTTGACCCACCGCTTCAGCTGGACGACTTGGGTCCACCTATCATCGGCGCTCGGTCTTGGAGCCAAAGCGGTTGCCCATGCGGTGTATTCGAAGTTTCGAATCGCTTCGAATCGTACCTGGAAAGTTTTAAAAGGGGATCTTACCCGCATCGCAGCTTCCCTTCGCACTTCCCAACGATTGCACCTTCCTTGAGCTCTTGCGCCTTTGTCTTCCTGTCCTTGAGCTCTCCCCCACCATGGCTTCCAACCCGCCCCTAGAGAAGAAACACGCCCCATCTCCTCTAGTGGCGGCATCTGTGCCAAGTCAGGGAACCATGGTGCCTGCACCTCCTGCTTCTGGAGATGGCACTCCGTCCGGTGGCGACCCCAAGAGGTCTCGGGCTCACTATCCCGACGGGACTCCTCTTAAGCGACAACAGGCCGAAGGCTCCCAGACGTCGCGTCCTCCCTCCTCAAGCGGTGGAGGCTCCACGGGACCTGCTGATGCGTCGAGGGGAGCTTCTGGAGCATCCCCTGCTCCGTCAGTCCAGGCGACTGCGGAGCGGTCGTCGGCGGCGACGGCGGGCTCTGGTGGTCCTACCCCGGCTCGGAAGTCGGGGTTCAGGGCCCGTTGGAGTGCTCGCGTTCCTCGGTCGTCCCCGACTGATGGGGGGTCTGCGCCGTTGCGCTCGGAAACCAGGACAGCTGTCGTGGCCCCCAAGCCGGCGCGAGTTTCTCCTGTTCCGGTCTGCCCGGATTCCATGGCAGCGTCAACCCCTCCTGCTGGGACAGTTGCCGCGGCCCCCAAGCCAGCGCATGTCTGCCCTGTACCAGGCGGTCCGACTTCTATTTCAGTGTCGACTCCCTCCACTCATCCCTCTCCGCCGACTGAGGAGCCAGCTGTCAGTGAGAGTTTGGTGGGTCCGGCTGTCGAAGTCCCGGTGCCGGCTTCTCCTGACCGGCGTCTCATCCCGGTCCCTGGTGCGTCGCCTTTTCTTGAGGACGATGTGATGGAGGAGGTAGGGGGCGCCACTCCGGCCTCTGCTGCCCCACTGCCCCTGGCGGATGCCTTCGTGCTCGCCCAAGCGAGCGTCCGACACGTCTTGGTCGCGCTTGGTCGTGAGCGAGAGGAGCAGGTGGTTGAGAGGGATCGCCTCCTCACCTGGGGGAACCTTCTGCGGGAGCGCGTGAAGGTCAAGGGCGAGCTCGACTCCAGGCGAGAATCGCTTGACATCATGGAAGCGCTCCTCAACCGACAGAAGCGGGTTGTCGACCGTCTGGACTCCGAGACGCGGCGGCTCCATAGGGAGGCCCTTGAGGCGCATGCCCAGGCCGAGGAGAGCCTCTCTGCCGTGGAGGAGGTATGGCAGAGGTTGGAGCGCCATAAGCGCGCCGTTGAGGACCAGGAGCGCTCCGCGGCAGCCGAGGCGAAGAGGGTCGCTGCGCGGCAGGTGAGGGTGACCTGCGAGCTCAGGCCAGGGAGCTAGAGGCCCGGAGGGCAGACCTTGCCATGAGGGAGGAGCAGGTATCCCGAGAACGTCAGGCGATCCTGGATCGGGAGCTGGCTGTTGACTTCCGGGCTTCAGAGTTGGAGCGGCTTGCCCAGTCTCTCCGCCTTCGGGAAAGCTCCCTGGCGGCCAAGGAGAAGGAATCCTCCGAGGGAAGCCGCGACGCCCTGCGGGCAGCCCGCCGCGAGGTAGAGGAGCTCTTGGCCTTGCGGTCCTCCGAGGACCGTGCGGTCTCGAGCTTCGTCGACCAGGCGAGGTCCGCCTTGGTCCCTCTTGGCTTCAGCCCGGTGAGGGCGGCGGCTTCTGCGCTGAAGGTGGCTGAAGTGATCCCCGCACTGGAGTCACTCGGCGCCAAGATGAGCAGGCTGGACGCGGTGGTCGCCAGCGAGCTTGAGGCAGAGGGACGGGGCCTGGCCTTGGAGGTTGCTACGCATGTGTTGACATGCTTCAGGAGCCAGGACCCTTCTTTCTAACAGGAGCCAGCGAGAGAGGGCCCTGCCGCGGAGCGGGAGGAGACCGCCAGGGCTGAAGTCGGGGATGTGGCCGCCCTTGTAGCCTCCAGGTTCCGGCGCGAGCCAGGGGGACCCTAGGGCTTGTTTCTTTCTTTTTATCGAGTCTGTAGCCCATCTCATGGAGCCATGAATAAATAGACTCTTGTGGCCCTTTGTGCCTATGATGCTCTTGTCTTCTTCTTGGTTTCGCCTGGCCGAGCCCTTAGCTCCGCAAGGTACTCAGAGGCCTTCACCAATCTCGAAGCTCTGCACAGACACCTTCCCCGAGTCCTTACTGTATTAAGGGCCCTAGAGGTCTCCGGAGCTCGCCCCATGAGGGTGGGGAGGTCCGGATCTGCCGGCCACGTGGCGGGCCTAGAGCTCCCCTCTAAGGAGAGGGAGGTCCGGCCCCGTGGGACACGTGGAGCCTTCTGAGCTCCCCCCTAGAGGGGGAGGTCCGGCTTCTGCCGGCCACGCGGCGGGTCTGGAGCCCCTCCTGAGGAGGCGGGAGCTCCGGCCCCGGTAGACACGTGGGGCCTTCGGATCTCCCCCCCCAGAGGGGGAGGTCCGGCTTCTGCCGGCCACATGGCGGGTCCGGAGCCCCTCCTGAGGAGGCGGGAGCTTCGGCCCCGCTAGTCACGTGGGGCCTTCGGGCCTCGCCCCTGTTGAAGGGGCGAAACCCGGACCCTCCGTTCCTGCGCTGAAGTAGTCGATAGCTCCTTGCCCCTCGCTTCATGCAGCCCCCGTAGCTATAACCTGGAGGTCCTGCACACAGGTAGAGGAAACGTAATTCTCCTCGGGGGGTCTTCCCCTCCCCGTCTCTTAGTCTTATTCGGCTTACGGTCCTGCGCGATCCCGTAGCGGCCCCCTGGTAGGTGTGTCCCATTGGTTGGGTGCTCCTGCCATACTCCTACGGGGAGCTGAGGCCGAGAGGTCCTGCACACAAGTAAGGGAAACGTAATTCTCCTTTGGGGCTCCCCCTTCCCTATCTCATAGTCTTATTTGGCTTACGCTCCCCATCCCCTTGTAGGTGCTTGGGGACTACCGTGCACGAAGAGCCGGGAGCTTGGGGCCCCCTGGCCATTGGCAGGTACCTCCAACGCAACCGCCTTCGTAAGGGCAACAAATGCCGACTAGAGGTGAGAATGAGAAGAGGGAGATGAGCGCATGGTGAGCATACGCCGGAAGTGCGGTCATAAAAATTTAATACGTAATTTAAATGAGCAAAAGGGAAAGGCAAAGTAGGGCAGGTTTCTTTTCATATAAATTTCAGTAGGAGGAAGGCAGGCTAAACATGGAGGCCACGACCCGTCCCATTAAAAAGGGAAGCAAGACTCTACGCGCTTAGGGTCAGAACCAGGCAAAGCTGAACATAGTCCTGGACCGTCCCCTGAGACTTACCGGCTCCGAGCGCTGTTCCTGGGCTCTATGGAATCTATTACAAAAGGAAGAGGTTGTCCTACTATTGCCCTAGGGATAGAACTTACGGAGGTGCTCTATGTTCCAAGGGTGCGGGAGCGGGTCCCCGTCCTCAGTGGAAAGGCGTACGCACCCGGGACGACACACTTTTGTGACTCGGAAGGGACCCTCCGAGCTAGGGGAGAGTTTGTGGGTCCCTTTGCGAGAAAGTATGCGCCGCAACACCAGGTCGCCTTCCTGCAGCTCCCGGACACGCACAGACCTCTGGTGGTAGCGCTGGAGCGCTTGTCTGTATTGTGCGTTACAGAGTGCTGCATGCAATCGGACCTCGTCGACAAGGTCGATGTCTCCACGCCGGAGGTTGTCCTGCGCGGCTTCGTCGTAAGCTCGGACACGGTTATACTTCATGGTGATCTCTGGGGAAGCACAACTTCGGCCCCATACACCACGAAGAAGGTGTTCTCGGCTCTGGGATGTCCGGTGGCCCGGCTCTGGGATGTCTGGTTATCCCATAGTGTGCTCGGAAGCTCATCCACCCAGTTGGCACCATGTTTCTTCAGGCCGGCATAGGTGCGAGTCTTGAGGCCCCGAAGAATCTCGGCGTTGGCCCTCTCGACTTGCCCATTGCTCTTTGGGTGAGCAACAGAGGCATAACACACCTGAATGCCGAGGTCTTCGCAGTAGTCTTGGAATGCTGCGCTGGTGAACTGGGTCCCAGTGTCGGTGATGATTCTGTTCGGGACCCCGAACCGGTAGACAATCGACTTGATGAACTTTACTGCGGATTGCTTGTTGATGGTGACGACTGGTGTGGCTTCCGGCCACTTGGTGAACTTGTCGATGGCGACATAGAGGTACCGGAATCCCCCGACGGCTCTGGGGAATGGTCCCAGGATGTCCAACCCCCATATGGCAAACGGCCATGAGGGCGGGATCATCTGTACCGCCTGAGCCGGTGTATGGATCTGCTTGGCGTGGAACTGGCACGCCTTGCAGCTCTCGACCAGCTTGACGGCATCCTGGAGTGCTGTCGGCCAGTAGAAGCCATGCCGGAAGGCTTTACCGACAAGCGTGCGTGAGGAAGAGTGACTCCCACATTCGCCTCCATGGATCTCAGCGATCAAGTCGCAACCTTCCCCCTGGGTTATGCACCGCAATAGGACGTGGTTGACGCCACGCCGGTAGAGATCCCCTTCTACCAGCGCGTATCTCTTAGCCATGCGCACGATCCGTTCAGCGGATACACGTTCATCAGAGAGGATGTTATCTTTCAAGTAGTCCTGGATCTCTGTGATCCATGCATCGGGTCTGACTTGAGCTTCTGGATTTTGAGCGCTGGGTTGCACGGAGTCCCCAGTGACGCTTACAATCCTTGGCGGCGTCCATGGCTGCAGGGCCGCCAGGACCGCCAGCTTCGAGGTGCTGGTCCAACCCCCTTTGCTCGGCTCGGCAGGCCGGGCTGTGGGCCGCAACAACGTCCTCTCGAAGACTCCTTCGGGCACAGGGGCTCCGGTGGATGCCTTCGTTGAGAGGTCTTCAGCTGCGGCATTGCCAGTGCGCGGTACGTGGCGCAGGTCCAAGGCGAGGAAGTCTTTCTCCAACATCTGCACGTGGAGCAAGTAAGCAGCTAGCTGTGGGTCATTGCAGGAGCATTCACCCTTAACTTGCTTGATAACTAGCTGGGAGTCGCCCTGTGCCAACAACTGGCGAGCGCCCAGAGACAGGGCTGTCTTTAGGCCAAAGATGAGTGCTTCATACTCTGCCATGTTGTTGGTTGCCTTGAAATTGAGATGCACCATATACCCAAACTGCTCCCCCGATGGCATGAGAAGAAGTACGCCGGCACCGGCCCCTGCTTTCGCGAGGAGTCGTTGAAGAAGAGCGTCCAATGAGGCCCGGTGAAGACCGGAGCTCGGTGCTTTGGTTCACCATCTTCGTGGCCCCCTGGGTCAGCCTTCGTTGGCGTCCACTCAGCCATGAAGTCAGCCAGTGCTTGGCTCTTGACTGCATGACGAGGAAGGAAGTCCAGCTCAAACTCCGCCAGCTCCGCTCCCCATTTAGCGACATTGCCAGTCGCATGGGGGCTGTGAAGGATAGCCTTCAGCGGATAGGAGGTGACCACCGAGACCCGGTGGGCTTGGAAGTAGTGGCAGAGCTTCCTAGACGCAACGAGCACTGCATACAGCATCTTGTGGACCTCCAGGTACCTTGTCTTGGCGTCATGGAGGACCTCGCTGATGTAGTAGACAGGCCTCTAGATGGTCCGGACCCTTCCTCCTAGGCCAGAGATGTCTTCATCCATTGGCTCAGGCCTACCGGAGGTGGGTGGGTCCAGGGAGGCTGCCGGGAGCTGAGACTCTAAGGTTCCCAAGCCGCCTTGGACCTCCGGGAGGTTCCGCTGATTTTCCGGGAGCTCCGGGAGGTCCCGTTGGTCCTCCGAGAGGTTGTCATGGAGGTCCTGGGGTCCGTCTTGGGCCTCCAGGGGTTGTCTTGGAGGTTCGGGAGGCCGTCATGGACCTCCGGGGTTACCTGGCACCTGTCTCCTGCTACCGGAGCAGGCTATGGCGACGAGAGGTCCGGCCGCTCTGCGACGAGGACCATACTCACCACCTCAGTTGGCGCCGCGATGTAGAGCAACAAATGCTCTTCGGGCTCGGGGGCTACCATGATGGGTAGGGTCGTCAGGAGTTGCTTCAACTCCTGGAAAGCTTCTTCTGCTTCGACGATCCAAGCAAATGGGCCGGATTTGCACAGGAGCTTAAAGAAGGGGAGCGCTCGCTCTGCTAACCTCGGTATAAACCGACTCAGCGCGGCTAGGCACCCTGTGAGTTTTTGGACTTCTTTGATGCGGGCGGGGGGCCGCATCAAGTCGATGGCCTTGATCTTCTCTGGGTTAGCCTCAATTCCTTGGTGTGAGACCAGGAATCCTAAGAGTTTTCCAGGGGATACGTTGAACACACACTTGTCGGGGTTCAGCTTGGTGCGCGTAGAGTGCAGTTTGTCAAAGACTAAGGCCAGGTTATCTAGTAGGGATGAACTCTTCCTGACCTTAACAACGATGTCATCGACATACACCTCAACTAAGTCTCGTATTAACTCCCCGAAGGTTTTGTGCATTGCACGTACAAAGGTGGGAAGAGCATTCTTTAGGCCATAAGGCATAGAGACATAACAGTACAGGCCATCTATTGTGATGAAGGAGGTGACATAGGGATCTGATGGAAACCCGAGTAGGCGTCTAGGAAGCACAGCATATCGCAGCCCGATGTCGAGTCTACTATTTGATCTATTCTAGGGAGAGGGAATGGATATTTGGGACATGCCTTATTGAGACTGGTGTAGTCGATGCACATCCGGAGCTTCCCACCGGCCTTCGGGACAACAACGGGGTTCGCCAACCACCGGGGGTGGTGGACTTCCCGTATGAAGCCAGCGTCCAGCAGCTTCTTGATTTCTTCCTGGATGAAGTTTTGCCGCTCGATGGACTGCTTGCTAGGCTTCTGTTGGACTAGCCGGGCGTCGGGGAAGACCTTCAAGTGGTGCTCGATCACCTCCCTAGGGATCCCCAACATCTACGACGGCTGCCATGCAAACACGTCGACGTTGTGCCGGAGGAAGCTGATGAGCGCGCCTTCCTATTTGCTATCCAGGCCCCCTGCTACCTGGGTGGTCTGGGTGGCATCGGCGCCGACTTGGACGAGCTTCAGGGGGACGTCGCCCTCGTCGAGGGGTTGCACACGGGGTGTTGCGGTAGAGGCACGGTGGCGTGCACTCGGGTGGAGCCGGTCCGGTTCCGCACTGCCAGGGCTGGTGCTCTGGCTGTTGCAAGCGCTTGGAGCTTTTCCAAGGCTGACACTGCAGCAGTGCGGTCTCCACGAATCCTGAGGACGCCTGTTGGTGTAGGCATCTTCAAGACGAGGTAGCCGTAGTGGGCTACTGCCATGAATCGGTACAAGGCTGGCCTGCCAATTATGGCATTGAAGGGGAGGTCGATCTCCGCCACATCGAACAGAATGTACTATGTCCGATAGCTGTCCGGTGCCCCAAAGGTCACCGGAAGGCTGATGTTGCCATAGGGAATGACCTGTCCCGGCCCTACCTCTGAGAACGGGCTCGATGGGGTGAGCTTGGCCATCGGGATCTGCACCTTCTGGAAAGCTGCGCGACTGATGAGGTTCAGTCCAGCCCCACCATCCACCAAAACGTGGTACATCCTCACGTTGGCGATGGTGGAAGCTACCAAGAGCGGTAGTTGGCCGGCCCCAGCCATGTTCCTGGGGCAGTCGGTGGCATCAAAGCTGATGGGGGTTCCCATCCACTTGAGGTGCGGCGCGGCACTCGAGAGGGGAGCCACCGACACTACCACTCGGCGCAGGGTCTTAACCGTGCTTCGGGACGAGGGGTCAGCGGACCCACCGTAGATGACGTAGAGCATCTTCCGACGCTCATCATCACTGGAGCTGGAGTCCTCATGGTTGCGCACCGCCTTCACGGCGCGCTAAGGCTCCTGGAACTCCACCTAGTGGTCGACGTTGTCTGGGGCGTCGACCTTCTGCTTACCCTCCTATTGACAGTAGGGTGGGGCATCAGTTCAAAGCTGCTTCCCTTTCCGGAAGCGCTCCGCGAGCTTCTAGATCTCCCGGCACTCAGCAACAGTATGGTAACTGGTGCCGTGCACAGGGCATAGCTCGCCTTGGTCACCATCTGGAGCTGGTGACTGTCGCTGTCTTTTGTCGGGGCGCGGCCCCCGAGTCCCACTGGGTGCTGCTGCTGCGCCAACGGGTGCCGCGGCCGGCGGTTTCATCTTGCCACCGCCCCGGTTTTTGATCTTCTTACCGCTTCCATAGGAAGCGGCGCCAGATCCTGGCTGTCCTCCTGACTCGGTGGCTGGCAGAGAGTGCCAGTTCCGCCCTTCTGCTGCCCTGGCGCATTTGTCCGCCAGGCTGAAGAGCTCTGAGACGTCGCAAACCTCTCTGGTCGCGAGCTTCTCAAGCATCTTCTTATCTTGGACGCCTTGCCAGAACGCCACCACCACAGAAGCATTCTGGATATGTGGGATGGTATTCCGTACATGGGAGAACCGCTGGATGAAGGAGCGCAGCGATTCCCCAGGTTGTTGCTGGATGGCGTGTAGGTCGAGCTCCATGCCAGGCCGGGTGTAGGAACTGCCGAAGTTGGTGGTGAACTGCCGGTAGAGCTCTCCCTAGGAGGTTATGGAACCCTGGGGGAGGTTCATGAGCCAAGACCGGGCAGGGCTGGTCAAGGCGACGGGGAAGTAGTTGGCCATGACGGCCTCGTCCCCTCCTGCAGCAAGGACGGCGGTGGAGTAGATCTGGAGGAACTCCGCCGGGTTGACGCTGCTGTCGTACTTCTCGGGCAGGTGCGGCCGGAACTTGCGCGGCCACCTCGCGAAGTGAAGGTGGGGCGCCAGGGCCGCACATCCTGCTCTAGCTGCTGCAGGCGTTGGTGCCGCGAACGCTTGGTTCGCTGCTGGCACTGTGTACCCCGGTATGGGCAAGGCTGCGCCATAAACCGGGGGCGCCGTTTGCAGGTCATATGGCTGTGGCATATGCTGCGTGGCGTATGCCTGGGGCAGAGATTGCATGGCGAAGGTCTGCGCCTCAAGCAGGGTCGAGGCTGACGTCATGCTGTCACCGGCCTCTTGGTTGCGACGCCTTTCTCGACGTCGCTCGTGGAACACTTGGGCATCTTGGCCCAAGTGGCATCGTTCCAGCTCTGTCCTCAGGTCCGTCGATGGGAGCCTGGTGGAGCTGGAATCCGCCGTCTGCCCGTCAACCGTTGGCGTGCGCGTCAGCGACACAATCGGTTGGCCGGAGCGTCGTCCCCACCGAAGTCGAGGGTTTGCGGCGGCGACGACGAGATGGTCTACCTCGTGAATCCACTACTGGGTCGCTGACTGAGGCGTGTCCCTAGCAGGTGGATTGCGCAATAGCGCTCTTGCTGCAGCTAGCGCGGCCCCGTGGGGGACGCTCAGCGCTGCAGAAGATCTGGCGCTTGCTGGAGCCTGCGTTGTCGGAGTCGGCTGCTGGCTTCCAGCTTGCGCTGACACACTCCGTCCAGAGTGCGTCGAGACGTAGTTCCCGCTTGTCACGGTCCGTCGTGAACACGGGGGAGGAGAGCTTGCCGCTGAAGGAAGCTTCGTCATCTTCGTCGGCAGAAACTCGTCGCGCAAGGGAAAAGCCCCCTTCCTGGCGCGCCAAATGTCGAAGTGTGTGGTCGACGCTTCCCCCGGACCTGCTCTGGGCAGCCCGCGGAGGTTCTTTTTTGGAGGGGCTAGTCGCTTGCGGAGAGCATAAGCGTTAGGGACGAGTGAGGGAAAAGCTTGACACGGTGAGTTTTACGTGGTTCGGACCGCCGAAGCGTAAAACCCTACGTCCACGGTGAGCAGAGGTGCTCGCTGTATTGCTTGCTGCTCAGAACCGGAGTCCTGAGCTTGAGGGTGAGTGATGTCTAGGGTGCGAGTTCACAGAGTTTGAACCCTTGCTAACGTTGCCTACCCGAGCCTTTTATAGTCCAAGGCTCGAGTGGCTTACAAGGGGGGGGCGGGACCCGACAGGTGGTCCCGGGGAGATTTCCTGCCGTCTACCGTATCCGCGGTTATGCTGGTAGTTGTCTCTAGCGAAGGCTTCTGAGTGTTCGTTCTGCCGCCCTGCCCATGCCGCAAGCTAGTCGTAGTGGTTGATGACGGCAGGGGTGGCAGGGGATGTCTTGTCGCTGTGTTTATTGGCGGACAGGCTCTGACACAGCGTGCCAGTCTGTGATGCAACTGGCCGCAACGGCACCTGACAGAGGCGTGCTCCGCGTCTTCGCGTCTCGGGAAGGCGCGGGCCTTGAATACCTTGTACGGGCAAGGTATGGTGCGTCTTTATTCTTGCTGCCTACCGCGCGGGGGCAGGCAGCGCCGTCCTGCTGGCCACGTGGCGGGCCCGGAGCTCTCCTCTGAGGCGAGGGAGGTCCGGCCCCGCGGGACACGTGGAGCCCCAATATTCGTTCTCTGAGCCATCTTCACGGCCTTCAGACCTCTCCCCGCAGAGGGGGGAGGTCCGGCTTCTGTCGACCACGTGGCGGGCCCGGAGCTCTCCTCTGAGGAGAGGGAGGTCCGGCCCCGCGGGACACGTGGCGCCCTCGGAGCTCTCCCCACTGCGGGGGGAGGTCCGGCTGCTGCTGGCCACGTGGCGGGCCCGGAGCTCTCCTCTGAGGAGAAGGAGGTCCAGCCCGCTGGACACGTGGTGCCTTCGGAGCTCTCCCTGTGGAGAAGGGCGAGATCCTTAGGCATTTTCCCCTGTGCGCGGGGGTACCCCATATCGAGGGTACCGACACGAGCCCTCTCGTCGAGCCCCGCCGGCGAGCCCTGTCGTCGAGCCCCATCATCGAGACCCGCCGACGAGCCCCGTCACGCCTCGCCGTCGCCGGAAAAGAACCGACGATATGTCCTGCCCTAATCTTCCATAGAAAAATCCCCCGCTGCTGCCATTGATAGGAGGAAGGCCCTGCCACCAAAAGGAAGCAAGGTAGGTCTCTATTGCCCATCTTACGACATCGTCGCTGTTTCTACGCATCCGTTTTCTTCGCCCCCTTCGAACAGAAACTTTTTCGTGTGGACAGATCGTGTTTTGATCGATTTTTGACGGTGGAATTGATCTAGATCTTGTGTAAAGATCATCACCACGTCCACACTTGATCCCTACACTCTTGTTCATCATAAAACATCATGAAAGCCCATTAAAACATGCAATAATACATACAAACTGGTTTAATAAAACATCACCATAGGATTTGCATTCATCTAGCTCATTGCATCTTGAGTAAAGTTTGTGCATGATGATTGATTGTTGTAAACTCTGTATGTGCGTGATCGTGAATAGTAGAACAAGCTCAAGAGGCCATCTACGAGTAACTACAGCACCAAGACTTCGAGATGCTTGAACAACAAGAACCACGGGAGCAAGGCAAGTGCCACTTGACCATATGGATCCCATGTTCTGAAACTATTTTGTTTGCGAAAACTCGTACGCTTGAGTCAACTTGATGGAACACCCTTTTATAGGAGTTTAATAGTTTTGTTAACCATACTTGTCGTCGGGAGAGTTGATGAGTCAGGTATGGTCATTTTTTTTTACTTTTTGCTTCGCTTAATTCACGGGATACGGGAAGCTGAAATAAAACATGTCTAGCTACTGCACTCATATGAATAATGATGATGAGATCTTGATGATGTTAATGGGCATGGAATCGGGGAGATCTAGGCAAGCTTGGTTCGTGAATGTTGTTGGATGAGATGGTGGTTGTCGGTACCTGAGATATGGGGTACCCCCGCGCACAGGGTAAAATGCCTAAGGAACTCGCCCTTCTCCGCAGGGAGAGCTCCGAAGGCGCCACGCGTCCGGCGGGGCCGGACCTCCCTCTCCTCAGAGGAGAGCTCTGGGCCCGCCACGTGGCATACAGAAGCCGGACCTCCCCCTCCGCGGGAGAGAGGTCCGAAGGCGCCGCGTGTCCAGCGGGGCCGGACCTCCCTCTCCTCAGAGGAGAGCTCCGGGCCCGCCACGTTGCCATCAGAAGCCGAGCCTCTCCCTCCGCGGGGAGAGGTCCGGAGGCTCCACGTGCCCCGCGGGACTGACCCTTCTCTTCTCTGAGAAGGGCTTCAGGCCCGCCACGTGGCAGCAGAGTGACGCTGCCTGTCCCGAGCTATAGGCAGCGGGCGTAAATACGCCCCATACCTTGCCCGTACAAGGTATTCAAGGCCCGCGTCTTCCCAAGACGCGGAGACGCGGAGCACGCTTCTGTCAGGTGCCGTTGCGCCCAGTCGCATCACAGACTGGCGCGCGGTGTCAGAACCTGTCAGCCAATAAACACCGCGACAAGACATCCCATGCCGCCTGCGCCGTCATCAACCACTACGACTAGCATGCGGCATGGGCAGGGCGGCAAGATGAAAACTCAGAAGCCTTCGACCAGAGACAACTACCGGCATAACTGCAGATACAGTAGATAATAGACAATCTTCCCGGGACCACCTGTCGGGTCCTGGCTCCCCTTGTAAGCCGCCCGAGTCTTGGACTATAAAAGGCTCGGGTAGGCGTCGATAGCAAGGGTTCGCACTTTGCAACTCATACGCTAGCCATACACTCTCAAGCTGTAACTCACCCCCAAGCTCAGGCCTCCGGTCCTGAGCAGCAAGCAATACAGCGAGCTCCATAGCTCGCCGTGGACGTAGGGTTTTACGCTCCGGCGGCCTGAACCACGTAAAACTCGCCGTGTCAAGCTCTTACTAACTCGTCCATCTGCGCAAGCTCTCCGCTAGGGACTAGCCCCACCGAAAAAATAACCTCCGCGGGCTGCCCAGTGCAGGCCCGGGGGAAGTGTCGACCGAACACTTCGACATTTGGCGCACCAGGAAGGGGGCTTTTCTCCTAGCGCGACGAGTTTCCGCCAACGAAGATGACCGAGCTTCTTTCAGCGGCAAACTCTCCCCCTCCGCGTTCACGGCGAACCGTGACCACTGGGGAGTACATGTCGACACACTCAGGACAGAGTGTGTCGGCACAAGCTGGTAGCCAGCAGCCGACTCCGACAACGCCGACTCCGGCTATGCAGGCCCCGACCAGTGTGAGATCTTCTGCAGCGCTGAGCGTACACCATGGAGGTGCGCTAGCTGCAGCAAGAGCGCTGCTGCGCAACCCACCTGCGGGGGATGCGCCCCATTCAGCAACCCAGCAATGGGTCCGCGAGGTGGACCGCCTCGTCGTCGCCGCCGCGAACCCTCGGTTTCGGCGAGGACGGCGCCCAGGACAACCGGTTGTGTCGCTGACGCGCAGACCCACGGTTGACGGGCTAACGGCGGATTCCAGCTCCTCCAGGCTCCCGTCGACAGACCTGCGAAGGGAACTGGAACGGTGCCACTTGGGCCAGGACGCCCGGGCGTACCTCGAGCGACGCCGAGAAAGGCATCGCAACCATGAGGCTGGCGACAGCATGTCGTCGGCCTCGACACAACCAGAAGGGCAGGCCTTCGCCACGCGAGCCCTGCCTCAGGCATATGCTGCGCAGCATATGCCACAACTATATGCGCCGCAAGCAGCGGCCCCGGTCTATGGTGCATCCTTGCCCATGCCGGGATACGCGGTGCCAAGTGCGAACCAAGCGTTCACAGCGCCAGTACCTGCAGCAGCAGGTGCAGGATGTGCGGCCCTTGCACCCCACCTTCGCTTCGCAAGGTGGCCACGCAAGTTTCGCCCGCACCTGCCCGAGAAGTACGACGGCAGCGTCAACCCAGCGGAGTTCCTCCAGATCTACTCCACCGCCGTACTTGCCGCAGGAGGGGACGAGGCTGTCATGGCCAACTACTTCCCCGTCGCCTTGACTGGCCCAACCCGGTCCTGGCTCATGAATCTACCTCAGGGGTCCATAACCTCCTGGGGTGAGCTCTGCCGGCAGTTCGTCGCCAACTTCGGCAGCTCCTACACCCGTCCCGGCACGGAGCTTGACCTCCACGCCGTCAAGCAACAACCTGGGGATTCGCTGCGCTCTTTCATCCAGCGGTTCTCTCAGGTACGCAACACCATCCCACATATCCAAAGTGCCTCTGTGGTGGTGGCGTTCCGACAGGGTGTCCGGGACGAGAAAATGCTTGAGAAGCTCGCGACCAGAGAGGTCCGCGACGTCTTGGAGCTCTTCAGCCTGGCGGACAAGTGCGCCAGAGCAGCTGAAGGACGAAACTGGCACGCTCTGCTGGCCTCCGAGTCAGGAGGACAGCCCGGGTCCGGTGCTGCTGCCTATGGGGGTGGCAAGAAGACCAAGAACCGGGGGAGTGGAAAGATGAAGTCATCATTCACGGCCCCCGTCGCCGCAGCTGCGACGACCAATGGAGCTCGGGGGCCACGCCCCGACAAAAAGCAGCGGCAATCACCGGCCCCAGACAGTGACCAAGGCGGGCTATGCCCCATGCATGGCACCTGCAACCATACTGCAGCCGAGTGCTGGGAGATCCAGAGGCTCGCAGAGCGCTTCTGCAAAGGAAGACATCAGAGGGCTGAAGCACCGCCCTACCCTCAGAGGGATGGCAAACAGAAGGTCGATGCCCCAGTCACCGCTGCCCATCAGGTGGGGTTCCAGGAGCCTCAGCGCGTCATGAAGACAGTGCATAACGGAGAGGACTCCAGTTCCGACGGTGACGGGCCAGGGCGTTAGCCAATTGCGGCATGCCTCCGTGCCTCGAACATACCTCTCGGGAGCCGCCTAAGGTCTGTCAACCCCTTGAAGGCCTTGCCAGAAGGGGAAGACGCCTCAGGTCATCCAAGGCGAGCCCGGGCCCACCTACCCCTTGAAGGCCTTAGCCAGAAGGGGAGAACTCCCCGGGGGCCCCCAGGAGAAGCCGCGCAGGACCTGATCCAGCGCGAAGATAACAACCTCGTCGACAAGACTCGGCTGCAGGGAACACCCCGCAACGCATGGTCTCGGCTAATGCTCTAAGCACTACCGCCAAAGAACCAAACGCATCGGGGGCCTGCAGGAGGGCAACCTGGTGAAGCGGCACGCTCTATTCCAAGAAGGACCCATAAGCTCTCCCCCAGCAGGGAAGGTCCCTTCCGAATCATGAAAGCTGCCGCCCCAGGTACACATGCCTTTCAACCGAGAGTGGGATCCATTCCCAAAAATCCCTTGCTTTGAAGCAACACTGTAAGTCCTACTTCCTGAGCATCAGTAGAACAGGGTTATTCCCTTCTGTAATGGATCCCATAGAATTTAGGAACAGAGCTTGGGGCAGCTAAGTCTCAAGGGACGGTACAGGACTACGTCCAGTTTAGCTTGGTTCCGACCCTAAGTGCGTAGAGTCTTGCTTCCCTTGTAGATGAGGCGGAACATTGCCTCCATGTACAGCCAGAATTCCATCTATGGGCACGAATACAGAGACATGTTCTACTTAGCTCTGACTCATACGCTCATTTAAATTATGCATTAATTTTTATGATCGCACTATCTCTGTATGTTCATCGTACATCTAGCTCCCCCTCTCCTGCGCTCATCCATAGTCGGCATTCGCTATCCTACCGAAGGCGGCTGCGCTTGAGGCACCTGCCGATGGCCGAGTGAGTCTCTCCGGCCTCCCCCAGTCAGGTGTTGCGGTGCCAGTTGGTTACCTCCAGGAAAGGCCTGCGTTGTGCATGGGGGGTCCAGGGTGCGTATCCAGCTTAGCTGGCCCAGAGCCCAAAGCATGCGCATCCTGCCCTCCGGAGGTACAGGGGAGTACGACCGCTTTGCCTGGTCATGAACCCAAAGCACGTGCACTCTGCTTCCCCAGCGCATGGCCCAGTACTAGGGATCGGACGGCCGTACCCGGACCTCGGAGGGAGCCGGAGCTCCCGCGCCTCGTGCACAGAATTGCCCAAGCCCCGTATAGCGAATCAGGATCGTAAGACGGATAAGACTAGGAGACGGGAGGGGAGGACCCCCCGAGGAGAATTACGTTTCCTCTGCCTGTGTGCAGGACCTCCAGGTTACGGCAATAGGGACTGCATGAAGCAGGGGGAAAGGAGCTACCAGCTACTCCGGCCAAGGACTGGAAGGACCGGGACCTGCCCCTCCAGCAGGGGCGGGACCCGGAGGCCCCACGTGTCCAGCGGGCCCGGAACTCTCTCCTCCCTTGAGGAGGGCTCCGGGCTCGCCACGTGGCAGGCGGAAACCGGACCTCCCCCCTCGGTGGGAGGGCTCCGAAAGCCCTACGTGTCCAACATGGCCGGAGCTCCCGCCTCTTAGGGAGGAGCTCCGGACCCGCCATGTGGCAGGCAGATCTGGAGCTCCCCATAGGGCGAGATCCGGAGACCTCCGGGGGCCCCTAACACGGTTAGGACCCGGGGAGGTTGTCTATGCAAAGCTCCGGGATTGGAGATGGCCTCTGAGTACCTTACGGAGCTAAGGACTCAGTCAGGCAAAGCCAAGAAGGAGAGAAAGAGCATCACAGACACAAATATCCAAAAGAGTCAAATTAAGCGAGGCTCCATGAGCTGGGCTACAGACTCGATAAAAAGGGAGAAATAAGTCCTAAGGACCTCCCGGCTCCCGCTGGAACCTGGCGGCTATAAGGGCGGCCACATCCTCGACTTCTGCCCTGGCAGCTTGCTCCCGCTCTGCGGCTGGGCCCTCTCTCGCTGGTTCTAGCGAAAAAGAGGGGTCACGGCTCTTAAAGCATGCCAGCACATGTGAGGCGACCTCTAAGGCTAGGCCGCGCCCCTCGGCCTCAAGCTCGCTGGCGACCACCGAGTCTAGCCTGTCCAGCTTGGCGCCGATCGACTCCAGCGTGGGGATCACCTCCAACGCAGGGGCCGCGGTCCTCACCGGACTGAAGCCATGAGGGATCAGGGCGGACCCCGCTCGATCCATGAAGCTCGAGACCGCAAGAGCCTCGGAGGACCGCAAGGCCGAAAGCTCCTCCACCTCGCAGCGGGCCGCCTGCAGAGCCTCCAGGTTCCTCTCGGAGAATTCCTTCTCCTTGGCCGCCAGGGAGCTCTCCCGGAGGTGGAGAGTCTTGGCAAGCCGCTCCAACTCAGCGGCCTTGAAGTTGGCGGTCAACTCTCGGTCCAAGACCGCCCGGCGATCACGGGAGACCTGTTCCTCCCTCAAGTCGAGGTCTGCCTTCAGGATCTCCAGCTCCTCCATCCGAGCTCGAAGGTCATCCTCGCCCGCAGCCAGCTGCGCGGCGACCCTCTCCGCCTCAGCTGCCATGCAACGCTCCCGTTCCTCAACGGCGAGTTCACGGCGCTCCAACCGCTGCCGTATCTCCACGGCAGCAGAGACGCTCTCCTCGGCCCGGGCGTGTGCCTCCAGGGTCTCCCTGTTGATCTGCCACGATTGGGTGTCCATGCGGTCGACAGCCCGCTTCATCCGGTCGAGGAGCGCTTCCCTGAAGTCGAGCAACTCCCGCCTGGAGTCGAGCTCACTCTTAACCTTCGCGGTCCTCTCCCGCAAAAGGTCCGGAGGCTCCACGTGCCCCGCGGGACTGACCCTTCTCTTCTTTGAGAAGGGCTTCGGGCCCGCCACATGGCAGCAGAGCGACGCTGCTTGCCCCGAGCGATAGGCAGCGGGCGTAAATACGCCCCATACCTTGCCCGTACAAGGTATTCAAGGCCCGCGTCTTCCCAAGACGCGGAGACGCGGAGCACGCTTCTGTCAGGTGCCGTTGCGCCCAGTCGCATCACAGACTGGCGCACGGTGTCAGAACCTGTCAGCCAATAAACACCGCGACAAGACATCCCATGCCGCCTGCGCCGTCATCAACCACTACGACTAGCATGCGGTATGGGCAGGGCGGCAAGATGAAGACTCAGAAGCCTTCGACCAGAGACAACTACCGGCATAACTGCAGATACGGTAGATAATAGACAATCTTCCCGGGACCACCTGTCGGGTCCCGGCTCCCCTTGTAAGCCACCCGAGTCTTAGACTATAAAAGGCTCGGGTAGGCGTCGATAGCAAGGGTTCGCATTTTGCAACTCATACGCTAGCCATACACTCTCAAGCTGTAACTCACCCCCAAGCTCAGGCCTCCGGTCCTGAGAGGCAAGCAATAAAGCGAGCTCCATAGCTCGCCGTGGACGTAGGGTTTTACGCTCCGGCGGCCTGAACCACGTAAAACTCGCCGTGTCAAGCTCTTACTAACTCGTCCATCTGCGCAAGCTCTCCGCTAGGGACTAGCCCCACCGAAAAAAAAACCTCCACGAGCTGCCCAGTGCAGGCCTGGGGGAAGTGTCGACCGAACACTTCGACAGTGGTACTTGCCATAGATCTAAGGACCGGTTCATGCGAGAATATGCAGGAAAACAGTGCCACCACAAGGACAAGTATGGGTGCGGCTTAGCTGATTAATTAGGTGTGTTGCTAGCTTGTTATGGACCGTGGATGGCACATGGAATGGGAGTCGAGGAGGACTGCCCTGGGAACTGCATGGCATAAGAGGGGGCCCGTAGGTGGGGGAATGGTGATTCGAGCCTGCCGGTGAAACCTCAGTGAGTCCATACATCTAGTAGCCCCTTTGTAAAGGCTATTTTGTGATCTCTTGGCTATACACCGACGGTTGTGTACTGGTATAATGGAGGTTCGGCAGTCGCCGATGGGTGAAGAAATCACGAACTTGTGGGTAAAGTGGTGCCACCTCTGCAGAGTGTAAAACTATCATGATAGCCGTGCTTCTGGTCACAAGCACCTGGCCAACTTCCATGATTAGAGGGAAATCTTGGGATGGTTATTCGGTATGGTTGTGGTATGGTCATTAGGATTGGTTTTGGGACTGTTTTGAGTCGTGACAATGAAGTTGGTTTCGGTTATATGAATATGAGATGGTTATGAATATTTATGAGTATGAGATGAACTTGAGAAAGATTAATGGTTGGATGTGTAACACCCTCAAATTCACTTCCTTGCATTGCATACATTTTTCATAGAGAAACATTTTAAAAGAAGTAGAAATGGAGAAAAAAAATCTTAAAAATGGTGGGAAATGAGAGAAAGATAGCTGAGATGAGCCAATTCCAATTTGCTGAGGTGCGTTGTCGACACTTCCTCCGGCCCACGGGACTCGTGGCGCTTTCAGAGCTCACCCTGCAAAGGGGTGAGGTCCGGCACTGCTGACCATGTGGCAGGCTCGGAGCTCGCCTCTGAAGATAGGGGAGGTCCGTCCCCGCGGGACACGTGTCGCCCTCGGAGCTCGCCTCTAAAGAGAGGGGAGGTCCGAGCCCGCGGGAAACGTGTCTCCCTTGGAGCTCGTCTCTAAAAATAGGGGAGGTCCGACCTCGCGGGACACGTGTCACCCTCGGAGCTCGCCTCGGAGGATAGGCGAGGCCCAGCCCCGCTGGACACGTGTCGTCCTCGGAGCTCGCCTCGGAGGAGACGCGAGGCCCAGCCCCGCGGGACACGTGGTGCCTTCGGAGCTCATCCCTGCGGAAGGGATGTGGTCCGGCTCCGCTAGACATGTGTCACCCTCGGAGCTCACCTCCATGGAGAGGGGAGGTACGACACCGCTGGACACGTGTCGCCCGCGGAGCTCACCTCCGTGGAGGGGGTGATGTCCGGCACCGCTAGACACGTGTCGCTCTCGAAGCTCACCTCCGCGGAGGGGGTGAGGTCCGGCACCGTTGGACACGTGTCGCCACCGGAGCTCGCCTCTAAGGAGAGGAGAGGCCCCGGCCCGCTGTACATGTGTCGCCATCGGAGCTCGCCTCTGAGAGAGGAGAGGCTACGGCCCGCTAGACACGTGTCGCCACGGGAGCTCGCCTCTGAGGAGAAGGGAGGTCCGACCCCGCTGGACGCGTGGCATCCTCAGAGCTTGCCCCTGTGGAGGGGGCGAGGCCCGACTCCACTGGCCGCGTGGCAGGCCCGAAGCTCGCCACTGAGGAGAGGGGAGGCCCGGCCCCGCCGGACACGTGGCACCTCCGGAGCTCACCACTGCGGAGATGCGAGGTCCTTAGGCGGTTTTTCTCTTGTGCGCGGGAGTACCCGGTACTGAGGGTACCGAGACAATTTCTCCCGCATTGCTGCCGCACCAAATCAATTGGAGATAAGTTTGTTAAGATCCCAAAACAAATTGAATAGGACTCTTATTTGAGCTCCAATCGGAGTAGGACTCCTCGTTTTCCCCTTATAAATAGAACCCAAAAACCACCCCCTTGGCTGTAACCCCTTTTCTTTTTCACCCTCCCGAGTCGACGACTTGGAGGACCTAGCCCCCAACTCGTTGAGTTGAACACACACCCCCTCGCTGGAGTTCAGTCGCCAGTGAGCCCGCCGACGAGAACGTCACGCCTTGCCATCGCCGGAAAAGAGCTGACGATCATAAGAGAAGTAAGGTAGGTCTTCGTTACCCATCTTACGACGTCATCGCTGTTTCTACGCATCCATTTTCTTCGTCCCCCTTCGAGCAGAAACTTTTACGTGTGGACAGATCGTGTTTTGATCGGGTTTTGACAGTGGAATTGATCTAGATCTTGAGTCAAGATCATCATCACGTCCACACTTGATCCCTACACCCTTGTTCATCATAAAACCCCATGAAAGCCATTAAAACATGCAAGATAACGTACAAACTGGTTTAATAAAACATCACCACAGGATTTGCATTCATCTACACCATTGCATCTTGAGTAGAGTTGTGCACGATGTTTGATTCCTGTAAATTTTGTATGTGTGTGGTCGTGAGTAGAAGGACAAGCTCAGGAAGCCATCTACAAAGAACTACAACACCAAGACTTCGAGACGCTTGAGCAACAAGAGCCACAGGAGCAAGGCAAGTGCCCCTTGACCATATTGATCCCATGTTTTGAAACTGTTTTGTTTGCGAAAACGTGTATGCTTGAGTCAACTTGATGGGACACCCTTTTATAGGAGTTTACTAGTTTTGTTAACCATCCTTGTCACCGGGAAAGTTGATGGGTCGGGTATGGTCGTTTTTCCTTTTTGCTTCGCTTAATCCACGGGATACGGGAAGCTGAATTAAAACATGGTTAGCTACTGCACTCATATAAATAATGATGATGAGAACTTGATGATGTTAATGAGCATTGAATCAGGGGCGATCTAGGCAAGTTTGCTTCGTGGATGTTGCTGATTGAGATGGTTCTTTACTTGCCGTAGATCTAAGGACCGGTTCATGCCAGCACATGCCAGGAAAACAGTGCCACCACAAGGCCAAATATGGGTGCGGCTTAGCTGACTAATTGAATAAGCCGTAATAGGAACGTTTAAATCGTAGTAGCTTGAATAGGAGTGGTGTGTTGAACTTTTGTGATGATTGCTTGTGTTTGGGTGCTAGTGTGAGTTGTGGGACGCTTCTGCGAAAGTCCACATCCACACATAGTAGAGAGATGTGAGATGCTTCGGCATGAGTTCACATCCTCATATAGGCTGAAGTTAATGAAAGAAGATATATAGTTCATACACCTTAATGCATATAGTTGGGGGGATCAATCTAAGCTTCTCTTTCCTATTCTACCCAACTCTCTCTCACAGATGGTGAGGGAAAACGCCAACCGCCAAAGGAGGAACGTTCGTGGCCACCCTGAACCACAAGAGGATGGCAACGTTGAAGTTCCTAAAAATGCTAACCCCAGGACTAATGCAAACAACCTTGAACGTTTGATGGCTATGCAGAACCAGCTCATGCAAACCATGATACAAACGTTAGGACAACTGTAAGCCAACAACCTCAACAATCCTAACCCCGTTCCTGCACCCCCACCACCTCCACCGCCACCACCGCCGGCTCACATCAGATTGGGAGAGTTCATGAGGACTCGATCGCCTACTTTTGCACAAGCTAATGATCCCATGGAGGCTGATGATTGGTTGAAATCCATGGAAAAGAAGCTTGCTATTGTTCAGTGCGATGATCGGGAGAAAGTTCTCTTCGCATCGCACCAACTTATGGGAGCAGCCGCTGACTGGTGGGACGCTCTTTGCAATGCTCATGACAACCCGGAGACTATCACTTGGGCTGAATTCAAGGAGAGTTTCCGCTCTCATTACGTCCCTGCTGGAGTCATGATGCTTAAAAGGCAAGAGTTTGAAGGTCTCCGCCAAGGAAGGAAGAGCGTGAATGAGTACCTCAATAAGTTCACGCAGCTGTTAAGGTATGCTCCCGAAGACGTCAACTCGGATCAAAGGAAGCAATACTTGTTCATGAGAGGATTGAACAATAAGATCCAAGTACAACTGCTCAACAATGATTATGCAAACTTCTAGAAGCTCATGGACAAAGCTATAGTGGTTGAGAGCAAGATCCATGAGATCGAGCAAGAGGGCAAGAGGAAGATGCCATACCAGCCACAAGAGAGCAATGTACATTCCCGTTTCATGCCCCCAGCTGCACCACAGTATGGCTCGTCCGCTTCTACCTTCCGCCCTGCAAATCCACCTTGCCCTAATTAGCCACCACAGCAACGTCCTGTCATGCAAGCACCTCGTGTACCTTTGCCTCCTGCGCCCTGTCCCAACATGGGCGCCTATGCTCAAAACCAGCCTCACCCTAGCATTCCTGCTGTTTTGGGCAACAAAGCATGCTTTTCATGCGGAGAGGCGGGACACTTTGCAAGTCAATGCCCGAAGAAAGGCCTTGGATAGCCGACCAACGCGCCAAGACCAAACCCACGGCTGAATGGAGGAGCTACGCAAGGTAACCGTGGGCAGCAGAACTACACTCGTGGCAACGTGAACCATGTATCCGCTGAGGAAGCGCAACAAGCTGAGGACGTCGTGATTGGTATGTTCCTTGCCAACTCCAACCCCGCCATTGTCTTATTTGATTCCGGAGCATCACATTCATTCATATCATCCAAGTATGTTGCCAAGTATAATCTGCCCATATCACACATGAAACACACTATGTTAGTTATTTCTCCCGGTGGAGAGATGAGGATTAACATAGTATGTCCGAAAGTAAACCTTAAAATAAGGGGAGGGGGTAGACTTTCTTGCCAACCTTATTGTCCTGGATTCCCAAGGGATTGATATAATACTTGGAATGGATTGGTTAAGCAAGCACAACGGAGTAATTCAATGTTCTGAGAGGAGCGTGCAATTGACAAATGAGCACGGTACTCGTATTGAGTTCGAGTCAGCCCAACCGGCAACCGAGAAGACAGCGTTGAACCACGTCGAAGAAGCAACATTGGAAAGCCTTCCGGTGGTTCAAGAATTTTTAGATGTGTTCCCGGAAGAACTTCCTGGTATGCCACCTGACCGGGACATTGAATTTGCCATTGATTTAGTACCTGGAACTGCACCTATAGCGAAAAGGCCATATAGGATGCCCGTTAATGAACTAGTGGAACTTAAGAAGCAAATTCAGGAGCAGCTAGAAAAGGGTTTTATACGCCCGAGCTCGTCACCGTGGGGAGCCCCCGTGCTCTTCGTAGACAAGAAGGATGGGACCCAAAGGATGTGTGTGGATTATAGGTCTCTCAATGAGGTGACAATCAAGAATAAATACCCGCTGCCCCATATCGAGGACCTATTCGACCAAATGAAAGGTGCCCGAATTTTTTCCAAGATTGATCTTCGGTCGGGATACTTCCAGCTGAAGATTAAGCCCTCCGACATACCCAAGACTGCATTTCAAACACGGTATGGTTCGTATGAATATACTGTTATGTCTTTTGGGTTAACGAATGCACCCATATATTTTATGTACCTCATGAATAAGGTCTTCATGGAGTACTTGGACAAGTTCGTCGTGGTTTTCATCGACAATATCATGGTGTATACAAAAAGCGAAGAAGAACATGAAGAACATTTGAGATTGACATTGTAGAAACCGCGAGAGCATCGATTGTATGCCAAGTTCAGCAAATGTCAATTTTGGCTAAAGGAGATATCGTTCCTAGGCCACATCTGTGACGCCCTCAATTCTGTGGAAAAAACCACGGAACCGAGAACTAATGGATATGTGTGCCCAGGACATTCATCACACATACACATATATTCCACAAACTAAATTCAGAATATATATAACCACTAATAACAGAGTTTATTACAATATCTCATGAGCCTTTGGACTCATGCTCACAGCGGAAGTCTTATTTCTATGCAGCGGAAGTCTTTATTCTATTGCGGAAGCAATTTTAACTAATGCGGAAGCAAATCTAAGTCGAAGTGGTTCCATCTCTACTTCCTCCACACGCAAGGTTGAGAACAGATCACACGCCTTAATGCTCCACTTGGTCTTCATAGTAGTCTTCTCTTGCCGCTGATGATGAAATAGTAATGCAAGTTTGAGTACAATGATGTACTCAGCAAGTGCGGGAAAACATGATATGTAGCTCATAACAAGGTAGGTATAAAAAGGCTCATTTGCAGAAAAGCAGATTTATAAAACCATGATAAAACAGCAATTTAACTTTAGATGAATGTAATCCCAGCATGTATTAAATTACCAACATACCTCCATTACTTTCCATGTTCCACCCGAACATTAACCAACATCATTCTTACTCACGAATACCTCCTCGTATTCGCTATCATCTCACGAATACCTTCTCGTATTCGCTACCATCTTATCTCATAAACAACTTTGTCTCACACCGAGACTAATCTCGTTGCCATGACTCAACAGTCATGCAACCATCTTGTCACCTGGACTCAACAGTCCCAAAACCAAATCATAACCATAATCAATAACCATAACCAAGAACCATCCCAAGAACCATCCCAACTAACCATGGCAGTTGGCTAGGCGCTCGTGACCGTAAGCTCGGCTATCATGATAGTTTTAAAGAACCCTGCAGAGTTTGTACATCTTTACCTACAAGTTTGTGATTTCGTCACCCGTCGGCGACTGCAAAACCTCCATTATACCAGTACACAACCGTCGGTGTATGGCCAAGAGATCACAAAATAGCCTTTACAAAGGGGCTACTAGATGTATGGATTCACTAAGGTTTCACCAGCAGGCTAGAATCTCCAATTCTCCCACCCACGAGCCCCCTCTTGTGCCATGCAGTTCCCAGGGCAGTCCTCACTCGACTCCCATTCCCCGCGCCTTCCACAGTCCATAACACTCTATCAACTTACCTAATTACTCAGCTAAGCCGCACCCATACTTGGCCTTGTGGTGGCACTGTTATCCTGGCATGTGCATGCATGAACCGGTCCTTAGATCTACGGCAAGTAAACCACCATCTCATGCTACCTCATTCACGAACCCAGGCTTGCCTAGATCTCCCTCCGATCCATGTTTATTAAAATCATCAGTTTCTCATTATCATTACGAGTGCAGTTAGCTAGACACATCTATCTCTCTTCCCAATCCCATGGACTCAGCGAAGCACAAAGCAAAAACCATACCCGAGTCATAAACTTCCTTGGCGACAAGGGTGGTTTAACCAAAGCTAGTAAACTCCTATAAAAGGGTTTCCTATCATTTTTGACTCAGCACACACACCTTTTTGCAAAACAAATCAGTTTTACTCAAAACATAGGATCAATATGGTCAAGGAGCACTTGCCTTGTTCTTGCGGTTCCGGTGGTTCTTGGATCTCAAAACCTTGTTGCTGCAGCTCGTCGTAGACAGCTCCCTGAGCTTGTCCCGCTATGTAGGATCACGTGCATACAAGATTCACAGTAATCAATATCATGCACAAACCTTAAACTAGATGTGATGATGCATATGCATGATATCCTATGATTAGTTTTATTAGATTGGTTTGCACGTGGTCTTGCATGGATGTTTGGATCAAGGGTGGACGTGGCGATGATATTATCGTTAGATCAACCTGATCATCAAGTGATCTGTCCATGAGAAGACTTCTGTTCGAAATGAATCAAAGAACAGATGCAATGAAAACACAACTATGTCGTAAGGTGGTATTGGAGACCTACCTTACGTTCTTCTCGGTCTTGAGGTCCTCCTCAGATCGTTGGCTTTCCTATGGTGATCTTCTTTGCTGCACTCCGGCGATGGTTTACTCGGCGGGTTGGGACTAGGGCTCTAAGTCGCCGGCTCAGGAGTTGGAAAAGAAGTTTTGTGGTTTCGGCCAGAGGTTCTGGGTTCTATTTATAATCGGGAAGAGAAGGGTCCTAATCTGATTGTATCCCGAATAAGAGTCCTATTCAGATCGTCGTTAGATCCTAACATCTTATCTTTAGTTGATTTGGTGTGGTAACATTGTGGAATTCAGGTCGGTTTCCTTTACGTACCGGTATTCTTTACGCGTACAGGTTCCAAAATCACTTCAGAACACGTCACCTTCGCGGTGATGAGCTCCGGAAGCTCCACGTGTCCACCGGGCCTGGTCTCTCCCTTTTCGTAGAGACGGGCTCTGGTTGTGCCGCGTGTCAAATGAGCGAGACCTCCCTTTTCCTTCGGAGGTGAGCTCCGTGTGCGCCACGTATCCTGGCGGTCGGGACCTCCTCTCTTACTCGGAGGTGGCTCTGCGCACGCCACGTGTTAGTGCCGGTCTTTCCTTCTTTCCTCAGAGACGTGCTCCAAGGTTGACACGTGTCCAACAGTGTCGGACCTCTCGGAGATAAGCTCCGGTGGCGACATGTGTTCAATTGAACCGGACTTCTCGGAGGTGAGCTCCAAGATCGACACGTATCCCGCGCGACCAGTCCTCTGATTTCCATGATGACGAGCTCCGGGGGCAACATGTGTCCCACAGAAACGCCTTTGCTTCTTCCGCAGAGGCTGGCTCTGAGCAACACGTGTTCCTCATGGTCGGACCTCTCCTCCTTTGCGGAGATGAGCCCCGAGCCTGCCATGTAGCCAGCTTAGCGGCGGACCTCTCCCCACTTCGTAGGGATGAGCTCCGAACACGCCACGTGGCCAGCGGGCCGCGAAAGTTGTCTTCGGCGCTCTCTGTGAACTGGATTCGGCTCTTACTGGCTATTTATTTGATAATTTCCTCTGTTTCCTCTTCTTTTAAAATGTTTTTCTCTACATGAAATATGAATATATGTAGAAACTAGAGATGAGGATGTCACAAATCTACCCCCCTTAAATTGAATCTCACCCTCGAGATTCGTTAGTAGAGAATAGATGGGGAAATTTTGCCTTGATATCCTCTTCACGCTCCCATGTGGCTTGAGCTTTGGTGTGATGGCTCCATTGTACCTTGCACCATCGAATCACCTGGGTGACCCTTTCCTTTACGTCCAAGATTTGGACAGGGTGTTCCGCATAAGTCAGGTCCTCTTAAAATTCAAGCTCTCCCATTGATACTTGCTCCTCCGGTACTCTCAAGCACTTCTTGAGCTGGGATACATGAAATACGTCATGTACATCGGAGAGGTGGGTTGGGAGCTCTAGTTGATAGGCTACTTCTCCTCGCTTGTCCAAAATCTTAAATGGTCCGATGTAGCGAGGCGCTAGCTTGCCTTTGACGTTGAAACGTCGTTGGCCTCGGATAGGCGATACCTTAAGGTATACGAAGTCTCCTACTTCAAAGGTCAACTTCCTACGCCTATTGTCCGCATAGCCTTTCTGTCGTGACTGAGCAGCCTTTAAGTTCTCCCGTACCGTTTGGACTTGCTTTTCAGCTTCTTGTAGCACTTCGGGTCCAAACACCTGGTTCTCTCCGGTCTCGTTCCAAAACAGCGGCGTTGTACACCGTCTACCGTACAATGCTTCGAAAGGCGACATCTTCAAGCTAGCTTGATAGCTGTTGTTATAGGAGAATTCAGCATACGGTAAACTCTTATCCCAACTACGCCCACGTTTCAATGCGCAAGCTCTCAACATGTCCTCCAAAATTTGGTTTGTCCTTTCGGTTTGTCCATCAGTTTGTGGGTGATAGGCGGAGCTAAAATCCAGTCGTGTACCCATAAGCTCCGGTGGCGACATGTGTTCAATTGAACCGGACTTCTCGGAGGTGAGCTCCGAGATCGACACGTATCCCGCGCGACCAGTCCTCTGATTTCCATGATGACTAGCTCCGGGGGCAACACGTGTCCCACAGAAATGCCTTTGCTTCTTCCGCAGAGGCTAGCTCCGAGCAACACGTGTTCCTCAGGGTCGGACCTCTCCTCCTTTGTGGAGATGAGCCCCGAGCCTACCATGTAGCCAGCTTAGCGGCGGACCTCTCCCCACTTCGCAGGGATGAGCTCCGAACACGCCATGTGGCCAGCGGGCCGTGGAAGTTGTCTTCGGCGCTCTCTATGAACTGGATTCGGCTCTTACTGGCTATCTATTTGATAATTTTCTCTGTTTCCTCTTCCTTTAAAATGTTTTTCTCTACATGAAATATGAATATATGTAGAAACCAGAGATGAGGGTGTCACAACATCATCTTTGAGAGAGGAGTATCAGTTGATCTTGAAAAGTGGGAGATGTTCTGAAGTGGAACCAACCGCAGAATGTGAGAGATATTCGGAGTTTCCTTGGAATGGTTGGATACTACCGACGGTTTATCAAGGATTTCTCCAAAATAGCGAAGCCTATGACTGAATTGCTAATGAAGGGAAAAGTATTTCAGTGGACACCAGTGTGCCAAGAAAGCTTTGAGGAGCTCAAGAAAAGACTAACCATAGCGCCGGTTTTGGTATTGCCGGACGTGAGCAAGAGTTTCGATTTATATTGTGACGATCAAGACAAGGGCTTGGATGTGTGCTCATGCAAGAAGGACAAGTGGTAGCCTATGCGTCGAGACAACTAAAGAAACACGAGCTGAATTACCCCACACATGACTTGGAACTTGCAGTCGTGGTACATGCCTTGAAGATTTGGATGCATTATATCCTTGGCCACCGACGTGAGATCTATACGGATCACAAAAGGCTCAAATATATATTCACGCAAACGGATCTAAATTTGAGGCAACGTCGATGGTTGGAACTCATCAAGGATCATGATGTTGGAATCCACTATCACCCCGGAAAGGCCAATGTAGTAGCTGATGCGTTGAGCCGAAAGGGAGCATGTCACCAACTCATAGTTCGGGAGCTACCGCCCGAGCCGCGCAAGGAGTTCGAACGGTTACATCTTGGGTTCTTGAACGAGATGGAAGTGATAGAACTCAACTCCTCGCTGAAACAAGAGGTACGAGATGGCCAAGCAACTGATTAGGAAATCAAGGAAATCAAGGAAAGAATCCGAATGGGCATAGAAAAGGATTTCAAGGAAGACGAGAAGGGCACGCTTTGGTTAGGGAAAAGGATTTGTGTGCCTAACATGAAACTCATCCGCAACACGATATTAAAGGAGGCACATGACTCACCTTATTCCAAACATCCCGGCTGTACAAAGATGTACAAGGATCTGAAAACTTGCTATTGGTGGGATGGTATGAAAAGGGACATAGCTGAATATGTTGCCTTATGCGACACGTGCCAACGAGTCAAGGCCGAACATCAAAGACCCGCTGGACTGTTGCAGCCATTGAAGGTACCTGAGTGGAAGTGGGAAGACATCAACATGGATTTCATTGTCGGATTGCCACGTACTCGATCGGCTTATGACTCCATTTGGGTTATTGTGGATCGATTAACAAAAACAGCCCATTTCCTTCCTGTTATAACCACGTATCGCGTTGCAGAACTAGCCAAGTTGTATATGGAGCAAATCGTGTGTCGCCATGGAGTTCCGAAGAGGATAGTTTCAGATCGGGGTTCTCAATTTACCTCTAGGTTCTGGAAGAAGCTGCATGAATCCATGGGTACATGGCTGAATTTCAGCTCCGCTTACCACCCGCAAACTGACGGGCAAACTGAGAGGACAAATCAAATTTTGGAAGACATGTTGAGAGCTTGCGCCTTGAAACATGGGTGTAGTTGGGATAGGAGATTGCCGTATGCTGAATTCTCATACAAAAACATCTATCAAGCCAGCTTGAAGATGTCATCTTTCGAAGCATTGTATGGTAGATGGTGTAGAACGTCGCTGTTTTGGAATGAGACCGGAGAGAGCGAAGTGTTTGGACCCAAAGTGCTGCAAGACACTGAAAAACAAATCCAAATGATACGAGAAAATTTGAAGGCTGCTCAGTCACGACAAAAAGGTTATGCGGACAATAGGTGAAGAAGATTGACCTTCGAAGTAGGAGACTTCGTGTACCTTAAGGTATCGCCTATTCGAGGCCAACAACGGTTCAACGTCAAGCACAAATTAGCACCTCGCTATATCGGGCCATTTATGATTCTGGGCAAGCGAGGAGAAGTAGCCTATCAAGTAGAGATGCCAACACACCTCTCCAACGTACACGACATGTTTCACGTATCCCAACTCAAGAAGTGCTTAAGAGTACCGGAAGAACAAGTACTGATGGATGAGCTTGAGCTTCAAGAGGATCTGAACTACGCGGAGCACCCCGTCAAAACTTTGGACGTGAATGGAAGGGTCACAAGGAACAAAGTGATCCGTTGGTGCAAGGTACAATGGAGCCATCACACGGAAGCCGAAACTACATGGGAGCTTGAGAAAGACCTCAAGGCAGAATTCCCTCACCTATTCTCTACTCTATCGAATCTCGAGGGCGAGATTCAGTATAAGGGGTGTAGGTTTGTAACACCCTCAAATTCACTTCCTTGCATTGCATACATTTTTCATAGAGAAATATTTTAAAAGAAGTAGAAATGGAGAAAAAATCATAAAAATGGTGGGGAATGAGAGAAAGATAGCTGAGATGAGCCAATTCCAATTTGTCGAGGTGCGCTGTCGACACTTCCTCTGGCCCGCGGGACTCGTGGCGCTTTTGGAGCTCGCCCCTGCAAAGGGGTGAGGTCTGGCACTGCTGGCCACGTGTTAGGCTCGGAGCTCGCCTCTAAAGAGAGGGGAGGTTCGACCCCGTGGGACACGTGTCGCCCTCGGATCTCGCCTCTGAAGAGAGGGGAGGTCCGACCCCGCGGGACATGTGTCACCCTCGGAGCTCGCCTCTGAAGAGAGGGGAGCTCCGACCCTGCGGGACACGTATCGCCCTTGGAGATCGCCTCGAAAGAGAGGCGAGGCCCAGCCCCGCTGGACACGTGTCGTCCTTGGAGCTCGCCTCGGAGGAGAGGCGAGGCCTAGCCCCGCGGGACACGTGGTGCCTTCGGAGCTCATCCCTGTGGAAGGGATGAGGTCCGGCTCCGCTAGACACGTGTTGCCCTCGAAGCTCACCTCCGCGGAGAGGGGAGGTCCGACACCGCTGGACACGTGTCACCCACGGAGCTCACCTCCGCGGAGGGGGTGAGGTCTGGCACCGCTGGACACGTGTCGCTCTCGGAGCTCACCTCCGTGGAGGGGGTGAGGTCCGGCACCGCTGGACACGTGTCGCCACTGGAGCTCGCCTCTGAGGAGAGGAGAGGCCCCCGACCCGCTGGACACGTGTCGCCACCGGAGCTCGCCTCTCAGAGAGGAGAGGCCCCAACCCACTGGACATGTGTCGCCACGGGAGCTTGCCTCTGAGGAGAAGGGAGGTCCTACCTCGCTGGACGCGTGGTGTCCTCGGAGCTCACCCCTACGGAAGAGGGGAGGCCCGACTCTACTGGCCGCTTGGTAGGCCCGAAGCTCGCCACTGAGGAGAGGGGAGGCCCGGCCCCCGCCGGACACGTGGCACCTCCGGAGCTCACCACTGCGGAGATGCGAGGTCCTTAGGTAGTTTTTCTATTGTGCGCGGGAGTACCCGGTACTGAGGGTACCGACACAATTTCTCCCGTATTGTTGCCGCACCAAATCAATTGGAGATAAGTTTGTTAAGATCCCAGAACAAATTGAATAGGACTCTTATTTGAGCTCCGATCGGAGTATGACTCCTCTTCCCCCCCCCCCCTTATAAATAGAACCCAAAAACCACCCCCTTGACCGTAACTCCTTTTCTTTTTCACCCTCCCGAGTCAACGACTTGGAGGACCTAGCCCCCAACTCGTCGAGTTGAACACACACCCCCTCGCCGGAGTTCAGTCGCCGGTGAGCCCACCGACAAGCCCGTCACGCCTTGCCGTTGCCGGAAAAGAGCCGATGATCATAATAGAAGTAAGTTAGGTCTTCGTTACCCATCTTATGCTGCCGTCGCTGTTTCTACGTATCCATTTTCTTCGTCCCCCTTCGAGCAGAAACTTTTACGTGTGGACAGATCGTGTTTTGATCAGGTTTTGACGGTGGAATTGATCTAGATCTTGAGTCAAGATCATCACCACATACACACTTGATCCCTACACCCTTGTTCATCATAAAAACCCATGAAAGCCATTAAAACATGCAAGAATACGAACAAACTGGTTTAATAAAACAGCACCACAGGATTTGCATTCATCTACACCATTGCATCTTGAGTAGAGTTGTGCACGATGTTTGATTGCTGTAAATTTTGTATGTGTGTGGTCGTGAGTAGAAGGACAAACTCAGGAAGCCATCTATGAAGAACTACAGCACCAAGACTTCGAGACGCTTGAGCAACAAGAGCCACAGGAGCAAGGCAAGTGCCCCTTGACCATATTGATCCCATGTTTTGAAACTGTTTTGTTTGCGAAAATGTGTATGCTTGAGTCAACTTGATGGGACACCCTTTTATAGGAGTTTACTAGTTTTGTTAACCATCCTTGTCGCCGGGAAAGTTGATGGGTCGGGTATGGTCGTTTGTCCTTTTTGCTTCGCTTAATCCACGGGATACGGGAAGCTGAATTAAAACATGGTTAGCTACTGCACTCATATGAATAATGATGATGAGAACTTGATGATGTTAATGAGCATGGAATCCGGGGAGATCTAGGCAAGCTTGGTTCGTGGATGTTGCTGATTGAGATGGTGGTTTACTTGCCGTAGATCTAAGGACCGGTTCATGCCAGCACATGCCAGGAAAACAGTGCCACCACAAGGCCAAATATTGGTGCGGCTTAGCTGACTAATTAGGTGTGTTACTAGCTTGTTATGGACCGTGGATGGCGCGGGGAATGGGAGTTAAGAGAGGACTGCCCTGGGAACTGCATGGCACAAGAGGGGGCCGTGTGTGGGAGAATGGTGATTCGAGCCTGCCGGTGAAACCTTAGTGAGTCCATACATCTAGTAGCCCTTTTGTAAAGGCTATTTTGTGATCTCTTGGCCATACACCAACGGTTGTGCACTGGTATAATGGAGGTTTTGCAGTCGCCGAGGGGTGACGAAATCACAAACTTGTGGGTAAAGTGGTGCCACCTCTGCAGAGTGTAAACCTATCATGATAGCCGTGCTTCCGGTCACAAGCACCTGGCCAACTCACATGATTAGAGGGAAAACTTGGGATGGTCATTCGGTATGGTTATGGTATGGTCATTGGGATTGGTTTTGGGACTGTTTGAGTCATGACAATGAGCTTTGGTTTCAGTTATATGAACAAGAGATGGTTATGAATATTATGAGCATGAGATGAAGTTGAGAAAGATTAATGGCTTGTTGAGACATGATAAGTGGTGAATTATGATGAAGGAATGTTCCTGTTATAAAATGGTTATGATGGGATTAAACTCACTTGGAAATAGTTGCTATTTTTATTATGTTTGTGAAATAAAATTTACTTGCTGCAATGAGCCTTTTTATTCCGTACCTTGTTGTAAGCTACATGTCATACTTTTCCCGCAATTGCTGAGTACGACATGTACTCACCCTTGCATTATCACAAAAACATCAGCAACAAGAGAAGAGTACTTCGAGGATCATGTGGAGTATTAGGCGTGCGAACTACCGTCAACATGCCTGTGGAGTTGAAGATGGAGCCGCTGCTATTTAATTATTTCCGCTGTTGTTTAGAGACTTCCGCTGCAAGAATAAGTTAGAGATTTATGAGTGAGGCAATTAGTCGATGTAATAAAGTACTTAAACCTTATTTATCTGTGGTTATATTCTGAATTCAGTTTGTGGATTACATGTGTATGTGTGATGAACATCCTGGGCACACATATGCATTAGCTCGGTTCCGTGTTTTTCGGGACCGAGTCTCACAGGATGAGACTTGATAAATGGTGAATTATGATGAGAGAATGTTGCTGAACTACTTGATTATGATGGGATAAATTTCACCTAGAAATAGTTGTTGTTTTTAATAATGTTTGTGAAATAAAATTTGCTTGCTGCAATGAGCCTTTTTATTCCCCACCTTGTTGTAAGCTACATGTCATACTTTTCCCGCACTTGCTGAGTACGACATGTACTCACCCTTGCATTATCACATAAACATCAGCAACAGGAGAACAGTACTTCGAGTACCGTGTGGAGTACTAGGCGTGGGAACTACCGGCAACATGCCTGTGGAGTTGAAGATGGAGCATGCTGCCTTTATTGATATTCCGCTGTCGTTTAGAGACTTCCGCTGCAAGAATAAGTTAGAGATTCATGAGTGAGACGTTGAGTCATTGTAATAAAGTACTTAAACACTATTTATTCGTGGTTATATTTTGAATACAGTTTGTGGATTACATGTATATGTGTGATGAACATCCTGGGCACACATATGCATTCACTTGGTTCTGTTTTCGGAACCGGGTGTCACAGTAGCCTTTGTGGCGTAAGTGGTCCCCCAAGAACGGACTAGTCTGGGGTTATGACCGGACTAGTCCGGACTTTAGTAGGTATAACGGCTAGACGCCGGGATCTCTATAAAAAGGGACCCCCAGCTTCTAATGAATTACTCCGAAACCCTAGCGTCGAAAACTCATTCCTTGAGCTCTTCAAAGCCTCTTTCCTCACCTTCTTGACCCCTAAGATTGGATTTTAAGGGGTTTGTAGATTTGTGATAGGAGAGACGCGGTGATCGACGTTTGAGCTCTCGGTTTGAATCTCTTGCACTCTAACTGTTAATTTGAGTTCTTGGTCGTTGTATTTTGATTCCTAGAACTGCTAGGTTGTTGTAGGGAGCCTCAAGTTGTGAGTAGCCCCTAAGAATATTGTATTCACACTTGATTGATAGTGAAAGAGCACGGGCTTGATCTTGGTGATCGCTCGGTGAGGGAAGGGTTGGAAAAGACCCGGTCCTTTGTGGACTCCTCAACGGGGACATAGATTCCTATGTGGAATAGAACCTCGGAATAAATTATGTCTCTTGTTTCCTTTACCTTCTTGCTCATTCACTAAAGTTACTTGTTAGGTTTTGTCTCGCTTAAAACTTGTGAATTGGTTTATTGTTGTGAGTCTTGCAATCTAATCATTCTTTCATTCACAAACTAATTGGTTAGATTGTTAGACTACTTACGCACCTTCCGCTTAAACAAACTTGAAAAGAAATCCAAAAAAATGCAATTTCCATACCTAGACCGGACTAGTCCGCCCCCTGACCAGACTAGTCCGGCCCCTTCAGGTTTAATCCGCTGTTTTTAGTACTTTCAGGTTTTATTCGCCTATTCACCCCCTCTAGGCAACTTTAAATTGGTATTAGAGCCTAACTCTCCACAAAAGCTTAACCGTTTGGAGAGGAGATGGGGATAAGACCGATAGCCAAATTGATCTTATCAAGGGAAAAGGAGCAAGTCCGAGCAACTTTGAAGAGCAAGGTTCTAATCCGCCTCCAGTGGTTACACCTCCACAAGACGTCTTAAGCTCGGAAGAAGATAAAGAAGTTCTTCGTCTCATGGCTCTCCTCAAGAAGAAGGAGGAAGCTAAGAAGAAAAAGAAGGAGAAATTGGAGAAGAAGCTCAAGAGTAGCCAACAAGACTACTCGCGATATCCTTTTAATTATAAATGTCTAAATTCTCACTCTAGTTATTTGTCAATTTCCCTAGGCAAACCACCACACTTTGATGGAACTAACTATACAATGTGGAAGCACAACATGAAGTTGCATCTAATTTCCTTAAACCCAAATCTTTGGCATGTTGTTTGTACAGGTATAGATATCCCCGAAGATGATGAACTCACCCAAGAGCAAGAACAACAAATCCACCGCAATGCACAAGCGACGGCCGTGCTCAAATCATCTCTGAGCCTTAAAGAATTCAACAAGGTATATGGGTTAGAGCTCACCAAAGATATTTAGGACACCCTCAAGATCGCACATGAAGGAAACCGATCCGTGAGGGAAGCCAAGATCGAGATGATCGGAGGAGAGCTTGGAAGGTTCGCCATGGAAGAAGGCGAAACACCTCAAGAAATGTACAACCAGCTCAAAACTCCCATCAACAAGAGTCGGGCGTATGGATGCAAGAAATGGAATGATCATGAGGTGGTCAAGAGAATGATAAGAGCTTTCATGCCTCGCAATGTGACCCTATGCACTTTAATCCGAGAAAGTCCAAACTTTCACATGATGACTCCGGATGAAGTGCTAGGGAAGATCATTAACCACGAGATGATGGAGAAGGAGGCCCAACACGTCATCGATCTAGCGAAGATCACCTCATCCAAGAAGAAGGGCATTGCTCTCAAGGCCACATCCAAGTCCAAGGGAAAAGAAATACAACTCACAAGTGAAGATGAAAAGAGTGGTGATGAGAGCACGAACATGGATGATGAAGAAATGGCCTTCTTCATCAAAAGATTCAAAAGGTTGATGAGAAGAAGAAGAAGCCATCACTATGAGAACAAGAGCAAAGACAAGGGCAAGTCAAGAACAAAGAAGACTTGCTACAACTGTGGCGAATACGGGCATTTCATTGTGAATTGCCCCCATAGCAAGGAGGATGACAAGAGGAAGAAGAAGGATGGGAAGCCTCAAGACAAGATCTTCAAAAAGAAGAAGGCTTATGGACAAGATCACATTGGAGAAGAGTGGGACCCAAACAAAGAATCCTCTTCTGAAGATGAAGAAAAAGTGGCAACCGTCGCCATCAAGAGGCCAACCATGAAGAAATCACTATTGCCAAACAAGGGTGATTGGAAGAGCCCAAGCCACACATGCCTCATGGCAAAGGAAGGAAAGCGTAAGTTAATGTATAAACCTTTCAAGTTACATACTGTAGATGATAGTGACTTTGATAGTAGTAGCGAAAATGAATTCATGTTTAAAGGCTTAAACAAAAATGCTATAGTAAAATGAAAATGCTATCGGATGAAATATTTGAACAAGAAGAGCTTCTCAATCAACAAGAATAATTGCTTATCCTTGAAAAGGAAAAAAACCTTGAGATTGAGAAGCTCCTTGAACTTGAGAGAGAGAAGAGTAGAGCACTCGAAAGCGAACTTGCCATGAGCAAGGAAACTTGTGTTGAATTTAAGAGTAAGAATGTAGTACTTTAAGATGAACTTGTGAGTTTAACCAAGACCCACAAGAATCTTGAAGCACAACTCAACTCACTTAAGTCAAGTGTCTCAACTACTTCATCGTCCAAGAACTCCCTCTCAACAAATATGGAATCCAACACTAAAACTTGCAAATGTGCTAATCTTGTTCTAAACTTGAAAAATGAGCTCAAAGAGGCACAAAGCAAGAATACAAACAAAAGTGGGATCTTTGATAAGGAGAAGATCAAATATGCACGTAGTGCATACTCAATCACAAGATCTGCTCTTATCAAAGATGGACTTGGTTATACTAGGGGAGGAAAGCAAAACACTAGAATCCTTAAAAATAATAACAAGTGTGTAGCTTTTGTCAAAGAAAACTCAAGTCAAGTCAAGAATAACAACCTTGCATCTACCTCACATGAAATTGCCAAAAGTATAAACTCTACCGTATTCATAATTTTGATGCATCTTATGTTCTTATGAAAAGCATGTATGGTCGAGTATACGCTAAATATGTTGGGCCACCCCACAAGAGTCCAAAAACTTGTGTGTGGGTGCCCAAATGCCTTGTGACTAACCTCAAAGGACCCAACCGAGTTTGGGTACCTAAGACCAAAGCTTAAATTGTTTTCCAAGCCTACTCCTCCGGTGGCGCTAAATGGGTACTAGATAGTGGGTGCACTAATCATATGACCGGAGAGAGAAAGATGTTCGTTGAGTATGAAGAAAATGATGATCCAAGTGAAGGCATCTACTTTGGCGACAATAGCCAAGGAAGGGTGCTCGGTATTGGTAAAATTACAATCTCTTCTCAACACTCTCTTTCTAATGTTTTACATGTTGAATCACTAGATTATAACCTATTGTGCATATCTCAACTATGTGAGAAAGGTTATAATTGCTTGTTTACTAATGAGGCTGTGACCGTCTCTAGAAGAAGTGACAACTCGATTGTCTTTAGGTGTGTTAAAGGGTATGCTTTACTTAGTGGACTTCTCCACGGATAAAGCTCAACTTGACACATGCTTAATAGCAAAAACCAACATGGGATGGTTGTGGCATAGGAGACTAGCCCATGTTGGCATGAGGAACTTACAAAAACTTCTAAATGGGGGTCACATCCGTGGACTAAAAGATATTATTTTTGAGAAAGTAGGCCATGTAGCACGTGTCAAGCAGGAAAACAAATTGGAGCAGCTCATTCCGCCAAGAATGTGATGACGACAACAAGACCATTGGAGATGCTTCACATGGACCTCTTCGGTCCTGTCACCTACATAAGCATTGACGGTAACAAATATGGTTTAGTAATTGTTGATGACTATCCTCGTTTCGCTTGGGTGTTTTTCTTGCATGATAAAGGAGAAACTCAAAGTGACCTCAAGAAGTTCCTGAGGAGAGCTCAAAATGAGTTTTCCTTAAGGATCAAGAAGATAAGGAGTGATAACAGCTCCGAATTCAAGAACACTCAAGTAGAAGAATACTTGGATGAAGAGGGCATCAAGCATGAGTTTTCGGCCCCCTACTCTCCCGAACACAATGGGGTGGCCGAAAGGAAGAACCGCACACTCGAGATGGCAAGAACCATGCTTGATGAGTACAAGACTTCGGATCAGTTTTGGGCGGAAGCGGTCAACACCGCTTGCCACGCCACAAACCACCTCTATCTTCATCGACTTTTAAAGAAAACTACATACAAGCTCCTAACTGGTAACAAACCCAACATCTCTTACTTTCGTATTTTTGGAAGTAAATGCTACACTTTCAACAAGAAGCCTAGGACTTCGAAGTTCGCTTCAAAATCCGATGAAGGTTTCTTACTTTGTTATGACTCAAACACCTACGCCTATCGTGTTTTCAACAAAGCCTCCGGTTGTGTTGAGATTGCACGTGACGTGGTGTTTGATAAAACTAATGGCTCCCAAGTGGATCAAGTTGACCAATCTGTGCTAGATGAAGAAGAAGCACCATGTGTAGCACTAAGAAGAATGGGTCTTGAAGATGTCCGTCGTCACGAAGATGTAGGATAAGATGCTCCAAGCTCATCACAATTGACGCCTCTCACACAAGATCAAACTCAAGAATCCCAAGATCAAGACGGTCAAGTTCAAGAAGGAGAAAATAGGGACCATGATGTTGATCAAGGGGGAAACAAAGAAGAAGAAGACCACTCAAAAACTCAAGTGCCTCACCCAAGGGTTCATCAAAGCATTCAACGGGATCACCACGTTGACAACATCCTTGGAGATATCACAAAAGGAGTAACAACACGTTCTCTAATGGCTAACTTTTGTGCACATTACTCTTTTGTGTCTTCCTTGGAACCATTTAGAGTGGAAGATGCACTCAAGGATCTGGATTGGGTGATGGACATGCAAGAAGAGTTGAACAACTTCACAAGAAACCAAGTGTGGGAGCTGGTGAAAAGGCCAAATGCAAATGTTGTAGGCACCAAGTGGGTGTTCTGCAACAAGCAAGATGAACACGAAGTGGTGACAAGAAACAAGGCCCGACTTGTGGCAAAGGGATATGCTCAAGTTAAAGGTTTGGACTTCGATGAAACTTTTGCTCCCGTAGCTAGGCTTGAGTCAATTTGTATTCTATTAGCCTATGCTACTCACCATGACTTCAAGCTTTATCAAATGGATGTGAAAAGCGCCTTCCTAAACGGTCCAATCAAGGAGGAGGTGTACGTGGAGCAACCATTTGGGTTTGAAAATCAATAATATCCTAATTATGTGTTTAAATTGCATAAAGCTCTCTATGGCCTCAAACAAGCTCCTAGAGCTTGGTATGAGTGTCTTAGAGACTTTCTTATTGATAATGGTTTTAAGATAGGCAAAGCAGATTACACTCTTTTCACAAAGAATGTAGATGATGATCTCTTTGTGTACCAAATATATGTCGATGATATTATATTTGGTTCAACTAACAAATATTTTTGTAATGAGTTTAGTAAGATAATGACGGATAGGTTTGAAATGTCTATAATGGGAGAGTTGAAGTTCTTCCTAGGATTTCAAGTCAAGCAACTCAAGGAAGGCACGTTCATTAGTCAAACGAAGTACACACAAGACATATTCAAGAAGTTTGACATGAACAAGGCCAAATCCATCAAGACACCAATGGCAACAAGCGGAAACCTTGATCTCAATGAAGATGGACCAAGCGTGGATCAAAAGGTATATCACTCTATGATTGGTTCTTTGCTTTATTTGTGTGCATCTAGGCCCGATATCATGCTTAGTGTATGTTTATGTTCAAGATTTCAAGCATCACCTAAAGAATGTCATTTAACTGCCGCCAAAAGAATTTTAAGATATTTAGTTCACACACCTAACCTAGGATTGTGGTATCCGAAGGGGTCTAAGTTTAATCTCATCATATACTCCGATGCGGACTACGCCGGTTGTAAAGTAGATAGAAAAAGCACCTCAGGGACCTGTCAATTCTTGGATAGGTCCCTAGTATCATGGTCATCTAAGAAACAAAACTCCATTGCCCTTTCCACAACTGAGGCGGAGTATGTTGCAGCCAGAAGTAGTTGTGCTCAACTTCTCTGGATGCGACAAACTCTAAGGGATTATGGCTACAATATGAACCATATTCCACTCCTATGCGACAATGAGAATGCCATCAAAATAGCCCATAACCTCGTTGAGCACTCTAGGACCAGACACATAGACATCTGGCATCACTTTTTGAGAGATCATTCTATAAAAGGGTACATAGCTATCTCACATGTAAGAACCGAAAAACAACTTGCCGATATTTTCACCAAGTCACCGGATGAAAAACGATTTTGTGAACTTCGAAATGAGCTAAATATCCTAGACTCTAGGAATGTGACTTTAAATGTTGTGCATCTGAATGATAGTAATCAGGAGTCTTAAAATTTTTTCACAAACTTCAAAAATATGCACGATTGTGAAAAACTTGTTCCCTCTCTAATTTTTCTCTCATATTATTTTCATCATCTAATTGTGTGTGTGTGTGTGTATATATATATACCATAGCTATCTAATAGAAGGTGCAAGTAAATTCACCACTCTTGGCGAAATTCTAATATATAGGAATTTTTCAGCCTTCAAGAACCGGACTAGTGCGCTCAGCAGGCCGGACAAGTTTGGATATCTTGAATAGTCTGGGATGCAGCAGACAAATCCACAACGGACTAGTCCGGATTGCATACGGACAAGTCTGGACAACAGACTAGTCCGGACCTAGTCCACCGGACCAGACTTAACCTCCAAGGGTCACGGCCGAACCCCCTCCCTCTCTCATTCACTTCTACTCCACCCCTCAAATCACTCAAAGGAATCCTCGATTTAAGGCTTGTGGAGTGCGAGGAATCTTTCTCCAACCATGTCCGCTCCTTCGATCCGCGGATTTTGTCAAATTCCTTTGATCTAAGGTACTTTTTGACCTAACTTTGATTTTTCACGAATCCCTTGTTTCTAGGTCATACTTTTAGTGCCTTAGGCCTTCCCTAATATCCTTACGCCTTATCGTTGCAATTCCTCGTAGTATTGCGTCTACTTTGTTGAATTTGTGTTCAAATCACTTAGGTTAGAGTTTAAAACTGTAGAGTCCGAACTAGTCCGGACACCAACCGGACAAGTCCGGCCAGGGCGGACTAGTCCGCCCCCGGCCCGGACAAGTCCGGCTGATGCAGTTTTAGCCCCTAACTTTGGGGATGTACACTAATTCAAACACAATGCTCTCACATCTAATCTTTCCCTTTCATATATCACCAGATCATGTTAGGATCCGGAGACAGTCCTCTTCCCAACCCCGAGGCCGAAGCGGCTCGCCAAGCCGCCTATCGTGCAGCAGCCGAGGCAGAGGCAGGAGAAGCTGCAGCAAGAGAGGCTCGAACAAAGAAACGGGCCGACAGGGAAGCACAAGCTTCTCAGTCCGTTGATCCTCCAAAAAGGAAGAGGCTGGTGACATTGAAGGAGAAACAACACACTCAGTCACAAAGAACGACCCAAGACAAAGGGAAAGGAAAAGCAGCAGATCCTCCTAGGAAAAAGGCTTTGGCCAACAGGGGACTTGTCATTCTTGACAACCATAGATGGGGAAGGGAGAATCCCCCACTAGGACCGATTGGGCCACTTGAGAGGGCACCACCTATGCACAATCCAAACCGCCAACCCAATTTTGCAAGTGCAACTTTCAAAGGGAAAGGAGCTGACAAAGCCAGAAGGCTCAGGGAAGAAGAGGTCTACAAATATGAGAAGTGCACACCAGACCCTCGTTTCTGGTGTGACTTCCATTGTGACTACTACCGGCTCGTCTATCTTCCAATGAAGACACCGGTAGTCGATGCTCAATGGGTGGATTGGCACTACATGGCAAACAAGAAGCATCAAGCTTTTGATGCAGTGATTGAAGCAGTGGAACGTTATGGGATCAAGGATTTGATGGCTTTCAGTATGATTGGAACATCGAGGTGATAGTCCAATTCCACACCACCTGCTACTTCAACACCTATGGAAACAGAAAGACACTTTGATGACAAATGGTGTGGTATACTCAGTGTTGTACGATGAGTTTGCGAGGATCCTTGGACTTGAGGAGCACTTGAACTATGAGATCATAGTTCACAATGAAAGGACCTTGGGAAAGGATGACTTGGACTTTATGTATCCCTCATACCTCACCTATCAGCCATTCTCAACTCACAACATCAAGCCATTCTTTGGAGTGCTCAACAGAATCCTAAGGAAGACACTAGCTCCCAAAGATGGCGATGCGGGGATGATACAAGGGTATCTAAGAAATTTGTTGAAGTTACTCAATGAAGAAGAGCGGTTCAACGTCTTCGACTACATATACAACGATATCTTCAACATTTCTTACACCCCAAACAGGTCCTGTGGATATGCACCATATATCATGTGCATGATAGAGAGAGTCACAGGCATGGAATTCGTAAAGGATATGAAGCACAGGAAGCTACGTACACAAATGCCGACTCCCCTTCCTCGCCCTCCTATGTCTTTGGGGAGGAGCTCCTCTGCAGCCCCATCCTCTTCAGCTGAGCCATCTGCTCCTCCATCATCGAGTGGCTCCTCTAGTGGGCTGCTCAAAATATTTAAGGCCATTTTCTCCTCGTGCCGGAAAGTGGAAGTTCGCACGTAGAAAATGAAGCAAGGCCAAGAGAAGTATCTCAAGGCAATGTGCGACAAAATGGAGATACCTATGTCTCCACCGTCATCGGAAGATGAAGGAGTGATAGAGTTTCCCACTCTCACCGAGGACGAGCTTGCCTACTTTGGTGAATGTGGTTCCTCCTCTACTGCTCCTACCTCCCACGCTTACCATGAGGATGACGATGAAGATGACAATGAGGATGAGGATGAGGAAACTCAGAGTGACCAAGCCGAAGATCAAGATGAAGATCATAGTGATTAGGCCTTTCTCCCTTTTCTTTTCCTTTTTGGTGTTTTGATGCCAAAGGGGGAGAGAACAAGGGGGAGTAGTCTAGCTCTTTAAATTTCTTGTCTTGTCTTGGATTGTAATAACTATGCCATGTTTTGTCATTTTGTAATGACTATGCCAAGTATGTTATTTTGTAATGACTATGCCACTTTATGTCTTCATACTATGCAATATTGAGATGATCTTGTTAGTAGATGTCATTTATACTTACCTCAATGCATTTAAATCTCATTTTATCACATCACACTTAGACACCCCACCATAACACATGTATGTATGAAATCCCCAAAGAACTCATTCATGTGCATATTTTTCTTGACAAACTCTTGTGCACACATTTAGGGGGAGTGAACCGTACACACATGTATTATGAAAACAAACTATTATATCCATTTATCGAAAGTCTTAATGTGTTGTCATCAATCACCAAAAAGGGGGAGATTGAAAGTGCATCTAGGTAATCCCTGTGGGTTTTGGGTGATTGATGACGACAATTAAGATACTAATGAGTTTTACTCAGTATGAGCACAGGTCCTTATCAAAAGAAATGAATGTAGAGTCTCTCAAAAAGCAAAAAGGAAAATAAGAAGACTTGCAAGTGTAGAAAATGGAATTTTTATATTGAGTTTCACATTTTCTAGTTGTGTACAGGGTCTCCTCTTTTAGAGTGCTTGAGAATCATTAGAGAGCTCAAATTTTAGTTAGAATCGTGAGAGGAAATAGTCATTGGTATGACTGAGAAAGTAGACCGGACTTGTCCGGACACAAGGCCGGACTAGCCCGTTCCCGACCGGACTACTCTGTTTCTGACCGGACAAGAAATCTCTGAGTGAGTTCGGACTTATCCGTTTTAGGCCAGACTAGTCTATTTTAGAGTGAGTCTGAGCCTTTCTGGGACTAAGTCCCAGAAGACCGGACTTGTCTGCCCATGGGGCCGGACTAGTCCGCTGAGCGGACTAAGCCGTTTAGGTCCGGAGAAAGAGTCTCTGAGTGACCTTGGACTAGTCTGTCCCACAGGCTGGAGTAGTCCGGTTCCTTCAGACTAGTTCGGTTTAGGACGGAACAAAGGTTCCTGTGTGAGCTCGGACTAGTCCGGATATGGCCAGACTAGTCCGCAATCTGAGTTTAGAGAGTTATCGAGACTAAGTCTTGTAAGACCGGACTAGTCCGCCTTTGAGGCCGGACTAGTCTGCTCTCTGCCAGACTAGTCCGTTCTCATCCGGAACAAAGGTTCCTATGTGAGATCGGACTAGTACGCTCCTCAGCGGACTAGTCCGGGATTTTATGATTGTTTGAATTCAACAGTCACGAGACTTTAGTTGGTAGCCTTTGTGACGTAAGTGGTCCCCCAAGAACGGACTAGTTCGGGGTTATGACCGGACTAGTCCGAACTTTAGTAGGTATAACGGCTAGATGCCGTGATCTCTATAAAAAGGGACCCCCGGCTTCTAATGAATTACTCCGAAACCCTAGCATCGAAAACTCATTCCTTGAGATCTTCTAAGCCTCTTTCCTCACCTTCTTGACCCTAAGATTGGATATTAAGGGGTTAGTAGATTTGTGAGAGGAGAGATGCGGTGATCGACGTTTGAGCTCTCGGTTTGAATCTCTTGCACTCTAATTGTTAATTTGAGTTCTTGGCTGTTGTATTTTGATTCCTAGAACTGCTAGGTTGTTGTAGGGAGCCTCAAGTTGTGAGTAGCCTATAAGAATATTGTATTCACACTTGATTGATAGTGAAATAGCCCGGGCTTGATCTTGGTGATCGCTCGTTGAGGGAAGGGTTGGAAAAGACCCGACCCTTTGTGGACTCCTCAACGGGGACGTAGATTCCTGTGTGGAATTGAACCTCGGGATAAATTGTGTCTCTTGTTTCCTTTACCTTCTTGCTCATTCACTAAAGTTACTTGTTAGGTTTCGTCTCGCTTAAAACTTGTGAATTGGTTTATTGTTGTGAGTCTTACAATCTAATCGTTCTTTCATTCACAAACTAATTGGTTAGATTGTTAGACTACTTACGCACCTTCCGCTTAAACAAACTTGAAAAGAAATCCAAAAAACGCAATTTCTATACCTAGACCGGACTAGTCCGCCCCCAGACCGGACTAGTCCGGCCCCTTTAGGTTTAATCCACTGTTTTCAGTACTTTCAGGTTTTATTAGCCTATTCACCCCCCCTCTAGGCAACTTTCAGCGCCAGGTAGGGGGCTTTGGTTCTTGAAGCTGTGTTTGGCCCGCAATAGTGAACATCCAGTCTTTCGGAGGCTCTTCCTGTCCCTCGCACCGCCAACGGCATAGAGAGCATGAAGCGTCCTCTAGTCCTAGAGCGGAACCTTCCTACAGCGACGGTGCCCGTTGCTTCCCGCAGCCTTCGGTAGCCATGGCAACAGCGTCGCAAAGCGCCGACTGAAGCCAGTCCAAAAAGTGCGTTGTTGGCAGCCCGTGCGCTCCTGCACAACCCCCCGAGCGTGGGAGATTCCCTGTCCGCTGCTGAACAATGGCGCAATTATGTCGACCACCTGGTCGTCATCGCGCTCAACTCGCTGTGCAGTCGCCAACAGCGACCGGGGATGGAGCAGCTGCCACCCCGTTACCTAACAAGGGATTACGGGACGACGACAATCCACTCGGCGGCTACGTCGAGGCTCCCCACTACAGACTTCAAGGGCGAGCTGGACCGCCACCGCCGAAAGAGTGAAGAAGGTCGTGCCACCGTCGAGCGACAACGCGAAAGGCGTCGTGGCCTCAGGGAAGAATATGGTACCTCGGGTACCAAGCGTCCCGTATACATGGGCTAGAACCCTGCCTCCCCAGGCCCTGTTGGAGGCTGCATGGCCCTGGCCCCACACCTCCCTTTGGCGGTGTGGCCGCGCAATTTCCAGCCACATTTGCCGGAGAAGTTCGATGGGACAGTCAATCCCGTCGAATTCCTGCAGATCTACTCCACTGTCATTCTAGCTGTAGGAGGGGATGAGGCCACATGGCCAACTATTTTCCAATAGCTTTGACCGGGTCAGCCCGGTCATGGTTCATGAACTTGCCCCAGGGGTCTGTGACCTCCTGGGAAGAGTTATGTCGGCAGTTCACGGCCAACTTTGGGACCTCCGACGTCCGACCGAACTTGGAGGCCGATCTCCATACCATACAACAGCGACCGGGAGAGTCGCCGCGCTCATTCATCTAGCGTTTCTCCCAGATCAGGAACACTATCCCCCGCATCTCCAACATGTCCGTCGTCCTCGCCTTTTAACAAGGCGTCCATGACAGGAAGATGCTCGAGAAGATGGCCACGCACGACGTGCAAGATGTCTCTGAGCTCTTCAGCTTGGCGGACAAGTGTGCTAGAGCCGTAGAGGGTCGCAACTGGCACACACCGCCCGAAAAAGGGAGTGAGTCCGCCAGGGGAGGCCCTAGTGGCAGGATGAAGAGGGCCAGCGTCAAGGACGAGCTGCAGGCTGAAGCCCATACAGCAGCAGCAGTAGCGGCTGCAGTTGGTCAGGGGCCGCGCGCTGATAAGCGCCCACGACAGCCGTCCAACAGCGACGTTGGCGCCTAGAGGTGCCCGGTCCACGACACCAACCGACACAGCATCAACGAGTGCCGGGAGATCCAGAGGCTAGCGGAGCGCTTCCGAGAGCTCCGATGGGAGCGTCAGGACGGTGCCCCCTCTCGTCAGCAAGAGGACAAATAGAAGGGTGACCCGGGGCACGGTGGCGACCAGGAAATGGAGTTCCAAGATGCCAAGTGCGCGTTGAAGGTCCTCTATGACCAGGAATACATCTCCGGCTGCGACCATAGTGAGAGACGTAAGATGCTCCACACCAGACCAGGTGGTCCCCCTTTCTTCGGAGTGAAGAGTGGGTGACCAAGGCAAGGCTACGTGGTGCTCCGACCAGATCTTTCTCGAGGAGATGGATGCCTCTACCCAGATCAAGCGGCTGTAGGACACCCCTGTAAGTCTACCCAACTACCCCCAAGTAGTGGCAGATGATTTTTCTTTCTTGTAAGAGTAACATAGAGGCTGGGAACGGGGCATAGAACAGCTAAAGTCCCAGAAAGGTACAGCCACCCTCGGCACCCGGGGTGAATCGCTGCTTTGTGGCACGGCCTGTTGCCCCTATTGTCGGAGGAAGCTGGAAATAGGAAGAGTATAACCTGTCCGGTGCACTCCATTACAATCTATGTTGGCTCAAGCATAGCAGATATAAATGTTGTGCTTGGAGCCATCCTACACGCTAGTCCTACACATTCATGGAGGAATTAATTCCGTCACCAAACCACCTAAGGGGTCACGTCAATGGTGACTCGGAGCCAGACCCCCGGTTGTCACCAGACCCAACAAGTCACTCTACTGTGACGGCCCTCGCAGCGAGCGAGGCGCCAAAGTGGGGGTCTTGCTCACCTCATAGTTAGGACAGCAGTTCAAGTACATGGCTCATCTTGACTCCAAAGCACTAATAGCATGGCAAAGCATGAAGCCGTCAAATTTAGATTGAGTACTGCTTCTCCTCTAGGAGAATGGTAGGTGTTGGTTGAGAGGAGGCTCCCTCCTTGCCACAAAACAAGGCGAGCGAGAGTATCCCTGTATTGGCCCGCAGCTAGCTGCCTACCTTATCTATGTGCGAGAGATGCAGAAAGGATTTCATAATTTGGAGTAGCGCCACATCCCCTGCGCCAACAATGCGGTAGTAGACAACCTTCCAATAAAAGCCTCCTGCTTGGGCTCCGGCCCCCCGAAGGCACCTTTGAAAGGAAGCTATTGCGTCATACAGACCGGCCTGCCGAACCATGCGAAGGGGGCGAGCCTGGCACCTCAAAGTTAGCAGTCCCGACGGCCCTGCAACCATGGCGCTCGCCAAGGATCGTATGTGTCACCGGGGGCTCCGTGCAACCCGGCGCCCAAGATCCGAAGAGCTCAAGTAGGTCCGATGCATGGATCACAGAGGTCCGGGCCTACTTGAAGGACAATATCCTTCCCCATGAACGTGTGTTCGCTGAACTGATTATTCGTATGGCTAGAAGATACATACTGGTAGATGAAAATTTCTACCAATGTGACGCTGACAGCAATCTATTGCGGTGCATTACCCGGGAGGAGGCTGCGAGATATTCGCAGAGATTCATGAGGGCGAGTGTGGCAACCACTTCGTTCCACACGCTGGCCGGTAAGGCCTTCCGGCATGGTTTTTACTGGCCGATAGCCCGCATGAATGCCGTCGAGTTGGTCAAGAGATGCGAGGCATATCGGTTCTGTGCCAAGCAGATCCACACACCAGTGCAGACGATGCAAGTGACCCTACCGTCATGACCATTAGAGGCATGATGGCTGGGCATCCTGGCGCTGTAGCTTATCAGTGTCAGGGAGCCAGGTGGCACATGCCCCTGGATAAAGCCTCAACCACATTCTGGACGACCGCATCGCCCAAACCACGACCATCTCAATAGGTCTCTGGTAGCCTGTACCCCCCGGAAAGCCGATGCCCACACCCTGCTGAAGGTTCAGAGCGCTGGCTACGGCAAGCTGCAGATAGGGACTGAACTCCCCTAAGGTCCTCGTGTTATCAAGGACCCATAAGAAGTGATAGCCACACTGCTCGGGTGATCGGGTACTTTAGCAATATCTCAATCTTGCGTCCCCTGCTCTTTAGAGGCGCAAGTACCCAAAGTGCGGGAGGCCCGGTTGTCACACCGACTCGGGAAGAATGGTAGCCGGGGTCTAGACGGCAATACACCGAATTGCCCAGACTCCGTAGCTTAGCAGATGACCATAAGCCGAAATGGGGTCATCGAGCAGAGAAAATGCAGCTACACGACATGGTTTATCCTTTTGCACTTAGTATATGTGCAAACCGAAGGACTCCGGCCCATGGGGACCGTAATTCCAAAAGGGGCCACCCTCGGACCCCAAAAGCCGGCACCTCCCGAGGGTCCTGGAGACTAGTCAAACTAAATGAGTCGCCCGACCTCCCGACAACTCGTACAAGGAAACGACATCTACTTTGGCATCAAAGGTCAAGGGGCCTCACGGAAACTGAAAATGGCTCTGCTCACCGGACCCATAGCCAGGCAATTGATAGAGGGGACATCAACAGACCCACCTTTTTTATCAATAAAGAAGTATAGGACGCAAAAGACAAAAGAAAGATATAGAGGTCAGGGCCTGCCTAGGACTCGTCCTCACCATGACTAAATTGCTCTGCAACGAGGGCTCCTAAGTCTTCGACCTCACACCGAGCTGCCGCCTCCCTCACAGCGATGGGGCCTTGGATGACTGGCTCCAGGGAAACACTGGGGCCCCAACTTCGGAAGCAAGTCAGCACGTGTGTTGCCACCTCCTTAGACAGGGCCTTGCCCTCCTCCTCCTCCAGCTGGTCGGCTACAACGCCCTCCAATGCTGCCATCTTCACACCGGTAGAGTCAAGCGCAAGGAGCGCTTGGCTCATCTCCTGCGAAGGCTTGCCAGCACGCACCGGGCTGAAGCCGAAGGGCACCAGTGCTGACTCGGCATGGCCAAAGAAGTCCCAAACTTGCTGGACATCCGTGCGTGAGGCCTGGAGCTCTTTAAGCTCACGATGTACCACTGTCAAGGCTGTTGCGTCGCTTTCAGAGAGCTTTTTCTCCCGGCCAACCAACGCCGCCTCCTGGGCATCAATCCCATGGGCGCGGTGCCGCAGTCTCTCCTTGCGGAACGAGGCTTTGAGTTCTGTAGTCATGAGGTCCTGGCGCTCCTTCATTTGCCTCTCCCGCTCCGCGTTCAGAGAGGCCTGCTGACGGTCTAGGTCATCGGCCCGAGACTTCAGCTCGGCCTGTCCCCGCTGCAAGCGCAACAAAGATTCCTCCTCTTCCGCTAGCTCACGTTTGCACTCGCCTACTGCGATCTCACCGCTAGCCAGCGTTAGCCGTAGCTCCTCCAGGGTTGTGAGGCGAGAATTAACCGCCTGCTGGGCCTCGTTGGCTTCTGCCTAGAGCTTACGGGACTGCTTGCCTAACTGATCGACCAAGTCCCGCTGCTAGATGATCAGTTCCTGCTCCTCCTGCAGACGAGCCTCCTGCGACTCCAACCTCCTCCGTGTTTCACGGGTTCGGAAGTTGAGCAACCTTTCCCAACCACTGAAAGGCGCTCCTCCTGCTGCTGAAAGGGTAAAAGTCCCAAAAACTTGTAAATGCAAAACTTGAGTTGTGAATAAAGTTGAGTTTAATTTTAAGAATTGGGACTTGCAAAAACTTTCATAAACATGTAAATATGGTCCTGTGCAAAAGGAGTTTAAATTAGTCTTTGAACTAAATGGTTCCCTTTAATCATAAGGTGGCCGTTTCCAAAATGAGGGTTCCAAGCTGTTGGTTCAAAACTCTCATTTGCAGGGGCCAACTCAAGAATCAGGTGGCATATTCAAATTCTTCAGGTCCAAATTATGAGGAAGGCAAATTTTGAGAAAATTTGGAGGTGCTTTGATATGTTTATCCAAGAGACTTGTGAATTTTCCTTGAAATTTGAATTCAAATTTGAACTGAAGTACACCATGTCAAAATTTCAAACAGCTTTGGAATTTGAGCTCTTCAGGGATGAAGTTTGCACTGTGCCAAAAATGGAGATATTTGGGAGAGCAAAACAGTGGGCCCCATTGTCATTGAGAGGGGGGGATGACTTGCTGCCTAAGTCTCAGCTCTGTTTCTCGGTTCACACACGAGCTCGGACCGAGCCATTGCAAGCCACCACCGTGCTGCCGACCGAGACCCATGGAAGCCACCTCCTTGTGAAAATTTCTCGCGCTGGCGACCTTCTCAGCGTTCCACTCACGCCCTCATCCGCTCACGAAGCGCACGGTTCGTTCACCAAACCGCCACACCGAGCCCCCCCCCCCCCCCCAGACAGTTTTCTGCCGTCGCCTCTCTGCTCCAATCAAACGCCGGCAGAAGATCGCACAGACCGCCTTCCCGAGCTGAAAAACAGCAACGCCGGGTCGCCTTACACCTCCTCAGCGCGACAGACCACAGTCCCCAGCGTTTTTCCCCACTAGGACAGCTCCCCGGCGGCGACCTAAAGCAACCGCGAACCGGTGTGCGCGTGGACAGCCACCACCGGGAACTTTCACGCCCGAGCAAGGACACCCCCAGAAACGCTGTTGAACCATGCTGCTCACCTCCAAATCACAAGCAAAGCCGTGGGCTACCGGGTGAGAATTTGGGAAAACTTTGCCGGCGGCCACAAAACGACGTTCCGGTATGAAATCTCAAAATTCCCGCTCAATTCTAGTCTTTAGTTCACTAAACTGTGCACAAAGGATCTAGACTCGATGGCGACCCAATCCCCTTCACAATCTTAGCTTGAAACCCAGTGTTAGCGGCCCATTTCAAGCTTTCCGTTCGGCGGCCATGGCGGGGATGCGCGGGCACACGGTGACAACCGGGTTACCGCCGTTTCCGAGCCATGTTGAAGCCTTGCCGAGCTAGCCTGACCTCCACTTATTCTTTAGAGCGAATTCTCTGAACCTTTGGCGGTCTAGGATGCTCGGACCACGGCGCCGAAGTTGCATCGAAGCCTTTGCACGCCGCCGACCTAGTTCCGAGCGCTTATAGCGTGTGCCGACCCCCTAGATGAGTTTCCCGTCCCCAAAAACCCCCGGGCGGTGAGTAGCAGGCCGTGAGGTGGCTGAGAAGTCGGGTCAGGCGAGGTCACCGCCGCGCCAGCGGGGGGGGGGGGGGGGGGGGGGGCGAAGCGCGCGGGAAAAGGGGGTCAGAAGGAAGAAGAAGCTTCCGGCCCCACCGGTTAGTGGCTGCTGTGGTAAACTGGAATTTGCTGTGGCAAGTTGATCTGTTGTGTCTACAGCCTGAGTAGCTGTGGACCACGGTGTGGCTGCATCAAGGGATTGACACGTGTACCAGGACCCACGCTCAGAGTTTGAACATTTCCCGATTTATTTAAATTCCTAGATTCAGTTCAAAATTTAGAACCTCATAACTTTTGCTAGGAAACTCCAAAATTAGTGATTCAAATTGGGTTGGATTCTGGATGAAAACCTCTATCAAGATATGCAACCTAATTTGTATGAAAATCAATAGAAAATTCTGGAAAGATCTTTAAAGCTTTTCAGCAAAAGAATTTTAGAGGGAGTTTGGTTCATCAAAAATCCTCAAATTTTGCCAGAATATTCCTTAGGATGTTAGGACACTCCTGTAAAAGTTTCAGCTCAATTGGAGTTGATTTAGATGGGATAATTCTGAAATCAAATTTCTGAGTTCAAATGAATACAGAAAACAATTTCAGAGAATTTCCAAAACTTGGAAATTCAGTTCTAGAAAATTCTTAGCTCCAAAAATTCTAGGAAAATTCAGGCATACTCTCTGAGCTATGTTTGAAATTGTAATTCACTTGAATTTGCATGAAAGTGCAAATTTATTTAGAATTAATTCCTTTTCGCCTAAATGGTTAGGGAATTGTTCTGAGTGATCTACTCAGTGAAAAATTCTAAATTTTGGTCCAAATGACTTTCTTGTGACTAGAAACTCACATGAAAAATTTCAGCTCCATGGGAGTCCTGGATCAATACTGTCCTGTTTAACCTATAGATGATCAACACACACAAGTGATGAAAAATACTTATCACTTGATCATAGTGCTTAGCCCCAAATCCCAAACCACTAGCATCAGTGTCATTTTAAATTCTTAAACAGAGTTCCAATTTTAAACTTGTCTTTAGCACTTGTTAGCAAAAGTTTTACAATTAGACCTATATGCATGACCATAACGTGTAGTGATTAAACGTGGAAAAGTGGAGGGAAAGTGAAGCTTGGATCAAGGAGAAAGAAGGCAGTGATTAAGCTTCAAGACATTAGCAACTAACTCCACAATTATCTGACGTGAGTCACCTGCAAAACCAAGGCAAGCTCCGGTTTGCATTTAAGTTGTTTTATAAAGTTTTTCATTTGTTCATTTCTATGGGTCAAAGTTTGCATGTGCATTAGGTCACGGATGTTTTACACTCCACCTGCATAACCAAAAATGAAGCCTGGAGTCAAGGGTAGAGTATAGTTTCCTGCTGTAAAAGGTTGCCGTGCTAAATAGGTTATGACATCCGGTAGAAGACGAGTAGTTGGAATCTACTCGCGAGCTATAGTTTAGGATTACTTAAGTGTGGTTGGAAAAGAGGCAAACTAAAGTTTACATTTCTAAAGATGAGACCGGGCAGGAGGTTTAGGCAGCGACAAGACGAGGTCTTGGTCGAGTATCTCTTCCTGTGTCGGTTAAGGACCGAAGCGTGTGCGGCCCTGGGAGCAAGTATTGAGTTGTGTACCGGATGCTTACTGCTATATGGGAACCAGGAAACCGATGTACCAGGTTCACTGGATTGTAGAGGCATACCACATCGTCTTGTTAGACCTATGAGCCCGAGACGGCGCGACCAGTTCTACAGTCGAGTGTCCCGCGAAAGGTTGCCACATACGACGTAATGAATGACGCCAGATTTGGGTCTTCAGAGGCGGCCATATGTGTCGAGTTATCCGGGTAGTGTTTGATTCGAATCACCGTCCCTCGCGGTTATGAGTACCGCTTGCTCACTGCGCTGTGACGTAGTAATCAAGTTGTGTGGAAACAGTTTGCAAAAGTTTTATTTGCTGCTATGATTATGGTAAATTGCATGAAAACCCTGATTGAAGTAGAGATAGAGCAAACTAAAGTTATTTTCCACCTTGGGACAAGTAACATTGGAATAAAGTGTTTCTTATTTGATTGTGGAGTTCCAATGTTGCTGGCGCAAGGTCACTACTATTATGGCTAAAATCTGAAAGTTAAGGATGAACTCGTTGGCGAGTCTTTTCGCCAAGTACAGGATTAGGTCTTAAGTTACCCTCATGTAGAGTTGCATGCTCTAGGAGAGACGGTTAAGTCTTGCTGAGCCTTTGTGCTCACTCTTGCTACATGAGTGGTTTTGCTGGTAAACTTCGACGCTATAAAGAAGGTTGTCCGGTGAGACTCGGGAACTTCCGAGTCATGTATCACATGGAGAACCTAGCCGCTGCCCCGTCTTCGTGTTGCTAGCGAGAGGAGTCCGTGGGCTGGACCTCCTCTTGAGTGCTCATTAGTTATTCGACGTGAGTTATTTGTAGTCTTCCGTTGTAGCTAATTTATGTAAATTATTTATAAAGAACATTTGTAAGCTTCCGCTTTGATTTATGTAATACAGTTTTCCTTATATGTGTGCTGTTGGGTGCCGCATAACACGGCACCACCCAATGCGATTCCCGAGCGAGCGGCACGGCCCCGTGATCGGGGTCGGGCCCTCTCAGAAAGGCTTCCCGCCCCTGATCCAGCGCTAGCTGAACTCGGCGGAGGCTTTCCTAAGCCGTGGCCACGGCCTCAGACAAGAGGACCTGCTCGACACGTACCATAGCCTCCCTAGCACCGTCCTCCGGGATATCGGTACCTGTCGAAGCGCGCACCGAGACGTAGGGACCCAGGAAAGCTTCATCTTGACCCTCGGAAGGAGGCAGGTGGGCTTCCGATAGGGGAACACTACCCCCCCCCCCCCGGAATAGGGGTCGCAGCGTCTGACACGCCCCCGTCTCCGGCAGGAACGGGTTCGCCGCCATGTACCGGTGAGGCCTCGTCGGCCTTAGCCGGCCCAAAACCAGGTCCCGGAGCCAGGACCGACGGAGTTTTCTAGCTGGGGTCCGCCGCATCAGGAACCGTCGATGAGATATATGTAGAAGGGACAGGGGGCGTGAACGTCGCCGGCGCCAGAGGGTCCGCATCTTGGGCCGGAGCAGTTGCAGAAGCTATCGGTGGATCGCTAGACATTCGGGACACTGGAGCGCTTCCAGAAGCACCTGCGGATGGAGCTCTGCATAAAAGATGGGGTCAGCAGATAACATCGAAGCATAACCAAAGGCAGCAAGGGTTGGCATCATATGATCTACCTGGGGCCGGCGAAGATCCGTGAAACTGCTCAGAAGCGTTTGCCTGGGCCTCCGGAGCCAACGGACCCCCCGGACGATGCCGACCTCTTCATTGACATCGGAGGCGAAGGAGCTGCAGGCGACCCCTCTGTGGGTTTGGTTGCAGGACCAGCCGTGCTGCCGTCGGCCTCATCCTCCAGTTCAACCACAATGGGTGCCACGGGACCGGGTGCTGAGATAAAGGTTTCGTCTGCACGCATCAGACTCCGCTTCTTCCCGAGGGAGCTGGGTCATGGGGCCGCTAGCTCTTTCCATTTTTTCCTGTCCACCATTGAGGTAGAGGGGATCGGGATCGTGGAATTCGATGCGGCAGTGCTTGGAGCAGCAGGGACTGAAGCAGGTGAGACAACCCTCTCGTCGCTCGCTCCAGTCACCCCATGGATTGCTGCACCCCGTAAAGCGTCACAAGCCTGCCGGGGAGCGATGTTGACGTCTTCCAGCATCGGCATCGACTTCAGGAGTTGTGATCTTAACTCTTGGTCCATGAATATGGGTAAGCATGACGCCGTTGGGTTGACAAGATCGTCGGAGGCCCTGCTGTTTCCAATATCGACGCACAACCTCGCCAACATGGCGTCTAGGAGCTCCGCCTCGAAGTTGGACCCGGGGCACACTCCAAGCGAGACGGGTCATTCTCACTAGAGTACATCCAGGCCACGCGGCAGCGACACTGGAGGGAAGCGATGCACCGACCCAGGAAGTCAGGGGAGTAGGTGTCCTTAAGGCGGGGCATCCTCTCCCAGCTATTCCGTGTGGATAAAGGAGGGTAAGTCGATGGTTCCAGCCGGTCGTGGGCGTCAGTCTTCACAATGACCCAGTCATCCCTCGAGTTCTCCCACTTACTGCGAGACAGGGAAGAGATGTGCATCACCAAGGACCTTGTGCGATGCTGGAAGTGGTAGGCTCCCAGGGAGCTCGAGCTCCTCCCTAATGATAACGGGACAAAGAACACACGAAATAGTCACACTGATGGCCGCACCCCCACGAACATCTCGCAGAGGTGGATGAAGATTGACACCAGCACGAGGGAGTGCGGCTTGAGGTGCTGTAGCTGGAGCCCCTAGAACTCCAACAAGGCTAGGAAGAAGGCTGAAGCTGGAAGGGCAAGACCCGCCAGCATGTACCCGGTGATCACAACGACTTCACTAGGCTGAAGGTCTAAGAGGGGGAGGGATCCGCAGTGAATCCTCCCATCGTATTGAGGCGCCTACCAACCGATAAGGCGCCTCACGTGTCCCACATCGGCAACACTTTGGAGACGAGACTCTCCGAGGTTCGACATCATGGAGCGAGAGGAGAAAGCGAGAAGATGAAGCGAAAGAAGGAAGATGGAGGAGAAGACTCCTGCTACCCGTAGAGTGTCTCTTTATTCGCCCAGATCCCTCGAGAACCGCCAATTGAGACGTGCCTGAAATAATCGCTCCTGCGTTGACCGAACCGTCGGGAGCAGAGGTACGGGGCCCGCTCGACAGCTAGTGTGAGCAAGGGGCAGCACGGTGAAGGTAGAGAAAAGTGATTCCGCGATAAAGCCTGACAAGAGAGGGAGCGGGGGTCATGCAGGGAACCGAGGCGGACAATGCAGCAGTTGCATCAAACGTGCACCCCACGACCCTCCAGCAATGAAGGAATGCCTGTTCGTGATGATAGGGAAGTCTCTTTGACCGGAGGTAGGCAACCTCTTCGTCTCCCAGGAACGGCCCTCGCCCACTACGAGGGAATCACGTCGTCGCCTCATTCCCAAGAATTGCAAAACCAAACCCATGACGCGGAAAAGATAGGGGCCCCAACTGCGGGCTCAATATCTCCCCCGAGATGGGCTCAGGGGCCACTATCGGGACCCTGCGAACCAAGTACCCTCGCGTAGTGGGTAAAAAGCACCTGGGCCCCGACTTCCCGGCTTAGGTGGGACCCAGCACAAGCCACATGCTCTGGGCCGCATGGGCTGCCCCAGAGTTGCAACATATCCTCAGATCCTAAGCCTAATTACCGGCCAACGGTAGCTCAGGAGCTGACGCGTGTCCAGTAGTGTTGGACCCCTCCCTCCACCTAGGAGGGCGTCGGCACTACCACGTGCCTGGGGCCTCCAAGCCACGTCCCCCAACCGGGAGGGCCCCGGAAGTGCCACGCGTTCTGCTGCTTCGGATCCGACCTCCAGCACGGAGGCCTCCGATGTTGCCGTGTGGGCAGCAACTCCGAGAAGTACCTTCCCCCTAGGGGAGGCTCCGGATGTACCACACGTCCTGCAGCTCCGGATCCGACCTCCAGCTTGGAGGCCTCCGGTGCTGCCATGTGGACAGCAACTCCGAGAAGAACCTACCCCTAGGGAGGCTTCGGATGTGCCATGTGTCCTGTAGCTTCAGATCCGACCTCCAGCGTGGGGGGACTCCGGTGCTGCCGTGTGCCAAACAACTCCGGACCGCCCACTACTCCTCAAGACGGCTCCGGTGGAGACGCGTGTCTCGGGGGCCATCCGTCTGCACATCACTCCGACGAGCAATGGGCAGATGGCCAAGGAGTAAAGAGGAAGGAGCCCTGCCAAGCTAAGCATTGAAGGCTCGCGCCTTCGCGAGAAGCATGGTGCACGACGCACGCCTCCAACCCCCGTTTGCGCAACATTACTGTGAAAGACAGGGCGGCGAGGCGTGACGACACATCAGTGCCGCCCAACGGCACAGAGCCGCGTGTCAGAGCGAGGAGACACGGCGACAAGACAGTGACTTCATCATCACCGGCTATCCGGTCAGAGGTGCCAGACGTGTCAGGCGGCGCACCTTAACTCCACCACTAGTGACAATGCATGTAAATACCTATAGTTTATGTATGGGCAACAGATAACCGTGGGGCCACATGTCGGGCCCCAAGCCAACTTGTAACTATCCCGGCCTTGGGCTATAAAAGGACCGGGGCAGCCCCCGGGCAAAGGGTTCGCGACCCAGCCAACTCACCCTCATACGCGAGCAAGCAATACACCAAGCACCCCCGTGGACGTAGGGTTTTACGCTTCGGCGGTCTGAACCGCGTAAATCTTATTGTCTCTCTCTCGCCATTGCGCTCAGACCTTCGAGTTCCACTAGCCCCACCGAAAAAAGAACCTCCACGGGCTGCTTCCGAGCAGACCGGGGGAAGTGTCGCAGAAAACACATTGACAAGGCCCATTTAAATTGTCATTGCCCAACTGCATGTAATGTCTTTGCGAGTCTATGACTGAATTTTTTATTTTGGCACTATTTATTAATCATTTAATATTAATAGCCTACCAATTTTTTTACCAAAGTAACCACCCTGTTGTCCGCGGGATGGACGATTTGTCCACGTGGATAACAAATCGTCCACGCCGTGGACGACAAGGTGCAGTTATCCACGGCGCGGATGACTTCTACCCACTTGGTAGACACGTTGGCCCAACGGTCCCGTGATCGTTGGACCGACGTGTCCTGTCATCCACGCGGTGGACGACTCCTTGTCGTCCGCCGAGCGGACGACGGGTTGTTTTATATAACCCTCCCACCCTGGCTCCTTCCCCCAGACCTCCTCCCCATCCAAACCAACCAAAGAGATAAAGAGAAGAGAAGAGGAAGAGAAGAAAAGAAAACAGAAAAACTAGAAGATATAAAAATTTAAATATAATTTGGAATTTAAAATGTAGTTACTTTAATTAGGTTTAGATTAATTTTCATTGTATAATCTGTAGTTTAGGGTTTATGATTTACTTTAGTTTTAACGTAGTTTAGGGTTTAGTTTAGTTTGAATTAGGGTTAGTTTGAATTTAGCGTAGGGTTAAGGTTTAGTTTAGTTTGGATTTATGTTTAGGTTAGTTTAAATTTAGTTTTATGTTACTTTTTAGTATATTTTAATATTTAGCTTAGTTCAAATTTAGTATAAGATTTATGAACTTTTATGTTTAGGTTAGTTTGAACTTAGGGTTTAGTGTTTGTTTGAATTTAGTATAGACTTTTATGTTTAGATTAGTTTTAATTTAGGGTTTAGGGTTCAGTTTGGTTCGAATGTAGTGTTAGGGTTTACGGTTTAGTCTGAGTTTATGTTTAGGTTAGTCTAAATTTAGTTTTATTTTAGTTTTTAATATGTTTTTATGATTTAGCTTAGTTTGAATTTAGTATAAGATTTAGTTTCGGACTTCTATGTTTAAGTTTTGAATTTAGTTTTAGATTACTTTTTAGTATCTTCTTAGCATTTAGCTTAGTTTGAATTTAGTATAAGATTTATGTTAGACTTTTAGGGTTTAGGTTATTTTTAATTTAGTTTTTATTATGTTTTTAAGATTTAGCTTAATTTAAATTTAGTATAAGATTTAGTATTGGACTTTTATGTTTAGGTTAGTTTGAATTTAGTTTTAGGTTACTTTTTAATATATTTCTAGAATTTAGCTTAGTTTGAATTTAGTATAAGATTTAGGTTAGATTTTTAGGCTGTAGGTTATTTTTAATTTAGTTTTACGTTGGTTTTGGTAATTAGAAGAATCATAGTAGAATTGTTTTTAGACCGCTCTAACTCTCAGTTTTAGCGTTTTAGCCCCTACTATTAGCTGTAAATGATGATTATGCCCTTGGAATATTAATGTAAATGTAAAAACACCCCTGAACACCAAGTTTTTACATATAACCCCCTGAGCATTATTGTTTTAAAATTTTAGTGCATAGCAAATTAGGCAAAACACCCCCTATAGCTATGTTTTTATTTTCCTTATATTAAATATCAATTTTTAATTTCTGTATTTATATTTTATAATACTACTAATGTATGTTAATGTTAAATACAAAGTACCATCATCATGTATACGAATGTTGTAATGAACATTATCTTAAGTTAAAAAGTTACGTACGTTAATAATTTTTTCGTAGCTACAAATGTTGTTGTTTCATTTGCCAGCAACTGATGAACTCTACGTTTCAATGACTAAAAAGTTAATATATTGTAAACCAGCGGTCATGGCTGCAGGTGATAGTGGCACTTACAAGCTCTTGGACGCTCAGTTCGACGCTCGACATCACTCCTACTTGAGCAGTTTTCGAGGAGTCGAACTTAACACGTTGCGGCCGAGACTGTCGAAGACGTTGTTGCACCTGGACGACAATGGATTGACTGGTACATATGTTTTTCAATTAAATAGTTCAAATATTATTAGATGGTTTTGTATTAATTTAATATTTTATAATGCAGTTTAAGTGCAGCGGGTCTCCTACCACCGTGTAGTATGTTGGAGCCCCAGATAATGGAACAATCTAAACAAAAGTCCATGCGACTAACCTACGACCGTTCCCTGCTTACTTCGTTGGTGGACTGATGGACACCGGAGATACACACTTTCCACATGCCTCGTGGGGAGATGACGGTGACGCTACAATACGAGTACTAATTGTTAGGTCTTACACTCGCAGGGTAGGCAGTCTTTAGGCCAGACTTCACAAACGACTAGCGTGAGGATCTGGAGACTCGTTTCTCTAGCGTCGTATCTCACCCGAGGTACACTGAGAGGAACGGTGCGATAAGACCGATTCCAGAGAGACAATAGCACGGTGCGCCGAAGACTTGGTTGCAGCAGTACGAATTAAGTTTATTTGGATTTTAATATTATTCATTCATGAGTAATAATTGTAATAATACATATATTTCTTTGTTGTTCGTTTTAGCCCGAGAACATCCACCTGGACGCAAATGAGTATACTATCTCTACACACTTGGAGGCGTATCTTCTGTGGCTTTTGAAGCGTCCCGACCCATAAGATTGGAACTAAACATGTAATATTATGCCAGAAAAAGAGTTCGGTACATAATATTACAATACAAGTGGAACCACAACCATACAAAGCTTTGTTACAACGGCATACAATTTAGTACAGCAATAATAAGAACTAACATAAGGATGACTAACGATATAAACACATGGACGACTAGCTCCTCCTTGTACAAGGTTTCACGGTAACACCTTGGGTGTGGATGCGACCCTACTCAAAACCCTTCGGGTTGAAGTCAGAATCCTCTGAAGATATCAACAACAGTTGAGTACAAAAGTACTCAGCAAGCTCCACCTCGCCCTTTAGGAGGGGAATGAAACAAACATAGATGCAATGCACAACAATAAGATTGATGCAACCTAATGCAACTAAATGCAACCAAATAACTCATCTAGAGACATATCTCACCTCATTCTCACAACATGTGGCTTCCTAGTTGTTACGACCACACCATAACCTGTCCTATGCCGAGGACATGGCCGTCCGAACGGATTCTACGCTCTACAGAGGTTGTACGTTGTACCCACACACACGGACCATCAAAGATAGCCCGTCATAACCGACACCTAGTCGAAACATTACCCAGACCAGTCGTCCCCAACCCAGTGTCATGACTTATCAATATCATCTCAATTTTCACTCATAAATGCATATCTCTCTCTCTTTCCACCGTGGACGACTGTCGGGCTAGCCACCGGGGTTAGGCTAAGCCCCGCCCATATAGGGTCATGTGGTCGTACTGAAGAAAGTTAGGTGAGATGTTAAAACAACTCGGTCCTTAAGGTGCACCAGGGCAGCATCCATACTAAAACCACGAGCCTATCATCTTGATAGTACTCGCTGTAAGTCTACCATCATGGTAGCGCTTACACCAACACTAACCCTTATGCCCCGGTCTCAACTCATGCTCTCCCCAACCGTGCAATATAAACAGGGCAACCTCATCATGCATAATCTCATCATATCAATATGCTGCAAACGGAGAAACTAGTATGTTTACACTCTATCACTCGAATAACTCATGCTCAACAATGCAAAGGCCTAATCTACCGACCACAATGGATGAACCTCACATAGGAGCAATATGATCAAAAAGGGGGTGATGGAACTTGCCTTCGCTACCGTTTGCAGCGTCGTGCTCTTGGTCACTTGGCTCCCCTGGGTTCTCTTCCGACACTGGTTCTACACCGCGCACAAGCAAACATACAAACAAAGCAAATATACATCATTCAGACTTGCTTGCACTAACTATATTATCATATTATACGATTTTATAAGAAGAATCGGATTAAGTGATCTTTGTGTGTGGGTGAGATCTGGTCTATGTCCAATCAAGGGGTTGCTTAGGGTTGGGCTCAAATCAACGAGAGTAAACGGGGGGAGGCTGGCCAGAGAGTAAGAAATCAAACGCCAAGGCTATGACTCACTCGATTAAGCTGCCGATTTTGGGTAGGGATATAGGAAGTAGAGCAACTTCATGGCGGGGTGGCCATGCCACGGGGTGGTCGCGGCCAAACCCGAGGATAGGGAGAAGGGGGGATGACTCGGGAAGAAGAGTGGAGGTTGGGGTGCTCACCTTGGTCGTGGCTTGGCGGGGCTCGGCGGGGCGGGTTCCTCATCGGAGATCGATGTTGGGAGAAGACGTGAACGCCGGTGCTCAATGGGGCGGGGGACAAAGTGAGCTCTCGAGCCCCTTTTATAGATGAAGGGGGAAGGGATAGGGATGGAGGAAGGAGAGGTAGGTGAGGTGTAAATAATGCAGGTTCCAGGAGCTTCTCGTGGAGTGGATAAGGATGGGGGGAGAAAGTGATATGTGAGGGGTGGTTCCTGAAGCTTCTCGTAGAATGGATAAGGATGAAGGAGGAATGGGTATGTGGATGGGTGATTCCGGAAGCTTCTCGTGAAATGGATAAGGATGGAGGAGGAAGGGGTATATGGGGGGTGATTCCGAAAGCTTCTCGTGGAATGGATAAGGATAAAGGAGGAAGGGGTATGTGGGGGATGATTCCAGAAGCTTCTCGTGGAATGGATAAGGATGAAGGAGGAAGGGGTATGTGGGGGTGATTCCAAAAGCTTCTCGTGAAATAGATAAGGATAGAGGAAGAAGGGGTATGGGAGGGGTGACTCCAGAAGCTCCTCGTGAAATGGATAAGGATGGGGGAGGAAGAGGTGGCTGATGTGTGGTTCTAGAAGCTTCTCATAGAATGGATGAGGATGGGGGAGGAAGAGGAAAAAAGGGTTTGCCTTTAGGCAAAGGTAGAGGGGTGGCTGCACCAGTTTCGATGAAAGGCATATCTGAAATCGACGAAGAGTGTGCGTTACAGACCTACCCCACTTAGGATGAATCTCGTCCTCGAGTTTCGAGTGGTCTGCAAAGAGATGGCGGAACTCTGTCCGCAATGCATCTTCTCTTTCCCAAGTAGCTTCGGCCTCCGAGTGTCTGCTCCACTGGACCCAACAAAGTGTGATGGTGTTTCTCCGTGTCCTTCGGGTGACTGTTTCCAAGATCTTTACTGGCACCTCCTGGTAGCGCAGATCATCTTGCAGGTCTAGGGTTTCTTGTGCCACCTGTTCCTCGGGAACCCGTAGGCATTTTCTTAGCTGTGACACGTGGAAGACGTTGTGCACGCTTGACATTTCTTTGGGTAGCTGAGTCTCATACGCTACTGATCCTACCCTTTTTAGGACTGAGAAAGGGCCGATGTACCGTGGTGCCAACTTCCAAACGTACTTGGAATCTACGCGTGCCACAGATAGGAGATACTTTAAGGTACACATGATCTCCAGCTTGGAAACTGAATTCACGCCTCCTCTTATCTACGTAGCTTTTCTGACTTGATTGGGCAGCCATGAGATTCGCTCGAATCTCCGCTACCTTGTCCTCTGCTGCCCGTATGAAGTATGGTTGCTCCACAATACGGTCCCCAACTTCTTACCACATGAGCGGGGTTTGACACTTCCTTCCATAGAGGGCTTCATATGGTGACATCTTGATGTTGGCCGGATAACTGTTGTTGTATAAGAACTCGGCATACGGTAAACTATCTTCCCAATCCTTGCCGTAGGTGAGAACAACGGCCCTCAACATGTCTTCCAAGATTAGGTTGATCCTCTCTGTCTAACCACCCGTCTGAGGGTGATATTCTGAACTAAAGCCCAACTTGGTACCAAGTGCCTTTTGAAGACTCCTACAAAACCTTGACGTAAACTGAGTACCTCGATCTGAGACTATCCTCGAGGGTACTCCATGTAGTTTCACAATACGGTCTATGTACAACTTGGCCAGCTTACTCCCATTGTAGGTAGTGCGCATAGGAATAAAGTGTGCAACCTTAGTCAGACGGTTGACCACTACCCACATGGAGTCATTACCATTCTTGGTCCTTGGTAGGCCAGTGATGAAATCCATTCCTACCTTATCCCATTTCCAAACGGGAATCGGTAAGGGTTGTAATAGGACACTCGGCTCTTGATGCTCATGTTTGACCCTTCTACACACATCACAATAAGCCATGAATTTGGCTATGTCACCCTTCATGCCAACCCACCAATATTTCTGCTTAATATCCACGTACATCTTTGTGGCTCCAGGGTGGATAGAGTAGGTAGAGTTATGAGCTTCATCCATGATCGTATTCCGATAGTGACCTTGTGAAGGCACACACAACCGTTTCTTGAACCACAATATTCCATCTCTATCAACTCTAAAATCTGGTGCCTTGCCTTCACCGGTTTGTTCCTTGATCTTCATTTAGTTTTCATCCTCCTATTGAGCCTTCTTAATTTGGTCATCTAGGATAGGGTGGACGCTAGGGTTGTGTTGTAGGAGTGAGGTACAAGACTTAGGTTCAACTTCATCATCTTCTCGCCTAGTTGTGGTACTTGAGTCACCAAGTGATGACAGTATGCTTTCCTGTTGAGAGCGTCTGCCACAACATTTGCTTTACCCAGGTGGTAGTGGATCTCCACATCATAATCCTTTTATTAGTTCCTGTAAGGGCCTCAGTTTTTGACACACATTTGTAGTGTTCATCACCACACCACACACCTCATGTGAGGAAGGATGATGAACACAAATGAAGAGCAAGTAACAATTATCAACATGCTCATTAGAGAACAAACTCACATATTGCAAAGTGGTATTTCCCACATGTGATATAGATGGGCTGGACATATGAAAACTCCTACACTTTGCTAAGGATGTCCATGCCAAGTTTCACCCAAATTCAAAACCTTTTTGAGGTCATTTTGGGTATAGTTAGAAAGAGGGCAGTTTGAAACCATATTCAGATTCAAACTGTTTTTATCCCATGAATTTAAAAGTGGGAGGCATATTCTTATTCAGCACATTTTTGTGAGCTCACACACCAATTTTCACTCCATTTGGAGTTGATCTTGACATGAGCTAAGTGGGACGAATTCAAACTTTATTTGAATTCAAAACTGAACTTGTGCTGAAATTCACTCAAACCAAACCCAATTTGAATCCTATTCAATTCAAATGGCTCAAGGGTGAATAATTTGAATCACCAGGGGTATTATGGGGTTCACTGTTCACTACAGTGATTAGGAGTAAATTTCAGAGGTTAAAACCCCGGGTGGGACCCACATGTCATAGAGGGAAGAAGGAGAAACTTGCACCCAAAGTCAGAGTCTCGGTGGGAAATTCCACCGAGCAGCTGTCGGCTGTGCCACCGAGCAGCTACCGGCACCACCAGCTGCTTCCCTCTCCGCGCGCTGGCGCCCAGGGCGGCTTGCTCGCGCCCCCACGCGACCGGCACCGCCTCAGCCGAGCAGGAGTCAATCGGCTTTATCTTCTCGCGGGCAAACCCGAGCAGCGGCATTGTTTCTCGCCGCAGCTCTCTGCTCAATCGGGAAAACCAGCAAAACAATCTCCTTCATTCCTAAGCTGCTAGACAGCCACCGGAGGTCGCGCACCACCCTCCCAACGCCTGGACCACCGGGTTTCGGCCCCTGTTCCCGTGACCAACGACGACCGCCGCAGTTTAGCTGAAGGACGGCGATCGGTCTCACGCGGGCAGCACGCTGCAACCACTCCCACGGCCGAGCAAGGGCGGCAACAGGAGCGCACGGACTCCACACTGCTTCCACCTGAAGCTCAAGCCACGCCGTGAACTCTCGCCGGCGAATTCTCAGTTTTTGCTCCGGCAACCTTAAATTGAGCTTCAGGTACGGTTTCTTTAAATTCACGCTCTATGATCTTTCGGAGGTCATCAAATCTTGCACATAGACGCTGGACTAGCCGGCGATCAAGTTCCTTTCTGCATCCGTAGCGTGAAACTGTCTAGGAGTGACGAATTTCGAGCTCGATCGAGGGCGGTCATGGCGGGCACGATCGGTCACACGGTGCCGACCCACTTACCGCCATCCCTGAACCCTTTTGATACCTTGTCGAGCTTCCTAGTGGTACACTGATGCTGTAGGGCCGTTTGTTCGAGGTGTTGGCGGGTTTAGAAACCACGGTCGACGATGCTGAACCTCAACCAAGGCAGCGGCACGTCGCTGGGCTATTTCCGGTCACCCTCAGCCAGACCTGACACCACCGACGTGTTCCTCGACGTCGACAACCCCCTGGCGGCGAGTTTCAGCCCATGGAAGGTCCGGCAGCGGCGTGCCGGTGAGCTCCGAGTCTGCTCCGGCGAAGTCGGCGGCGCGGGCGCGAGAGAACGGCGGGAGGAAGACTAAGCCGGCTGGCCCACATGTCAGCGGCTGAAGAATTTAAATCGGGATCGGGTGTGGCCGGGGATCGGCTGTGCTGGCGCGCAAAAACCCTGTGAGCTCCGGTGTGCCGGACACCTCCGCGCTCGACACGTGTGGTACCCCCGGTGTGCCGGACACCTCCGAGCTCGACGCGTGTCCCCGCGAGCCCCGAGGATTTAAACTTTTCCCCGATTTTCAGAATTCTTCCAAACTTCAAATCCTCATAACTTTGGCGAGAAAGCTCCAAATCGAGTGAACCAAATTTTGCTGGATTCAGCTCTCTGAGTAATTTCCAGCAAATCAAGTTTCACTTCATGAAAATCCTTAACTCTCCAGAATTAATTCCTCAAAGTTTAAGCTGTTTGGAATTTTAACTGGAGAATCCTTTTGGAGGAAGATCCTGAAATTTTGTTGGGATGTTCACCAAAATATCCCTGAACGACCATAAAAATTTCAGATCCATTGGAGCTCATTTAATCTGCCTAATGGTGCGATTAGTGAAGCTGTTCCAGAGAAAATAGAAAATCATATCCTTAGTTAGGAACTTCCAAATTAAGTGAGACCAACTCCATTAGAACCCTCTGAAAATCTAGTTTTCAGAAAGTCATAGTTTGTTTCATGAAAATCCCTAGAACACCCTAAGAGTTCCAATTAAGGTCAAGGACATAATTAATTGTGGAGGGCTCAAATGAGCTTTACTGCAACTAAAACTTGACCAAATCTCTGTTTAGGTTGTAACCCAGCCCCAGTAAAAGTTTCACAGTCATTGGGTCTGTCTAGCAAGGGTTATAGACTTCACAACTTCAAACTTAATACAAATGCATTTAAATTGATACATGTATTCCTTCCATCATGTAGTCGCTAAGGTCGAGGAGGAACCCGAAGTCCTAGACTTCGTAACTCCGGAGGAGCAGCTAGCCTACGACCAAGAGCAGCAAGGCAAGCTCCGGTTTGCATTAACCTTTTTACAAGTGTTTATTGTTTTGAGCACATCTTTGAATATTGTTGTGATTCTTTGCATTAGAGTCTTGATTGGAAACCCAACTGCATAGCCAAGAAAACCATGGGTTGGGGTTAGCATTGAAAACCCCGTTAGCTACTGCAATGCTAAGATGGTGTAGGATTCGGTACAAGTCGAGTAGTTGGAACTACTCACGAGCATAGGCTAGAGGCACTCGACTCGGGTAGTGTTAGCACATGAAACACATGGCAAGAAAATGAGACCAAGCGGAGAGTAAGGACAGCAGGACTTTGGGGCCTGTGTGCTGTACCTCCGCTTGTGTCGATTGAGGACCGAGCCGTGTGCGGGCCTGTTGAACAAGCTAGAACAGTACCGAAGACCTACCGGCTATATGGGAACCGGGAAACTGATGTAACTCGGGTAGCTGGGTGTTGAGGCATAGCTGGTCGTTCAGAGGGTAGGTTGAGAGCTCGAGGTGTAAATCGGCTGGTGGCACTGAGATGCGCGTGCAGAGACCTCTTGCTCGGGACGATTGGACCGGTTCAACATTTGGCTAACGGGCGAAAGGTAGTCGCGTACGACGTCCGTGATGGTTGTTGTAGGCAACATCGAGTACGGGCGTACGTGACGGGTTGTTCGGGTAACCCTGCAGGTGTAAATCGATTATAATCGCCGTCCCTCGCGGTCAGTGAGTACCACTTGTTCACTGTATCATGACGTAGAAAGAACAGGCTAGTTACATGTTAAAATGTTGCTGATTGAAAGATGGACTTGATTGCTAATGACTTGCTGTAGTTTAGAGCTAACTAAAGTTCATTTCAACTTTGGGCAAAGTACATGAGAGAAATGTGTTTCTTGTTTGATTGCGGCTCTCTCATGTACCTTAGCGTAAGGTTCTCCACAACCTGCTGCTAAAACTTGAAAGTAAGGTTCTACTAATTAGGCGAGTCCTTGCAAATGATTTTTACCTCATGTAACCCATTACCCTCATGTAGAAGTTCCATGTTTGGGTGAGACGGGTCAGACTTGCTGAGCCTTCGTGCTCACTGCTTGTGTTTGAAGCTTTTGCTGGGTTCTATGAGGAAGGGACTCCCGAAGAGGAGACGGAACCCCAGGAGGGGAACCCCGTCGAGTGGGAGTCGTGCACGCCGCAGAGTTAGTGTGTGTGTGTGCTAGCAAGGGCACGTTCAAGGGCTGAACGTGCACTTGATGCTTAGTCTACGCCCGCGAGTGTAGACTGAACTTATTTTGATGTAAACATGTTCATAACTTGTTTATGTAATAAAATTTCGCTTCCGCTTTGTACCTTTGATGTGTGTTATACGGTGCTGTGCAACGCAGCACCCCTCAGCGTGATCCTAGCTCAACAAGACCAATGGGGTCGTGTCAGCGTGGTATCAGAGCTCGCTTGAGGTTTAACACAGTACAAAGGTCTTCTTTTTCAAAAATCCAGTGAGGAACGAGTTTGTAGCCCGTATAAGGATGTTATTAGCCTATAGAAAGTGGCATATTAACCTATTTGTTATGTCGGAAAATCGTGTATCTCGGGACGTTTATGTCTTGGGGGGTACACGTAAGCGCTGTCCACCAGTGCGCACAAGCTGAAGGGTGGAGCCCCACGGGTGGCAGGTAACCCGACCCGCTTTAGTATCCTCTACGACTCTTCATGTCGTTTGGGGTATTCGAGCAACGTCTGTCCCTGGCGTGCGTGGTGCAACATGGGAGACCCCGTCATGTGGTCTGAAACGTGAACACGTAACTCAAGGCGTGGTTGGCTTGAGAACATCCGGGCGAGTGATGACGGCCGGGTGTACGAACTGTATGGATTCCGGGCTCGGTGTCCAGCCGAGTCTGATGATTGTTTGAGTTTCTGCAGGTAGCCTGACCACGAAACGGTAGACGTGTAGCATCCGTGTGCGAGTGACGTTTAGTGCCACTGAAATAACGAAGCCGGCTAAGTCCGGTATAGGTTTTTCTTTGTGAGGACGTAGTACCGACATAATCTGGTGACGCATCGACGTCACACCCAACTAAATGAACAAATTCATTTAAAACTTGAAAGTTTTGATCCAAAGTAGTAAAACTTGATGAAACTCCTTCCCTTGAACAGGATATTCAAAGTTAACAAGTTTTCAACTTATAGGTTGTTAAGGACAGAGCACTCTGTTTTTAGCTGAATCAAGGCTGAAGTTAATCAGAGGTTAGAGGTTGAGTTCTTTCGAGGTTGGGGTCGTATGATACATTTATGGAAAGCTTTCGAAGAGCTTTACAACTTTTCTGTTGATGTCCAGAGGTGTTTCATCCCTTAACCACTCGAAAAATGCGGTAGAGTTGAAACTGTCCAGAAAACAGGACAGAGTAAAGACTCTCTGTACATTAAGCATAACTTTCTGCTTAAAAATCCAAAAATAGAAAATGAGGTAGTTATGGAAAGCTTATGAGATGGGTTACAACTTTGTAACAGAAAGTTTTGTCATATTAGGAACAGAATTAACTGGGATTCTTGGATCAAATCAGTACCTAAAGCAGGGAGGTGCTGTCCAATTGTTTCCAGAAATTCTGTTAACTTTGACATCTCATAACTTTTGAACCATGACAGATTTTAGGCCAAGCAAATACTTTATGGAAAACTATTGGAGTTAGCTTTAACTTTGATGTTGATCTCCAGAACTGGTTTTGCATTTAGCATGGCCTAAATCAGGTTGAAATGGAAACTGGTCAGGGCTGTCATGAGAACAGCAGATCAGCAGTCAAATTTGTTTAAAATTTGAACTATGTTTCCAAGTTTTATGGGTTCAATGACATGTCTTATGTCATAACTCGATGGTTTACTGTTTAAATAAATATTTGACATTTCTCAAATATATTTTGACAGATGACAGCAGATAAGAAGTTGGAGAACGGGTGGGTGATGTCCCACTGTTCTCACCGTAGCGACTACCCGGAAGCATTGTGGCAAATGCTCCAATATTTCGGGTACAACCAGATGCCGCGATACTTCGCCAAGGAAGAAGGCGAAGAGGGGAACAAGACGTGGACGATCCATGTCGAGGTTCCTGCAGGACCTACACCATCCGGTTGGGTGCCATTCACCGTCACGGTGAGAGGAAGACAACCGGAAGGGATGTGGCAAGTGGCAGCCCATGACACTATGTCACGTTTCTGCCAACTACACGTGCAGGCTATGGAGGGCACTCCATACGCACTCGTTCCGGTGGAGGGACGAGCTCAGCAGGTGTGGGAAGAGAGGTACCTGGAGGCAACGGATCCGAGTTGCCCAATGTACAACCCCGCGGAGGCAAATCTCAGCCTCCAGATGAGGGCGGGAAACGCCGTGATGGACAGCCAAGCTGTTCATACGGAGCATCTCGCCACAAAGCTCAAGGAGAGTACAAGCCGTGGAGATCATTTCGAGAGTGCTCACAGTGCACTCCGCAATGTGCTCCTTCCGATGATCAAGCGACTGAATGAACAACACAATCAGTTGCATCGTCTGAAGAAGGCGAAGAGGAAAAGCCGTGTCGACATCGCGGCATTGCAAGAACTGGTGCAGACCCTAACCCAGCAGAATGAGGACCTTGCTCAAGAGCGGGACGACGCTATTGAGGAAGGACAAGGCTGGGAAGAGGACTACAACCAAGCCATGGACGAGGTGCATGCATTGCAGGACCTCGTACCTCCGGTGTTGGGTATACCGGTGGTCTTGGGTCTTCCAGCAATGGGAGAACCCGGGATGGGAGAAGAGGTGGTAGATCCAGAGACACCAGCAGAGGTACCGGAGGAGGACGACCCGCAGGAGGTCGAGTTCTACTCCGAGTAGGGGGTTGCAGTTGCCAAGTAGGGCAGCTAGGGTAGTGTAACCCAACTTTTGTAATTGGTAACATGTCGTGTAGACAGTAGCGTATGTATGGGTAGTGACAACATGAGCACGACTTCTCGGAGACCCAAGAATAATGTATCTTGTATAAAGTTTATGCTTTATCAATATATGTGAATGTTGTGCAAATTATTCATGTGTCACTTCAATACCTACTGTTGCTTATGGAATTTTAAGTAAGACATGTGCTAATTGCTGCTGTTTTGAATTTCAGAATGACGCGTACTCGTGCCAACCCTGATGTCGGGGGTACTAGCCAAGGGGGAGAGACCTCCCAACCACCTCCCGAGACTCCTCGGGACAGCAGCAGGAACAGCAACAGCAAACACCGCCACTGCCAACGGTTACATTGGCCGACATCGTCGCGGCAATGGCGGGCTCACATCAGCAGCACACGGAGTTGCTGCAAACGCTTATTGCTAATACGTCTCGCCCAGAGAGACGTCAAGACCGTGAGGAGCGTCAGAGCTCCTACTCCGACTTCCTGGCGACTCATCCCCCGGTATTCTCAAGGGCGGATGAACCACTTGACGCGGACAACTGGCTCCGCGCCATAGAGATGAAGTTCGGGCTGCTCCAAATCAGCGAGCAGCGCAAGACTCAGTTCGCGGTCCAGCAGCTCCAAGGATCCGCGAGCGCGTGGTGGGCCAACTTCTGTGCTTTACAGCCCACGGACCGAGTGATGACCTGGACAGAGTTCCGGACGGCCTTCAGGGCCTATCATATACCGCCAGATTTAATGAAGAGGAAGATGCAGGAGTTCTTACACCTGCAGCAAGGGAGCCGGAACGCGCTGGAACACTCCAGAGCGTTCAACGATCTCGCGCTCTACGCGTCGTATCACGCAGATACAGACGAGAAGCGGCGAGACCACTTTTACCAGGGGCTTAACCCGCTCCTGAAGGACAAGTTGGCGATGTTCAATCGCGGCAGCCTCAACGACATCATTGATGCTGCGATTGTTCAGGAGGACTCCGGCAAGGAGTTAGCGGCGGCGGAGAGGAAGCGAAGCGCGCCGCAGAGCAGCGGATAAGGAGGCGGTCCTTCTCAGAAGTTTCGGATGGTGAATCGCCCACCATCAGGTCCACGCTGGCAGCCACCACAGCGGTCGATGCCGTTCCGCAGTCGGCCATACTCTTCACCGGCATTTAGGCCGGCACTGCCAGTACCACCGCAACAACAATAGCAGCAGCGGGCGATGCCGCGTGCGTTTGCACCTCCGCAACGCATGCCGGGCTTTCGTCCACCGAGCACTCCACCAGCAGCGGCCACATGTTACAAGTGTGGTCGTCCAGGGCACTTCACGAGCAGTTGCCCGGAGAGGCAAGGCGGCGGAGTGGCACCACAGTTTCCGGGGAGGAATCAACCTCGGAACCCTACTAATGCGCGGCGGGCAAACCCTAGGCCCGGCACCGTCCACCAGCTTGCCATTGAGGACGTGCCGGAGGGCGAGCCAATCCTTGCGGGTATGTTCCAACTCCACCAGCATCCCGCTATAGTACTATTTGATTCAGGCGCCACGCATAGCTTCATTAGCCAAGCTTTCATTGATAACTATAGCTTGCAAATACTACCCACCTATAGTCCTTATGTGATCTGTTCACCGGGTGGGAAAATTTCAGCAAGCATGATGGTCCCAAAAGCGCCATTGTGCTTAGAGGGTAGAGTTTACCCTACGTCTCTCATAATTTTAGAGGGACAAAAGGTCGATGTCATCTTAGGAATGTTGTGGTTAACCCACCATGGCGCTGTTTTAGACACCGTCCTCCAAGTCGTGCACTTGAACTCAGAAGTGCACGAGTCTCATTCATTATTTCTGGACAGTCCGGAAATAAAACTTCCAAGTGTCTATCAAGCCACAACCATCAGATTGGAAGATATTCCGGTGGTCCGAGAGTTCCCTGATGTATTCCCGGACGATTTGCCAGGGATGCCGCCTGATAGAGAGGTAGAGTTCAAGATTGAACTTGCACCGGGAACCATGCCAATCTCCCGAAGGCCGTACAAGATGGCGCCCAAGGAGTTGGCTGAACTGAAGACTCAGCTCACGGACCTTCTGGAGAAGGGTTTTATTAGGCCGAGCTCCTCACCATGGGGATGTTCGGCATTATTTGTCAAGAAGAAGGATGAGACGTTGCGGCTTTGTGTGGACTATCGTCCATTAAATGCCGTAACCATCAAGAATAATTACCCGTTGCCACGGATCGACATGTTGTTTGATCAGTTGGTCGAAGCAAAGATCTTTTCCAAAATGGACTTAAGATCCGGGTACCATCAGATTAAGATAAGGGCTGAGGACATTCCGAAGACGGCTTTCTCGACGAGGTACGGACTTTATGAGTACCTGGTCATGTCCTTCGGCCTCACCAATGCTCCAGCTCACTTCATGTACTTAATGAACTCGGTATTCATGCCAGAGCTGGACAAGTTTGTCGTGGTCTTCATCGACGACATCCTGGTATATTCCAAGTCGGAGGAAGATCACAAGAAACATCTGCGTATAGTCTTGCAACGGCTGCGGGATCACAAGTTGTACGCAAAATTCAGCAAATGCGAGTTTTGGATATCGCAAGTGCCTTTCCTCGGGCATATCATCTCAGCGGAGGGTATCGTTGTGGACCCGAGCAAGATCACTCAAGTGCTGAATTGGAAATCTCCGAGAACTGTTCACGAGGTACGGAGTTTCCTCGGACTCGCGGGATATTATCGGAGGTTCATTCCGAACTTCTCGAAGATTGCCAAGCCAATGACAGAGCTGCTGAAGAAGGCTACCAAATATGTTTGGAGTCCAGCATGTGAAGCAGCATTCAAGGCTTTAGTCAAGTACCTGACATCAGCACCGGTTTTGGCGCAGCCAGACACAACAAAACCGTTCGATGTGTACTGCGATGCATCCGGCATTGGGCTCGGATGTGTGCTGATGCAAGACCGAAGGGTGGTCGCGTATGGGTCACGGCAGCTTAGAAACCATGAGCAAAATTATCCAACTCACGATTTGGAGCTAGCTGCCGTGGTACTTGCACTAAAAATGTGGAGGCACTACCTACTCAGTAACCTCGTACATTTATATACCGACCACAAAAGCCTCAAGTACATATTCACTCAGAAGGAGCTGAACATGAGGCAACGAAGATGGTTAGAACTGATAAAGGATTACGAGATAGAGATCCATTATCATCCGGGCAAAGCAAACGTAGTGGCAGATGCGCTGAGCCGCAAGTCACACGTCAACAATCTGACCATCACACCGTTGGAAGAGAGCGAACCACCACTACATGTGATTCCATACGGAGCTCTCTACAACCTAGCTTTGATCCCCACCATCCGTGAAGAGATAGCGGCAGCCCAGAAGAATGACAAGGGCATGTCACATTTGCGGAGACGTGTAGATAGTGGGGAGCTGAAATGTTTCCGGAAAGACGGAGACGGCGTCCTATGGTTCAAGGACCGGATCGTTGTACCCCGTAACCCGGAATTACGGAAGAAAATATTTGATGAGGCTCACTTATCAAAGTTTTCTATTCACCCCGGCAGCAACAAGATGTATCAATAACTCAGAAGCAAGTTTTGGTGGACACGGATGAAGCGAGAGACTGCAAAATACGTGTCCGAGTGTGATACATGTCGAAGGGTGAAGGCAGACCACATGCGGAAACCGGGACTGCTACAACCACTGGGCGTTCCTGCCTGGAAGTGGGAGGACGTGAGCATGGACTTCATCGTCGGTTTACCCACCACCTTGCGGAAACATGATTCCGTGTGGGTGATCGTCGATCGGCTCACCAAAGTTGCCCATTTCATCCCGGTCAACACCAACTACAACGCCAAGAAGTACGCTGAACTGTACATCTCACAGATCCTATGCTTGTACGGCGTACCCCGTACCATCATATCGGATCGGGGCACTTTATTTGTGTCCCGTTTTTGGGAGCAGCTGCACGCTGCCTTGGGGACGAAGCTGATCCGTAGTTCAGCCTACCACCCACAGACGGATGGGCAAACGGAGCGGGTAAATCAAATCTTAGAAGACATGCTACGAGCTTGCGCTATCGACCACGGCATGAATTGGGATGATCACTTGCCGTTAGCTGAGTTCTCATACAATAATGGGTACCAAGCCATCATCAAGATGGCACCTTACGAGGCGCTATACGGTAGGAAATGCCGCACACTATTGAACTGGTGTGAGTCTAGCGAAAGAGTTACCTTCGGGATTGACCTTGTCAACAACGCGAAAGAAAAGGTTCGACTAATTCAAGCGAACCTAAAAGCCGCCCAGTCCCGTCAAAAACAGTATGCGGACCGGAGAAGGCGCCCATTACAATTCGAAGTTGGAGATCACGTATACCTACGGGTGTCTCCAATGAAGGGAGTAAACAGATTTGGGGTGAGGGGAAAGTTGGCACCCCGATTCATCGGTCCATTCCAGATTACCGAAAGATGTGGATCAGTGGCATACCGGCTGAAATTACCAGAAGCACTTTCCGGTGTGCATGACGTCTTTCACATTTCCCAGCTGAGGAAGTGTCTCAAGCTATCAACTACCGTTCAGCTGGAAGACATTGAAGAACTGCAACCGGATCTCACCTATCGGGAGGAACCGGTGCAGATTATTGATGAAAAGGCCCGAACCACACGCAACCATACGTTGTGGTTCTACAAGGTTCTATGGAGTAATCACTCCATGGACGAAGCGACATGGGAGAGCGAAGAATTCCTTCGCACTAACTACCCCGAATTTTTCACGTCGCATATCCGGTAATTTTCCACCCTCCTCTCTCTCATTTTCACCTTATAATCTCGGGACGAGATTCTTTTAAGGGGGGAGGAATGTAAGAGCCTCAGTTTTTGACACATGTTTGTAGTGTTCATCACCACACCACACACCTCATGTGATGAAGGATGATGAACACAAATGAAGAGCAAGTAACAATTATCAACATGCTCATTAGAGAACAAACTCACATATTGCAAAAGTGGTATTTCCCACATGTGATATAGATGGGCTGGACATATGAAAACTCCTACACTTTGCTAAGGATGTCCATGCCAAGTTTCACCCAAATCCAAAACCTTTTTGAGGTCATTTTGGGTATAGTTAGAAAGAGGGCAGTTTGAAACCATATTCAGATTCAAACTGTTTTTATCCCATGAATTTAAAAGTGGGAGGCATATTCTTATTCAGCACATTTTTGTGAGCTCACACACCAATTTTCACTCCATTTGGAGTTGATCTTGACATGAGCTAAGTGGGACGAATTCAAACTTTATTTGAATTCAAAACTGAACTTGTGCTGAAATTCACTCAAACCAAACCCAATTTGAATCCTATTCAATTCAAATGGCTCAAGGGTGAATAATTTGAATCACCAGGGGTATTATGGGGTTCACTGTTCACTACAGTGATTAGGAGTAAATTTCAGAGGTTAAAACCCCAGGTGGGACCCACATGTCATAGAGGGAAGAAGGAGAAACTTGCACCCAAAGTCAGTCTCGGTGGGAAATTCCACCGAGCAGCTGTCGGCTGTGCCACCGAGCAGCTACCGGCACCACCAGCTGCTTCCCTCTCTGCACGCTGGCGCCCAGGGCGGCTTGCTCGCGCCCTCACGCGACCGGCACCGCCTCAGCCGAGCAGGAGTCAGTCGGCTTTATCTTCTCGCGGGCAAACCCGAGCAGCGGCATTGTTTCTCGCCGCAGCTCTCTGCTCAATCGGGAAAACCAGCAAAACAATCTCCTTCGCTCGTAAGCTGCTAGACAGCCACCGGAGGTCGCGCACCACCCTCCCAACGCCTGGACTACCGGGTTTCGGCCCCTGTTCCCGTGACCAACGACGACCGCCGCAGTTTAGCTGAAGGACGGCGATCGGTCTCACGCGGGCAGCACGCTTCAACCACTCCCACGGACGAGCAAGGGCGGCAACAGGAGCGCACGGACTCCACACTGCTTCCACCTGAAGCTCAAGCCACGCCGTGAACTCTCGCCGGCGAATTCTCAGTTTTTGCTCCGGCAACCTTAAATTGAGCTTCCGGTACGGTTTCTTTAAATTCATGCTCTATGATCTCTCGGAGGTCATCAAATCTTGCACATAGACACTGGACTAGCCGGCGATCAAGTTCCTTTCTGCATCCGTAGCATGAAACTGTCTAGGAGTGATAAATTTCGAGCTCGATCGAGGGCGGTCATGGCGGGCACGATCGGTCACACGGTGCCGACCCACTTACCGCCATCCCTGAACCCTTTTGACACCTTGTCGAGCTTCCTAGTGGTACACTGATGCTGTAGGGCCGTTTGTTCGAGGTGTTGGCGGGTTTAGAAACCACGGTCGACGGTGCCGAACCTCAACCGAGGCCGCGGCACGTCGCCGGGCTATTTCCGGTCACCCTCAGCCCGACCTGACACCACCGATGTGTTCCTCGACGTCGACAACCCCCTGGCGGCGAGTTTCAGCCCATGGAAGGTCCGGCAGCGGCGAGCCGGTGAGCTCCGAGTCTGCTCCGGCGAAGTCGGCGGCGCGGGCGCGAGAGAACGGCGGGAGGAAGACTAAGCCGGCTGGCCCACGTGTCAGCGACTGAAGAATTTAAATCGGGATCGGGTGTGGCCGGGGATCGGCTGTGCTGGCGCGCAAATGCCCTGTGAGCTCCGGTGTGCCGGACACCTCCGCGCTCGACACGTGTGGTACCCCCGGTGTGCCGGACACCTCCGAGCTCGACGCGTGTCCCCGCGAGCCCCGAGGATTTAAACTTTTCCCCGATTTTCAGAATTCTTCCAAACTTCAAATCCTCATAACTTTGGCTAGAAAGCTCCAAATCGAGTGAACCAAATTTTGCTGGATTCAGCTCTCTGAGTACTTTCCAGCAAATCAAGTTTCACTTCATGAAAATCCTTAACTCTCCAGAATTAATTCCTCAAATTTTAAGCTGTTTGGAATTTTAACTGGAGAATCCTTTTGGAGGAATATCCTGAAATTTTGCTGGGATGTTCACCAAAATATCCCTGAACTACCATAAAAATTTCAGATCCATTAGAGCTAATTTAATCCGCCTAATGGTGCGATTAGTGAAGCTGTTCCAGAGAAAATAGAAAATGTTCATAAACATTTTCAGGATTTTCTCTGAAATTGTTTGGCTCATATCCTTAGTTAGGAACTTCCAAATTAAGTGAGACCAACTCCATTAGAACCCTCTGAAAATCTAGTTTTCAGAAAGTCATAGTTTGTTTCATGAAAATCCCTAGAACACCCTAAGAGTTCCAATTAAGGTCAAGGACATAATTAATTGTGGAGGGCTCAAATGAGCTTTACTGCAACTAAAACGTGACCAAATCTCTGTTTAGGTTGTAACCAAGCCCCAGTAAAAGTTTCACAGTCATTGGGTCTGTCTAGCAAGGGTTATAGACTTCACAACTTCAAACTTAATACAAATGCATTTAAATTGATACATGTATTCCTTCCATCATGTAGTCGCTAAGGTCGAGAAGGAACCCGAAGTCCTAGACTTCATAACTCCGGAGGAGCAGCTAGCCTACGATCAAGAGCAGCAAGGCAAGCTCCGGTTTGCATTAACCTTTTTACAAGTGTTTATTGTTTTGAGCACATCTTTGAATATTGTTGTGATTCTTTGCATTAGAGTCTTGATTGGAAACCCAACTGCATAGCCAAGAAAACCATGGGTTGGGGTTAGGATTGAAAACCCCGTTAGCTACTGCAATGCTAAGATGGTGTAGGATTCGGTACAAGTCGAGTAGTTGGAACTACTCGCGAGCATAGGCTAGAGGCACTCGACTCGGGTAGTGTTAGCACATGAAACACATGGCAAGAAAATGAGACCAAGCGGAGAGTAAGGGCAGCAGGACTTTGGGGCCTGTGTGCTGTAGCTCCGCTTGTGTCGATTTAGGACCGAGCCGTGTGCGGGCCTGTTGAACAAGCTAGAACAGTACCGAAGACCTACCGGCTATATGGGAACTGGGAAACTGATGTAACTCAGGTAGCTGGGTGTTGAGGCATAGCTGGTCGTTCAGAGGGTAGGTTGAGAGCTTGAGGTGTAAATCGGCTGGCGGCACTGAGATGCGCGTGCAGAGACCTCTTGCTCGGGACGATTGGACCAGTTCAACATTTGGCTAACGGGCGAAAGGTAGTCGCGTACGGCGTCCGTGATGGTTGTTGTAGGCAACATCGAGTACGGGCGTACGTGACGGGTTGTTCGGGTAACTCTGCAGGTGTAAATCGATTATAATCGCCGTCCCTCGCGGTCAGTGAGTACCACTTGTTCACTGTACCGTGACGTAGAAAGAACAGGCTAGTTACATGTTAAAATGTTGCTGATTGAAAGATGGACTTGATTGCTAATGACTTGCTGTAGTTTAGAGCTAACTAAAGTTCATTTCAACTTTGGGCAAAGTACATGAGAGAAATGCGTTTCTTGTTTGATTGCGGCTCTCTCATGTACCTTAGCGTAAGGTTCTCCACAACCTGCTGCTAAAACTTGAAAGTAAGGTTCTACTAATTAAGCGATTCCTTGCAAATGATTTTTACCTCATGTAACCCATTACCCTCATGTAGAAGTTCCATGTTTAGGTGAGACGGGTCAGACTTGCTGAGCCTTCGTGCTCACTGCTTGTGTTTGAAGCTTTTGCAGGGTTCTATGAGGAAGGGACTCCTGAAGAAGAGACAGAACCCCAGGAGGGGAACCCCGTCGAGTGGGAGTCGTGCACGCCGCAGAGTTAGTGTGTGTGTGTGCTAGCAAGGGCACGTTCAAGGGCTGAACGTGCACTTGATGCTTAGTCTACACCCGCGAGTGTAGACTGAACTTATTTTGATGTAAACATGTTCATAACTTGTTTATGTAATAAAATTTCGCTTCCGCTTTGTACCTTTGACGTGTGTTATACGGTGTTGTGCAACGCAGCACCCCTCAGCGTGATCCTGGCTCGACAAGACCAATGGGGTCGTGTCAGTTCCAACCATCTTCATTGTCTTAGGTTTAGATCAGGCTGGGTAAAGATATACTTGAGGCTCTTGTGGCCTATGTAGATTTCACAATTGTTACCGATCAGATAGTGTCTCCAAATCTTAAGAGCATGTACTACCGCAGCCAATTCCAAGTCATGGGTTGGGTAGTTCTGCTCGTGCGGCCTTAATTGATGAGAGGCATAGGACACCACTCGTCCTTCTTGCATTAGCACACATCCTTGGTCGTGTCTAGAAGCATCACAATAAATAACGAAGCTCTTGTGAAGATCCGGTAAGACTAAGACTGGGGCCGTGGTTAGTCTTCCCTTCAACTCACGAAAACTCTGCTCACATGCTTCAGTCCACACAAACTTCTTATCCTTTTTGAGTAATTCCATCATTGGTCGGGCTAGCTTGAAAAATCCTTCGATGAACCTCCAATAATAACAAGCCATACCCAGAAAACTACAAAACTCTGAGACCGAAGTTGGTTGCTTCCAAGAAGATCAACTTTGACCTTCTCTGGATCAACTGCAACTCCCTCGGCTGTTAGCACATGCCCAAGAAAACTAACTCTATATAACCAAAACTCACATTTGCTGAACTTGGCATAAAGTTGATGGCTCCTGATCCGGTCCTGAACAACACGTAGGTGTTGCGCGTGCTCTGCTTTGCTTCGTGAATATACTAGAATGTCGTCAATGAAGACAATGACAAACTTGTCCAACTCTTGCATGAACACCCGGTTCATTAGGTTCATGAAGTAGGCAGGGGCATTGGTTAATTCAAAAGACATCACTGTGAACTCGAACTGACCGTAGCGAGTCACAAATGTTGTCTTAGGTATATCTTCAGGCTTAATCCCCACTTGATGATATCCAGACCTCAAGTCAATCGTTGAGAAAAACTTGGCCCCCTTTAGTTGGTCGAATAAATCATCTATCCGTGGTAGAGGGTATTTTTTCTTGGTGGTCACCGCATTAAGAGCTCAGTAATCTACACAGAGTCTCTTACTTCCATCTTTTTCTCTACGAAGAGGACTGGTGCGCCCCATGGTGATGCACTAGGCCTTATGTACCCTTTCTCTTGTAACTCATCTAACTGTTTCTTTAACTCGGCTAGTTCTGGTGTTGCCATTCTATAAGGCCTCTTAGCTATTGGGGCAGTTCCAGGAACTTGATCAATGGAGAACTCCACTTCTCTTTCTGGCGACATGCCTGGCAACTCCTCAGGGAACACATCAACATACTCCTTAATCACTGGCACTTCCTGAGGTGTTTTCGCCTTCAAGTGATTTACTACTAGCTCAGACAGGCTGGTCTTGACATGACATGTGACAGTCTTCCCTTCATGGTTTGTCACTGTCACAGTCCTCTATGCACAAGCTATACTCCCATTGCACTTGGCTAACCAATCCATACCGAGGATCACATCTATCCCATGGGAGTCAAGCACTACTAGATTAACCAAGAACTCTACCCCACTTAGGTTTAAAGTGATGTTGTTAACTACTAGGTGGCAAGGTATATAACCTCCCGGTGATCGAGTCATTAAGGGCCTCTTAAGGGCTATTGTAGATATATCATGTGTCTTTATGAAGTGTGATGATATAAAAGAATGCGATGCACCAGAATCAAATAGAACTGAAGCCAAAACTGATTATACCAAGAACTCACCAAGTAGAACTCCTGGTGCTGCATCTGCCTCTTTGGCGTAGACGTGGTTTACTGTGGCCTTTTCAAAGGAGTGTTGAGTCCTTGAAGGTGCTTCGCGGCTGCCTCCGGCTGGTTGCCTTAGTCCGTTAACTGAGTTGGAGACGACAGATGGTGCTAGATTAATCTTGTAAGGGCAGTTAACGGCGATATGGCCAGGCTCACAGCAGCTGAAATAGATCCTCTGGCCACTAGTCTGATTGACCCCAGACTGCTGAGGACGGAATGAGCCATGTGATTTAGTAGGGTGTACCGGTTGCTTGAAGGTGGTGGTTGGTGCTTTGTAGGATACACCACTATGAGCCATCTGCCCAGAGTAAATAGGGTGTTGGGTCTTCTGCACAAAGTAGGTTGGTTGTTGGGTCCTATGTACTGAATACAAAGGTTGATTAGTCCTCTGAATTTTCACCTGCTGGAACCCCTTCTTGTCCTCAAATTTCCTTTTCTTCTCCTGTAGCTCATCCTCTATGTTCTTTTCTGTAGTGATGGCCTTGTTAACTAGGGTACTGAAATCTTAATAAACAGATGCTACAAGAAATTTCCTGATTTTAGTGTTGAACCCACGCAGAAAGGCTTCTTGCTTCTTCTCTTCTGTATCCACAGTGTGGGAGTCATAGCGAGATAACCCGGTAAACTTGTGTAGATACTCTGTCACAGTTAGACCCTTCTATTTAAGGTTCATAAACTCTTCCCTCTTTAGCTTCACAATGATACTTGGGATGTGTTGCTCTCTAAACAACTTCACAAACTCATCCCATATCATGGTCCTGGCATGTGGATGCATCTCTCTGTAGCTGTGCCACCAGGCTAAGGCAGATCTTCTTAAATGTTGGACTGCAAGCAGAACCTTATCCTGCTCATTTGCATGCACAACCTCGAGTTTCATCTCAATCTCTCTTAGCAAGTCATTTGCCTCAATAGGGTTCTCAGATCCAGAAAACTTGGGTGGGTTCATCCTGTTGAAGTCTGCAATCTGGTGATTGTTTTGCGACGCTAGCTGATGGTTGTTGAGACCATTGTTGTTCCGGGCAGCCAGGGTGTTCGCTAGTAGCTCGAGGAGTCGAGTTTGGTGGTCCAGAATGGCGTTCAGGTCATAGGTAGGTGCTTGGGGAGGTGGCCGGACAGGTGCACTCTCCGCAGTCTCATGCTCGTGAGGTGCAGGCGGAATCTCTCGTAGTCCTTGGTCCGCCTCGTGTCCATTAGTGGATCGGCTTGAGCGGCGAGGCATCTATGACAAGGCAATTGATGGTTTTAGATTTTCTTCCTATTATTATTACTATGGTGCGTCATAATTAGTTATGCTTATTGTCTTTTATTATTGTTATTTATTTTTTTCTATTTTACTATCTGTATCTAAATACACATATATAGTTTTATACCACACAATTCACGCAAACATCAAACATTGCAAGCAACACACCAAGCATTCATTCATACAGGCAAGCTGGTACAAGATACATAGCGCATGTCGTCCCTGGGTCCGTTCCTTTAAGGATCAGCCGGGACCTCTGCCTGGCTACTGGGTCCTACATCCTGATCTTCAGGGTCTTCGTTGGTCCCGCGAGGTGACATCGGAGGGATAGGTGGCACGGGCTCACAACTCCTCCTACAGGGGTTGGATAGGTGATATGCTAGAGTTCCTTCTAGAATTAGTGGATCCGTCACTACACCTGCCTGACGGTCCTTCCGCTTGGCTCGGTCTACGAGGTAGACACCCCTAAGCAGTTGGTTGTGGCGGTCGGCTTGCTCCCTAGGGTTCTCCTCGGCCAAGGTGACACGACTTTCGGCGCTGGCAACTCGGGCTTCAGCCTCCGCTAGTGCTAGCTTAGCCTTTCGCCAGTGGGTCTCCAATGTATCAGCACGTAGAACGAGGGTCTTCACACGCTGGTTCAGCTCGTCGCACAAGTCATCCAGGCTCAATAAATAACCGGACATGACGATAATGGTGGGGTCATCTTCGGTCGACCTGAGGCCTTCCAAGTTGCGAATCCTCGCCATCCATGCGGTACGACTACAATCCAGTGGTGGGAAGTACTTCATGGATGTGGAACCCAAATGCCAGTCGAACATGTGGCAGATGTACTTCAGGGCTTTGCGTGCCACCAATTGGCACATATCTTTCATACAACATCCAGTAGCAAAGACATTCTATGGCTTCATGTCCAGGAACCTCTCACTGCAGCCGATGTGCACAGTGACCTCGCACCTTTCGGTGTTGTGCTCCACGAACTCATGACCCACGTACTCCGGACGGTCTGGAATACCGAGTCGCGTCGTGGCGGCGTAGAGCACCTTGGGGAAGCCATCTTCGTTGATGCAGAAGATGGCGATACGGTCGTCGGCCATCTGGCTTAGAACAGGGCACAAGGATTAGATGAGAGCAAAACCTATCACCAAGGCTCTACGGTCCAGGTTTCCTAAAGGCCAACTATTTTACGGTCTCCTATGGTCACTCAAGTACTAGGGTACGCATCATACAGCCAAGTATGGCTCTGATACCACTTGAAGCGTCCCGACCCATAAGATCGGAACTAAACATGTAATATTATGCTAGAAACAGAGTTCGGTACATAATATTACAACACAAGTGGAACCACAACCATACAGAGCTTTGTTACAACGACATACATTTTAGTACAACAATAATAAGAACTAACATAAGGATGAGTAACGACATAAACACATGGACGACTAGCTCCTCCTCGTACATGGTTCCACGGTAACACCTTGGGTGTAGATGCAACCCTACTCGAAGCCCTCCAGGTTGAAGTCAGGATCCTCTGAAGATATCAACAACAGTTGAGTACAAAAGTACTCAGCAAGCTCCACCTCGCCCTTTGGGAGGCGAATGAAACAAACATAGATGCAATGCACAATAATAAGATGTAACACCCCAAAAATCTTGTTAAGACCCTAAATCATGTTAAGAGGGGAATTTAAAAATTTTTGGACGTGTTGCATGTTTTGCAACAATTTAAATTCAAACTGAATTCAATTTAAATTCGAAACAGAAAAGAAATAGAAAAAGAAAAAAAGAAAACAGAAAAAAATCGGCCAGTGGGCAGAAACCCACCAGCCGGCCCAATCAGCACCCGCGCCAGCCCGCAGCCGCGCGCGCCCCCTTCTTCTCACTGACAAGCGGGGCCCGCCAGCTCTTCTCCTTCCTTGCGCCAGCGCCGCGCTCGGCCGGACTCTCTCTCACCCCGAATCCAAACCGACCCGGATTTCTGCGTATCCCAGCCGAATTTTGCTCGTGGGCGGCGCAAACTCGATCACAACCGAACGCCGCCCTTCCCCCATCTATAAAAACCCCGGCCTCGTCCCTTTTTACTCACGTGATCTGCTGTTTTTACTCCGGTGAGAACCCGAGCCTTCTTCGGCGAATTCTGGCCGATCTAAGCTCGGAAATTCCGATCTAACTCGCTGGTCTTGATCCACCGCCTCCGGGGAACCTCGCAGGTGCAGAAAACTCGGTGGTTTGTGGCTCAAACACAGCGCCGACGAGCCTCGCCGTGAATTCACCTCGGACCTCGTCGCCGACCGCCTTCCAGGACCTCCGAGCTCAAGAAAACCCCCGAGGTGAGATCCCCGACCTCCCCTCCACCGATCTATGCCATAAAATCACAGTTTTAGGAAGAATTGACGAAGATACGAAACTCTCCGGCGAGATCGCCGCCTCCCGCCGCCGTGCGCCGCCAGGTAGCGCCGCCCGCGTTCGATCAGAGTGACGTGGCCGCTTGTGCGCCGTCTATTTTAAATCGCACGGTAGAGTTTAAATCCCCGCGTACCGGTTCGACGTTATAATCTCAGCCGTCTGTTTTAAATCGGACGGTCCACGTCAGCCCCGCGTTATAAAGACTGGAAATCTTACGTGCTACCCCCTGGGGTTCTCGGGAAATAAGAACTAGCCCCGAAAACTTCTGATCTAGCCCCTGGAACTTCAGAAAATCATGTAAATTCATTTAAAAAACAGTTTTAGCCCCTGGACTTAAAAAAATTAGGAAAAACTCCTCTGTTATGTGTAGCTTGACCCCTGAAAATTGTTAAAATAATATTATAGACCCTGTAGTGGGGTGAGTTTACCTTTTTAGCCCTGTTTGATATTTAATTTAGGAAATTGAATATGTGGCTAGTATTTAAAATTTAAAAAGTGGGACAAACATATTGTCAAAATTAAATTAAAAACTTTCTCAGTATTTAGAAAACTTTGGAGTGAGATAAAAATATATTTTGGGCTGAAATGAATTTTTTTAATTTATTATTCACATTTATTAGTATAGGGACACTTTTTTTAAGTAAAGAATAGTTCTGAAAATAGGGAAAATAATTGTAAAATAGTATACATCAGAGGAAAAGGTCAAAAATATATTAGTAAATATTTTAGATCAGAACCTATTCTGTTTAGATGATGTGTCTTGTTATTTTCATAATAAAGTTCACATTTAGGCATAGGAAATAAATCTAAAAATATAGCAACTAGTAAATGATAAATGGAGTTTCTAAAATCCAAAGAATTCAGTTTAGGGTTGGTAGAAATTCTGAAGACACATATGGAGAAGGAAAATACCTTTCATGTATACTTGGTAGCTAAAAGGTGTAGTAATTGAATATAAGGAATTTATTTAAATTGGAAACTCATATATATAGTATGTAAGTATAAATGTGAACACAAAAGTAGGAATCATATACACATGATTAAAAGTGCATGAAAGCCACAAATCAACACACATAGAGTAACCACAACACATATAATTGTGAATGACTTTCATAAATATCAATGTGTGGTTTGTATGAAGTGGAAGTGTGAACTATGTATTATGGATTGTGGTTTTTCTTTTGCTATGTGTGATGGTATGATGTAGAACCTGCTCAAGAGCAAGTTATTCCTTTCCAAGATCAGGACTACCTATTTCAAGAGCAGCAGGAAGGAGACAAGTGTCCTTGACCACTTTGATCCTATGCTAGGATGTGTAGATAGAATTATTTGCATTGTCAAGTTAAATATGAAAGCCATGCTAGGAAGTTTCCCTAGAATTGTATCACCTTGTTTCCTTGTAGCTTGGGTTGGGATTTATTTTATCATGTCATTTATTTACATGCTTATGCTTAGCCATGCTTAGAATGGGATATTTGGGATATGAGATCATCAGTTTATTTTACCATACTCTTGAATGAGATATTGTGAGCTATGTAGAGGTAGGGATCAAGGCAAGTTGGATGTTTTGGTTGTGTGCTGGGTGCACGAGACTCGGGTTTGTGTTTAGTACTTGCCTGGATCCTAAGGACCGGTTCATGGAGCATGTAACCTGGCTTTACCGTGCCAACCACATGCTGAGATGGGGCAGCTTGGCTAATTAATTAGGTGTATCCCCGGCGTAGTATGGGTGTGTTGGATGGTGCGGGGAATAGGTGTCAGCTGGACTACCATATGAACCGCAAGGCTCAAGAGGGGACCACTACAGCGGGGTTGGAGCCTCTTGTATGCTGTTAGGGGTGAAACCTCAGTGGGCCCACGCTCGTCGGGAATCCCTTTGTAAAGGCTTCGTAGTGATCTCCTGGCTACACACCTAGGAAGTGTGAATGTGGTTTGTAGCCACTGGCATAATGGAGGTTCTTTTAGTCCACCCGGCAACGGGGGATGAAATCACTACATGTGGGTACAGTGGTGCAAACTCTGCAGAGTCAAAACTGTCATGACAGTTGTGCTCACGGTCAAGAGCGGCTTGGACTTATTCATGATTAGAGGAGTGATGGTTTTGGAAGTTGAGAATGTTAAGCGGGGAGCTTAACATTGGAAATGATGTTATGGTTATTTGATTATGATGATGGGATGGGAGTTTGGGACCATTTCACCTGTGTAGTAATGTAGGTGCTTAATAAGCTAAGGTGATAGGTATTGATTGCATAGTGCTTTAACCATGAGTTCAACCTTCCCTTGTTCTAGCCATGCATGACATAACTTTCCCACACTTGCTGAGTACCATCGGTACTCAACCTTGCATATTTGTTGGTTTATATTGCTGCTCAGGTCAAGATAATGAGGTGGTGTATAATGACCAAGATTTTGGACCCGGAGAAGGTTTCTAGGTTCATGGAGACCCCCGGGCAACGCCTGTGACGGAGCCCTCAAGAATAATATTCCGCTGCTAGTTTAATTACTTGTGATGAACTTATTATTGTCCATCGAGACATTTGCTATGTAAGACTTATTTATATTCGACACCTGGCTTGTAATAAATGATGCTTCACTATTTGTCATCACGTGTATGAGAAAATGATCCTGGCATACATGTGATATTCACTTGGTTGTTCTTCGGAAAAACCGGGTGTGACAGAAGTGGTATCAGAGCCAAGGTTGCCCGTAGGAACGTGGACCTAGGTAGAAATGGACGTATTTAGGGCCCTATTTTCTTAAAAACTATTTTACAAGGTGTGTGTTGAAAAGTGTTATTTAATGGAGTCACTTCCTTCATCTTACCCCAACTTTCATTCAAAATAGGATTTTTGTTAAAAAGTTTATCTAACCTAAGTCTAAATGCTTTTTGTTTTAGATGGTTCGCATGATTCGCACCGCTCGCAAGTCCACAGGAGGGAGAGTTCCCGTAGTTGCCCTTGCCCAAAGAGAGGAGAGTCGTCCGGTGACGTACCTTTCCTACGGATTGGCTGTAGGAGGTTTGTTGCGCCGTCTTCGACGTATGCTCGAAGCCGCCGGCAATATGGGCAAGCTAATCATCCACTATAACTCCACCAGGACCATCCGTGAGAAAAGGGAAGAATGGAGTTCAGAGCTGAGGATTATACACGAAAATCAGCTGCTTAAGATCCACCGCTCTCCAGCTTGCAGAGCGACACAGGTCGATGCGGAGAAGGATGTCACCTGGGAGGCCATCACCTGCCAGAGTCACATCTATCGACGACACCTGGACAGGACTGAGTACATGTATGTCCTCCAGCGTGAGAGTGGTACCACGGAGTACAAGTACCCATCAGTGCAGCAAGGTACTTCCCATGAGCACATGGACTTGTGCTTGGAAGATGCTGCTATGCTCAACACTCGACTGCAGGAGTGTCAGCAAGAGCTTCAGGATGTTCGGGACACCTTGAAGGAAACGGAGGCATTGCTGCGAGCCTGCTTGAGGGCGAGAGAAAGAGGAGATGGTTATGAACTGTGTGTCACCGTGAATGATACATGGACTCCTGACTCCCCAGATCGCCGAGCAATCAGGCGTCGTCACACTTCTCCACCAGCAGCCTCCCCACCCAAAGCAGAGTCAGAAGGCAGCCGAAATGATGAGGAAGATCCCGAGGAGCCAGCTCAAGAAAACGAGTAGCGTAGAGTCTTTCCCTTAAATTAGAAGGATGTCGAGTAGTCGAGTCGTTACGTTAGTTAATGGTGTGTTAATGCTTGGTGTGTGACGTGAGTTGTAGAAGCCATGAGCAATTGTCCACAGCCTCGTCTTGAGATTGTTTTGCTTTGGTGTGTGAACCCACATGAAATAATATTGCATTTATTTTTGTGTGAGAAATGAACCCTCATAAAAGTATAACAAAGCCTCAACACTTCAAAGTACAAACAAGTGAAAGTAGTAAGATGATACTAAATGCTTTCAAATTAACATTGGTTGATTCTGCCAGATGGCCGGAAGAGGAAAAGGACGTGCTGCCAACCCCGCCAACAACAATGATGAGGCCTGCAACCCTCATCTTTCTGGAGGCCAGGACCGGGGTGGTCGCCGTGAAGGAGTTGATCCCCTCCACCAAATGCTGGAGAATCAGAATCAGCTCATCCAGAACTTGACTCAAGTGGTGGCCAACTTGCATCAAGTTCCACCTCCACAAGCTGCACCACGCCAACCAAGGTTGAGTGAGTTTCTAGGAACTCAACCTCCAAAGTTTGCAAGTGCTGCTGAACCTCTGGAGGCAGATGATTGGCTTAAGACCATTGAGAGCAAGATGAGGATCATACAGTGCCAAGGGTATGAGAGGGTGCTGTTTGCCTCTCATCAATTGCATGGACCTGCTGCTGATTGGTGGACCGCCTACGTGGCTGCCCATCATGACCCTGAGAACATCACTTGGGAAGAGTTCAAGCGTAGCTTCCGCAACCATTACATCCCAAGAGGTGAACTCAAAAACAAGAGGAAGGAGTTTTTGGGACTGCAGCAGGGAAACATGACGGTGAGGGAATACCTCACTAAATTTACTCAACTATCCCGTTATGCCCCACGGGACATAGAGACTGACGAGCAGAAACAAGATTGTTTCGTGGAAGGACTTACCGCAGAAATGCAGTGTGCAATGTCCTCAAATGAGTATGAAAGCTTCCAAAAGATGGTGGACAGAGCGTTTGTGGTAGAAAGGAAGCTAAAGGCCTTGGAAAATGAGAATAAGAGGAAGGCCGGGTGGTCACATCAACCCTCGGGTAGCAACACCCACCCACGTCTGATGCAGCAACCTGCAGGGCAGACGAACCGTGCTACGGTACCCTACTCAGCACCAAGAGGGTACAACCTGAACTACAAGCCTCCCGCAGCACCAGCACAGCCACAACGTCAGTTTGTACAGCAGCCTCGCCCCGCATATCCACCTCGACCAGCAGTACAAGGACCTCCAAACCAACCCCAAGACAACAAAGGCCAGACACCTAAGGTTGGGGTGCAATGTTTTAGCTGCGGTGAAGTGGGGCACTATGCCCATAAGTGCCCGAAGAAGAAGCCCACGCAGCCACAACAGCAGAATGTAATGAGAGGACGGGTGAACCACGTCACTATGGAGGAAGCACAAGAGGCACCCGACGTGGTAGTTGGTAAGTTTCCTGCCAATTTACACATTGCAACCCTGCTGTTTGATTCTGGTGCTACCCACTCGTTCATTGCTCAAGGGTTTGTTAAGAAGCATGACCTAGCAACCACACAAATGAACCATATGCTAGCCGTAAACTCTCCAGGTGGAGAAATAAGGACAAGACAAGTGTGTCCCAAAGTGAACTTAGACATTAATGGGGTAGTATTTACTGCCAACCTCATAGTGATAGATTCACAAGGGATAGATATTATCTTGGGTATGGATTGGTTGACCAAACATAAAGGAATCATCCATTGTTCGACCAGAACGGTGGAACTAACTCACCCTAGTGGCACAAGAGTAAAGTTCATAACAATACAAGAGCCTAGGAGTGACATTAAATTAAATCAAGTTGAGGTGAAAGTGGAGGAGATCAGGATTATCAGGAAATATCCAGATGTTTTTCCGGAGGAGTTGCCAGGTATGCCTCTCGATCATGAAGTGGAATTTGCAATTGAGTTAGTGCCTGGAACAGCCCCGATATACAAAAGACCTTATCGGATGGACTCCAAGCAGCTGGGAGAACTCAAGGATCATTTGAGAGAATTGACAGAGAAGGGGTATATTCGTCCTAGTTCCTCACCATGGGGGGCCCCGGTGATATTTGTGCCCAAGAAGGACGGAACCCAAAGGTTATGCGTGGATTACCGTGCCTTGAATGAGGTAACCATCAAGAACAAGTACCCATTACCCCGCATTGAAGACTTGTTTGATCAGTTGAGGGGAGCTTGTGTGTTCTCGAAAATTGATCTCAGGTCGGGATACCACCAACTCAAGATAAGGCAATCTGATATTCCCAAGATAGCTTTCGTATCTCGGTACGGACTGTATGAATACACTGTCATGCCTTTCGGGCTAACTAATGCCCCGGCATACTTCATGTATCTCATGAACAAGGTATTCATGGAATATCTGGACAAATTTGTGGTAGTTTTCATAGATGACATTCTCGTCTTCTCCAAAGATGAAGAACATGAGAAACATCTAAGGTTGGTGTTGCAAAGGCTGAGAGAACACCAACTATATGCCAAGTTGAGCAAGTGTGAGTTTTGGCTGAAGAGAGTTCCCTTCTTAGGACATATAATCTTGGAGGGAGGAATCTCCGTGGATCCTACCAAAATCGAGGATATACAGAAGTGGATGACCCCTGAAAATGTCGGGGAAGTTCGAAGCTTCTTGGGATTGGCTGGATACTATCGACGGTTTATTGAGGGATTCTCTAAGATCTCGAGACCCCTCACTAAACTGTTGGAGAAGGGAATCACATTCACATGGACGCCACAGTGCGAGACGAGTTTTCAGGAGCTGAAGAAAAGATTGACAACAGCCCCAGTGTTGGTTATGCCAGATATGCAGAAGAATTTCACCGTGTACTGCGATGCCTCTGGAAACGGGTTGGGATGTGTTCTCAAGCAAGAAGGGCATGTCGTGGCTTATGCATCTCGGCAGTTTCGGAAGCACGAGAAGAACTACCCTACACATGACCTAGAACTAGCCGCAGTGGTACACGCGTTGAAAATTTGGCGGCACTATTTGAGGGGGAAGAGGACCGAGATATATACGGATCATAAGAGTTTGAAGTACATATTCACACAGCCAGATCTCAACCTCAGACAAAGAAGATGGTTAGAGCTAATCAATGACTTTGATGTGGGCATCAACTATCATCCTGGGAAAGCAAACGTCGTGGCCGATGCTTTAAGTCAGAAAGTGGAGGTCAATAAGTTGAGCTTGGAGAACATGCCTCCAGAATTGAAGGACGAGGTTATAAGGCTCAATATATGCCTGGTAAATAGTGGTGAAGCCATCGCCATGGAAGTGGACTCCACACTAGAGCGAGATATCCGCGAGGGTCAAAAGAATGACGAGAAGATACAAGAAATCAGGCAACTCATCAAGGAAAATAAAGCCCCTGGTTTCAGAGAGGATGAACAAGGTACGGTGTGGCACGGGAAAAGGATCTGTGTGCCTAAAGTAAAGGAGATTCATGAATTGATTTTGAAGGAGGCTCACGATTCCGACTATTCCATTCATCCTGGGAGTACGAAGATGTACCAGGACCTCAAGAGCAGGTATTGGTGGTATGGTATGAAGCGAGATGTCGCGGAAGATGTTGCCCTATGTGACACATGTCAGTTGGTGAAAGCAGAACATCAACGACCCGCGGGATTATTGCAACCACTCAAAGTGCCTGAATGGAAATGGGAAGAAATCGGTATGGATTTCATAGTGGGATTGCCTAGGACCCAATCCGGATATGATTCAATATGGGTCATCATCGATAGGCTAACCAAGGTTGCTCACTTCATCCCCGTGAAGGAAAGCTACAGCGGATCCAAATTGGCGGAGTTGTACATGTCAAGGATCGTGTGTTACCATGGAGTGCCAAAGAAGATTGTGTCGGATCGAGGGACACAGTTTACCTCAAGGTTCTGGCAGAAGTTGCACGAAACCATGGGAACCCATCTGAATTTCAGCTCTGCCTATCATCCCCAAACTGACGGGCAGACGGAAAGAACCAATCAGATTCTTGAAGATATGCTGAGGGCATGTGCACTCAAAAACAATCGGAGTTGGGATAAGAACTTACCGTATGCGGAGTTTTCTTATAACAACAACTATCAAGCTAGTATGAAGATGTCACCGTTTGAAGCTTTGTACGGGAGGAAGTGCATAACTCCCCTATTTTGGAACCAAACAGGGGAAAGTAAAGTGTTTGGTCCAGAAGTACTACAAGAAGTCGAGGCGAAGGTGAGGGAAATTCGCAACAATTTGAGGATAGCACAGACACGCCAAAAGAGCTATGCCGATGTACGAAGAAGAGAGCTTGTTTTCAACGTGGGAGACTATGTCTATCTCAAGGTGTCCCCTATCAGAGGACTTCGTCGGTTCAAGGTGAAAGGGAAGTTGTCACCTCGATACATCGGACCCTTTCAAGTTCTAGAAAGGAAAGGCGAAGTGGCGTATCAACTAGAGTTACCGGCTCGTCTATCGGATGTGCACGATGTGTTCCATGTGTCACAACTCAAGAAATGCCTGAGAACGCCTGAAGAGGTGTTACCCATGAATGAATTGGACGTAGCTGAGGATTTGTCTTATGCCGAGCAACCATACAAGATTTTGGAGACAATGGAACATCTCACCAGAAATAAAAGAATCTGGATGTGTAAGGTGCAATGGAAGCATCACTCAGAAGAGGAAGCCACCTGGGAACGGGAAGATGAGCTCAAGGCACCATTTCCGGAATTGTTTTCTTAGAACCACCAATCTCGAGGACGAGATTTCTTTTAAGGGGAGTAGAGCTGTAACACCCCAAAAATCTTGTTAAGACCCTAAATCATGTTAAGAGGGGAATTTAAAATTTTTTGGACGTGTTGCATGTTTTGCAACAATTTAAATTCAAACTGGAATTCAATTTAAATTCAAAACAGAAAAGAAATAGAAAAAGAAAAAAAGAAAACAGAAAAAAATCGGCCAGTGGGCCGAAACCCACCAGCCGGCCCAATCAGCACCCACGCCAGCCCGCAGCCGCGCGAGCCCCCTTCTTCTCACTGACAGGCGGGGCCTGCCAGCTCTTCTCCTTCCTCGCGCCAGCGCCACGCTCGGCCAGACTCTCTCTCACCCCGAATCCAAACCGACCCGGATTTCTGCGTATCCCAGCCGAATTTTGCTCGTGGGCGGCGCAAACTCGATCACAACCGAACGCCGCCCTTCCCCCATCTATAAAAACCCCGGCCTCGTCCCGTTTTTACTCACGCGATCTGCTGTTTTTACTCTGGTGAGAACCCGAGCCTTCTCCGGCGAATTCTGGCCGATCTAAGCTCGGAAATTCCGATCTAACTCGCTGGTCTTGATCCACCGCCTCTGGGGAACCTCGCAGGTGCAGAAAACTCGGTGGTTTGCGGCTCAAACACAGCGCCGACGAGCCTCGCCGTGAATTCACCTCGGACTTCGTCGCCGACCGCCTTCCAGGACCTCCGAGCTCAAGAAAACCCCCGAGGTGAGATCTCCGACCTCCCCTCCGCTGATCTATGCCATAAAATCACAGTTTTAGGAAGAATTGACGAAGATCCGAAACTCTCCGGCGAGATCGCCGCCTCCAGCCGCCGGGCAGCGCCGCCCGCGTTTGATCAGAGTGATGTGGTCGCTTGTGCGCCGTCTATTTTAAATCGCACGGTAGAGTTTAAATCCCCGCGTACCGGTTCAACGTTATAATCTCAGCCATCTGTTTTAAATCGGACGGTCCACGTCAGCCCCGCGTTATAAAGACTGGAAATCTTACGTGCTACCCCTGGGGTTCTCGGGAAATAAGAGCTAGCCCCGAAAACTTCTAATCTAGCCCCTGGAACTTCAGAAAATCATGTAAATTCATTTAAAAATCAGTTTTAGCCCCTGGACTTAATAAAAATTAGGAAAAACTTCTCTGTTATGTGTAGCTTGACCCCTGAAAATTGTTAAAATAATATTATAGACCCTGTAGTGGGGTGAGTTTACCTTTTTAGCCATGTTTGATATTTAATTTAGGAAATTGAATATGTGGCTAGTATTTAAAATTTAAAAAGTGGGACAAACATATTGTCAAAATTAAATTAAAAACTTTCTCAGTATTTAGAAAACTTTGGAGTGAGATAAAAATTTATTTTGGGCTGAAATGAATCTGTTTAATTTATTATTCACATTTATTAGTATAGGGACACATTTTTAAGTAAAGAATAGTTCTGAAAATAGGGAAAATAATTGTAAAATAGTATACATCAGAGGAAAAGGTCAAAAATATATTAGTAAATATTTTAGATCAGAACCTATTCTGTTTAGATGATGTGTCTTGTTATTTTCATAATAAAGTTCACATTTAGGCATAGGAAATAAATCTAAAAATATAGCAACTAGTAAATGATAAATGGAGTTTCTAAAATCCAAAGAATTCAGTTTAGGGTTGGTAGAAATTCTGAAGACACATATGGAGAAGGAAAATACCTTTCATGCATACTTGGTAGCTAAAAGGTGTAGTAATTGAATATAAGGAATTTATTTAAATTGGAAACTCATATATATAGTATGTAAGCATAAATGTGAACACAAAAGTAGGAATCATATACACATGATTAAAAGTGCATGCAAGCCACAAATCAACACACATAGAGTAACCACAACACATATAATTGTGAATGACTTTCATAAATATGAATGTGTGGTTTGTATGAAGTGGAAGTGTGAACTATGTCTTATGGATTGTTGTTTTTCTTTTGCTATGTGTGATGGTATGATGTAGAACCTGCTCAAGAGCATGTTATTCCTTTCCAAGATCAGGACTACCTATTTCAAGAGCAGCAGGAAGGAGGCAAGTGTCCTTGACCACTTTGATCCTATGCTAGGATGTGTAGATAGAATTATTTGCATTGTCAAGTTAAATATGAAACCCATGCTAGGAAGTTTCCCTAGAATTGCATCACCTTGTTTCGTTGTAGATTGGGTTGGGATTTATTTTATCATGTCATTTATTTACATGCTTATGCTTAGCCATGCTTAGAATGGGATATTTGGGATATGAGATCATCAGTTTATTTTACCATACTCTTGAATGAGATATTGTGAGCTATGTAGAGGTAGGGATCAAGGCAAGTTGGATGTTTTGGTTGTGTGCTGGCTGCACGAGACTCGGGTTTGTGTTTAGTACTTGCCTGGATCCTAAGGACCGGTTCATGGAGCATGTAACCTGGCTTTACTGTGCCAACCACATGCTGAGATGGGGCAGCTTGGCCAATTAATTAGGTGTATCCCCGGCGTAGTATGGGTGTGTTGGATGGTGCGGGGAATAGGTGTCAGCTGGACTACCATATGAACCGCAAGGCTCAAGAGGGGGCCACTGCAGCGGGGTTGGAGCCTCTTGTATGCTGTTAGGAGTGAAACCTCAGTGGGCCCACGCTCGTCGGGAATCCCTTTGTAAAGGCTTCGTAGTGATCTCCTGGCTACACACCTGGGAAGTGTGAATGTGGTTCGTAGCCACTGGCATAATGGAGGTTCTTTTAGTCCACCCGGCAACGGGGGATGAAATCACTACATGTGGGTAGAGTGGTGCAAACTCTGCAGAGTCAAAACTGTCATGACAGTCGTGCTCACGGTCAAGAGCGGCTTGGACTTATTCATGATTAGAGGAGTGATGGTTTTGGAAGTTGAGAATGTTAAGCGGGGAGCTTAACATTGGAAATGATGTTATGGTTATTTGATTATGATGATGGGATGGGAGTTTGGGACCATTTCACCTGTGTAGTAATGTAGGTGCTTAATAAGCTAAGGTGATAGGTATTGATTTCATAGTGCTTTAACCATGAGTTCAACCTTCCCTTGTTCTAGCCATGCATGACATAACTTTCCCACACATGCTGAGTACCATCGGTACTCAACCTTGCATATTTGTTGGTTTATATTGCTGCTCAGGTCAAGATAATGAGGTGGTGTATAATGACCAAGATTTTGGACCCGAAGAAGGTTTCTAGGTTCATGGAGACCCCCGGGCAACGCCTGTGACGGAGCCCTCAAGAATAATATTCCGCTGCTAGTTTAATTACTTGTGATGAACTTATTATTGTCCATTGAGACATTTGCTATGTAAGACTTATTTATATTCGACACCTGGCTTGTAATAAATGATGCTTCACTATTTGTCATCACATGTATGAGAAAGTGATCCTGGCATACATGTGATATTCACTTGGTTGTTCTTCGGAAAAACCGGGTGTGACATAAGATTAATGCAACCTAATACAACTAAATGCAACCAAATAACCCATCCAGAGACATATCTCACCTCATTCTCACAACATGTGGCTTCCTAGTTGTTAGGACCACACCATAACCTGTCCTATGCCGAGGACACGGCCGTCCGAACGGATTCTACACTCTGCAGAGGTTGTACGTTGTACCCACACGCACGGACCATCAAAGACAGTCCGTCATAACCGACACCCGGTCGAAACATCACCCAGACCAGTCATCCCCAACTCACTGTCATGACTTATCTCAATATCATCTCAATTTTCACTCATAAATGCATATCTCTCTCTCTCCACCGTGGACGACTGTCCGGCTAGCCACCGGGGTTAGGCTAAGCCCCGCCCATACAGGGTCATGTGGTCATACTGAAGAAAGTTAGGTGAGATGTCAAAACAACTTGGTCCTTTAGGCTCACCAGGGCAGCCTCCATACTCAAACCACGAGCCTATCATCTTGGTAGTACTTGCTGTAAGTCTACCACCATGGTAGTGCTTACACCAACACTAACCCTTCTGCCCCGGTCTCAACTCATGCTCTCCCCAACCATGCAACATAAATAGGGCAACATCATCATGCATAATCTCATCATATTAATATGCTGCAAACGAAGAAACTAGTATGTTTACACTCTATCACTCCAATAACTCATGCTCAACAATGCTAAGGCCTAATCTACCGGCCACAATGGATGAACCTCAAATAGGAGCAATATGATCAAAAAGGGGGTGATGGAACTTGCCTTCGCTACCGCCTGCAACGTCGTGCTCTTGGTCACTTGGTTCCCCTAGGTTCTCTTCCGACACTGGTTCTACACCGCACACAATAAAACATACAAACAAAGCAAATATACATCATTCAGACTTGCATGCACTAACTATATTATGATATTAGATGATTTTTATAAGAAGAATCAGATTAAGTGATTTTTGTGTGTGGGTGAGATCTAGTCTAAATCCAATCAAGGGGTTGCTTTGGGTTGGGCTCAAATCAATGAGAGTAAACGGGGGGAGGCTGGCCAGAGAGTAAGAAATCGAATGCCAAGGCTATGACTCACTCGATTAAGCTGCCGATTTTGGGTAGGGATATAGGAGGTAGAGCAACTTCATGGCGGGGTGGCCATGTCGCGGGGTGGTCGCGGCCAAACCCGAGGAGAGGGAGAAGGGGGGGGTGACTCGGGAAGAAGAGTGGAGGTTGGGGTGCTCATCTTGGCCGTGGCTTGGAGGGGCTCTGCGGGGAGGGTTCCTTGTCGGAGATCGATGTTGGGGGAAGACATGAACGCTGGTGCTCAATGGGGCGGGAGAGAAAGTGAGCCCCCGAGCCCCTTTTATAGATGAAGGGGGGAAGGGATAGGGATGGTGGAAGGAGAGGTAGGTGATGTGTAATTAATGCAGGTTCCGGGAGCTTCTCGTAGAGTGGATAAGGATGGGGGAGAAAAAGATATGTGAGGGGTGGTTCTGGAAGCTTCTCGTGGAATGGATAAGGATGAAGGAGGAATGGGTATGTGGAGGGGTGATTCCGGAAGCTTCTCGTGAAATGGATAAGGATGGAGGAGGAAGGGGTATGTGGGGGGTGATTACGGAAGCTTCACGTGGAATGGATAAGGATAAAGGAGGAAGGGGTATGTGGGGGGTGATTCCGGAAGCTTCTTGTGGAATGGATAAGGATGACGGAGGAAGGGGTATGTGGGGGGTGATTCCGGAAGCTTCTCGTGAAATAGATAAGGATAGAGGAAGAAGGGGTATGGGAGGGGTGACTCTGGAAGCTCCTCGTGAAATGGTTAAGGATGGGAGAGGAAGAGGTGGGTGATGTATGGTTCTAGAAACTTCTCGTAGAATGGATGAGGATTGGGGAGGAAGAGGAAAAAAAGGGTTTACCTTTAGGCAAAGTTAGAGGGGTGGCTGCACCAGTTTCGATGAAAGGTATATCTGAAATCGGCCAAGAGTGTGCATAATTTGTCTGGTGGTTAATTCTATAACCCTGATTTATTAGCTTTACGGAAAGTTGGCTGTTATAGCTTTTCGGTTGAATCATGTTCAAAGATTCAGACATGGTCGACAAACGTCTTATCTACTTCGCGAGAGAGATAGCAGACAATCCCCCCCCACGCAGTTTCGCAGTATAGTTGGGGTTCAGCTGTGCTAGCGGCTACGTATTCAGGTCTTTGTATGTCTTGCTCAAAGGTAATTTACTAACAATAAATTATTTAAATATTTGTTAAATTGGCATGTCCTAATCAAGTTACCTGTAATATTTCCATTGTAAATAGGTCGTGGAGGATGGGATATTGACTGGATGTCCGTTGTTGCTGATCCTCTGGGCGTACGAGCGGTTCCCGATAGGTCGGCCTGTAGTGGACGTCACCCCCTACGGTGACACTTTGTACAGGAACACCGAGGAGGACAGGCCAACGATGGGCACATTGTGGACTCAACGCAGGGTAAGTGAAGTTCTATTTCATATATGTTCATTATTAAGCAGATATATGTTTCGTACAATGATTTTTGTTTTGCAGCGTACCTAGGGTGACGACACAGTGCATAGGGGTTACCCGGAGTATACGATATCGTTCGACCGCCTACAGGCGGACAACGATGTCGTATGGACTCTGTATTCCTACGAGGTCATGGAGTGTCACACACCCACTGGATTGTCGTCGTGGTGCACGAGAGATGCGGACGTGTGGTGGACACGGAAGGCTCTCGTGTAGGAGTACTCCCCACAGCGAGTTATGCGACAATTCAAACGGCAACAGGTCTTCCCAGTTTCTAGGGGCCTCATGGTTCCGTCTACTGCACACACGTAAGTAGTTTTCTATATTTCTATATCTAAAGTAAATAACTTTAAATCGCTCAATTACGTTATTTTGCTCGCAGGCACACACGCAAGGGTTTCTCTACGACCGTATTCTAGGCTCGCGAGACTTGGGTACAACAGTGGGCAGAGGCAGCTTTGGACATAATTGCGGATGCATTTCCGTTCACCGCGGAGTCCTACGTGAAGTACCTAGGATGATACGTCACTCGTGCACGTACGAGAGTTATGTACGTACTAGCAGAGGCGGAGGTACACGTCGCGTCTACTACCGACACATACCCTAGACACCGGGATCGTAACACTTTAGTTGCGGTAAATTTGGTATTACTCTTTTCTGAGTTATGTAAGTTTTTTTATAACACATATAATTCAAATTTTATTCGTTTGCAGGTTGAGATGCTTCGGAGCGTGTAAATCAATGCGAGGGCAGTGGCCCAAAAGACAGAGCTAGGGTTGCACATCCCGCAAGGTGAGATGGCTTCGGCTTGGAAGAAGATGGACATATACATCACGGATGCCTTGAAGAACATGGCTCTGTCGTGCACGGAGTCTTGTCGTCAAGACTCCTCCGTACAACTGTTGTTCTTCGTTCCAGTGACGACAGTTCCACCGCCAGCGTCCGTTAAGACACCAGGTACGATATACGAAGACTTTTAACTTTTACTAAAAAGCTAAACCTACTAATGTAAACTATTTTCTGTACAGTGCCGTCAACGTCTTATGTTTGTCCTATGCGTTCGAATGACATTGTTGGACATCCAACTAGTGTAGTGGTAAGTGTAATTTTTGAAAATATTATTAGTTATTTATAAAACTGACAAACAATAATTTTTGTAGATTTTGAGGACCCATTCCGATGCGACGCAACAGCATTTGGGAGTCTCCTTCGATTGGGAAGCGTATGTCGCCGATGCGATGACGGACACACTTCCTCAGACGCAAGGAGCTCCGGAGCCGACGCAGCCAATGCAGGACGCGACACCGACAAGAGCACCTCGGCCTAGAAACCTGCTATCATACGATGCAGACCACGTACGAGCGGCATGTAGGGCTTCTAGGGGGCACGTAGAAAGCACGCTGGGCGTCGATGTACTGTGTCATGTCTATTTTATTTAACTATATGTATGATATTTTGGATGATAAATAATTTTTATGTCTACTTGTTGCACAATACTTTTGTCTCCTTAATATTAAGTGTTTAAAAACCAAAAGACCAAGCAACAAATAATTTTTTCTAATGACGGATTCAAAATCCTCCACGAGTTGGAACAACTCGTCCATGTAGTGAACGAGTCGTCCACGGGGTGGACTATAGTTGACCTATAAAGGTCGCAGCACCGCGAGAGTCACCAATCCCAACTGAGAGTGCAAGAAGAGAGTACTCAAACAATGGCAAGCAGAGGTCATGGTAGGATAGGAGTGGGAAACATTAGATCGGTGCATCAGGACTATTTGGTGGGTGGTCCTGAGTGGTATGAACCATCAGTAGACAAGTTCCCGGTTCTAAGCAAGATTGATTTTATTTTGTTCGATCCTCTTCGTCCATATGATAGTACCAAAGAATAGTGGCATAAATGCTGTTGTGGCCTTGATTGTGTTGTGCAAATGATGGATGGAAGAGAGGGCATCGGTCGTCGATTCTTTCATTGTCCTAACGGTGGACTAAGTTGAAATTACATAGTATTTTTGAGCTGACATATTGTCATATTTTGACCTTCATTGTTGTTTCACTAGTGCTACTTCGATGATGATAACTACGGATACACACTGTGGGTTGATCCACCGCCAATCAAGCCAACTGAAGATTACATTAAATATTTACAAGATCAAAACTGAGAAATAGTTGTTGAACTTGCGGAAATGGAGTCACAACTATTTGAGTAGATATGTACTAGGCCCGTGTGCAACAACATGTATTGTGAATGTCCTCACCACAAGCTAAACCCTACTAGTTAAAACTAGTTTTGACTATTGTTTCCATTGTATGCTACCAATGTATACTCGCAATGTATCCTTACAATGTATGATCTGCTACATTGAATTTTAATAAACATGGAGGAAACAAACTTCTAGTCTTCCACAGTTTTTTATGAAGGGCAGTGTTCTATGACGTCCACATTAGAGGAAAATTAACCGTTAACCGTGACTTGAAATAAAAATTTTCAATATAACAACAATCACAAGGCAACTTTTAAGTTGAGTGTGGAAAAGGCTACAGAAGTTCTGCAAGGTACCATCAAAATCCTTTGTAAAAAAAAAAAGTCGTCCACATGGTGGACAACTCCTCCGCCTGATACCTGATGGACGTGTCGTCAACCTAATCGACGAGTCGTCCACCTAATAGACGACTCGTACACATAATTGACGAGTCGTCCACCTATTGGACAACTCGTCCACCTATCGGATGACTCGTACACCTACCGGACGACTCGTACACATATTGGACGAGTTGTCCACCTGATGGACGACTTATCCACCTACTGGACGACTCGTCCACTAGGTGGACGACTCATTCACCTGTTGGACGACAACATGTTTCAATTGTCTACTTAAGAGCACCCCGCACATTCGCCACAAGCGCACTTCACAAATTCACCTCTCGCTATAAACACTCCCATTGAATATATCGTGTTACCATGGACTCACCTTACTCACCACCAAACAAAAAGAGAGAGTTTGCATTCTAGAGGGATTACAACCGCCAATGGTTTGAGACTATGTATGTGCAACAACTATGAATATGATACCCTCATAGGACCACACCATTTTTTCAAAATGGTAGACGTCAGGTAACATAGATACTTCAGTGATATATCAATTTCGCATTCGCATTTCATCTCAAATGTTCATAAAAAAACACATCATGCATCATGCAGTCCCCACTGCCCCTTTGTGAGTTTACACAGTACATTGACCACGAACAAATAGCGGAATACGTCGAGGACAGACACGCGATCTATAGAGCTGCATGGAGTAAGTTACACTACGAGATGGAGTACGAAAAGCGGATTGAGCAGGAGAGAAAGGAGAGAACTAAACAGGAGGAGCGTCGGCGCAAGCGTCGGGAAGAATTTCAAAGAATCGAGGAAAATATTGTCGCCAATCTCAAGAGGAGGAAAGTATTGCTCGTCGGGCTAGAGAGGGTGAACGGGAGCGCTTACGCGAGAGAGCACGTCGCTCAAGGGATGCCAGTCCGTGAAAGTTGCCTAGAGGGGGTGAATAGGCTAATTAAAATTTAAAGCACAATTATCAACTGACTTGTTCTGTCAGGTTCAGAGGAGTCCGAAAATATTTCGAACAAGTCCGAAAATATTTCGGACAAGTCCAAAATTTTTGGATAAGTCTGATAAAATCAGACTTTTCCAAAGTCAGTCACAGCGGAAATAAATCTGACTAGTTCTAGGTCAAGTGTACGATCAATATGGTCTAGAAGCAGCTTTTAAACAAGTTTAGCAACCTACTAAGCAAACGTGATGATCTTAATACTAAAGTAGCTCAATGCTAGGGTTTGATCAATCACAAGTAAGAGCAATGATATGAAAATTAAAGAACAAGTAGATGAGCATAAGTCAACACGAGGATTTGTTTACCGAAGTTCGATTCCACTCAAGAATCTGCATCTCCGTTGAGGTGTCCACAAAGGATCGGGTCTTTTTCAACCCTAACCCTTGCCAAGTGATCACAAAAATCAAACTTGGTTGTTTCACTACCAAGCCAACGTGATTACAAACTTCCCGGGTCTCACTACAACTTGGTAGTCACCGGGCGACACCTAGCCGCCTCGGAACAAAGCTCCAAGAGTAATAAACATAAATCACGCAGCAAGTAGGTGTGCAGCTCAACAAGCTCAACCCTAAGATCTCCTATTCTTAATTCTCCTCACAAATCCTCAAATCCTAACAAGATTCACCTTTGAATGCTAGAGGGTGTGAGAGAGGTCTAGGAATGCTCAAGAACACCTTTGAAAGCTCTAGGGTTGATCTATCTTCTTATGAGGACGAGATCCCTCCTTTTTATAGTGCTCCCTAAAATATGACCGTTGTCAACCACTAAAGTTCGGACATGTCCGAACTCCACTTCGGACATGTCTGAGGTTAGGGACCATTAAAGATAAAATTACGTCCTCAACTGACACTGATTCAGACTGTCCCATTGATTCCACTTCGGACATGTCGTTGCTGCCGACACTCCCTGACCCAATGACCAAGCTTGCCACAGTTGTGGCAGGTGTCGTCTCGTGCTGGCTTCCGGTTGCCGACGGCGCCGCTTTGGGTGCCTCCGGGGGCGCCCCCTCAGCACGTCTTTGCGCCCCAGCTTGGGTACCTCCGCGCCCCTTGCTTGGCTTGCCGCGCTTGCGGCCGCCTTTCGAGGAGGAGGGCTCCCCCTTCTTCCCGTCACCTTGGCAGGCATCCCACTGCTCCCGAGTGAGATGTAGCTTCCCGCCGATGGTGATAGTCCCCGAGAGAGGCTGAGATTCGTCGCTGTCGATGACCTTGAGGCGGCCTATCGCCTCTTCGATCAACATCGTGGAGAGGTCCAGCAGAGATTCGATCGAGCGAGCGATCTGCTTGTACTTCTCGGGGATGCAATGGAAGAGCTTCTCGATGGCTTTCTCCTCGTTGTAGGTGTCATCGCGGAACTGCACCATCTTCTACAGTAGTGTGTTGAGACGGAGAGCAAAGTCATCAACATCCTCACCTGGTTTGAAGGTCAGGTTCTCCCACTCCTTGTGGAGTGCCTGCAGTGTGGTCTTGCGGACACGGTTACTGCCGATGCGTGCCGCAGCGATGGCGTCCCATGCCTCCTTGGCAGTCCTCTTATTGGAAAGCGAGAACGGCATCTCGGGCGGTACTGCAGCAATGAGAGCATCCAGCGTCTGTCGATCCTCGTAGTAGTCGACGTCGCCGTACCGGACTGCTTCGCACATGTGCCGCACTTGGAGCCATATCCTAATCACCGTGGCCCACTCGACGTAGTTTGTCTTGGTGAGGGTAGGCCACCCACCGCCGGGACCAACGATCGTGACAATGGCTTGGATCCCGTGGTGACCATGGTACCTGTTATAGGAGGGAGAGTCGCGCCGCCTATAAATGCCTCGATCTCCGTCGACCCAACCATCCCTTCCGGGAGCGTCGCCAGCGTGTCCGCGCCCGTCTGGGCTGCAAACGCCGCGCTCATGGGGGTGCGCATCTTCCCACTGTGGCATCTGTGAGCATGCTACCTTCCTCGCCAGCCATAGGTCTTCGTTGGTGCCACCGTCGGTAGAATTAGAGCCTCTGTCGCTACCGCTACGCAGAGCCTCAAGCTCTGTTGCAGCCGCACGCGCTGCATCCGCAGCCGCTGCTGCTTCTAATTCCGCCTTCGCTGCTGCCAGTTCCGCCGCCGCCAGCCTCGCCGCCCTCGCCGCAGCCTCTGCCGCTGCTCGCTCGCGTTCTTCTGCCGCGGAGACCTAGGCCTCCTGCCGATGCCGCGCGCTCGAAGCGACCGAGTGCTGAGACTGTCCTTTGCACATGGCACGCTAGTGGGGGAGTGCTGTGTGGGGAAGAGGCTGTCTCAGACAAGCTGTTGCTTGTCTGTGCAGAAGAGGAGGAATGAGTTGAAACAACCAGTGTTATTGCTGCCGGCTGAAGACGAAGATAGGCGTGGGAAGGAGATGAGCAGAAGATGTCTAGGCTACAGGATAGAACGGCTCTGATACCACTTGTTAGTATCTGAAGTATTACTCTCATGGAGAGGATGACACTAAGAGTTGGGAAATTTTTCTTGTTTCATTCCACACACAATGCCATGTCCAACCTAGGGGTTGGGGTTACATATTTATAGATAAGGCAGCCAAGCATATACCTAGATGCTAGTCTAAGATGTTGTCCTAAAAAGGACTAATATGTTATCCTACTAAGGACTGAGATGCTGTCCTAACTAGGGGCCACACAGACCAAGAGTACAAGATTTATTCCTTCATGGACGTTCTACTTCGACGACCCCTCACGGAAGCGGGGGTCCGGAGCCGGCGTACTGCTCCTCATGCCAATGGGGGAGCAGTTCGGTTACATGGTGCGCCTCAACTTCAAGGCAATCAACTACATGACCTGTGCCATGTACCACGCGCCAACAACACCGTCGCCAACGACCTGTCAACGAAGGCCTCCACCGGAGCCCCGGAGCCCGAAGGAGCCTTCGAAGGGACGTTGTCGCGACCCACAGCCTGGCCTGCCGAACCAGGCAAAGGGGGCGAGACCAGCACCTCGAAGCTGGCTGTCCCACCAGCCCTGCAGCCGCCAAGGATCGTATGCGCCATGGGGACTCTGTGCTACCCAGCGCCCAAGATCCAGAAGTTCAAGTAGCCCCGATGCATGGACCACGGAGGTCCGGGACTTCTTGAAAGACAACATCCTTCCTGATGAACGTGCATCTGTTGAACGGATTGTGCGGATGGCTAAGAGCTACACGCTGGTATCTCTACCGGCGTGGCGCCAACGGCATCCTATTGCGGTGCATAACCCAGGAGGAAGGCTGCGATCTGCTCGCAGTAATCCAAGGAGGCGAGTGCGGGAAATGCTCATCTTCTCGCACGCTGGTCGGTAGAGCCTTCCGGCATGGCTTCTACTGGCCGACAGCCCCGTGGACGCCGTCAAGCCGGTTAAGAGATGCAAGGCGTGCCAGTTCCATGCCAAGCATATCCACACACCGGTGTAGACGCTGCATATCCTAGGGACCTTACCCTGATTCGTCGGGGGATACCAGCACCTCTACGTCGGGGGCCAGCCGGACATCCCAGGGCCGGGTCACGGGAATTACCTTTCTTCATGGTATGCGGGGGCCGAAGCCGTGCTTCCCCCGTAGATCACCATGGGGGTCCCCCCGTGTCCGAGCGCACGACGAAGCCACACAAGACCAGCTCCTGCATGAGGACATTGACCTCGGCGGCGAGGAAAGATGGCAAGCAACGCTCCAAATTGCATGGTACCAGCAGGCGCTCCGGCACTACCACCAGAGGTCCGTGCATGGGAGCTCAAGGCAGGCGCTCCGGCGCTACCTCCGTAAGTTCTACCCTTGGAACAGTGGCAGGACAGGTTTATTCTTTCTGTAACAGATCCCATAGAGTCTAGGAGCAGCGCTCAGAGCAACTAAGCCCCAGGGGGTGGTCCAGGACTACGTCCGGCTTAGCCTAGTCCTGTACCCTAAGCGCGTAGGGTCTGCCCCCCTTCACAATGGGGCGGGTCGTTGCCTCCATTTACAGCCTGTTTTCCTCCTATGGACTTACATGAATGAAAAGAACCCTGTCCTACCACGCTTACTTATGTGTTCATTTAAATTACGCATTAATTTTTATGATCACCTTCCCATGCTTAACACAGTGTACGCCCATCGTATACTCAGTTCTCCTTTCCCACTCTCATGCCTAGTCAGCATTTGTCGTCCGAAGGCGGTTGTGTTTGAGGTACCTACCAAAGGCCCGGGGGCCTCTCAGACCTCCCCCTGTTAGGGTACTGTGATGCCTGTCGGTCTCCTCCAGGAAAAGACCTACGCCAAAGCGGGAAGTCCAGGAGCCTGCTTTGCCTGGTCCTGCACCCAAAGCGTGCGCACTCTGCCTCCCCACCGCTACGGTCTGAGTACTAGGGGCCGGACGGTTACACCCTGACCAAGGAGGGAGTCGGGCCTCCGGTACCGGGTGCACTGGATTGCCCAAGCCCCGTATACGGGCCTAGGACTGTAAGCCAAATAAGACTAAGAGACAAGGAAGGGGGGACCTCTGAGCAGAATTACTAATTCCCTACTCGTGTGCAGGACCTCCTGAGAGGCCTCCCGGACTTCACCCCCTCCGCGGGGGTGAACTCCGAAGCCGGACCTCACCTCTCCTCAGAGACGAGCTCCGATGCCGGCCCTCACCCTCTCATCAGATGTGAGCTCCGAAGCCGGACCTCGCCCTCTCCTCAGAGGCGGGCTCCGAAGGTGCCACGTGTCCAGCAGAGTCGGGCCTCCCCTCTCCTCAGAGGCGAGCCCCGGGCCTGCCACGTGGTCAGCAGTGCCGGACTTCACCCCCTCCGTAGGGGTGAACTCCGAAGTCGGACCTCACCCCCTCAGCAGGGGTGAGCTCCGAAGGTGCCATGTGTCCAGCAGGGTCGGGCCTCCCCTCTCCTCAGAGGCGAGCCCCGGGCCTGCCACGTGGTCAGCAGTGTCGGACTTCACCCCCTCCGCAGGGGTGAACTCCGAAGCTCGACCTCACCCCCTCAGCAGGGGTGAGCTCCGAAGGCATCACGTGTCCAGCAGGGTCGAGCCTCCCCTCTCCTTAGAGGCGAGACCCGGGCCTGGCACGTGGTCAGCAGTGCCGGACTTCACCCCCTCCGCAGGGTGCACTCCAAAGTCGGACCTCACCCTCTCAGCAGGGGTGAGCTCCGAAGGCACCATGTGTCCAGTAGGGCCAAACCTCCCCTCTCCTCAGAGGCCAGCCCCGGGTCTGCCACGTGGTCAGCAGTGCCGGACTTCACCCCCTCCGCAGGGGTGAACTCCGAAGCCGGACCTCACTCCTTCAGCAGGGGTGAGCTCCAAAGGCGCCACGTGTTGAGCAGGGCCGGGCCTCCCCTCTCCTCAGAGGCGAGCCCCGGGCCTGCCACGTGGTCAGCAATGCCGGACTTCACCCCCTCCGCAGGGGTGAACTCCGAAGCCGAACCTCACGCCCTCAGCAGGGGTGAGCTCCGAAGGCACCACATGTCCAGCAGGGTCGAGCCTCCCCTCTCCTCAGAGGCCAGCCCTGGGCCTGCCACGTGGTCAGCAGTGCCGGACTTCACCCCCTCCGCAGGGGTGAACTCCGAAGCCGGACCTCACCCCCTCAGCAGGGGTGAGCTTCGAAGGCACCACGTGTCCAGCAGGGCCTGGCCTCCCCTTTCCTCAGAGGCCAGCCCCGGGCCTGCCATGTGGCCGACAGTGCCGGACATCACCCCCTCCGCAGGGGTGAACTCCGAAGCCGGACCTCACCTCTCCTTAGAGACGAGCTCCGATGCCGGCCCTCGCCCTCTCCTCAGAGGCGAGCTCCGATGCCGGACCTCACGCGCTCCTCAGGGCTGAGCTCCGATGCCGGCCCTCGCCCTCTCCATTGGGCTGAGCTCCGATGCCGGCCCTCGCCCTATCCTCAGAGGCGAGCTCCGATGCCGGACCTCACGCGCTCCTTTGGGCTGAGCTCCGATGCCGGACCTCACCCCCTCCGCAGGGCTGAGCTCTGATGTCGGCCCTCGCCCCCTCCTCAGAGGCGAGCTCCGATGCCAGACCTCATGCGCTCCTTAGGGCTGAGCTCCGATGCCGGACCTCACCCCCTCCGCAGGGCTGAGCTCTGATGTCGGCCCTCGCCCCCTCCTCAGAGGCGAGCTCCGATGTCGGACCTCACGCGCTCCTCAGGGCTAAGCACCGATGCCGGACCTCACCCCCTCCGCAGGGCTGACCTCCGAAGCCGACGAGACCCTACAAGCATAGGGAACACTCAAGACAAGAAAGTGCACGGGGTAGAAAAAGAGAAGGCCCCACCCGGGATCGTTATCTCCCCCGAGATGGGCCCGGGGTCCACTGTCGGTATCCTCAATACCGGGTACCCCCGCGCACAAGAGAAAACTGCCTAACGACCTCACCCCTCCGCAGGGGTGAGCTCCGAAGGCGCCACGTGTCTAGCAAGGCCGGAGCTCCCCTTGTGACAACCTCAATTCTGTGGAAAACCACGGAACCGAGAACTGATGCGTATGTGTGCCCAGGATGTTCATCACACATACCCATATCATCCACAAACTGAATTTCAGAATATATATTACCACGAATGAACAGTGTTTATTATAATATCTCATGAGTCTTGGACTCATGTTAACAGCGGAAGTCTTATTTAAGCAGCGGAAATCTAAATCTAGCAGCGGAAGTCTTTATTCTAGTGCGGAAGCAATCTAAGCAGCAGCAGTGGCTCCATCTCTACTCCATCCCCACAGGCAAGGTTGAGGACTGATCACACGCCTAATGCTCCACTTGGTCTTCATAGTATTCTTCTCCTGTTGCTGATGATGAAGTAATAATGCAAGTTTGAGTACAATGATGTACTCAGCAAGTGCGGGAAAATATGATATGTAGCTCACAGCAAGGAAGATAATAAAAGTCTCATTGCAGAAAGCAAAATTATTTGTCAAAACCACGATAAAACAATAACTTAGCTTTAAGTGAATGTAATCCCAACATGTATTAAAATACCAACATACCTCCATTATGTTTTATCATTGTCCATGTCTCAACCAGATATTAATCAACTTTATCTTTGCTCACGAATACCTTCTTGTATTCGCTACCATCTCAAGAATACCATCTCATATTCGCTACCATTCAATTTCGTCTCACACCGAGACCAATCTCGTTGCCATGACTCAACAGTCATGCAACCAAATCTTATCACCCGGACTCAATGGTCCTAAAAAAAACCATAACCAAACCATAACCAAAACCATAACCAAACCATAACTATCTATAACCATAACCATCCATAACCAAAACCATCCCAACTAATCATGTGGGTTGTCCAGGCGCTCGTGACCGTAAGCTCGGCTATCATGATAGTTTTAAGACTCTGCAGAGTTTGTACCACTTCACCCACAAGTTTATGATTTCGTCACCTATCGGTGACTGCAGAACCTCCATTATACCAGTACACAACCGTCGGTGTATGGTCAAGAGATCAAAAAATAGCCTTTACAAAGGGGTTACTAGATGTATGGACTCACTAAGGTTTCACCAGCAGGCTAGAATCTCCAATTCTCCCACCCACGGGCCCCCTCTTGTGCCATGCAGTTCCCGGGGCAGTCCTCACTCGACTTCCATTCCCCGTGCCTTCCACGGTCCATAACAATCTAGTAACTTACCTAATTACTCAGCTAAGCCGCACCATACATGGCCTTGTGGTGGCACTGTTATCCTGGCATGGCTCGCATGAACCGGTCCTTAGATCTACGACAAGTAAAACCACCATCTCATTCTACCTCATTCACAAACCCAGGCTTGCCTAGATCTCCCTCTAATCCATTTTCATTAACAACATCAGTTTCTCATTATCATTACGAGTGCAGTTAGCTAGATACATCAGTCTCGCTTCCCAAAATCCCGTGGACTCAGCGAAGCGAAAAGTAAAAAAAAACATACCCGACTCATAAACTTCCCTCGCGAAAAGGGTGGTTTAACCAAAACTAGTAAACTCCTATGAAAGGGTTTCCCGTCATGTTTGACTCAGCACACACACCTTTTCGCAACAAAACATTTTTTCCAAAACATAGGATCAATATGGTCAAGGGGCACTTGCCGTGTTCTTGTGATTCCGGTTGCTCTTGGATCTTGAAATCTTGTTGTTGCAGCTCGTCGTAGACAGCTCCCTGAGCTTGTCCTTCTATGCACGATCACACACATACAAGATTCATAGCAATCAATACCATGCACAAACTCTAATCAAGATGCGATGATGCATATGCATGCTAATTCCTATGGTGCAGTTTATATTAGATCTGTTCATACGTGTTCTTGCATGTTTGCATGGGTTTTATGATGAACAGAGGTGTAGAGATCAATTGTGGACGTTGCGATGATCTTGACTTTAGATCAAACCGATCAACAAGTGATATGTCCACGAAAAAGCTTCTGTTCAAATGGAATTAAAGAACAGATGCAAAGAAAGCGCGATGATGTCGTAAGGTGGTATTGGAGACCTACTTTACGTTCGTCTTGGTCTCGGGGTCCTTCTCCTAGCAAGACAGATCGTCGGGGATCCTCCGGCGATGGCAATCGTCTCTGGCTCGTCGGAGATCTCTCTAGTGGTCAAGTTCTGGCGAAAGGGTTTGCTCGGTGAGCTAGGGCTATGGCTCTAAGTTGTCAGCTCAGGAGGTGAAAAAGAAGTTCGTGGTTGCGGCCAAAGGTTTTCGGTTCTATTTATAAGAGGAAAACAGAGAGTCCTCCTCTGACCGAAATTCGAATAAGAGTCCCATTCTAACTGTTTTTTGGATCTTAACAACTTATCTTTAGTTTGATTCGGTGCGGTAACATTGTGGAAATCATGTCGGTTTCCTCAGTGCCGGGGATTCCCGCGCGTACAGAAGAAAAACCGCTTCAGAATCGCGTCCTTACGTGGTGATGAGCTCCGGAGGCTCCACATGTCCTGTGGGAACCTGGGCTCTCTTTTCCACAGTGACAAGCTCTGGTTGTGCTGCGTGTCACGCGGGTGGACTCCCTCTCCTTCAGAGGTGAGCTCCGCGTGCGCCACGTGTCCTGGCGGGCGGGACCTCCCTCTCTCTAGAGGCGAGCTCTGCGTGCGCCACTTGTCAGTTCCAGACCTCCCCCTCTCTTCAGAGGTAGCTCCGAGGGTGCCACGTGTCCTAACAGCGCCAGACTTCCCTTCTCCTCAGAGATGAGCTCCGAGTTAAACACATGCCCAATAGTGATGGACCTCCCGGAGGTGAGCTCCGGAGGTGACACGTGTCCGGTAGTGTCGGACCTCCCGGAGGTGAGCTCCGGAGGTGACACGTGTTCAATAGGACCGGACCTCTCGGAGGTGAGCTCCGAGAGCGACACGTGTCCCGCACGGCTGGTCCTCTCTTTTCCGCAGCGAATAGCTCCGCAGCCGACACGTGTCCTACGAGACTGGCCTCGCTTCTCCGCGGAGGCTAGCTCCGGAGGAAACACGTGTCCCACGGGGTCGGACCTCTCCCCCTTTGCGGGGATGAGCCCCGAGCCTGCCACGTAGCCAGTTTAGAGGCGGACCTCTCCCCCTTTGCGGAGATGAGCTCCGAACGCGCCACGTGGCCAGCGGCCGCGGAAATTATCTTCGGCGCTCTCTGTGAACTGGAATTGTCTCTTTTTTGGCTATCTTTTTTATTCTTTCTCTGTTTCAACTTATTTTAATAATGTTTTTCTACATGAAACACGAATACATGCAGAAATCGAAAATGAGGGTGTCACAAATCTACCCCCCTTAAATTGAATCTCGCCCTCTAGATTTGTTTGTAGAGAATGGATGAGAAAACTCTGTCTTGATATCTTCTTCACGCTCCCATGTGGCTTCAACTTCGGTGTGATGGCTCCATTGTACCTTGCACCATCGGATCACTTTGTTTTTCATGACCCTTTCCTTTATGTCCAAAATTCGGGCAGGGTGCTCTGCATAGGTCAGATCCTCTTGAAGTTCAAGTTCATCCATCGGTACTTGCTCTTCCGGTACCCTCAAGCACTTCTTGAGCTAGGATACATGAAACATGTCATGTACGTCGGAGAGGTGCGCCGGGAGCTCTAGTTGATAGGCTACTTCTCCTCGCTTGTCCAAAATCTTAAATGGTCCGATGTAGCGAGGTGCTAGCTTGCCTTTTACGTTGAAACGTCGTTGGCCTCGGATAGGCGATACCTTAAGGTATACGAAGTCTCCTACTTTGAAAGTCAACTTCCTTCGCCTATTGTCCGCATAGCCTTTCTGTCGTGACTGAGCAGCCTTCAAGTTCTCCCGTACCATTTAAACTTGCTTCTCAGCCTCTTGTAGCACTTCGGGTCCAAACACTTGGTTCTCTCCGGTCTCGTTCCAAAACAATGGCGTTCTACACCGTCTACCATACAATGCTTCGAAAGGTGACATCTTCAAGCTAGCTTGATAGCTGTTGTTATAGGAGAATTCAGCATACAGTAAACTCCTATCCTAACTACGCCCATGTTTCAAGGCGCAAGCTCTCAACATGTCCTCTAAAATTTGGTTTGCCTTTCGGTTTGCGGATGGTAGGCGGAGCTAAAATCCAGTCGTGTACAGCTTTCTGCAGCTTCCTCCAAAATCTAGAGGTAAACTGAGAACCCCGATCTGAGACTATCCTCTTCGGGACTCCATGGCGGCACACGATTTGCTCCATGTACAGCTCGGTTAGTTGTGCAACGTTGTACACGGTCTTAACAGGAAGAAAATGAGTTGTTTTCGTCAATCGGTCCATGATAACCCAGATTGAGTCGTAACCCGGTCGAATACGTGGCAACCTGACGATGAAATCCATACTGATATCTTCCCGCTTCTACTCAGGTACCTTCAAGGGTTCCAACAGTCCAGCGGGTCTTTGATGTTCGGCCTTCACCGGTTGACATGTGTCGCATATGGCAACATATTCGGCTACGTCCCTCTTCATACCATCCCACGAATAACAAGTCTTCAGGTCCTTGTACATCTTGGTACTTCCGGGATGTATGGAATAAGGTGAGTCATGTGCCTCCTTTAATATCGTGTCGCGGATGTGCTTCACGTTAGGCACACAAATCCTTTTTCCTAGCCAAAGCGTACCCTTTTCGTCTTCCTTGAAGTCCTTCTCTATTCCTTGTTGGATCCTTTCCTTGATCTCCTTGATCTCCTCATCCGTAGCTTAGACATCTCTTATCTCTTGTTCCAATGATGAGTGGAGTTCCATCACTTCCATCTTGTTCAAGAAACCGAGATGTAACCGTTCGAACTCCTTTCGTAGCTCGGGTGGTAGCTCCCGAACCGTAAGTTGGTGACATGCTCCCTTTCGGCTCAATGCATCGGCTACTACATTGGCCTTTCTTGGGTGATAGTTGATTCCAACATCATAATCATTGATAAGTTCCAACCATCGACGTTGCCTCAAATTCAATTCCATTTGAGTGAAAATGTACTTGAGGCTTTTATGATCCGTATAGATCTCACGTCGATGACCAAGGATATAATGTCTCCAAATCTTCAATGCATGCACCACGGCTGCGAGTTCCAAGTCATGTGTAGGGTAATTGAGCTTGTGCTTCTTGAGTTGTCTTGAGGCATAGGCTACCACTTCTCTTTCTTGCATGAGCACACATCCAAGCCCTTGTCTGGATGCATCATAATATATGTAAAAGCTCTTGCTTACGTCCGGCAATACCAAAACCGGCGCTGTGGTTAGCCTCTTCTTGAGCTCCTCAAAGCTTTCTTGGCACGCTGGTGTCCATTGGAAGGCTTTTCCCTTCGTTAGCAACTCCATCATAGGCTTTGCTATCTTAGAGAAGTCCTTGATGAACCGGCGGTAGTATCCAGCCATCCCAAGAAAACTCTGAATATCCCTCACGTTTTGCAGTTGGTTCCACTTTAGAACATCTCCCACTTTTCCGGGATCAACCGATACTCCTTTCTCAGAGATGATGTGGCCAAGGAACGATATCTCCTTTAGCCAAAATTGACATTTGCTGAACTTGGCATACAGCTGATGCTCTCGCAACTTCTTCAATGTCAATCTCAAATGTTCTTCATGTTCTTCCTCACTTTTCGAATACACCATGATGTCGTCAATGAAAACCACGATGAACTTATCCAAGTACTCCATGAAGACCTTGTTCATGAGGTACATGAAGTATGCGGGTGCATTTGTTAACTCAAAAGACATAACGGTATATTCGTACGAACCATACCGTGTCCAAAAGGCAGTCTTGGGTATATCGGAGGGCTTAATCTTCAGTTGGAAGTATCCCGACCGAAGATCAATCTTGGAGAACACTCGGGCTCCCTTCATCTGGTCGAACACGTCCTCTATACGGGGCAGAGGGTACTTGTTCTTGGTCGTCACCTCGTTGAGAGACCTATAGTCCACACACATCCTTTGGGTTCCATCCTTCTTGTCTACGAAGAGCACGGGGGCTCCCCATGGTGACGAGCTTGGACGTATAAACCCTTCTCTTGCTTCTCCTGGATTTGCTTCTTGAGCTCCACGAGTTCATTGACGGGCATCCTATATGGTCTCTTTGCTATAGGTGCGGTTCCGGTTACTAGGTCAATAGAAAACTCGATATCCCGGTCAGGTGGCATACCGGTAAGTTCTTCTGGGAACACGTCCGAAAATTCTTGAACCACCGGAATGCTGTCCAGGGTTGCTTCTTCGACGTGGTTCAATGTTGACTTCTTGGTTGCCGGTTGGGCTGACTCAAACTCGATACGGGTACCGTGCTCGTTGGTCAACTGCACGCTCCTTTCAGCACATTGAATTACCCCGTTCTGCTTACTTAGCCAATCCATTCCGAGTATTATGTCAAGCCCTTGGGAATCCAAGATAATGAGGTTGGAAAGGAAGTCTACCCCCTTATATTAAGGTGTACTTTCGGACATACTATATTATTCCTCATCTCTCCACCGGGAGAATTAACCAACATAGTATATTTCATGTGTGATATGGGTAGATTATGCTTGGCAACATACTTGGATGATATGAAGGAATGTGATGCTCCAGAATCAAATAAGATGGTGGCTGGGTTGGAGTTGGCAAGGAACATACCAATTACGACGTCCTCCGCCTGTTGTGCTTCCTCAGCAGAAACATGGTTCACATTGCCGCGAGCGTAGTTCTGTTGTCCACAGTTTCCTTGATTGGATCCCCCGTTCGGTCGTGGGTCCTGCTTGGGGACGTTGCCTTGCTGTCCAGGACCTCTCCTCGGGCACTGGCTCGCGAAGTGTCCCGTCTCCCCGCATGCAAAGCATGCCCTGTTGCCCACGGCAGCAGGTAAGTTGGGGCAGGTGTTTTGAGCAGGAGCACCCATGTTGGGACGGGGCGTAGGAGGCAAAGGCACACGAGGTGCTTGTGCAACGGGTCGTTGTTGTGGTGGCTGATTAGGGCGGTATGCAGGAGCGGTCGATCCATACTGCGGTGCAGCTGGGGGCATGTACCGAGGTCGTACGTTGCTCCCTTGTGGCTGGTATGGCATCTTCCTCTTGCCCTCTCGCTCGATCTCTCGGATCTTGCTTTCAACCACGATAGCCTTGTCAACCAGCTTCTGGAAGCTCGCATAGTCATTGTTGAGGAGCTAAACCTGGATCTCATTGTTCAACCCTCTCATGAACAGGTACTACTTCCTGTGGTCTGAGATGACATCTTCGGGGGCATACCAGAACAGTTGTGTGAACTTGTTGAGGTACTCATTCACACTTTTCTGTCCTTGGCGGAGACCTTCGAACTCCTGTCTCTTGAGCATCATTACACCAGCAGGGATGTAATGAGATCGGAAACTCTTCTTGAACTCTGTCCAAGTGATCGTCTTCGGGTCGACATGAGCGTTGCACAAGACATCCCACCAGTCATCAGCAGCTCCCATGAGTTGGTGCGACACAAAGAGAACTTTCTCTCTATCGTTGCACTGAACTATGGCAAGCTTCTTCTCCATGGACTTCAACCAATCGTCGGCCTCCATGGGGTCATTAGCTTGAGAGAAAGTAGGTGGTCGAGTCCTCATGAACTCTCCCAACCTGTTATGAGCCGGCGGTAGTGGCGGTGGTGGCAGTGGAGCCAGAACGGGGTTGTTGTTGTTGGCCTGCAGTTGACCCAAAGTTTGGATCATGGTCTGCATAAGCTGATTCTGCATGGCCATCAACCATTCCAGGTTGTTTTCACCAGCTCCGGGGTTAACAGGAACTTCATCGTGGCCATCCTTCTGGTTGCCACGGACGTTCCTTCCTTGGCAGTCGGCGTTTCCTCTCACCATCTGTGAGAGAGAATGGAATAGAATAGAGGTTAGAAGGTTAGATGGATCTCTCCCAACTATATGCATCAAGGTGGATGGACTGTATATATATCAGTCCATATAAGGATTTGAATCAAGTGCCGAGGCATCTCACACCTTATTTCTACTTATGTGTGGATATGGACAACGCTGAAACGTCCCACAACTCATACTAAGCACACAAGCACAAGCAATCATCACAAAGGCTCACACAACTCCTATTCAAGGCTCTTTCAATGGGAGTCCTATAGGGTTTTAGGGTGATATCAATCTGTGACTTCACCCTATGTCGAGGTGGTTTGGGGCGACACCAATCTGTGATCCAACTATGTCTTCTCCTAGGCTTGCATTATATGGTCAGCGTGGCTTCCAATCTGTTATTAGGGGTGTGTCCTACAGTCAACGTCGCAGCTACCAATCTGTGATCATTCTAAGTTTGTGGCTTACAGTCAACCGTGGTATCTTGGTACCAATCTGTGGATTGTACCAATCTGTGACTAGGCATGGCAGCTTTAATATCAATCTGTGACCTATCTAGGCTATAAGGTCTACGATCAAACCGTGGCAGGCTGATACCAATCTGTGTCCGATACCAATCTGTGTTTTTTATCTAGGTGTGTAACCTACCGTCAACCCATGGCAGGTTGATACCAATCCGTGGTTGTATCTAGGTGTGTAATCTACCCTCAACCGTGGCTCTGATACCAATTTGTGACGCCCTCAATTCTGTGGAAAACCACAGAACCGAGAATTGATGCGTATGTGTGCCTAGGATGTTCATCACACATACACATATCATCCACAAACTGAATTTCAGAATATATATTACCACGAATGAACAGGGTGTATTACAATGTCTCATGAGTCTTGGACTCATGTTAATAGCGGAAATCTTATTTAAGAAGCGGAAATCTAAATCTAGCAGCGGAAGTCTTTATTCTAGTGCGGAAGCAATCTAAGCAGCAGCAGTGGCTCCATCTCTACTCCATCCCCACAAGCAAGGTTGAGGACAGATCACACGCCTAATGCTCCACTTGGTCTTCATAGTATTCTTCTCCTGTTGCTGATGATGAAGTAATAATGCAAGTTTGAGTACAATGACGTACTCAGCAAGTGCGGGAAAATATAATATGTAGCTCACAGCAAGGAACATAATAAAAGTCTCATTGCAGAAAGCAAAGTTATTTCTCAAAACCACGATAAAGCAGTAACTTAGATTTAAGTGAATATGTCGGTACCCTCAATATGGGGTACCCCCGCGCACAGGGGAAACTGCCTAATGACCTCGCCCCTCTCTGCGGGGAGAGCTCTGAGGGCACCACGTGTCTAGCGGGGCCGGACCTCCCTCTCCTCAGAGGATAGCTCCGGGCCTGCCACATGGCCAATAGAGCCGGACCTCCCACCTCCGCGGGGAGAGATCGAAAGGATCCACGTGTCCAGCGGAGCCGGACCTCCCTTTCCTCAGAGGAGGGCTCCGGGCCCGCCACGTGGTTAGCTGAGCCGGACCTCCCCCCCTCCGCGGGGAGAGCTCCGAAGGCTCCACGTGTTCAGTGGGGTCGGACCTCCCTCTCCTCAGAGGAGGCCTCCGGGCCCGCCACGTGGTCAGCAGAGTCGGACCTCCCGCCTCCGCGGGGAGAACTCCGAAGGCTCCACATGTATAGCGGGGCCGGACCCCCCTCTCCTCAGAGGAGGGCTCCGGGCCCGCCACGTGGCCAGCAGAACAGCGCTGCCAGCCCCCGCGCGGTAGGCAGCAAGAGTAAAGACGTGCCATACCTTGCCCGTACAAGGTATTCAAGACCCGCGCCTTCCCAAGGCACGGAGATGCGGAGCACGCCTCTGTCAGGTGCCGTTGCGCCCAATCACATCGCAGTGAAGACTGGCGCGCCGCGTCAGTGACTGTACACCAATAAACACAGCGACAAGACATCCCCTGCCTCCCCTGCCATCATCAACCACTACGACTAGCTTGCGGCATGGGCAGGGCGGCAGAACGAAGACTTAGAAGCCCTCGCCAGAGACAACTGCCAGCGTAACTGCGGATACGGTAGATGGCAGGCAATCTCTCCGGGACCACCTGTCGGGTCCCGGGCCCACCTTGTGAGCCACCCGAGCCTTGGACTATAAAAGGCTCGGGTAGGCAACGATAGCAAGGGTTCGCCTTTTACACACTCTCACGCATGGTTCGCTCCTGAGCACCAAGCAATACAATGAGCATCTCTGCTCACTATGGACGTAGGGTTTTACGCTCCGGCGGCCTAAACCACGTAAAAATCCCTGTGTCAAGCTTCTCCTTCAATCGTCCCTAATGCGTGAGTTCTCCGTAAGTGACTAGCCCCTCCGAAAAAGAACCTCCGCGGGCTGCCTAGAGCAGGCCCGGGGGAAGTGTCGGCAACACACTTTGACATTTGGCGCGCCAGGAAGGGGCTTTTCCCTTGCACGACGAGCTTTCACCGACGAAGATGACGAAGCTTCCTTCAGCAGCAAGCTCTCCCCACCCACGTTCACGACGAACGGTGACCAGCGGGGACTACGTCTCGAGACACTGAGGACGGAGTGTGTCGGTGCAAGCTGGAAGCCAAAAGCCGACTCCGGCAGCGCCGACTCCAGCGAGCCCAAGATCCACTGCACCGCGGAGTGTCTCCCACGGGAGTGCACTAGCTGCAGCATGAGCACTACTGCGCAATCCACCTACTAGGGATGCGCCTCAGTCAGTGACCCAGCAGTGGATTCGCGACGTAGGCCGTCTCGTCGTCGCCACCGCCAACCCTCAACTTCGGTGGGGACGACGTCCCAGTCAACCGGTTGTGTCGCTGACGCGCACACCAACGGTTGATGGGCAGACGGCAAACTCCCGCTCCACCAAGCTCCCATCGGCGGACCTGAGGTTGGAGCTGGAGCGACGCCACCTGGGTAAGGATGCCCGAGTGATCATCGAGCGATGGCAAGAAAGGCGTCGCAACCAAGAGGCCGGTGACAGCATGTCAACCGCCTCGGCCCAGCTTGAGCCGCAGACGTTCACTACGCGATCTCTGTCCCAGGCATACGCCACGCAGCATATGCCCCAGCCATATGCCCTGCAAATGGTGCCCCCGGTCTATGGCGCAGCATTGTCCATACCGGGGTACACAGAGCCGACAGCGAACCAAGCGTTCTCTGCACCAACACCTACAGCAACAGGAGCAGGATGTGCGGCCCTGGCGCCACACCTTTGCTTCGCAAAGTGGCCGCGCAAGTTCCGGCCGCACCTGCCCGAGAAGTATAATGGCAGCGTCAACCCGGCGGAGTTCCTCCAGATCTACTCCACCACCATCCTTGCTGCAGGAGGGGAGGAGGCTGTCATGGCCAACTACTTCCCCGTCGCCTTGACCGGCCCAGCCCGGTCTTGGCCCATGAATCTCCCCCAGGGTTCCATAACCTCCTCGGGAGAGCTCTGCCGACAGTTCACTGCGAACTTCAGCAGCTCCTACACCCGGCCTGGCACGGAGCTCGACCTCCACGCCATCCAACAACAGCCTGGAGAGACGCTGCGCTCCTTCATCCAGCGGTTCTCCCAGATACGGAACACCATCCCGCATATCCAAAATGCTTCTGTGGTGGTGGCGTTCTGGCAGGGTGTACGGGATACGAAGATGCTCGAGAAGCTCGCGACTAGAGAAGTGTGCGACGTCACAGAGCTCTTCAGCCTGGCGGACAAGTGCGCTAGGGCAGCAGAAGGGCGGATCTGCCGCTGCTTACCATGGAAGCAGCAAGAAGATCAAGAACCGGGCGGGTGGCAAGAGGAAGCCACCGACTGCAGCTCCTGTTGCTGCAGCAGCAGCACCCACTGGAGCTCGGGGGCCACGCCCCAACAAGAGGCAGTGAGCCGTGCCCCGTGCACAACACCAGCAGCCATACTGCTGCTGAGTGACGGGAGATTCAGAAGCTCGCGGAGCGTTTCCGCAAGGGGAAGCAACCGCGTGCTGACGCCCCTCCCTTCCGTCAAAGGGAGGGAAAGTAGAAGGTCGACACCCAAATCAACGTCGACCACCAGGCGGAGTTCCAGGAGCCTCAGCACGCCGTGAAGGCGGTACACAACCATGAGGACTCCAGCTCCAGCGACGACGAGTCATGGCGGTAGCCCACTACGACTGCCCCAAAGATCTGTGGAGACTGCACTACTGCAGTATCAGCCTTGGAAAAGCTCCAAGCAATTGCAGCAGCCCAAGCGCCAGCCCCCGGCGGTGCAGAACCGGGCCAGCCCCACCCGAGTGCACGCCTCCGTGCCTTGGCCTCACCTCCCGGGGGCCGCCCAGGATCCGTCAACCTCCTATCGGCCTGAGCCAATGGAGGAAGACACCCTGGATCCCCCAAGGAGGGTTCGGGTTCGCCCGCCTCTTGTCGGCCTGGTCCAATAGAGGAAGGTACCGCGGGGCTCCCGGGAGAAGCCGCGCAGGACCAGCTCCGGCGTGAAGATATAGACCTCGTCGACGAGGCACGATTACAAGCAACACTCCACAACGCACGGTCCGGGCTGGCGCTCCGGCGCTACCGCTAAAGGACCAAGCGCGTCTCGGAGCTACAAAAGGCGACCTGGTGCCGCGGCGCACACTTTCTTGCAAAGGACCTATAAACTCTCCCCCAGCTGGGAAGGTCCCTTCCGAGTCATGAAAGTTGCCGCCCCAGATACATACGCCTCTCCACCAAGGATGGGATCCGCTTCTGAACCCTTGGAACATGGAACATCACAGTAAGTTCTATCCCCAGAGCATTAGTAGTGCAGGCCTTTTCCTTTCTGTAATAGATCTCATAGGCTCTAGGAACAGCGCTCAGAGCAGCTAAGCCTCAGGGGACAGTCTAGGACTACGTTCAGCTTGGCCTGGTTCCGACCCCAAGCACGTAGAGTCTTGCTTCCCTTCTTAATGGGGTGGGTCGTTGCCTCCATGTTCAACCTGCCTTCCTCCTATGGGCATTTACACAGAAACCTGTTCTACCACGCTCTTACTTATGTGCTCATTTAAATTACGCATTAATTTCTATGACCGCACTTTCTATGTATGCTCACCGTACATTTAGCTCCCCTTTCCGTTCTCATCCATAGTCGGCACTTGCTATCCTACCGAAGGCGGTTGCGCTTGAGGTACCTGCCGATGGCCAGGGGGCTATTTGAGCCTCCCCCAGTCAGGTGCTGCGGTGCCAGTTGGTCACCTCCAGGAAAGGCCTGCGCTGTGCATGGGGGGTCCATGGTGCATAGCCTGCTTTGCCTGGTTCTGACCCAAAGCGTGCGCGCCCTGTCCTTCGGAGGTCCAGGGGAGTACAGGCGCTTTGCCTGGTTCCGTACCGAAAGCCTGTACGCCCTGCCTCCCCGGCGTTAGGTCCGGTACTAGGGGCCGGACGGTCGTACCCTGACCTCGGAGGGAGCCGGACCCCCGGTGCCTCGCGCACAGAATTGCCCAAGCCCCGTATACCGGACCAGGACCGTAAGCCAAATAAGACTAGGAGACGGGGGAGGGAAAGCCCTCGAGGAGAATTACGCTTCCTCTACCTGTGTGCAGGACCTTCAGGTTTTAGCTACGGGGACCACACAAGGAGGGGTCGGAGCTATAGACTACTCCAGCGCAAGACCGGAGGATCCGAGTCTCGTCCCCTCCGCAGGGGCAAGCCTCAAAGGCCCCACGTGTACCAGCGAGACCGGAGCTCTCTTCTCCTCAGAGGATAGCCCCGGGCCCGCCGCGTGCCCGACAGAGCTGGACCGCGCTCCCTCCGATGGGGCGGGCTATGAAGGCTCCAGTGTCCCGCGGGGCCGGGCCACCCTCTCCTTAGAGGAGCTCCGGGCCCACCACGTGGTCAGCAGATCCGGGCCTCCCCCCGTCCTCACGGGGCGAGCTCCGAAGACCCCTTGGGCCCTTAGCACAATAAGGACCCTAGGAAGGTGTCTGTGTAAGACTTCAAGATTGGTGGAGACCTCTAAATACCTTGCGGAGCTAAGGACTCGGGCAGGCCAAGCCAAGAAGAAGATAAAAGAACACAGACACAGAAAACAACAAGGGTCTATTCATTCAAGGCTCCATGAGCTGGACTACAGACTCAACAAAAGCAAAAAGAAAAGATACAAGCCCTAGAATTCCCCTGGCTCGCGCCGGAACCTAGAGGCTACAAGGGCGGCCACATCCCCGACTTCAGCCATGGCAGCTCTCTCCCGCTCTGCTGCGGGGCCCTGCCTCATTGGCTCCAGAGAGAGGGAGGGATCCCGGCTCCGAAAGCACGCCATCACATGCGTAGCAACTTCCATCGCCAGGCCCCGTCCCTCCGCCTCGAGCTCACCGGCGACCACCGCTTCAAGCCTGTCCAGCTTGGCGCCAATAGACTCAAGCGCAGGGATCACCTCGGCCACCTTCTGCGTCGGAGCCTCTACCCTCACCGGGCTGAAGCCAAGGGGGACCAGGGCAGACCCTGCCTGGTCGACGAAGCTCCAGACCGCTCGGGCCTCAGAGGACCGCGAGGCCTGGAGCTCCTCCATCTCGCGGCGGGCTGCCAACAAGGAGTCACGACTTTCCTCGGAGAATTTCTTCTCCTTGGCTGCTAGAGAGCCTTCACGAAGCTGGAGACCCTGGGCGAGCTGCTCCAACTCCGAAGCCCGGAGGTCGACTGCCAGCTCCCGATCCAGCACCACCTGGCGCTCCTGGGAGACCTGCTCCTCCCTTGCGACCAGGTCTGCCTCCCAAGTCTCTAGCTCCTTAGCTCGGGCCCTCAGGTCGCCCTCGCCAGCCGCCAGTCGCGCGGTGACCTTCCTTGCCTCAGCCGCCACAGCGTGCAACCGGTCCGCGACGATGCGCTCGCGGTGCGCCAGCTTCAGCCGCATCTCCTCCAAAGCAGAGACGTTCGCCTCGACTCGGGCATGTGCCTCGCGGGTCTCCTGGTGGAGCCGCCGAGTCTCGGAGTCCAAACGGTCAACGGACTTCTTCTGACGATCAAGGAGCGCTTCCATGACATCGAGCAACGACCGCCTCGAGTCAAGCTCTGACCTAACCTCCTCGGTCCGCTGCTTCAAGAGGCGCCCCCAGCTGAGGAGGTGATCGCTCTCTCCTGCCTGCTCCTCCCGCTCGCGACTGAGCGCGGCCAAAACCTGTCGGACGCTCGTCCGAGCAAGCTCAAAGGCATCCTCTAGGGGCAGCGGGGCGGCAGAGGCCGAATCCGCGCCCCCGACTTCCTCCATCACGTCGTCATCAGGAGGAGCTGGCGCTTCGGCGACCCGGATGAGGCGCTGATCAGGAAAAGCCGGCACTGGAGCGTGGCTGCTCCCGTTGCACCCCGGTTCGCTGCCCGCCGTAGGGCCCGTGGCTGCTTCTCCCGCTTCGACACTAGAGGGCGGGACGCCGCCAGCCGGTCCCACCGAACCTTCAGCAACTGCCGGCTCCCGAGCTGGCGAAGGGGGATGAGCGGGTGTTGTTGCCGCTGCCATAGGAGTCGGACCAACCGGCGCAGGAGGAGCCTGCGCCGGCTTGGGGGCCGCCGGAGCCGCTTCAACTTCTGGGCGCTATGGCGCAGATCCCCCGTCACCCGAGGATGGCCGGGAAACTGAAATGTTATCGGTACTTGATGAGTCCCTGCAAACATGGGAGTCTCTCGGGTTAAGGAAAGAAGAAATGAATGCAGGCTCTGGAACCCGGTAAGGGCGACACTTACCGAGGGACACAAGCGCTCCAACGGGCTCTGAACCCCCGCATCCGAGTCGGGGCAGGTCTACTAGAGCCCGCCGTCGCCGCCGAGGGCAGTCACCCAGACCGGCGGAGCAGGGGACGCTTCCGAAGCCCCCCTAGGCGTCAATCCAACTCCCGAGGCCCGGGGCACCTGAGCTCTAGACTCGCCCCTGGGCATCGCCGCGCCAGTGCTCCCCCTCGAAGCTCCACCGCCTGAGGACGGAGCGCGTGATGCCCGGGGACCCTCGGGCCGCCGCCGCTCGAGTGGAGTCCCGTCGGAATGAAGAGCCTGAGGTCTCTTGGAGTCGCCACCAGACGAGCTGACATCTCCAGGAGAAGGACGCGCGAGCGCCCTGGTTTCCTGACTTGGCGCGAACGACGCCGCCGGAGGAGAGCGGGTGCGCTTTTTCTCCGGAGGCAAGTTGGAAGCCATGGCAGATGGAAGCTCAAGGACAGGGAAGACAAGGGCGCAAGAGCTCAAGGAAACAACGAAGATTCAAGCGCAGGGAAGTGCAAAGGGAAGTCGCAATGCCGATGAGATCCCCTTTTAAACTTTCCAGGCGCGATTCAAAGCGATTTGAAACCCTTCAAATACGCTGCTTGGGACAACCGCTTCATCTCCAAGACCAAGCGTCAATGACAAGTGGACCCAAGCCATCCAGAAGAAGCGGTGGGCCAAGAAGTCAGTCTCTCAAGAAGACGAGCCGGCAGGACGCTTCGGCGGTTCCCGAAAAGGTGTTGTGACGTGCAGAAGTGGCAGCCTTGGGAACCGCCGCAGTAAAAGCGGCCATCAAGTGGGGCACACGCTCCCACAATCCCGTGATTGTTCATGCTCCAGCAATGGTTAATGCGGGTCTTCGAGAAAGTGCGCGGAGCGGAAGAAACGGGGGCCCCACCTCGGGCTCATTATCTCCCCTGAGATGGGCCCGGGGGCCATTGTCGGTACCCTCAATATGAGGTACCCCCGCGCACAGGGGAAACTGCCTAAGGACCTCGCCCCTCCTCAGAGGATAGCTCCGGGCCCGCCACGTGGCCAACAAAGTCGGACCTCCCCCCCCCCTCCGCGGGGAGAGCTCCGAAGGCTCCACGTGTCCAGTGGGGCCGGACCCCCCTCTCCTCAGAGGAGGGCTCCGGGCCCGCCACGTGGTCAGCTGAGCCGGACCTCCCCCCTCCGCTGGGAGAGCTCTGAAGGCTCCACGAGTCCAGCGGGGCCGGACCTCCCTCTCCTTAGGGGAGGGCTCCGGGCCCGCCATGTGGTCAGCAGAGCAGAACCTCCCGCCTCCACGAGGAGAGCTCCAAAGGCTCCACGTGTCCAGCGGGGCCGGACCCCCCTCTCCTCAAAGGAGGGCTCCAAGCCCGCCACGTGGCCAGCAGAACAGCGCTGCCTGACCTCACGTGGTAGGCAGCAAGAGTAAAGACGCGACATACCTTGCCCGTACAAGGTATTCAAGACCCGTGCCTTCCCAAGGCGCGAAGACGCGGAGCATGTCTCTGTCAGGTGCCGTTGCGCCCAATCACATCACAGTGAAGACTGGCGCGCCACGTGAGTGGTTGTACACCAATAAACACAGCGACAAGACATCCCCTGCCGCCCCTGCCATCATCAACCACTACGACTAGCTTGCGGCATGGGCAGGGCGGCAGAACGAAGACTTAGAAGCCCTCGCCAGAGACAACTGCCGGCGTAACTGCGGATACGGTAGATGGCAGGCAATCTCCCCGGGACCACCTATCGGATCCCGAGCCCACCTTGTGAGCCACCCGAGCCTTGGACTATAAAAGGATCGGGTAGGCAATGATAGCAAGGGTTCGCCTTTTACACACTCTCACACAGGGTTCGCTCCTGAGCACCAAGCAATACAACGAGCATCTCTGCTTACCGTGGACGTAGTGTTTTACGCTCTGGCAGCCTGAACCACGTAAAAATCCCTGTGTCAAGCTTCTCCTTCAATCGTCCCTAACGCGTGAGCTCTCCGTGAGTGACTAGCCCCTCCGAAAAAGAACCTCCGCGGGCTGCCCAGAGCAAGCCCGGGGGAAGTGTCGGCAGCACACTTCGACAGAAAGTAATCACAACATGTATTAAAATACCAACAAACCTCCATTATGTTTCATCACTTTCCATGTCTCAACCGGACACTAATCAACTTTATCTTTGCTCATGAATACCTTCTTGTATTCGCTACCATCTCACAAATACCATCTCGTATTTGCTACCATTCAATTTCGTCTCACACCGAGACCAATCTCGTTGCCATGACTCAACAGTCATGCAACCAAATCTTATCACCCGGACTCAACGGTCCCAAAAAAACCAAAACCATACCCAAACCATAACCAAACCATAAACATCCAAAACCAAAACCATCCCAACTAATCACGTGGGTTGTCCAGGCGCTCGTGACCGTAAGCTCGGCTACTGTCGGTACCCGCGATATGGGGTACCCCCGCGCACAGGGGAAAATGCCAAAGGATCTCGCCCTTCTCCGCAAGGAGAGCTCCAAAGGCGCCACGCGTCCGGCGGGGCCGGACCTCCCTCTCCTCAGAGGAGAGCTCCGGGCTCGCCACGTGGCCTACAGAAGCCGGACCTCCCCCCTCCGCGGGGGAGAGGTCTGAAGGCGCCACGTGTCCAGCGGGGCCGGACCTCCCTCTCCTCAGAGAAGAGCTCCGGGCTCGCCACGTGGCCTGTAGAAGCCGGACCTCCCCCTCCGCGGGAGAGAGGTCCGAAGGCTACACGTGTCATGCGGGGCCGGACCCCCGTCTCCTCCAAGGAGGGCTCTGGACCCGCCACGTGTCCAGCTGAAGAGCGCTGCCTGCCCCCGAGCGGTAGGCAGCGGGCGTAAAGACGCCCCATACCTTGCCCGCACAAGGTATTCAAGGCCCGCGCCTTACCAAGACGCGGAGCACGCCTCTATCAGGTGTCGTTGCGCCCAGTCGCATCACAGACTGGCGCGAGGTGTCAGAGCCTGCCAGCCAATAAACGCAGCGACAAGACATCCCCTGCCGCCTCCCCCGTCATCAACCACTATGACTGGCATGCGGCATGGGCAGGGCGGCAAGAGGAAAACTCAAAAGCCTTCGCCAGAGACAACTACCGACATAACTGCGGATACGATAGTCTGCAGGCAATCTCCCGGGACCACCTATCGGGTCCCGGGCCCCCCTTGTAAGCCACCCGAGCCTTGGACTATAAAAGGCTTGGGTAGGCGACGGTAGCAAGGGTTCTTACTCTAGCCATTTGCACCCTGGGTTCGCACTCCAGCAACTCATACGCTAGGCATAACTCATCCTCAAGCTCAGGACTCCGGTTCTGAGCAACAAGCAATACAGCGAGCTCCTCAGCTCGCCGTGGACGTAGGGTTTTACGCTCCAGCGGCCTGAACCACGTAAAACTCGCCGTGTCAAGCTTCTCCTTAACTCGTCCATACGCTTAAGCTCTCTGCAAGTGACTAGCCCCTCCAAAAAAGAACCTCCGTGGGCTGCCTAGTGCAGGCCCGGGGGAAGTGTCGACCACACACTTCGACATTTGGCGCGCCAGGAAGGGGGCTTTTCCCTTGTGCGACGAGTTTCCGCCAACGAAGATGATCAAGCTTCCTTCAGCGGCAAACTCTCCTCCTCCGCGTTCACGGCGAACCGTGACCAGCAGGGAGTACATGTCGACGCGCTCTGGACGGAGTGTGTCGGTGCAAGCTGGGAGCCAGCAGCCGACTCCGGCAACGCTGACCCCGGCAATGCAGGCTCCAACCACCGTCAGATCTTCTGCAGCGCTGAGCGTACACCACGGGGGTGCGCTAGCTGCAGCAAGAGTGCTGCTGCGCAATCCGCCTGTTGGGGGCGCGCCTCAGGCAGCGACCCAGCAGTGGATTCGCGAGGTAGACCGCCTCGTCGTCGCCGCCGCAAACCCTCGACTTCGGCAGGGACGACGCTCCGGCCAACCGGCAGTGTCGCTGACGCGCACACCAACGGTTGACGGGCAGACGGCGGATTCCAGCTCCACCAGGCTCCAGTCAACGGACCTGAGGACAGAGCTGGAACGGTGCCACTTGGGCCAGGATGCCCGGGTGTACCTCGAGCGACATCGAGAAAGGCGTCGCAACCATGAGGCTGGCGATAGCATGACGTCGGCCTCGACCCAGCCTGAGGCGCAGACCTTTGCCCCGCGATCTCTGCCCCAGGCGTATACCGCGCAGCATATGCCACAGTCATATGCCCTGCAAACGGCATCCCCGGTCTATGGCACAGCCTTGCCCATACCGGGGTACACTGTGCCAGCGGCGAACCAAGTGTTCGCGGCACCAACACCTGCGGTAACAGGAGCAGGATGTGCGGCCCTGGTGCCCCACCTTCGCTTCACAAGGTGGCCGCGCAAGTTTCGGCCGCACCTACCCGAGAAGTACGACTGCAGCGTCAACCCGGCGGACTTCCTCCAGATCTACTCCACCGCCGTACTTGCCGCAGGAGGGGGTGAGGCCGTCATGGCCAACTACTTCTCCGTCGCCTTGACCGGCCTAGCCCGGTCTTGGCTCATGAACCTTCCCCAGGGTTCCATAACTTCCTGGGGAGAGCTCTGCCGGCAGTTCACCGCCAACTTCGGCAGTCCCTACACCCGGCCTGGCACGGAGCTTGACCTCCACGCCATCCAGCAACAGCCAGGAGAGTCGCTGCGCTCCTTCATCCAGCGGTTCTCCAAGGTGCAGAACACCATCCCACACATCCAAAACGTTTCTGTGCTGGTGGCGTTCCGGCAAGGCGTCCGGGACAAGAAGATGCTCGAGAAGCTCGCGACCAGAGAGGTCCGCGATGTCTCCGAGCTCTTCAGCCTGGCAGACAAGTGCGCCAGAGCAGCCGAAGGGCGGAACTGGCACTCACTGCCGACTTCCGAGTCAGGAGGACAGCCCGGGTCTGGTGCTGCTTCCTATGGAGGCAGCAAGAAGGCTAAGAACCGAGGCAGAAGCAAGATGGAATCACTGACCGCAGCTCCCATCGCTGCAACAGCAGCACCCAGTGGAGCTCGGGGGCCGCGCCCCGACAAGAGGCAGTGACAGTCACCAGCGCCAGAAGGCGACCAAGATAAGCTATGCCCCGTGCACGGCAGCTGTCGCCACACCGCCGCCGAGTGCCGGGAGATCCGGAAGCTCGCGGAGTGCTTCCGCAAAGGGAAGCAGCAGCGCACTGATGCCCCACCCTTCCGCCAAAGGGAGGGCAAGCAGAAGGTCGACGTCCCAGACAGCGTTGACCACCAAGTGGAGTTCCAGGAGCCTCAGCGAGCCGTGAAGGCGGTGCGCAAACATGAGGACTCCAGCTCCAGCGATGATAAGCATCGAAAGAAGCTCTACGTCATATATGGCGGGTCCGCCGACCCCTCGTCCCGAAGCGCAGTCAAGACCCTGCACCGAGCTGTAGCGTCGGTGGCTTCACTCCCAAGTGCCGCACCACACCTCAAGTGGATGGGAACCCCCATCAGATTTGACGCCACCGACTACCCCAGGAACATGGCTGGGGCCGGCCAACTACCGCTCTTGGTAACTCCCACCATCGCCAATGTGAGGATGTACCACGTTTTGGTAGACGGCGGAGCTGGGCTGAACCTCATCAGCCGTGCAGCTTTCTAGAAGCTGCAGATCCCGATGGCCAAGCTCACCCCGTCGAGCCCGTTCTCAGGGGTAGGGCCGGGACAGGTCGTTCCCTATGGTAACATCAGCCTCCCGGTGACCTTCGGAGCTCCGGACAGCTATCGGACAGAATACATTCTGTTCGACGTAGCGGAGATCGACCTCCCCTTCAATGCCATAATTGGCAGGCCAGCCCTGTACCGATTCATGGCGGTAGCCCACTACGGCTACCTTGTCCTGAAAATGCCTACACCAACAGGCGTCCTCAGGATTCGTGGAGACCGCACTGCTGCGGTGTCAGCCTTGGAAAAACTCCAAGCGCTTGCAACAGCTGGAGCACTAGTCCCTGGCAGCGCAGAGCCAGACCAGTTCCACCCGAGTGCACGCCACCGTGCCTCCGCCACAGCACCCCGGGTGCAACCCCTCGACGAGGGCGACGTCCCCTTAAAGGTCGTCCAAGTCGGCGCCGAAGCCACCCAGACCACCCGGGTAGCCAGGGGCCTGGATAGCAAATAGGAAGGTGCGTCGTCACCTTCCTCTGGCACAACGTTGACGTGTTTGCATGGCAGCCGTCACAGATGCCGGGGATCCATAGGGAGGTGATCGAGCACTACTTAAAGATCTTCCCCGACGCCCGGCCAGTTCAGCAGAAGCCCCGCAAGCAGTCCATCGAGCGGCAAAACTTCATTCATGACGAAATCAAGAAGCTGTTGGACGCTGGCTTCATACGGGAAGTCCACCACCTCCGGTGGTTGGCGAACCCCGTCGTTGTCCCGAAGGCCGGTGGGAAGCTCCGGATGTGCATCGACTACACCAGTCTCAATAAGGCATGTCCCAAAGATCCATTCCCTCTCCCTAGAATAGATCAAATAGTCGACTCAACATCAGGCTGCGATATGTTGTGCTTCCTAGACGCTACTCGGGTTTCCATCAGATCCCCATGTCTAGGGAGGATGAAGAGCACACCTCCTTCATCACAGTAGACGGCCTCTATTGTTATGTCTCTATGCCTTACGGCCTAAAGAATGCTCTCCCCACCTTTGTGCGTGCAATGCACAAAACCTTTGGAGAGTTAATAAGAGACTTAGTTGAGGTGTATGTCGATGACATCGTTGTCAAGGTCAGGCAGGGTTCATCTTTGTTAGATAACCTAGCCTTAGTTTTTGACAAATTGCGCTCTACGCGCACCAAGCTGAACCCCGACAAATGTGTGTTCGGTGTATCCTCTGGGAAGCTCTTAGGATTCCTGGTCTCACACCGGGGGATTGAGGCCAACCCAGAGAAGATCAAGGCCATCGACTTGATGCGGCCCCCTGCCCGCATCAAAGATGTCCAGAAACTCACGGGATGCCTAGCCGCGCTGAGTCGGTTTATACCGAGGCTAGCAGAGCGGGCACTTCCTTTCTTTAAGCTCCTGCGCAAATCCGGTCCATTTGCCTGGACTGATGAAGCAGAAGAGGCTTTCCAGGAGTTGAAGTGACTCCTGACGACCCTACCTATCATGGTAGCCCCAGAGCCCAAAGAGCATCTGTTGCTCTACATCGCGGCGACAACTGAAGTGGTGAGTATGGTCCTCGTCGCAGAGCGGCCGGACCTCTCATCTTCACCGCCTGCTCCGGCAGCAGAAGACAGACGCCAGGAGGCCCCGCGGGACCAAGACGGTCTCCCGGACCTCCAAGACAACCTCCCGGAGGTCCATGGCGGCCTCCTGGACCCCCAAGACGACCCCCCGGGGGCCCAACGGGACCTCCCGGAGATCCAACAGAACCCTCCAGAGCCCCCAGAGAACCAGCGGGGCCCCCCGGAGGGCCAAGACGGCTCAAGAACTTCCGGGTTCCGACTCCCGGAAGCCCCCTGGACCCACTCACCTTCAGCGGACCAGGGCCGATGGATGAAGACCTCCCAGACCTAAGAGAGAGGGTTCGAACCATCCAAAGACCTGTCTACTACATCAGTGAAGTACTTCACGATGCCAAGACAAGGTACCTAGAAGTCCACAAGCTGCTGTATGCAGTGCTCGTGGCCTCCAGGAAGCTCCGCCATTACTTCCAGGACCACCGGGTCTCGGTAGTCACCTCCTATCCGCTGAAGACGATTCTTCACAGCCCCCATGCGACTGACAACGTCGCTAAGTGGGCGGCGGAGCTGGCGGAGTTTGAGCTGGACTTCCTTCCTCGCCATGCGGTCAAAAGCCAAGCATTGGCCGACTCTGTGGCGAATGGACACCAACGAAGACTGACCCAGGGGGCCACGAAGACGGTGAACCGGAGCGCCAAGCTCCGGTCTTCACCGAGCCTTACTGGACGCTCTTCTTCGACGGCTCCTCACGAAAGCAGGGGGTCGGTGCCGGCGTACTGCTCCTCATGCCATCGGGGAGCAGTTTGGGTACATGGTGCGTCTCAATTTCAAGGCAACCAACAACATGGCAGAGTATGAAGCACTCATCTTTGGCCAACAAACAGCCCTGTCTCTAGGCGCTCGCCAGTTGTTGGCACAGGGCGACTCCCAGCTGGTTATCAAGCAAGTCAAGGGTGAATGCTCCTGTAATGACCCACAGCTAGCTGCTTATCTACTTCACGTGTAGATGTTGGAGAAAGACTTCCTCGCCTTGGACCTGCGCCACGTACCGCGCGCTGGCAATGCCGCAGCTGACGACCTTTCAACTAAGGCTTCCACCGGAGCTCCTGTGCCCGAAGGAGTCTTCGAGAGGACGTTGCTGCGGCCCACAGCCTGGCTCGCTGAGCCGGGCGTAGGGGGCTTGACCAGCACCTCGAAGCTGGCAGTCCCAGCGGCCCTGCAGCCATGGATGCCGCCAAGGATCGTAAGCGTCACTGGGGACTCCGTGCAACCCAGCGCTCAAGATCTAGAAGCTCAAGTCAGACCCGATGCATGGATCACGGAGATCCGGGACTACATGAAAGACAACATCCTCCCTGATGAACATGCAACCACTGAATGGATCGTGCGTATGGCTAAGAGATACGCGCTAGTAGAAGGGGATCTCTACCGGCGTGGCGCCAACCACATCCTATTGCGGTGCATAACCCAGGGGGAAGGCTGCGACTTGCTCACTGAGATCCATGGAGGCGAATATGGGAGTCACTCTTCCTCACGCACGCTTGTCGGTAAAGCCTTCCGGCATGGCTTCTACTGGCCGACAGCACTCCAGGATGTCGTCAGGCTGGTCGAGAGCTGCAAGGCATGCTAGTTCCACGCCAAGCAGATCCATACACCGGCTCAGGCAGTACAGATAATCCCACCCTCATGGCCGTTTGTCGTATGGGGGCTGGACATCCTGGGACCATTCCCCAGAACCGTCGGGGGATTCCGGTACCTCTATGTCGCCATCGACAAGTTCACCAAGTGGCCGGAAGCCACACCAGTTGTCACCATCAACAAGCAATCCGCAGTAAAGTTCATCAAGTCGATTGTCTGCCGGTTCGGGGTCCCGAACAGAATCATCACCGACAACGGGACCCAGTTCACCAGCGCAGCCTTCCAAGACTACTGCGAAGACCTCGGCCTTCAGGTGTGCTATGCCTCTGTTGCTCACCCAAAGAGCAATGGGCAAGTTGAGAGGGCCAACGCGGAGATTCTCCGGGGCCTTAAGACCCGCACCTATGCCAGTCTGAAGAAACATGGTGCCAATTGGGTGGATGAGCTTCCGAGCACACTATGGGTTAACCGGACATCCCAGAGCCAGGCCACCGGAGAGACACCCTTCTTCATGGTGTATGGGGCCGAAGCTGTACTTCCCCCGGAGATCACCATGAAGTCCCACCGTGTCCGGGATTACAACGAAGTCGCGCAGGACAACCTCCGGCGTGGAGAAATCGACCTCGTCGACGAGGCCCGATTGCATGCAGCACTCTGTAACGCACGGTATAGACAAGCGCTCCTGTCGGTACACGCGATATGGGGTACCCCCGCGCGCAGGGGAAAATGCCTAAGGATCTCGCCCTTCTCCGCAGGGAGAGCTCCGAAGGCGCCACGCGTCCGGCGGGGCCGGACCTCCCTCTCCTCAAAGGAGAGGTCCGGGCTCGCCACGTGGCCTGCAGAAGCCGGACCTCCCCCCTCCGCGGGGGAGAGGTCCGAAGGCGCCACGTGTCCAGCAGGGCCGGACCTCCCTCTTCTCACAGGAGAGCTCCGGGCTTGCCACGTGCCCGACAGAAGCCGGACCTCCCCCTCCGCGGGGAGAGGTCCGAAGGCTCCATGTGTCCTGCGGGGCCGGACCCCCCTCTCCTCTGAGGAGGGCTCCGGGCCCGCCACGTGGCCAGCAGAACAGCACTGCCTGCCCCCGAGCGGTAGGCAGCGGGCGTAAAGACGCCCCATACCTTGCCCGTACAAGGTATTCAAGGCCCGCGCCTTCCCAAGACGCGGAGACACGTAGCACGCCTCTATCAGGTGTCGTTGCGCCCAGTCACATCACAGACTGGCGCGCGGTGTCAGAGCCTGCCAGCCAATAAACGCAGCGACAAGACATCCCATGCCGCTCCCGCCGTCATAAACCACTACGACTAGCGTGCGGCATGGGCAGGGCGGCAAGACGAAGGCTCAGAAGCCTTTGCTAGAGACAACTACCAACAATAACTGCGGATACGATAGTCTGCGGGCAATCTCCCTGGGACCACCGGTCGGGTCCCGGGCCCCCCTTGTAAGCCACCCGAACCTTGGACTCTAAAAGGCTCGGATAGGCGACGTTATCAAGGGTTCGCACTCCAGCAACTCATACGCTAGACATCAGTCATCCCCAAGCTCAGGACTCCGGTTCTGAGCAGCAAGCAATACAGCGAGCTCCTCAGCTCACCGTGGACGTAGGGTTTTACGCTCCGGCGGCCCGAACCACGTAAAATCCGCTGTGTCAAGCTCTTCCTTAACTCGTCCATACGCTTAAGCTCTCCGCAAGTGACTAGCCCCTCCGAAAAAGAACCTCCGCGGGCTGCCCAGTGCAGGTCTGGGGGAAGTGTCGACCGCACACTTCGACATTTGGCGCGCCAGGAAGGGGACTTTTCGCTTGCGCGACGAGTTTCCGCCGATGAAGATGACCAAGCTTCCCTCAGCGCCAAACTCTCCTCCCCCGCGTTCGCGGCGAACCGTGACCAGTGGGGAGTACATGTCGATGCACTGAGGACGGAGTGTGTCGGCGCAAGCTGGGAGTCAGCAGCCGACTCCGGCAATGCCGACTCCGGCAATGCACGCTCCAACCAGCGTCAGATCTTCTGCAGTGCTGAGCGTACACCACGGGGGTGCGCTAGCTGCAGCAAGAGCGCTACTGCGCAATCCACCTACTGGGGACGCGCCCCATTCAGCGACCCAGCAGTGGGTTCGCGAGGTGGACCGTCTCGTCGTCGCCGTCGCAAACCCTCGGTTTCGGCGAGGGTGACGCCCCGGCCAACCGGCTGTGTCGCTGACGCGCACACCAACGGTTGACGGGCAGACGGCGGATTCCAGCTCCTCCAGGCTCCCGTCGACGGACCTGAGGACAGAGCTGGAACGGTGCCACTTGGGCCAGGATGCCCGGGTGTACCTCGAGCGACGTCGAGAAAGGCGTCGCAACCAAGAGGCTGGCGACAGCATGACGTCGGCCTCGACCCAGCCTAGAGGGCAGATCTTCGCCACGCGAGCCCTGCCCCAGACATACGCCGCGCAGCATGTGCCACAACCATATGCCCTGCAAACGGCGTCCCCGGTCTATGGCGCAGCCTTTCCCATACCGGGGTACACTGTGCCAGTGGCGAACCAAGCGTTCGTGGCGCCAACACCTGCAGCAACAGGAGCAAGTTTCGGCCGCACCTGCCTGAAAAGTACGACGGCAGCGTCAACCCGGCGAAGTTTCTCCAGATCTACTCCACCGCCGTACTTGCCGCAGGAGGGGATGAGGCCGTCATGGACAACTATTTCCCCGTCGCCTTGACCGGCCCAGCCCGGTCTTGGCTCATGAACCTTCCCTAGGGTTCCATAACTTCCTGGGGAGAGCTCTGCCGGCAGTTCATCGCCAACTTCGGCAGCTCCTACACCCGTCTCGGCACGGAGCTTGACCTCCACGCCATCAAGCAACAACCTGGGGAGTCATTGCGCTCCTTCATCCAGCGGTTCTCCCAGGTACGCAACACCATCCCGCATATTCAAAGTGCTTCTGTGGTGGTGGCGTTCCGGCAGGGTGTCCGGGACGAGAAAATGTTTGAGAAGCTCGCGTTCAGAGAGGTCCGCGACGTCTCTGAGCTCTTCAGCCTGGCGGACAAGTGCGCCAGAGCAGCTGAAGGGCGGAACTGGCACTCTCTACCAATGTAACACCCCAAATTTTGATTCAAAACCCTGAACCATGTTCAGAGGGGAATTTAGAAATTTTTGGACGTGTTGCATGTTTTGCAAAAATTCAAATTCAAACTGGAATTCAAATTAGACTCAAAACAGAAAAGAAATGGAAAAAGAAAAAGAAAAACGGGAAAAAAACTGGCCAGTGAGCCAAGGTTGCCCGTAGGAACGTGGACCTAGGTAGAAATGGACGTATTTAAGGGCCCTATTTTCTTAAAAACTATTTTCCAAGGTGTGGGTTGAAGAGTGTTATTTAAGGAGTCATTTTCTTCATCTTACCCCAAATTTTCATTCAAAATGGGATTTTTGTTTAAAAAGTTTATCTAACCTAAATTTAAATTCTTTTTGTTTTAGATGGTTCGCATGATTCGCACCGCTCGTAAGTCCACAGGAGGGAGAGTTCCCGTAGTTGCCCTTGCCGAAAGAGAGGAGAGTCGTCCAGTGACGTACCTTTCCTACGGATTGGCAGTAGGAGATTTGTTGCGCCGTCTTCGACGTATGCTCGAAGCCGCCGGCAATACGGGCAAGCTCATCATCCACTATAACTCCACCAGGACCATCCGTGAGAAGAGGGAAGAATGGAGTTCGGAGATGAGGATTATACACGAGAATCAGCTACTGAAGATCCACCACTCTCCAGCTTGTCGAGCAACACAAGTTGACGCGGAGAAAGATGTCACTTGGGAGGCCATCACCTGCCAGAGTCACATCTATCGTCGCCACTTGGACAAAACTGAGTACATGTATGTCCTCCAACGTGAGAGTGGTACCACGGAGTACAAGTACCCTCCGGTGCAACAAGGGACTTCCCATGAGCACATGGACTTGTGCTTGGAGGATGCTGCTATGCTCAGCACTCGACTGCAGGAGTGTCAACAAGAGCTTCAGGATGTCCGAGACACCCTGAAGGAAACGGAGGCGTTGCTGCGAGCTTGTTTAAAGGCGAGAGAAAGAGGAGATGGGAATGAACTGTGTGTCACCGTGAGTGATCCATGGACTCCTGACTCCCCGGATCGCCGAGCGATCAGGCGTCGTCGCACTTCTCCACCAGCAGCCTCCCCACCCAAAGCAGAGTCAGAAGGTAGCCGAAATGAGGAGGAAGATCCCGAGGAGCCAGCTCAAGAGGACGAGTAGTGTAGAGTCTTTCCCCTAGCTAGCAAGAGGTCGAGTAGTCGAGTCGTTACGTAGTTAATGGTGTGATGATGCTTGGTGTGTGACGTGAGTTGTGGAAGCCATGAGCAATTGTCCACAGCCTCGTCTTCAGATTGTTTTGCTTTGGTGTGTGAACCCACAGGAAATAATAGTGCATTTATTTGGTGTGAGATATAAACCCTCATAAAATTTTAACAAAGCCTCAACACCTTAAAGTACCAACAAATGAAGGTAGTAAGATGATACTAAATGGTATCAAATTAACATTTGTTGATTCTGCCAGATGGCCGGAAGAGGAAAAGGACGTGCTGCCAACCCCGCCAACAACAACGATGAGGCATGCAACCCTCATCTTTCTGAAGGCCAGGACCGGGGTGGTCGCCGTGAAGAAGTTGATCCTCTCCACCAAATGCTGGAGAATCAAAATCAGCTCATCCAGAACTTGACTCAAGTGGTGGCCAACTTGCATCAAGTTCCACCTCCACAAGCGGCACCACGCCAACCAAGGTTGAGTGAGTTTCTAGGAACTCAACCTCCAAAGTTTGCAAGTGCTGCTGAACCTCTGGAGGCAGATGATTGGCTGAAGACCATTGAAAGTAAGATGAGGATAATACAATGCCAAGGGTATGAGAGGGTGTTGTTTGCCTCTCATCAATTGCAGGGACCTGCTGCTGATTGGTGGACCGCCTACGTGGCCGCCCATCATGACCCTGAGAACATCACTTGGGAAGAGTTCAAGCGTAGCTTCCGCAATCACTACATCCCAAGAGGTGAACTCAAAAACAAGAGGAAAGAGTTTCTGGGACTGCAGCAGGGAAACATGACGGTGAGGGAATACCTCACTAAATTTACTCAACTATCTCGTTATGCTCCACGAGACATAGAGACTGATGAGCAGAAACAAGATTGTTTCGTGGAAGGACTTACCGCAGAGATGCAGTGTGCCATGTCCTCCAATGAGTATGAAAGTTTTCAAAAGATGGTGGACAGAGCATTTGTGGTGGAAAGGAAGCTAAAGGCCCTGGAAAATGAGAATAAGAGGAAGGCGGGATGGTCACATCAGGCCTCAGGGAGCAACACCCGCCCACGTATGATGCAGCAACCTACGGGGCAGACGAGCCGTGCTGCGGTACCCTATTCAGCACCAAGAGGGTACAACCCAAACTACAGGCCACCCGCAGCACCTGCACAGCCGCCACGTCAGTTTGTGCAGCAGCCTCGCCCCGCATATCCACCTCGACCAGCAGTGCAAGGACCCCCGAACCAACCCCAAGACAACAAAGGCCAAGCACCTAAGGTTGGGGTGCAATGTTTTAGCTGTGGTGAAGTGGGGCACTATGCCCATAAGTGCCCAAAGAAGAAGCCCGCGCAGCCACAACAGCAGAATGTAATGAGAGGACGGGTGAACCACGTCACTATGGAGGAAGCACAAGAGGCGCCCGACGTGGTAGTTGGTAAGTTTCCTGCCAATTTACACCTTGCAACTCTGATGTTTGATTCTGGTGCTACCCACTCGTTCATTGCTCAAGGGTTTGTTAAGAAGCATGACCTAGCAACCACACAAATGAACCATATGCTAGCGGTAAACTCTCCAGGTGGAGAAATAAGGACAAGACAAGTGTGTCCCAAAGTGAGCCTAGACATTAATGGGGTAGTATTTACTGCTAACCTCATAGTGATAGATTCACAAGGGATAGATATTATTTTGGGAATGGATTGGTTGACCAAACATAAAGGAATCATCCATTGTTCGACCAGAACGGTGGAACTAACTCACCCCAATGGCACAAGAGTAAAGTTCATAACGATACACGAGCCTAGGAGGGACATTAAATTAAATCAAGTGGAGGTGAAAGTTGAGGAAATCAGGACTATCAGGGAATATCCAGATGTTTTCCCGGAGGAATTGCCAGGCATGCCTCCCGACCGTGATGTGGAATTCGCAATTGAGCTAGTACCGGGAACAGCCCCGATATACAAGAGACCTTATCGAATGGACTCCAAGCAGCTAGAAGAGCTCAAGGATCATTTGAGAGAATTGACGGAGAAGGGGTATATTCGCCCTAGTTCCTCACCATGGGGAGCTCCGGTGATATTTGTGCCCAAGAAAGACGGAACCCAAAGGTTATGCGTGGATTACCGTGCCTTGAATGAGGTAACCATCAAAAACAAGTACCCATTACCCCGCATTGAAGACTTGTTTGATCAGTTGAGGGGAGCTTGTGTGTTCTCGAAAATTGATCTCAGGTCAGGGTACCACCAACTCAAGATAAGGCAATCTGATATTCCCAAGACAGCTTTCGTATCTCGGTACGGACTGTATGAATACACTGTCATGCCTTTTGGGCTAACCAATGCCCCGGCATATTTCATGTACCTCATGAACAAGGTATTCATGGAATATCTGGACAAATTTGTGGTGGTTTTCATAGATGATATTCTCGTCTTCTCCAAAAATGAAGAAGAACATGAGAAACATCTAAGGTTGGTGTTGCAGAGGTTGAGAGAACACCAACTATATGCCAAGTTGAGCAAATGTGAGTTTTGGCTGAAGAGAGTTCCCTTTTTAGGACATATAATCTCGGAGGGAGGAATCTCCGTAGATCCCGCCAAAATCGAGGATATCCAGAAGTGGAAAACCCCTGAAAATGTCGGGGAAGTTCGAAGCTTTTTGGGATTGGCTGGATACTATCGACGGTTTATTGAGGGATTCTCCAAGATCTCGAGACCTCTCACCAAACTGTTGGAAAAGGGAATCACATTCACCTGGACGCCACAGTGCGATACGAGCTTTCAGGAGCTAAAGAAGAGATTGACAACAGCCCCAGTGTTGGTTATGCCAGATATGCAGAAGAATTTCACAGTGTACTGCGATGCCTCTGGAAATGGGTTGGGATGTGTTCTCATGCAAGAAGGACATGTCGTGGCATATGCATCCCGGCAGCTTCGGAAGCACGAGAAGAACTATCCTACACATGATCTAGAACTAGCTGCAGTGGTACACGCGTTGAAAATTTGGCGCCACTATTTGATGGGGAAGAGGACAGAGATATATACGGATCATAAGAGTTTGAAGTACATATTCACACAGCCAGATCTCAACCTCAGACAAAGGAGATGGTTAGAGCTAATCAATGACTTTGATGTGGGCATCAACTATCATCCCGGGAAAGCAAACGTCGTGGCCGATGCTTTGAGTCGGAAAGTGCAGGTCAATAAGTTGAGTTTGAAGGACATGCCTGCAGAATTGAAGGACGAGGTTATAAGACTCAATCTATGTCTAGTAAATAGTGGTGAAGCCATCGCCATGGAAGTGGACTCCACACTCGAGCGAGACATACGCGAGGGCCAAAAGAATGATGAGAAGATACAAGAGATCCGACAGCTCATCAAGGAAAATAAAGCTCCTGGTTTTAGAGAGGATGAACAAGGAACGGTGTGGCACGGGAAAAGGATCTGTGTGCCAGAAGTAAAAGAGATCCGTGAATTGATTTTAAAGGAGGCTCATGATTCTGACTATTCCATTCATCCTGGGAGTACGAAGATGTACCAGGACCTCAAGAGCAGGTATTGGTGGTATGGCATGAAGCGAGATGTCGCGGAACATGTTGCCCTATGTGACACATGTCAGTTGGTGAAAGCAGAACATCAACGACCCGCGGGATTGTTGCAACCACTCAAAGTACCTGAATGGAAGTGGGAAGAAATCAGCATGGATTTTGTCGTGGGATTGCCTAGGACCCAATCCGGGTATGATTCAATATGGGTCATTATTGATCGGCTAATCAAGGTAGCTCATTTCATTCCTGTGAAAGAAAGCTACAGCGGATCCAAATTGGCAGAATTATACATGTCAAGGATCGTGTGTTACCATGGAGTGCCAAAGAAGATAGTGTCGGACCGAGGGACACAGTTCACCTCGAGGTTTTGGCAGAAGTTGCATGAAACCATGGGAACCCATCTGAACTTTAGTTCTGCCTATCATCCCCAAACTGACGGGCAGACGGAGAGAACCAATCAGATCCTTGAAGATATGTTAAGGGCATGTGCACTCAAAAACAATAGGAGTTGGGACAAGAACTTACCGTATGCGGAGTTTTCCTATAACAACAGTTATCAAGCTAGTATGAAGATGTCACCTTTTGAAGCTTTGTATGGAAGGAAGTGCAGAACTCCTCTATTTTGGAACCAAACAGGAGAAAGTAAAGTGTTTGGTCCAGAAGTGCTACAAGAAGCCGAGGCGAAGGTGAGGGAGATTCGCAACAACTTGAGGATAGCACAAACACGCCAGAAGAGTTATGATGATGTACGAAGAAGAGAACTCGTTTTCAACGTGGGAGACTATGTTTATCTCAAGGTGTCCCCTATCAGAGGACTTCGTCGGTTCAAGGTGAAAGGGAAGTTGTCACCTCGATACATCGGACCCTTCCAGGTTTTGGAAAGGAAAGGCGAAGTGGCGTACCAACTAGAGTTACCGGTTCATCTATCGGATGTGCACGATGTATTCCATGTGTCACAACTCAAGAAATGTCTGAGGACGCATGAGGAGGTGTTACCCATGAATGAAGTGGATGTAGCTGAAGATTTGTCTTATGCCGAGCAACCATACAAGATTTTGGAGACAATGGAACGCCTCACCAGAAACAAGAGAATCCGGATGTGCAAGGTGCAGTGGAAGCATCACTCAGAAGAGGAAGCTACCTGGGAAAGGGAAGATGAGCTCAAGGCACAATTTCCGGAATTGTTTTCTTAGAAACACCAATCTCGAGGACGAGATTTCTTTTAAGGGGGGTAGAGCTGTAACACCCCAAATTTTGATTCAAAACCCTAAACCATGTTCAGAGGGGAATTTTGAAATTTTTGGACGTGTTGCATGTTTTGCAAAAATTCAAATTCAAACTGGAATTCAAATTAGACTCAAAACAGAAAAGAAATGGAAAAAGAAAAAGAAAAACGGGAAAAAAACTGGCCAGTGGGCCGAAACCCGCCAGCCGGCCCAGCTTTCCCCGCGCAGCCCGCCCCCGCGCGCGCCGCGCTGCCTCTCACCGACGGGTGGGACCCACATGTCATCCCTAACCCTGAGCCCCGCGACCCCGGACTTTTCCCCGAGCGCGCGCGATCGCAACCGACCGGAAACCGCGTCCCGTCGCCCGAATTCTGGTCCCAGAAGAATCCAACTCGATCACAACTGACCCACCGCCCTCCCCCGGCTATAAAAACCCCCGATCCGATCAGTTTTTCTCACGCGATCGCCGATTTTCACTCCGGTGAGCACCGAGACTTCGCCGGTGAATTCTGGCCGATCTAAGCTCGGAAACTCTGATCTAACCCGCTGGTCTTGATCCACCGCCTCCGGGGAACTTTGCAGGTGCAGAAAACTCGGAGAGTTACGGTGTAAACGCAGCGCCGACGAGCTTCGCCGTGGTTTTGCCTCGGACCTCGCCGCCGATCACTTTCTAGGACCCCCGAGCTCGAGAAAACACCCGAGGTGAGATCCCTGACCTCCCCTCTACCGATCTATGCCATAAGATCACAGTTTTAGGCAGAATTCTCGAGGATCCGAAACTTTCCGGCGAGATCGCCGCTTCCCGCCGCCGTGCGCCGCCGGCAGCGCCGCCCGCGCTCGATCAGAGCGACGTGGCTGCTTGTGCGCCGTTTATTTTAAATCGCACGGTAGACTTTAAATCCCTGCGTACCGGTTCGATGTTATAATCTCAGCCGTCGGTTGAAAATCGGACGGTCCACGTCAGCCTCGCGTTATAAAGGCTGGAATTCTTACGTGCTACCCCCTGGGGTTCTCTGGAATTGAGAGCTAGCCCCGGAAACTTCAGATCTAGCCCCTGGAACTCCAGAAAATCATGTAAATTCATTTAAAAGTCAGTTTTAGCCCCTGGACTTAATAGAAATTAGGAAAAACACCTCTGATAAGTGTAGCTAGACCCCTGGAAATTATGAAAATAATATTATAGACCCTGTAATGGGGTGAGTTCATTATTTTAGCCCTGTTTAGTATTTAATGTAGAAAATTGAATATGTAACTAGTGTTTAAAAATTAAAAAGTGGGACAAACATAATTGTCAAAATTAATTAAAGACTTTCTCAGTACTTAGAAAACTTTGGAGTGAGGTAAAAATATATTTTTGGACTGAAATGAATCTGTTTCATTTAATTATTCACATTATTTAGTATAAGGACACATTTTTAAGTAAATAATAGTTATAGAAAAATAGGGAAAATAATTATGAAATAGTCTACATCAGAAGCCAAGGTCAAAATATGTTATTAAATTATTTAGGACCAGAACCTATACTGTTTAGGTGATGTATATTACTAATTTCATAATGAAATACACAATTATGCATAGGAATATAAATCTGAAAATATAGCAACTAGTAAATGATAAATGGAGTTTCTAAAATACAAAGAATTTAGTTTAGAGTTGGTAGAAGTTGTGAAGGCACATATGGAGAAGAAAAATACTTTCCATACATGCTTGGTAGTTTAATGTAAGGAATTTATTTAAAACTGAAACACAACACATATAATGGTGAATGAATTTCATAAATATGAATGTGTGGTTTGTATGAAGTAGAGGTGTGAACTATGTCTTATGATTGTTGTTTTTCTTTTGCTATGTGTGATGGTATGAAGTAGAACCTGTTCAAGAACAAGTTATTCATTTCCAAGATCAGGACTACCCATTTCAAGAGCAGCAAGAAGGAGGCAAGTGTCCTTGACCACTTTGATCCTATGCTAGGATGTGTAGATAGAATTATTTGCATTGTCAAATGAAATATGAAACCCATGCTAGGAAAGTTTCCTTAGAATTGCATTACCTTGTTTTCCTTGTAGCTTGGGTTGGGATTTATTTTACCATGTCATTTATTTACATGCATATGCTTAGCCATGCTTAGAATGGGATATTTGGGACATGAGATCATCAGTTTATTATACCATACTCTTGAATGAGCTATTGGGAGTTATGTAGAGGTAGGGATCAAGGCAAGTTGGATGTTTTGGTTGTGTGCTGGGTGCACGAGACTTGGGTTTGTGTTTAGTACTTGCCTGGATCCTAAGGACCGGTTCATGGAGCATGTAACCCGGCTTTACAGTGCCAACCACATGCTGAGATGGGGCAGCTTGGCCAATTAATTAGGTGTATCCCCGGCGTAGTATGGGTGTGTTGGATGGTGCGGGGAGTAGGTGTCAGCTGGACTACCATATGAACCGCAAGGCTCAAGAGGGGGCCACTGCAGCGGGGTTGGAGCCTCTTGTATGCTGTTAGGGGTGAAACCTCAGTGGGCCCACGCTCGTCGGGAATCCCTTTGTAAAGGCTTCGTAGTGATCTCCTGGCTGCACACCTGGGAAGTGTGAATGTGGATCGTAGCCACTGGCATAATGGAGGTTCTTTTAGTCCACCCGGCAACGGGGGATGAAATCACTACTTGTGGGTACAGTGGTACAAACTCTGCAGAGTCAAAACTGTCTTGACAGCCGTGCTCACGGTTAAGAGCGGCCTGGACTTATTCATGATTAGAGGATTGATGGTTTTGGAAGTTAAGCGGGGAGCTTAACATTGGAAATGATGTTATGGTTATTGGATTATGATGATGGATGGGAGATTGGGACCATTTCACCTGTGTAGTAATGTAAGTGCTTAATAAGCTAAGGTGATAGGTATTAATTGCGTAGTGCTTTAACCATGAGTTCAACCTTTCCTTGTTCTAGCCATGCATGATATAATTTTCCCACACTTGCTGAGTACCATTGGTACTCAACCTTGCATATTTGTTGGTTTATATTGCTGCTCAGGTCAAGATAATGAGGTGGTGTATAATGACCAAGACTTTGGACCCGAGGAAGGATTTTAGGTTCATGAAGACCCCCCGGGCAACGCCTGTGATGGAGCCCTAAAGAATAATATTCCGCTGCTAGTTTATTTACTTGTGATGAAGCATTAGTGTCCATTGAGACATTTCCGATGTAAGACTTATTTATATTCGATACCTGGCTTGTAATAAATGATGCTTCACTATTTGTCATCACATGTATGAGAAAATGATCCTGGCATACATGTGATATTCACTTAGTTGTTTCTTCGGAAAAACCGGGTGTGACAACCGACCTCTGAGTCAGGAGGACAGCCCGGGTCCGGCGCTGCATCCTATGGAGGTGGCAAGAAGGCCAAGAACCGGGGAAGTGGCAGGATGAAGTCATCGTCCGCGGCTCCCGCCGCCGCAGCAGCGACGGCTAGTGGAGCTCGGGGGCCACGCCCCGACAAAAGGCAGCGGCAGTTGCCAGCCCCAGATAGTGACCAGGGCGGGCTATGCCCCGTGCATGGCGCCGGCAACCATACTGCTGCCGAGTGTTGGGATATCCAGAGGCTCGCAGAGCGCTTCCGCAAAGGAAGGCAGCAGAGAGCTGAGGCACCGCCCCTCCCTCAGAGGGAGGGCAAGCAGAAAGTCGACGCTTCAGTCAGCGCCGGTCACCAGGTGGGGTTTCAGGAGCCTCAGCGTGTCATGAAGACAGTGCATAACGGTGAGGACTCCAGCTCCGATGGTGACGGGCCGGGGCGGTAGCCGACTGTGGCTGCCGTCCCAGGTCAGTGGAGGCTGCACTGCTGCAGCGTCAACCTTGGAGAAGCTCCAAGTAGTCGCAGCAGCCCAAGCACCAATCACAATGGTGCAAGATCGGGCCAGCCCCACCCGAGAGCACGCCTCCGTGCCTCGGTCATACCTCCTGGGGGCCGCCCAAGGTCTGTCAATCCCTTGAAGGCTCTGCCAGAAGGGGAAGACTCCTTGGGTCTCCCAAGACGAGCTCGGGTCCACCTACCCCTTGAAGGCCTTAGCCAGAAAGGGGAGAACTCCCCGGGGGCGCCAAGGAGAAGCCGCGCAGGACCTGATCCAGCGTGAAGATGACAACCTCGTCGACGAGGCTCGGCTGCAGGTGACACCCCACAATGCATGGTCTCGGTTGCTGCTCTAGCACTACCGCCAAAGAACCAAACGCGTCAGGGACCTGCAGAAAGGTAACCTGGTGTCACGGCACACACTTTCCCGAGAAGGACCTATAAACTCTCCCCCAGCCAGGAAGGTCCCTTCCGAGTCACGAAAGTTGCCGTCCCAGGTACACATACCTTTCAACCGAGTGTGGGATCCGTTCCCAAAACCCTTGGCATGGAACAACACTGTAAGTCCTACCCCCCGAGCATTAGTAGAACGGGGTCATTCCCTTCTGTAATAAATCCCATAGAGTCTAGGAACAGCGCTTGGGGCAGCTAAGTCTCAAGGGACGGTCCAGGACTACGTCCAGCTTAGCCTGGTTCCGACCCTAAGCACGTAGAGTCTTGCTTCCCTTGTAGACGAGGCGGGTCATTGCCTCCATGTACAGCATGACTTCCACCTATGGGCATTAACACAGAAACTTGTTCTAGTTCGCTCTCTCTCATGTGCTCATTTAAATTATGCATTAATTTTTATGATCGCACTCTATGTATGTTCATCGTACATCTAGCTCCCTCTCTCCCGTGCTCATCCATAGTCAGCATTTGCTATCCTACCGAGGGTGGCTGCGCTTGAGGCACCTGCCGATGGCCAAGTGAGTCTCTCGGGCCTCCCCCAGTCAGGTGTTGCGGTGCCAGTTGGTCACCTCCAGGAAAGGCATGTGTTGTGCATGGGGGTCCAAGGTGTGTATCCCGCTTAGCCGGCTCTGTGACCAAAGCGTGCGCATCCTGCCCTCCAGAGGTCCAGGGGAGTACAGCCGCTTTGCCTGGTCATGAACCCAAAGCCTGTGCACTCTGCTTCCCCGGCGCACGGCCCGGTACTAGGGATCGGACGGTCGTACCCGGACCTCGGAGGGAGCCGGAGCTCCGGCGCCTCGCGCACAGAATTGCCCAAGCCCCATATAACGGATCAGGATCCTAAGCCGAATAAGACTAGGAGACGGGAGGGGAGGACCCCCCCGAGGAGAATTATGTTTCCTCTGTCTGTGTGCAGGACCTCCAGGTTACAGCAACTGGGACTGCATGAAGCGGGGGAAAGGAGCTACCAACTACTCCGACATAGGACTGGAAGGACCGGGTCCCGCCCCTTCAGCAGGGGCGAGGCCCGAAGGCCCCATGTGTCTAGCGGGCCCGGAGCTCCCACCTCCCAAGAGGGGGGCTCCGGACTCGCCACGTGGCAGGCGGAAACCGGACCTCCCCCTCTGGGGGGGCTCCGAAAGCCCCACGTGTCCAGCGGGGCAAGGGCTCCCGCCTCCTCAGGAGGGGTTCCGGACCCGCCACGTGGCCGGCAGATCTAGACCTCCCCATGGGGCGAGATCCGGAGACCCCCGGGGGCCCCTAATACAGTTAGGACCCGGGGAAGGTGTCTGTGCAGAGCTCCGAGGTTGGTGAAGGCCTCTGAGTACCTTGCGGAGCTAAGGACTCGGTCAGGCAAAACCAAGAAGGAGAGAAAAGGCATCAGAGGCACAAACATTCAAGAGAGTCTATTTATTCGAGGCTCCATGAGCTGGACTACAGACTCGATAAGAAGGGAGAAGCAAGTCCTAGGGTCCTCCCGGTTCACGCCGGAACCTAGCGGCTACAAGGGCGGCCACGTCCCCGACTTCAGCCCTGGCAGTCTCCTCCCGCTCCGCGGCAGGGCCCTCTCTCACTGGCTCCAGGGAGAAAGAAGGGTCCCGGCTCCTAAAGCATGCCAGCACATGTGTGGCAACCTCTAGGGCCAGACCTCGTCCCTCGGCCTCAAGCTCGCTGGCGACCACCGAGTCTAGCCTGTCCAGCTTGGCGCCGATCGACTCCAGCGCGGGGATCACCTCCGCCACCTTCAACGCAGGAGCCGCTGCCCGCAGCGGACTGAAGCCAAGAGGGATCAGGGCAGACCCCACCCGATTAACGAAGCTTGAGACCGCATGCGCCTCGGAGGACCGCAAGGCCGAGAGCTCCTCCACCTCGCGGCGGGCTGCCTGCAGGGCCTCTTGGTTTCTCTCGGAGAATTCTTTCTCCTTGGCCGCCAGGGAGCTTTCCCGAAGGCGGAGAGTCTTGGCGAGCCGCTCCAACTCAGAAGCCCTGAAGTCGGTAGCCAACTCCTGATCCATAATCGCCTGGCGTTCGCGGGAGACCTGTTCCTCCCTCATGACGAGGTCTGCCTTCTGAGCCTCTAGCTCCCTGGTCTGAGCTCGCAGGTCATCCTCGCCCGCCGCCAGCTGTGCAGCGACCCTCTCTACCTCGGTAGCCGTGGAACGCTCCCGGTCCTCAACGGCGAGTTTATGGCGCTCCAACAGCTGCCGTATCTCCTCCACGGCAGAGAGGCTCTCCTCGGCCTGGGCGTGTGCCTCAAGGGCCTCCCTGTTGATCCGCCGCGTTTCAGCGTCCAGGCGGTCGACAGACCGCTTCAGCCGGTCGAGGAGCACTTCCCTGAAGTCAAGCAACTCCTTCCTGGAGTCGAGCTCGCTCTTGACCTTCGCGGTCCGCTCCCGCAAAAGGTTCCCCCAGGTGAGAAGGCGATCCCTTTCAACCGTATGCTCCTCCCGCTCGCGACCAAGTGCGGCCAAGGCCTACCGGACGCTCACTTCGGCGAGCGCGAAGGCATCCGCCAGGGGCAGTGGGGCAGCAGAGGCCGGAGCAGCACCCCCGACCTCCTCCATCACCTCATCCTCAAGAGACGTCGATGCACCAGCGACCGAGACGAGACGCCGGTCAGGAGAAGCTGGCGCCGGGGCTCCGGCAGCCGGACCCGCCGGACTCTCTCTAGCTTCTAGCTTCTTGACCTATGGAGAGGGACGAGCGGGGGGAGTTGACGCTGAAATAGAAGCCGGGACGCCTGGTGCAGGGTCGACTTGCGCTGGCCTAGGGGCCGCGGCGGCCGTCTTGGCAGGAAGAGATGACGCTGTCGCGGAATCCGGGCACGCCGGAACAGGAGAAACTCGCGCTGGCTTGGGGGCCGCGGCAGTCGTCCCGGTTTCCGAGCGCAACGATGCAGACTCCCCGCCAGTCGGGGACGGCCGGGAAGCGCAAACACTCCAGCGGGCTCTGAACCCCGACTTCTGAGCCGGGGTAGGACTCCCAGAGCCCGCCGTCGTCACTAACGGTCGCTCCGCAGTCGCCTGGACTGGCGGAGCGGGGGACGCTCCAGAAGCTCCCCCGGATGCATCAGCCCGGGACCGCTTTGAGTCGCCACCAGAAGGGGTGCCATCTCTAGAAGCAAGAGGTGTGGGCACCCTAGGTCCCTTACTTGGCGCATATGCCGCCACCGGAGGAGATCGAGCGCGTTTCTTCTCGGAGGGCAGGTTGGCACCCATGGCGAGGGGGACTCAAAGATAAGGAGGCAAAGGCACAAGAGTCCAAGGAAAAGCGCTGGAAAGTGCGAAGGGAAGCCGCAATGTGGGTGAGATCCCCTCTTAAAACTTCCTAGGTACGATTCCAAGCGATTCGAAACTCTTCGAATACGCCTTATCGGCAACCGCTTAGGCTCCGGGACAGAGTGACGATGGCAAGTGGACCCAAGCCGCCCAGCTGAAGCGGTGAGTCAAGGAGTCAGTCTCCTAAGAAGACGAGCCGGCAAGGCACTCCGGCGGTTCCCGAAGAAAGCGCCTCAACGTGCAGAAGTGGCAGTCTTGGGAACCGCCGCGGTAAAAGCAACCATCAAGTAGGCGCACGCTCCCACGATCCCGCGACTGTTCGTGCTCCGGTAGCGGTCAATGCGGCACTTAGAAAAAGTGTGCGGATCAGAAGAGACAGAGGTCCCACCTCGGGCTCGCTATCTCCCGCGAGATCGGCCCGGGGGCCACTGTCGGTACCCGCGATATGGGGTACCCCCGCACACAGGGGAAAATGCCTAAGGATCTCGCCCTTCTCTGCAGAGAGAGCTCCAAAGGCGCCACGCGTCCGGCGGGGCCGGACCTCCCTATCCTCAGAGGAGAGGTCCGGGCTCGCCACGTGGCCTGCAGAAGCCGGACCTCCCCCCTCCGCGGGGGAGAGGTCCGAAGGCGCCACGTGTCCAGCAGGGCCGGACCTCCCTCTTCTCAGAGGAGAGCTCTGGGCTTGCCACGTGGCCGACAGAAGCCGGACCTCCCCTCTGCGGGGAGAGGTCCGAAGGCTCCGCGTGTTCTGCGGGGCCGGACCCCCCTCTCCTCTGAGGAGGGCTCCGGGCCCACCACGTGGCCAGCAGAACAGCGCTGCCTGCCCCCGAGCGGTAGGCAGCGGGCGTAAAGACGCCCCATACCTTGCCCGTACAAGGTATTCAAGGCCCGCGCCTTCCCAAGACGTCGAGACGCGGAGCACGCCTCTGTCAGGTGCCGTTGCGCCCGGTCACATCACAGACTGGCGCGCGGTGTCAGAGCCTGCCAGCTAATAAACGCAGCGACAAGACATCCCATGCCGCTCCCGCCGTCATCAACCACTACGACTAGCGTGCGGCATGGGCAGGGCGGCAAGACGAAGGCTCAGAAGCACAACTGCCAACAATAACTGCGGATACGATAGTCTGCAGGCAATCTCCCCGGGACCACCTGTCGGGTCCCGGGCCCCCCTTGTAAGCCACACGAACCTTGGACTATAAAAGGCCCGGGTATGCGACGTTAGCAAGGGTTCGCACTCCAGCAACTCATATGCTAGACATCAGTCATCCCCAAGCTCAGGACTCCGGTTCTGAGCAGCAAGCAATACAGCGAGCTCCTCAGCTCACCGTGGACGTAGGGTTTTACGCTCCGGCGGCCCGAACCACGTAAAACCCGCTGTCGGTACCTGCGATATGGGGTATCCCCACGCACAAGGGAAAATATCTAAGGAACTCGCCCTTCTCCGCAGGGAGAGCTCCGAAGGCGCCACGCGTCTAGCGGGGCCGGACCTCCCTCTCCTCAGAGGAGAGCTCCGGGCTCGCCACGTGGCATACAGAAGCCGGACCTCCCCCTCCGCGGGCGAGGGGTTCGAAGGTGCCACGTATCCGGCGGGGCCGGACCTCCCTCTACTCAGAGAGGAGCTCCGGGCCCGCCACGTGGCCGACAGAAGCCGAACCTCCCCCTCCGCGGGGAGAGGTCCGAAGGCTCCACGTGCCCCACGGGGCCGGACCCTCCTCTCCTCTGAGAAGGGCTCCGGGCCCGCCACGTGGCCAGCAGAACGGCGCTGCCTGCCCCCGAGCGATAGGCAGCGGGCGTAAAGACGCCCCATACCTTGCCCGTACAAGGTATTCAAGGCCCGCGTCTTCCCAAGACGCGGAGACGCGGAGCACGCCTCTGTCAGGTGCCGTTGCGCCCAGTCGCATCACAGACTGGCGCGCGGTGTCAGAACCTGCCAGCCAATAAACGCAGCGACAAGACATCCCATGTCGCTCCTGCCGTCATCAACCACTACGACTAGCATGCGGCATGGGCAAGGCGGCAAGACGAAGACTCAGAATCCTTCGCCAGAGACAACTACCGACATAACTGCGGATACGGTAGTCTGCAGGCAATCTCCCCGGAACCACCTGTCGGGTCCCGGGCCCCCCTTGTAAGCCACCCGAGCCTTGGACTATAAAAGGCTCGGGTAGGCAACGTTAGCAAGGGTTCGCACCTCTGCAACTCATACGCTAGCCATTCACACCCAAGCTGTTACTCACCCCCAAGCTCAGGACTCCGGTCCTGAGCAGCAAGCAATACAGCGAGCTCCATAGCTCGCCGTGGACGTAGGGTTTTACGCTCCGGCGGCCTGAACCACGTAAAACTCACCGTGTCAAGCTCTCACTAACTCGTCCATCCGCGCAAGCTCTCCGCAAGGGACTAGCCCCACCGAAAAAAGAACCTCCGCGGGCTGCCCAGTGCAGGCCCGGGGGAAGTGTCGATCGAACACTTCGACATTTGGCGCACCAGGTAGGGGGCTTTTCCACTTGAGCGACGAGTTTCCGCCGATGAAGATGACCAAGCTTCCCTCAGCGGCAAACTCTCCCCCTCCGCGTTCACGGTGAACCGTGACCAGTGGGGAGTACATGTCGACGCACTCAGGACGGAGCGTGTCGGCACAAGCTGGTAGCCAGCAGCCGACTCCGGCAACGCCAACTCCAGCGATGCAGGCTCCGACCAGTGTGAGATCTTCTGTAGCGCTGAGCGTACACCATGGGGGTGCGCTAGCTGCAGCAAGAGCACTGCTGCGCAACCCACCTGCTGGGGATGCGCCCCATTCTGCGACCCAACAATGCGTCCGCGAGGTGGACTGCCTCGTCGTCGCCGCCGCGAACCCTCGGTTTCGGCGAGGGCGACGCCCCGGTCAACCGGCTGTGTCGCTGACGCGTACGCCCACGGTTGACGGGCAAACGGCGGATTCCAGCTCCTCCAGGCTCCCGTCGATGGACCTGAGAAGGGAGCTGGAACGGTGCCACTTGGTCCAGGATGCCCGGGTGTACCTCGAGCGACGTCGAGAAAGGCGTCGCAACCATGAGGCTGGTGACAGCATGACGTCGGCCTCGACACAACCTGGAGGGCAGATCTTCGCCACGCGAGTCCTTCCTCAGGCATACACCACGCAGCATATGCCACAACCATATGCGCCGCAAGCAGCGCCCCCGGTCTATGGTACAGCCTTACCCATACCGGGGTACACGGTGCCAAGTGCGAACCAAGCGTTCGCAGCACCAATACCTGCGGCAGCAGGAGCAGGATGTGCGGCCCTGGCACCCCACCTTCGCTTCGCGAGGTGGTCGCGCAAGTTTCGGCCGCACCTGCCCGAGAAGTACGACGGTAGCGTCAATCCGGCGAAGTTCCTCCAGATCTACTCCACCGCCGTACTTGCCACAGGAGGGGATGAGGCTGTCATGGCCAACTACTTCCCTGTCGCCTTGACCGGCCCAGCTCAGTCTTGGCTCATGAATCTCCCCCAGGGGTCCATAGCCTCCTGGGGAGAGCTCTGCCGGCAGTTCATCGCCAACTTCGGCAGCTCCTACACCCGTCCCGGCACGGAGCTTGACCTCCATGCCGTCAAGCAACAACCTGGGGAGTCGCTGCGCTCTTTCATCCTGCGGTTCTCCCAGGTACGCAACACCATCCCGCATATTCAAAGTGCTTCTGTGGTGGTGGCGTTCCGACAGGGTGTCCGGGACGAGAAAATGCTTGAGAAGCTCGCGACCAGAGAGGTCCGCGACGTCTCTGAGCTCTTCAGCCTGGCGGACAAATGCGCCAGAGCAGCTGAAGGGCGGAACTGGCACTCTCTGCCAACCTCCGAGTCAGGAGGACAGCCCGGGTCCGGCGCTGCTGCCTATGGGGGTGGCAAGAAGGCCAAGAACCGGGAGGTGGCAAGATGAAGTCATCGTTCGCGGCTCCCATCGCCGCAGCAGTGACGACTAGTGGAGCACAGGGGCCACGCCCCAACAAAAGGCAGCGGCAGTCACCGGCCCCAGATAGTGACCAGGGCAGGCTATGCCCCGTGCATGGCGCCGGGAACCATACTGCTGCCGAGTGGTGGGATATCCAGAGGCTCGCAGAGCGCTTCCGCAAAGGAAGACAGCAGAGAGCTGAAGCACCGTCCTACTCTCAGAGGGATGGCAAGCAGAAGGTCGATGCCCCAGTCACCGCCGCCCATCAGGTGGGGTTTCAGGAGCCTCAGCGTGTCATAAAGACAGTGCATAACAGTGAGGACTCCAGCTCCGACGGTGACGGGCCAGGGCGGTAGCCGGCTCCGGCTGCCGTCCCGGGTCAGTGGAGGCTGCACTGCTGCGGCGTCAACCTTGGAGAAGCCCCAAGTAGTCGCAGCAGCCCAAGTACCAACCACAATGGTGCGAGATCGGGCCAGCCTCACCCGAGAGCACACCTCCGTACCTCGGACATACCTCCCGGGGGCCGCCCAAGGTTTGTCAACCCCTTGAAGGCCTTGCCAGAAGGGGAAGACGCCTTAGGTCATCTAAGACGAGCCCGGGTCCACCTACCCCTTGAAGGCCTTAGCCAGAAGGGGAGAACTCCCCGGTGGACCCCAGGAGAAGCCGCGCAGGACCTGATCCAGCGTGAAGATAACAACCTCGTCGACGAGACTCGGCTGCAGGTAACACCCCACAATGCAAGGTCTCGGCTGATGCTCTAAGCACTACCGCCAAAGAACCAAACGCATCAGGGACCTGCAGAAGGGAAACCTGGTGTCGCGGCACGCTCTTTCCCGAGAAGGACCCATAAACTCTCCCCCAGCAGGGAAGGTCCCTTCCGAATCATGAAAGCTGTCGCCCCAGGTACACATGCCTTTCAACCGAGTGTGGGATCCGTTCCCAAAATCCTTGGCATGGAACAACACTGTAAGTCCTACTCCCCGAGCATCAGTAGAACAGGGTCATTCCCTTCTGTAATGAATCCCATAGAATTTAGGAACAGAGCTTGGGGCAGTTAAGTCTCAATGGACGGTACAGGACTACGTCCAGTTTAGCCTGGTTCCGACCCTATGCGCGTAGAGTCTTGCTTCCCTTGTAGACGAGGCGGAATTTTGCCTCCATGTACAGCCAGAATTCCACCTATGAGCATGAACACAGAAACCTGTTCTACTTAGCTCTCTCTCATGCGCTCATTTAAATTATGCATTAATTTTTATGATCGCACTATCTATGTATGTTCATCGTACATCTAGCTCCCCCTCTCCCGCGCTCATCCATAGTCAGCATTCGCTATCCTACCGAGGGCGGCTGCGCTTGAGGCACCTGCCGATGGCCGAGTGAGTCTCTCGGGCCTCCCCCAGTCAGGTGTTGCGGTGCCAGTTGGTCACCTCCAGGAAAGGCCTGCGTTGTGCATGGGGGGTCCAGGGTGCGTATCCCGCTTAGCAGGCCATGAGCCCAAAGCGTGCGCATCCTGCCCTACGGAGGTACAGGGGTGTACAACCGCTTTGCCTGGTCATGAACCCAAAGCACGTGCACTCTGCTTCCCCAGCGCACGGCCCGGTACTAGGGATCGGACGACCGTACCCGGACCTCATAGGGAGCCGGAGCTCCGGCGCCTCGAGCACAGAATTGCCCAAGCCCCGTATTACGGATCAGGATCGTAAGACGAATAAGACTAGGAGACGGGAGGGGAGGACCCCCCGAGGAGAATTACGTTTCCTCTGCCTGTGTGCAGGACCTCCAGGTTGCGGCAACGGGGACTGCATGAAGCGGGGGGAAAGGAGCTATCAACTACTCCGGCCTAGGACTGGAAGGACCGGGTCCCGCCCCTTCAGCAGGGGCGAGACCCGAAGGCCCCACGTGTCCAGCAGGCCCGGAGCTCTCGCCTCCCCTGAGGGGGGCTCCGGATTCGCCACGTGGCAGGCGGAAATTGGACCTCCCCCCCCCCCCGGTGGGAGGGCTCCGAAAGCCCTACGTGTCCAGCAGGGCCAGAGCTCCCGCCTCCTAAGGAGGGGCTCCAAACCCGCCACGTGGCAGGCAGATTTGGAGCTCCCCATAGGGCGAGATCCGGAGACCCCCGGGGGCCCCTAACACGGTTAGGACCCGGGGAAGGTGTCTGTGCAGAGCTCCGAGATTGGAGAAGGCCTCTGAGTACCTTGCGGAGCTAAGGACTCAGTCAGGCAAAGCCAAGAAGGAGAGAAAAGGCATCACAGACACAAATAACTAAAAGAGTCAAACTATGCGACGCTCCATGAGCTGGACTACAGACTCGATAAAAAGGGAGAAACAAGACCTAAGGACCTCCCGGCTCCCGCCGGAATCTTGCGGATACAAGGGCGGTCACATCCTCGACTTCAGCCCTGGCAGCTTCCTCCCGCTCCACGGCTGGGCCCTCTCTCGCTGGTTCTAGCGAGAAAGAGGGGTCGCAGCTCTTGAAGCATGCCAGCACATGTGAGGCGACCTCTAAGGCTAGGCCGCGTCCTTCGGCCTCAAGCTCGCTGGCTACCACCGAGTCTAGCCTGTCCAGCTTGGCGCCGATCGACTCCAGTGCGGGGATCACCTCCGCCACCTTCAACGCAGGAGCCACTGCCCTCACCGGACTAAAGCCAAGAGGGATCAGGGCGGACCCCGCTCGATCAACGAAACTTGAGACCGCAAGAGCCTCGGAGGACCGCAAGGCCGAGAGCTCCTCCACCTCGCGGCGGGCTGACTGCAGGGCCTCTAGGTTTCTCTCGGAGAATTCCTTCTCCTTGGCCGCCAGGGAGCTCTCCCGAAGGTGGAGAGTCTTGGCGAGCCGCTCCAACTCAGAAGTCTTGAAGTCGGCGGCCAACTCCCGTTCCAAGACCGCCCGGCGTTCGCGGGAGACCTGTTCCTCCCTCAGGACGAGGTCTGCCTTCAGAATCTCTAGCTCCTCGATCCGAGCTCGAAGGTCATCCTCTCCCGCCGCCAGTTGCGCGGCGACCCTCTCCGCCTCGGCTGCCGTAGAACGCTCCCGTTCCTCAACGGCGAGTTTACGGCGCTCCATCCACTGCCGTATCTCCTCAGCGGCGGAGAGGCTCTCCTCGGCCCGGGCGTGTGCCTCAGGGGCCTCCCTGTTGATCCGCCGCGATTCAGCGTCCATACGGTTGACAGCCCGCTTCAGCCGATCGAGGAGCACTTCCCTGAAGTCGAGCAACTCCTGCCTGGAGTCGAGCTCGCTCTTGACCTTCGCGGTCCGCTCCCGCAAAAGGTTCCCCCAGGTGAGGAGGCGATCCCGTTCAACTATATACTCCTCCCGCTCGCGACCTAGTGCAGCCAAGACCTGCCGGACGCTCGTCTCGGCAAGCGCGAAGGCATCTGCCAGGGGCAATGGAGCAACAGAGGCCGGGGCAGTTCCCCCGACCTCCTCCATCACCTCGTCCTCAAGAGGAGTCGATGCACCAGCAACCAAGACGAGACGTCGGTCAGGAGAAGCTGGCGTCGGGGCTCTTGCAGCCGGACCTGCCGGGCCCTCTTTAGCTTCTGGCTTCTTGACATGTGGAGAGGGGCGAGCCGGGGAAGGCGGCGCTGGAATAAAGGCTGGCCGCCTGGTGCAGGGTCGACCTGCGCTGGCTTGGGGGCCGCGGCGGCCGTCTCGGCAAGAACAGATGACGCCGCCACGGAGTCCGGGCACACCGGAACTGGAGAAGCTCGCGCTGGCTTGGGGGCCGCGGCAGTTGTCCCGGGTTTCGAGCGCAACGGCACAGACTCCCCGCTAGTCGGGGATGGCCGGGAAGCGCGGACACTCCAGCGGGCTCTGAACCCCGACTTCCGAGCCGGGGTAGGACTCCTAGAGCCCGCTGCCGTCACTGACGGCCGCTTGAACTGGCGGAGCAGGGGACGCCCCAGAAGCTCCCCCCAACGCATCAGCCCGGGGCCTCTTTGAGTCGCCACCGGAAGGAGTGCCAGGCACCCCAGATTCCCGACTTGGCACAGATGCCGCCGCTGGAGGAGATCGAGCGCGCTTCTTCTCTGGTGGCGGGTTGGAGGCCATGGCGAGGGAGGACTCAAGGGCAAGAGGGCAAAAGCACAAGAGTCCAAGAAGAAACGCTGGGAGGTGCGAAGGGAAGTCGCAATGCGGGTAAGATCCCCTCTAAAAACCTTCCCAGGTGCAATTCCAGGCGATTCGGAACTCTTCGAATACACCGCATCGCCAACCGCTTCGGCTCCTAGACCCAGCGCCAATGACAGGTGGACCCAAGCCGCCCGACTGAAGCGGTGGGTCAAGGAGTCAGTCTCCTAAGAAGACAGGCCGGCAAGGCACTTCGGCGGTTCCCGAAGAAAGCGCCGCAACATGTAGAAGTGGCAGTCTTGGGAACCGCCGCAGTAAAAGCAACCATCAAGTGGGCGCACGCTCCCACGATCCTGCGACCGTTCGTGCTCCGGCAGCGGTTAATGCGGGACTTAGAGAAAGTGCGCGGATCAGAAGAGACGGAGGTCCCACCTCGGGCTCGCTATCTCCCCCAAGATGGGCCCGAGGGCCACTGTCGGTACCTGCGATATGGGGTACCCCCGCGCACAAGGGAAAATGTCTAAGGAACTCGCCCTTCTCCGCAGGGAGAGCTCCGAAGGCGCCACGCGTCTAGCGGGGCCGGACCTCCCTCTCCTCAGAGGAGAGCTCCGGGCCCGCCACGTGGCATACAGAAGCCGTACATCCCCCTTCGCGGGCGAGGGGTTCGAAGGTGCCACGTATCCGGCGGGGCCGGACCTCCCTCTCCTCAGAGAGGAGCTCCGGGCCCGCCACGTGGCCGACAAAAGCCGAACCTCCCCCTCCGCGGGGAGAGGTCCGAAGGCTCCACGTGCCCCGCGGGGCCGGACCCTCCTCTCCTCTGAGAAGGGCTCCGGGCCCGCCACGTGGCCAGCAGAACGGCGCTGCCTGCTCCCGAGAGATAGGCAGCGGGCGTAAAGACGCCCCATACCTTGCTCGTACAAGGTATTCAAGGCCCGCGTCTTCCCAAGACGCGGAGCACGCCTCTGTCAGGTGCCGTTGCGCCCAGTCGCATCACAGACTGGCGCGCGGTGTCAGAACCTGCCAGCCAATAAACGCAGCAACAAGACATCCCATGTCGCTCCCGCCGTCATTAACCACTACGACTAGCATGCGGCATGGGCAGGGCGGCAAGACGAAGACTCAGAAGCCTTCGCCAGAGACAACTACCGACATAACTGCGGATACGGTAGTTTGTAGGCAATCTCCCCGGGACCACCTGTCGGGTCCCGGGCCCCCCTTGTAAGCCACCCGAGCCTTGGACTATAAAAGGCTCGGGTAGGCAACGTTAGCAAGGGTTCGCACCTCTGCAACTCATACGCTAGCCATTCACACCCAAGCTGTAACTCACCCCCAAGCTCAGGACTCCGGTCCCGAGCAGCAAGCAATACAGCGAGCTCCATAGCTCGCCATGGACGTAGGGTTTTACGCTCCGGCGGCCTGAACCACGTAAAACGCACCGTGTCAAGCTCTTACTAACTCGTCCATCTGCGCAAGCTCTCCGCAAGGGACTAGCCTCACCGAAAAAAGAACCTCCGCGGGCTGCCCAGTGCAGGCCCAGGGGAAGTGTCGACCGAACACTTCGACACCCGCTGTGTCAAGCTCTTCCTTAACTCGTCCATACGCTTAAGCTCTCCGCAAGTGACTAGCCCCTCCGAAAAAGAACCTTCGCGGGCTGCCCAGTGCAGGTACGGGGGAAGTGTCGACCGCACACTTTGACAGCTCCGTCGCTACCACCAGAGGTTTGTGCATGCCCGGGAGCTGCAGGAAGGTGACCTGGTGCTGCGGCGCATACTTTCTCGCGAAGGGACCCACAAACTCTCTTCTAGTTGGTAAGGTCCCTTCCGAGTCGCAAAAGTGTGCCGCCCCGGGTGCGTACGCCTTTCCACCGAGGATGGGGACCTGCTCCCGAACCCTTGGAACATAGAACACCTCCGTAAGTTCTACCCCTAGAGCAAATATAGGACAGTCTCTTCTTTTCATAATAAATTTCATAGAGTCCAGGAACAGCGCTCGGAGCAGCTAAGCCCCAGGGGACGGTACAGGACTACGTTCAGCTTTGCCTGGTTCCGACTCCAAGCACGTAGAGTCTTGCTTCCCTTCTTAATGGGGCGGATCGTGGCCTCCATGTTTAGCCTGCCTTCCTCCTGTGGAAAATTATATGAAAAGAAACCTGTTCTACTTTGCTCTTTCCTCGTACTCATTTAAATTATGTATTAAATTTTTTATGACTACACTTCCGGCGTATGCCCGCCATGCGCCCAGCTCCCTCTTCTCATTCTCACCCCTAGTCGGCATTTGCTGCCCTACCAGAGGCGGTAGCGTTGGAGGTACCTGCCGATGGTCAAGGGGGCCCCGGGCCCCCGGCACTTCGTGCACTATAGTCCCCAAGCACCGTGCATGTGGTTAGGGACCATAAGCCAAATAAGACTATGAGATAAAGGAGGGGGAGCCCCCAAGGAGAATTACGTTTCCCTTACTTGTGTGCAGGACCTCTCGACCTCAACTCCCCGCAGGAGTATGGTAAGCGCACCCAACCGATGGGACGCCCCTACCAGGGGGCCACTATGGGATCGCGTAAGACCGGAACTCCAAGGTAAAACCGAAGGACCCACGTGTCCAACAGGACCGGACCTCCCTCTCCTCTGGGGGGAGCTCCGGGCCCGCCACGTGGCTAACAGAAGCCGGACCTCCCCCCCCCCCTCTGAGGGGAGAGGTCTGAAGGCCTCACATGTCCCGCGGGGCCGGACCTCCCTCTCCTTAGAGAAGATCTCCGGGCCCGCCACGTGGCCGGCAGATCCGGGCCTCCCCATCCTCATGAGGCGGGCCCCGGAGACCTCCGGGGCCCTTAATACAGTAAGGACCCGGGGAAGGTGCCGGAGTAGAGCGTCGAGATTGGTGAAGGCCTCTGAGCACCTTGCGGAGCTAAGGGCTCGGCCAGGAAAAACCAAGAAGAAGACAGAAAACATCACATGCACGAAGGGTCATAAGAGTCTATGTATTCATGGCTCCATGAGCTGGACTACAGGCTCGAGAAAAAAAAAAAGAGATAAGCCCTAGGGTTCCCCTGGCACGTCCAGAGCCTAGAAGTTGCAATAGCGGCTACGTCCCCGCTTCAGCCCTGGCGGCGTTTTCCCGCTCCGTGACCCGAGCGCAGGAATCACATCGACCATCGCTAGCGCAAGGGCCGGTGTCATCAAGGATGCTTCTGAAGCCCCGGTCGCCACCAGCGCAAGGGCCGCTATCATCAAGGGCGCTCCTGAAGCCCCCTCTGCCGCTTCAGCAATCTCCTTGAAGACTCCTCTGACCCGAGCGCAGGGACCACCTTGGCCATCATCAGCGCAAGGGCCGCTGTTATCAAGGGTGCTCCTGAAGCTCCCTCCGTTGCTTCAGCGGCTTCTTTGAAGACCCCACCATCTGAGGAGAAGGGACGCAACGCCAAGGAACTTTCAGCCTGTCGTCGCTCAAGAAGAGTCCCGTCGTGAGGATAAACCTGAGGCCTCTTGGAGGCGCCACCCCTAGAGGCAAGGCATGCAGGCTCCCTGGGTCCCAGACTTGGTGCAGACGCCGTCGCCAGAGTAAATCGAGAGCGATCCCCCTCTAAAGGCGGGTTAGAAGCCATGGAAGAAGACAAGCCGGCAAAGCACTCCGGCGGTTCCCGAAGAAAGCGCCGCAACGTGCAGAAGTGGCAGTCTTGGGAACCGCCGCAGTAAAGGCAACCATCAAGTGGACGCAGGCTCCCACAATTCCGCGATTGATCGTGCTCCGGCAGCGGTCAATGCGGGACTTAGAGAAAGTGCGCGGAACAGAAGAGACGGAGGTCCCACCTCGGGCTCGCTATCTCCCCCAAGATGGGCCCGGGGGCCACTGTCGGTAACCGCGATATGGGGTACCCCCGCGCACAGGGGAAAATGCCTAAGGATCTCGCCCTTCTCCGCAGGGAGAGCTCCGAAGGAAACACGCGTTCGGCGGGGCCGGACCTCCCTCTCCTCAGAGGAGAGCTCCGGGCTCGCCACGTGGCCTACAGAAGCCGAACCTCCCCCCTCCGCGGGGGAGAGGTCCGAAGGCGCCACGTGTCCAGCGGGGCCGAACCTCCCTCTCCTCAGAGAAGAGCTCCGGGCTTGCCACGTGGCCTGCAGATGTCGGACCTCCCCCTCCGCGGGAGAGAGGTCCGAAGGCTCCACGTGTCCTGCGGGGCCGGACCCCCGTCTCCTCCAAGGAGGGCTCCGAACCCGCCACGTGTCCAGCTGAAGAGCGTTGCCTGCCCTCGAGCGGTAGGCAGCGGGCGTAAAGCGCCCCATACCTTGCCCGTACAAGGTATTCAAGGCCCGCGCCTTCCCAAGACGCGGAGACGCAGAGCACGCCTCTGTCAAGTGCCGTTGTGCCCAGTCGCATCACAGACTCGCGTGAGGTGTCAGAGCCTGCCAGCCAATAAACGCAGCGACAAGACATCCCCTGCCGCCTCCGCCGTCATCAACCACTACGACTGGCATGCGGCATGGGCAGGGCGGCAAGACGAAGACTCAGAAGCCTTTGCCAGAGACAACTACCAACATAACTGCGGATACGATAGTCTGCAGGCAATCTCCTCGGGACCACCTGTCGGGTCCCGGCCCCCCTTGTAAGCCACCCGAGCCTTGGACTATAAAAGGCTCGGGTAGGTGACGTTAGCAAGGGTTCGCACTCTAGCCATTTGCACCCTGGGTTCGCACTCCAGCAACTCATACGGTAGGCATAACTCATCCTCAAGCTCAGGACTCCGGTTCTGAGCAACAAGCAATACAGCGAGCTCCTCAGTTCGCCGTGGACGTAGGGTTTTACGCTCCGGCGGCCTGAACCACGTAAAACTCGCCGTGTCAAGCTTCTCCTTAACTCGTCCATACGCTTAAGCTCTCTGCAAGTGACTAGCCCCTCCGAAAAAGAACCTCCGCGGGCTGCCCAGTGCAGGCCCGGGGGAAGTGTCGACCACACACTTCGACAGCTACCATGATAGTTTTAAGACTCTGCAGAGTTTGTACCACTTTACCCACAAGTTTGTGATTTCATCACCCGTCGGCGACAACAGAACCTCCATTATACCAGTACACAACCGTCGGTGTATGGTCAAGAGATCACAAAATAGCCTTTACAAATGGGTTACTAGATGTATGGACTCACTAAGGTTTCACCAGTAGGCTAGAATCTCCAATTCTCCCACCCACGAGCCCTCCTGTGTGCCATGCAGTTCCCAGGGCAGTCCTCACTCAACTCCCATTCCCCGTGCCTTCCACGGTCCATAACAATCTAGTGACTTACCTAATTACTCAGCTAAGCCGCACCCATACTTGGCCTTGTGGTGGCACTGTTATCCTGGCATGGCTCGCATGAACCGGTCCTTAGATCTACGGCAAGTAAAACCACCGTCTCATTCTACCTCATTCACAAACCCAGTCTTTCCTATATCTCCCTCCGATCCATGTTCATTAACAACATCAGTTTCTTATTATCATTACGAGTGCAGTTAGCTAGACACATCTATCTCGCTTCCCAAAATCACATGGACTCAGCGAAGCAAAAAGTAAAAAAAAACATACCTGACTCATAAACTTCCCTGGCGACAAGGGTAGTTTAACCAAAACTAGTAAACTCCTATGAAAGGGTTTCCCATCATGTTTGACTCAGCACACACACCTTTTCACAACAGAACAGTTTTTTCCAAAACATAGGATCAATATGGTCAAGGGGCACTGTCGAAGTGTGTGGTCGACACTTCCCCCAGACCTGCCCTGGGCAACCCGCGGAGGTTCTTTTTCGAAGGGGCTAGTCGCTTGTGGAGAGCTTAAGCGTAGGAAAGAGTGAGGGAGGAGCTTGACACGGCGAGTTTTACGTGGTTCGGGCCACCGGAGCGTAAAAACCCTACGTCCACGGTGAGCAGAGGTGCTCGCTGTATTGCCTGTTGCTCAGAACCGGAGTCCTAAGCTTGAGGATGAGTTATGCCTAGGGTGTGAGTTGCTGGAGTGCGAACCCTTGCTAACGTTTCCTACCCGAGCCTTTTATAGCCCAAGGCTCGTGTGGCTTACAAGGGGGGCTCGGGACCCAACAAGTGGTCCCGGGGAGATTTCCTGCCGACTATCGTATCCGCAGTTATGTCGGTAGTTGTCTCTTGCGAAGGCTTCTGAGTCTTCGTCTTACCGCCCTGCCCAAGCCGCATGCTAGTCGTAGTGGTTGATGACGGCGGGGGCGGCAGGGGATGTCTTGTCGCTGTGTTTATTGGCTGGCAGGTTCTAACACCGCGCGCCAGTCTGTGATGCGACTGGGCGCAATGGCACCTGACAGAGGCGTGCTCCGCGTCTTGGGAAGGCGCGGGCCTTGAATACCTTGTACGGGCAAGGTATGGTACGTCTTTACGCCCGCTGCCTACCGCTCGGGGGCAGGCAGCGCGGTTCTGCTGGACATGTGGCGGGCCCGGAGCTCTCCTCTGAGGAGAGGGAGGTCCGGCCCCGCTGGACACGTGGAGCCTTCGGACCTCTCCCCACGGAGGGGGGAGGTCCGGCTTCTGTCGGCCACGTGGCGGGCCCAGATCTCTCCTCTGAGGAGGGAGAGGTTCGGCCCCGCGGGACACGCGGCGCCTTCAGAGCCTTCCCCACGGAGGGGAGGTATGGCTGCTGTTGGCTACGTGGCGGGCCCGGAGCTCACCTCTGAGGAGAGGGAGGTCCGGCCCCGCTGGACATGTGGCGCCTTCGGAGCTCTCCCTACGGAGAAGGGCGAGATCCTTAGGCATTTTCCTCGGTGCGCGGGGGTACCCCATATTGCAGGTACCGACAGTAGCCCCCGGGCCCATCCCTGGGGAGATAGCGAGCCCGAGGTGGGGCCTCCGTCTCTTATGTTCCGTGCACTTTCTCTAAGTCCCGCATTGACCGCTGCCGGAGCATGAACAGTCACGGGATCGTGGGGGCGTGCGCCCACTTGATGGTTGCTTTTACTGCGGTGGTTCCCAAGGCTGCCACTTCTGCATGTTGCGGCGCTTTCTTTGGGAACCGCCAAAGTGCCTTGCCGGCTCGTCTTCTTGGGAGACTGACTCCTTGACCCACCGCTTCAGCTGGGCGGCTTGGGCCCACCTATCATCGGCGCTCAGTCTTGGAGCCGATGCGGTTGCCGATGCGGTGTATTCGAAGAGTTTTGAGTCGTTTGGAATCACATCTGGGAATTTTTAAAAGGGGATCTTACCCGCATTGCGGCTTCCCTTCGCACTTCCTCGCGCTTTTCCTTGGACTCTTGTGCCTTTGTCTTCTTGTCTTTGAGCCCTCCCTCGCCATGGCTTCCAACCCGCCCCCAGAGAAGAAACGCGCTCGATCTCCTCCAGTGGCGGCATCTGTGCCAAGTCGGGGATCCAGGGTGCCTGTACCTCCTGCTTCTGGAGATGGTACTCCTTTTGGTGGCGACACGAAGAGGTCTCAGGCTGATCATTCTGATGGGACCCCTTTTAAGCGACAATAGGCCGGAGGTTCCCAGACGTCGTGTCCTCCTTCCTTAAGTGGTGGAGTCTCTGGGGAACCTGCTGATGCGCCGAGGGAAGCTTCTGGAGTGTCCCCTGCTCCGTCAGTCCAGGCGACTACGGAGCGGCTGTCAGTGACGACGGCGGACTCTGGGGATCCTATCCCGGCTCGGAAGTCGGGGTTCAGGGCCCGCTGGAGTGTTCGCGCTTCTCGGCCGTCCCCGGCTGGTGGGGAGTTTGCATCGTTGCGCTCGGAAACCGGGACAGCTGCCGCGGCCCCCAAGCCAGCACGAGTTTCTCCTGTTTCGGTGTGCCCAGATTCCACGGCAGCGTCATCTCCTCCTGCCAAGACGGCTGCCACGGCCCCCAAGCCAGCGCAGGTCGACCCTGTACCAGGCGGCCCGGCTTCTATTTCAGCGTCGACTTCCCCCACTCGTCCCTCTCCACGGGCTGAGGAGCCAGAAGTTAGTGAGAGTTTGGTGGATCCGGTTGTCGAAGTCTCGGCACCGGCTTCTCCTGACCGGCATCTCATCCCGGTCTCTGGCGCATTGCCTTTTCTTGAGGATGATGTGATGGAGGAGGTCGGGGGTGCTGCTCCGGCCTCTGCTGCCCCACTGCCCCTGGCGGATGCCTTCGTGCTCGCCCAAGCGAGCGTCCGGCAGGTCTTGGCCGCGCTTGGTCGTGAGCGAGAGGAGCATACGGTTGAAAGGGATCGCCTCCTCATCTGGGGGAACCTTTTCCGGGAGCAGACCGCGGAGGTCAAGGGCGAGCTCGACTCTAGGCGGGAGTTGCTTGACTTCAGGGAAGCACTCCTTGACCGGCAGAAGCGGGCTGTCGACCATAGAAAAGACCAAAATGCCCGTAACTTTCAAGTGAGTGATGTGAGTAAAAGAGTTAAGGGTATTTTGGTTTTTTTCCTATGTTCTTTTCTGTTAAAAGGGGGTTGTGAGACAAGTTATAATGTCTCAAGTAAGTGATGTGAGTAAGAGAGTTAAGGGTATTTTGGTCTTTTTCTATATTCTTTTCTGTTAAAAGTGGGCTGTGAGACAATTTATAATGTCTCGATGGTAAATGAGCGAATTGGTAACAATTATAATGGTATTTTAGCGAGTCATCTGTTGAGAGTGGTATTCTGGCGAAGCCCAACATTAGAAGTGGTATAATTCCAATTGTCTCCAACGGTTGGACTCTGCTCAGGAGAACCGGTTGTTAACTGATGACGTAATGCAGCTGATAGAAGATTTAAAAACCCGGGTGTTGGGGCTGGCAGCAGTTTAGAGCGATCACGCAGGAGGCAGGCATCTCGAATTACTTGGCTTCGCAACGGCGACGCGTGCACTCGATTCTTTCATCTCAAGGCAAATACACGAGCGCGAAAAAATTTCATTTTTGGTCTCAAAAATGAAGAAGGGCAGCTGGTTAGTTCCCACGGAGAGAAGGAAGCAGTGTTGTACCACCACTTCAGTCAGATCATTGGCTCCAGACAACAACGACAATACACTATTGACTTCGAACAATTGGAGTTACCACATATCCAACATGATGAATTGGATGGCCCTTTTACAGAAGATGAAATTCGGAGAGCCGTCAAAGAGCTTCCAGCCGAAAAGGCGCCTGAACCGGATGGGTTTACAATCGCCTTCTACAAAAAATGTTGGTCGATTATCAAGAACGACATCATTGCAGCCCTCCAATGCTTATACATCCTAAATGTCGGTCCATGCCGAAGCTAAACAGGGCCATCATTACCTTGCTGCCAAAAAAAGATGATGCAGAGCTGCCGAGAGACTATCGACCGATCAGCCTTGTACACTCCTTCGCCAAGATCCTCTCCAAGGTACTAGCCTTACGATTGGCAAAAGAGATTGATGGCCTTGTCTCAGGAGCACAAAGTGCCTTTATCAAAGGTAGGTCCATACAAGACAATTTCATGTATGTTAGCAACCTTGCCAAACTCTGCCACCGCACAAAAAGGCCTGCCCTGTTAATAAAACTCGACATCTCCAAAGCTTTCGATTCATTATCATGGGCGAACTCATGGAAAACAGAGGCTTCCCGAGTCATTGGCGGGATTGGTTATCTTTATTGCTTACATCCGCATCTTCAACCGTGCTGCTCAATGGACTTCAGGGGCCAGCAATCAAACACGAACGGGGCTTACGACAAGGGGATCCCTTGCCCCCGTACCTTTTCATATTGGCTATAGATACTCTACAACGGATCTTTCACTTAGCCACTCAAGAAGGATGTCTGACACCGCTCAAAGGAAGACATGCACTGCTGCGAGTATCGATGTATGTCGACGATGTTTGTCTTGTTCCTCAATCCTGTTCGTGCTGATGTTGTCACAACCATGGACATTCTAAAGTTTTTTGGAGAAGCTACTGGACTGAAAATAAATATGGAGAAGAGTGTTGTTGCTCCGATTAACTGTGATGGATTAAACCTGGATGACATATTGAGCGGATTCAATGGACAACGTGTCTCTTTCCCGATGGCATACCTAGGCATTCCTCTGACACTCCGTCACCTCAGACTAACCCACTTGCAACAGATTCAAGATCGTGCACATGCAAAACTTGTTGGATGGCAAGGAAAGTTGCTCAGGTGGCTGACGAGAGCTAGTACATTCAGTACTGAGCTCCTTGTCCTCATACCTCCTATCAGTGTTGAAGCCACCTAAAAAATTCTACAAGGATTTAGACAAGATCAGGAAGTGTTTTCTTTGGGCTGGAGGTCAAGAATTCCATGGTGGAAAAAGTAAGGTAAGTTGGAGCCGCGTATGTCGACCTTTAGATTGTGGAGGACTTGGAATCAATGATCTTGAGCGGTTCGGACGTGCATTACGCCTACGGTGGTTATGGTTCTCTTGGACAAGGCCTGACCAAGCATGGCATGGCATGGACCTACCTGCAGACATGGTGGGTACCGCGTTGTTTGCGGCAGCCACGAACATCACCGTGCGAAATGGAAAGACAATGCGAAATGGAAAGACAACTAGCTTTTGGCGATCAAGTTGGCTCGATGGTCAAGCTCCAGCACTCCTATTTTCAGCGCTATATAGAATCAGCAGAGGGAAGCGAAGATAGATGCAAGATGCCCTCCAAGATGCTGCTTGGGTTCGTGACCTAATGCTAAAACTTACAATGCCATTGTTGATGGATTGTGTGAGTCTCTGGAGCCTCATACATGAGATGCAGGTTGTTCTGGTGCCCGATCAACCGGATGAAATCCGTTGGACGAGCACTGCAAGAGGGGAATACTCGGCGTGGTCAGCGTATCGGCTACAATTTGAAGGGAGCATTAGGTCTTCTTTTCCTGCCAAGGTATGGAGAATCTGGGCGCCACCACGATGCAAAGTTTTACTGTGGCTGCTACTACAAAATAGAATTTGGATATCGGATCATTTACAATAGAGAGGGTGGCCAAACAACTATTTTTGTCCTCTATGCTACAGGAGTCTAGAGACGACATTGCATCTCTTCTCTGAATGTCCATTAAGTTTGCAGATATGGACCAAAATAAGTGACTAGAATGCACAGCCAAGGCTAAATCCAACATCCTGGCATACAACAGAGTCCATTGATGATTGGTTTGTCTATCTGTCCGATGATTCAAGTGCAAGTCAAAGTAAGAGCATCAAATCGATGATGATAGCTATCATCTGGACAATTTGGAGAGAGTGAAATGGCAGAATCTTTGATGGAAAAGAAGAAACTATCAAAGACATCTTTGCTGCCTTGAAAGATGAGGTTACAAATTAGTGTGCATCAGGGGCAGCTGATCTAACTACAACTATTTATAGAGCGAGAGAGAGCACCGGGGTTCCTATATCAACAATATAAAACAATAATGCATCTCTGGTGTATTTAATCTTGCTTTCCTGCTTATAATTTAACGCCACCTTGATGGCCTTTCAAAAAAACACAAACAATATCAGAAACTGCGTAAAACATGTGCTATTTGGTGGAGCAATGTGGTGGTGTCCTCTCAGCATAATTTATGCCCTTGAGAGTTTGTTCTGGTGCTTGCCTTGACCCGAGGAAGGTAGTATCGACTATTATTCGAGACGACGGGAGTGTAATGCTTCTGCTGCATTTTGAGAATGTTGCCTTCCCTGATAACACCCCTAGTAACAATCTCTTTGATCAGATCACTATCAGAACGTTTAACCTGCAACAGAAGTTACACACTTCTCTGTAAGAAAGTTTTTTTTCCTCAGATAAATGTAACATAATAAATGAATTAAATGTTTGCGATGTTGCAGCGTAAGGGATCTTCAGCGGTTATGTAATCCGCAAGGCTAGAAAATGGTTGTCAACATAAAAGTTGTATGGAATTATGCTATACATTAAACTGGGATAGTTGTTGCTCCTAGAAACTAGATCTCAATAACACCTAAATTCAAGTTATTCCAAAAGAAGAACAATAGTTCAAATAACTGATACTGGTTAGTATTGTTTTAATCATCCTTTTAACCAGTTTTCTGTTTCTGCATGAGCTTTTGAATCTAAAAACAGGGAGATAAACATCTACTTCAGATTGATGGGTGAATACACTACATAAGGCCTCAAATAAACTAGTGGATCTGTCATCTGTGAATTACAATGGCTTTAAAGGTTCAAATAAAAATGCATCATAGCAACTACTACGAATACATTCAGATTTTCTTCGCTCGTTCAGTTGCATTGGGAAAAGCGGGTTGAGCAGAAGAGGAATGAGGGAGCTGAACAGGAGGAGCGTCGGCGCAAGCGTCGGAAAAAACTTTAAAGAATCGAGGAAAGATATCATCGCCAGTCTCAGCAGGAGGAATGTATTGCTCGTCAGGCTAGAGAGGATCAATTGGAGCGCTTACGCGAGAGAGCACGTCGCGTAAGGGATGCCGGTCCGGATGCATTGCGCAAGAGAAAATACCCCGTTGCACTCAGTAGAATCTATATTTGCCATTAAATATACTTCGTAATATATCTAATGCCGAGTTTTTAATCAAGTGATTGTACTATTGTGTTATATTTACTTCCATTATAAAATATTGCGAATATGTCTCTATGTATTCCGAAAAAAACAATCCAAAAATGAATTCAAAGTAACAAAGTTGAATATTCAAACTTGTGATCGTAATTCATATTTCAAAATTACATAACAATTCACCTCTTAAACAAAAACTTTATTTTTCTCATTAGAGAAAATCATAACAAACTATACTACGTTTACTTTAAAAAACACTTTTTAAATATGTCTTTAGTATTTTTAAATCGGGATCAAAGTCCTAATATCACTCATTTCTGTATTTCTTGTCGCTGGATGACTGGCTGACGTGGGCTTGTCGTCCACCGCGTTGACGACAGGATTGTCCACGTGGTCTAATCGTCTACAGCGTGACGATTTATTATCCACGTGTACAAATCGTCCATCCGTGCACGACAGGGCGGTTCCTTTGATAAAAATAATTTCGGAAGACTATTAATATTAAATGATTAATAAATAATGCTAAAATAAAAAAATCCGCAGATGTGAGCGGGACCCGTGGAAGGGGCCACATCGTATTCATCGGCCCTGGACCTGCTACCACCAAATCTACGGGCCCGCAGCGCCCCCAGCAGCCGGCCGACCTCCTACTGGTCCCACCGAGCAGCGACGCCACCGATCGGGGCCCGCGCCCGCGCTCCAAACGCACCGTCGTCTCCTCCACGTGTCGCGCATCGGGCCCAGGCCGCCCCCACGCCGCATCGCGCCTCGCCTCGCGGCCGCGTCTCCCGGTGTCGCGTCGCGTTGGCTCCAAGTCCAACCCCGCACTTCGTCGCTTTCCCGGCGACGCCGCGACCGCGACCATGAGAATTCTCTATTTGTTAGTTAGAGCCTCGCGAGCCTGTGACTGTTGGGTTAGTTGGTCGCTATAGCTTCCCAGGCTTGGTTCTTCTCTAGGAGACGCCATTTTCGGAAGGCCTTGCTCGGAAGGCGTGCTGATATGGAGGAGAGGTACGAGGCGCTCAAGGAGCTGGGCGCCGGCAACTTTGGGGTGGCGAGGCTGGTCAGGGACAAGCGGACCAAGGAGCTCGTCGCCGTCAAGTACATCGAGAGGGGAAGCAAGGTACCGCGCGGCTTTGAGCTCTTACCTTTCTGACCTTTATTTCGGGGTTTATTTGGTAGTTAGAAATTAAAATGGGTGCAGGGTGTGTTGTGCTTGGGTCGTTTCAGTTCCTGATGTGTGTCTGACTAGGGGTCTGTGTGTTTCTTGGATAGTCTTATGAGTTGTGTATGTGCAGATTGATGAGAATGTGCAGAGGGAGATTATCAATCACCGGTCACTCCGGCATCCTAACATCGTACGGTTCACGGAGGTAATTCAGAAATCTTTGACTCGTCTTTTGTTCGAGTAGTTTACCGATTGTATCTGCTGACTCAATCGGATCCATGAAATCTGACGGTTCTTAAGTATGAACTGTCGAGTGTGTCCAGAAATTAGAATTGCTACTCCCTTTCGGAGAGAAGTTTTTTTTCATCCTTAGTCCAGCTGCACCATTCAGCACGTTCCAGTCATTGTTGATCAACAGTTGATTGAGTAGTTTCAGAAAGGCCCTACTAATATAAACGTCTCCCTGAAAGGGGAAAAGGAATTCCTATCCTGTGACAACAGATCATTTTCAACTACGCAGCAACTTATCACCTACAACCGAAATTACAGTCATTTGCTTGTAACCTTGGATTGTTTCGCGTCAACTGAAAGCAGGTATGTTTGACACCAACCCACCTCGCTATTGTTATGGAATATGCTGCTGGTGGAGAACTCTTTGAAAAAATCTGTAACGCAGGGCGATTCAGTGAAGATGAGGTAGCTTTTCATTTTTGAACCTACCTGTTACATTTTCGCATAATCATCTCTGATAAGTGATGTATAATTTGCATTTCCTATTCTGTGAATGCCAATAGTCCAGGTACTTTTTTCAGCAGTTAATATCAGGGGTCAGCTACTGCCATTCAATGGTACCATTTGACTTGCCAATTTTTTTTCAGAGATCATGAATAGCAGAATTTGACTGTTAAAAAACTGCTTTCGTGCTTTGCAGGAAATTTGTCACCGTGACCTGAAGCTTGAGAACACCCTTTTAGATGGGAGTCCGACACCTCGTGTCAAAATTTGTGACTTTGGTTACTCAAAGGTGCTGTTTTGGATACTGGCTCAGTTTACATCTGAATTCCAGTCACGGAATTCTGCTGTGTCACAGCTCGCAACAAGTTTTGAATTATGTTTTTGGTCGTTTTCAGTCTGCTTTGCTGCACTCGAAACCAAAGTCAACAGTTGGGACTCCGGCGTACATAGCGCCCGAGGTTCTTTCGAGAAAAGAGTATGATGGCAAGGTGAGTTACTTATTACCCACCCTGCCCAATGTTTGTCAATATTCAGTCCTCCACTGTTGTTTAAATCTACCTATTTTCTGACAACTGAAAAGAGATAGATTTAATAGCACTTTTCCACTATCTATACTGGTTCTAATATAGCTAAATGGATCTTCTGACATCATAATTGAGTTAATGAGTTGAGTACTTCCAAGGTTGCATTCATGCTCCTGAGTTTACTGAAACTTGGCTCTCATTTCCACATGTCATGATTACATAATTCCCCGTCCAGGTTGCGGACGTTTGGTCCTGTGGTGTGACATTGTATGTGATGCTCGTTGGATCATATCCATTTGAAGACCCCGAGGATCCAAGGAACTTCCGCAAAACAATCAGCGTAATCATCTAGTTCATCCTCCCTCCCCTTATTTCGGCCTGACAACTTGCTTCGTTGCTTGTTTGGTGATTCTGAAAGTTCTGCAACTGCGTGTCTTGTGTCTGACAGAGAATTCTTGGCGTGCAATACTCCATCCCAGACTATGTGAGGGTATCTTCCGACTGCAGACACCTCCTATCTCAGATATTTGTTGCCGACCCTTCAAAGGTACTGCCTATTTCTGTTCAGTAAATCCAAAGTTAGCCTGCATTTTCAGACTGTTTTAGAAGGCAAGCACTTCAAGTTCCAGATTGTGCTGACCAAACATCCTGTAATCTCGTACCCTGGCATGCTGAACATTGTGACTGACAAAACGATTCTTGTGAAACTTGTTCTGTTCCTGAAGAGGATCACCATCCCGGAGATAAAGCAGCACCCCTGGTTCCTGAAGAACGTGCCGCGGGAGATCTCGGAGAGAGAGAAGGCGAGCTTTAAGGACAAGGAGGCCGCCGCGCCGGCGCAGTCTATCGACGAGATCATGCGGATCGTCCAGGAGGCCAAGACACCAGGCGACATGTCCAACGTCGATCCGGAGCTGCTCGCCGAGATGGCCGAGCTGGAGAGCGAGGAAGACGACGCAGAAGCCGGTGACACCTACTAATCCAGCTCTCGCGTAGGCTCGGCTGACGGCTGCACAGTGATGGTGTGTCAGTCCTCTGTGCCGGACTCGTGGATATGATCTGAGACATGGTTTACCGAGGCTAACCAACAATAAGGACTTGCGAGTTATAAAAAATGTGTTTTGTTGTACATGACATTGTACTGCAATTGTGCATCTATGGTAAATTTCTACTACCCTTCAGTTTTAAATTATTTTATACTGATTAATTCAGTTTTAAACTAACCAGCATCAAATAATTTAAAACGGAGGGAGTACATATTAAGCGGGTTAAACATTCATCAAATAATTTAAAACGGAGGGAGTACATATTAAGCGGGTTAAACATTCCTGGCCTAAGGCGCTAATGGTAGCCATCGGCAAAGCTAATGGTAGCCATCGGCAAACTAGCAGCTTCCGGCAGGTCCTGCGGCTTAAGAAACATTCCTGGCCGATTGTACAATCATATTTCGTCCTTATTTGACTATATAGTCTTGCAGTTGACAGTCACTTATGGGAATCTCAAGTATAGTATCCATCAATGTCCAAAGCAACCCAGCACCCGAAAACAGAGGTGCCTGATCGTGCTTTCTGAATGTCAAGAATCCAGTACGATGCATTCTGGAAGGTCAAACAGCAAGAAAACAAAATACTCGAACAAAACCAAGGTTCAAGAAGCAGGTGCCATTCGAACTTAAGCTGTATTGCTTCGACCAAAGCAGCAGCTCAAAACACAACAGGTACTTGCACTGATTACAGCTAAGCACTTCTAGTTTAAACCACCTTATCCATTACCTACACCAATAAATCCTTCGTCCCAAACCCCTTGTTTAATTTACCAAAATCTAAACACGGCACTACTAACATCACAAACAAGTCAACAACTACGAACTACTACTACCACTGAACAGCAGTTAACAGCGAGCGAGCGAGAAAGTAAACATAAACACATGGCTACACATCGAAAGCCAGCAGCAAGGAGGAGCCGGAGCTATGAATGGATCGGTCAGTCCTCCTCCATGGCGGGGGATAGCCTGGCCCTCTTGTGCGGCAGCTGCTGCTTGCCGAGGAAGGCCTCGAGGAAGAGCTGCTGCGCGTCAAGCATCGTCTGGGTGCGCTTCATCTCCGATTCCATCCGCTCCTTCTCCATCTGGAGGGACAGCTCCAGCCTGCGCTCCTCCATCCGCATGAACCCCTCCCCGACAGCCCGTAGCGCCGCGGCGACCTCGGACATGGCCTCAGACTCGGCGTCCTCCTCGTTGCTGCTCTTCTCGGGCCTCGTCGCAGGCGCCGCAGCCGGCCTGGTGCGCGAGGCCTTGGGGATGGTGAAGCGCAGCCCGCTCCCGGCCCCGCCGTTGGAGATGAGGCCGTGCAAGCTCCTGCTACGGACCGCCTCTTCCTCCGAAGAGGGGGAGGAGACGGGTGAAGGCGGGGACGCCGGGGGCGCGGGGCCCTTGGTCTTGATTTTGACGATGGCGTTAGGGCTGGGATCGGGCGCACCGTTCCCGGCGAGGTCGTGGAGTAGCGGGTAGAAGGGCCACTTGGGCCCCTTCGAGCGGCCGGCGGAGCGCGCCCGCTCGGCGCGGTACCGCTTCCGGAGCTTCTCGATCTTGTGGCGGCACTGCACACCGGTCTTGGGCGTGGCGGAGGGGAACCTGCCGCAGCGGGCGGTGACAGCGTCGGCGACGTCGTCCCAGTCCGCAGCCCGGAGGTTGCCCTTGCGCAGCGACTCCCACCTGTCGCGGTACGCCTCGATGAGCGCCAGCGTCTCCTCGTGCGTCCAGCACGGCGGCGGCAGCCTCCGCCCGGAGCCACCCCCTCCCCCCGATGACGCGGCTGCCGCGGCCGCGGCGGCCGCCGCCGCGCCGGGCGCGGCTAGCGGCGGGAGGTCGGGCGAGGAGACGGCGTCGTCCCTGGCCAGGTCGGAGGACGAGGAAGACATGGCCGGTCGGCGGCGAAAGCGTCTAGGGTTTGGCGGTGGAGATGGGGAACGGAGGAGGAGGCGGAGCGGAAACCGGTCATAAAAGGAGGCGGAGGCTGAGGCGGTGCGGTGCGGTGCGGTGGTGGGCCGCGGGCGTGGGCCGCGCGGTGCAATGACCGGCTGCGGAGGGGCACCGCCACCGCTAGGGGTTTGTCGCGTAATCGCGGCGCTGCGGCGGACGGGTGAAGGCGGGGACGCCCTAGCCGTGAGTCACGGCGCCGCATCGTGCGGAGTCCGCCTCGGTGGCCGTGTATGCCGTGTCGGGTCGGGACGGCTCCGCAGGGTGGCGGTCGCCCCGCCGCGCCCTTTTCCCCCATCGGTTTCGGCCGGCTGCGCTCTTATTTTTTTCCTCCGAAAACCCAGCGCCGGGCGAGCGGGCGGGTGAGAGCGGCCAGGCCGATCTGATCAGCAGCTACATTATTCTTCGGCGCGGCGGCGACCTCGCGCGTGCCGTGCCGGCATGGTGAGGCAGGTGGCCTGCACTCATGGCGTTTGGTGTTTGGTTGTTGGCCCGCGCCGACGGCGCAAGTGATAAAGGTCTGGAAACGAGACCCGGACGTTGAAACTTGAAGTTAACAAGGAGATTGGGAGAAGCATGTGTTTGGTATCTGTATACTTTCTAATTTTTTACGGATAATAGACAGGTGTTCTTAAAGGTGGTAAAGGGCCCACGGGCCCTCATTATTAAATATTAGTTTAAAATAAATATAAATTTGGTCTAGTTAGTTTATTTTTTTAGTTCATTACGAGCGCTAGGTGTTTTGTCTTTGTTATTAAATAAGGCAAGCATAATACATGTATGAGTTTGAACCTGAAACGAAAACAAGGATGACAGCATCAGGGAGGTCCTGATGCTGCAAATACTAGTTCAAATTAGGTCAAACCACTCAGCAACCTCTCTTATCAGCTTCAAATGGGTTCACTCATCATCTACCTCCCCTTGGGGTCCTACTTTCTTCACAACACTCTTTTGTTTAGTTTAATGTATTTATCTTTGACTCTGTTTTTTCGACAGTTCACCTAAATGTCTATGCAGAGTCTTGATTGTACGATTATCATCTTAAATTCATAATTATGATGTACATAACTATAAATGTAGGCACTTTAATAAGAAAGATTCATGCATTCATGTAAAAAGTAAAAATAATATACAACCAAATTTTGTATACATTCATGACTCATACAAGTGGTTACAACACTTCAGTCTCGCCCCAAATTTCTAAGCCTTTTTGCCTTGAGCTTGAGCTCAAATTCATCTATGAACTTTAAGACCCACTCGTGTTGTCCCCGAACATTGCCTTCAGGCCAAAACCGTCTAGGATTCGATGTGGAGACACGAACCTGGGCTGCCACATTCGATTCAAGGAAAAACTGGACTCACAAACAAAGTTCAGGACTTATATGGCTGGTTTAATGTTTAGAATAAATTTGACATGAGTGCCAAAAAGAAAGGAGGGGTGGATCTAATTATTTTGCGAACTTTAAAGCACCAAAGCATCATCTGTTAAGTGGCCATCAATGTTTAGATGACACAAACATAGATGTGTCATAAAATAAATGTAGAGTATTTTAGGATGTGTTTGATTTAATTGTGGATTTATCAAAACTTATTAGATGTGAGATGTGAAAAATCTATTATGAGCTGAGAGAAAAAAGCGATTTGGTTGTATAAACAATTATAGGTGGGTAATTTTTTATAATGATTGAATTAGAAATCTAGAAAATCTGATGTGAAAGAAGATTTTAATTTATATTGAGAAAATCTTTTCTAAAAATCTACTTAGTAAGAAAACCCTTTTAATCGGTATTTCAGAATCTTAATATTGAATGTGCACCATAAAGCTGAAAAAGGGACTCAGTTTGTAGCATTCTTCCCGCTGCCTCAGTTATTTTCAGAATTAACTACAAAATATTAAATTAAATAGAAGTAGTTTTTCACGCTACCTCCTCACGTTACATCGTTTTTTCTGCCGTAGTTCTAGGTGAGAAACTCTGAGATTTTGTATCTTGTGCAGCGTACCTACACCTAGGGACAAAAACTGGAAATCTACAAATTCACGGACTCGAGTCTCTCCCTTCCTCCTCCCCGCCGGCGCAGTTTTTCCTCCGCCCCATCGCCGGCGACGGGACGCATCTAACCAGCATCCCTCCACTGAGGTCTCCTCCGCAGACGCACAGATCGCTTACTCAAACGTATTGCTTCTGATTTCAGTGCGCCGTAGTGCCCTGATAATCCGATCCACCCACCCGTAGTTCGATCTGGTGCTTCTTCATCTTCAGCAAGTTAGATCGATCTATTCGCAAGAATTCTGATTGGGGATTCAACTGTTTGAGCCCCCATGGCCGACGTTGAGTCCACCCCTGACGGGGAGGGGAAGCCGCCGCCGTACAAGGACCCTGACGACGGGAGGCAGCGGTTCCTCCTCGAGCTAGAGTTCCTGCAGTGCCTCGCCAACCCTACCTACATTCACTGTATGTCACTTTCCGCCTCCCCTCCCTCTTTCATTTTACCTGCTTAGAGTTAGCTTCCCTAGTCTTGCACGCTGCTCTGAACCAATTTTTCATGGGAACGTTAGCTTCTTCGATTCATGATGACCAATTTGGAGAGTGGCGCTGCTGCAGTAACTATTACTCCATAGGAATGCAGAAAGGACATGGAATGGAGGATTGGGTTGCTTAAACAATTATTAGATTGTCTGGTCCCTCCCACATGAAAATTGTCCTAAAATTATGGTTAGCTTGGTTTAGGGTATGGCAGCTTCTTGGATCTTGCCCCTACTACTATGATTTTCATGAATCATGATGCCCAAGTTCTAGTTGTCTGATTACAAAAAAAGGGCATACCCAGTGCTGAAAGCTCCCACACGTTGTGGGGTGGTAGTAATACTGGGGTGGTAGTAATACAGAGAAAATTTATAATGTAGCTGCCTTTAGTCAGTTATTGTAAATGCAACGACCGCTTAACCAACACACTGATGGGGTTGCTTGGATACCACGTTAAGGCTGTGGCTCTGCTAGTGGTATTGCTGAAATTTGTTGTTACGTTATGTATGCGTCTTGAGTCATTATTATCTTGGTTTTCCTGAACGAGCAGTCGAATTATGTTGCAATCCCGGCACCCAACCTATCTATGAATTCCTGCTCTAGGCGCCTAAACTGATCTGGAAGAACAGAACAGCAAGCTTGTGTTTGCACAGAGAGGAACAGAGGCTATCGGTACCCTGCGAACCGAGTACTCCCGCGTAGTGGGTAAAAAGCACCTGGGCCCCGCCTTCCCAGCTTAGGCGGGCCCCAGTGTAGGCAATGCGCCCTATGCCCCATAGGCAGTCCCAGGGTTGCAGCATGTCTTCAGGCTCTGAGCCTGACTACCGGCCGAGGGTGGCTCGGGGGTCGACACGCGTCCGGTGGAGCCGGACCCCGTCCTCCACCGAGGAGGGCTCCGACGCCACCACGTGCCTGGAACCTCCAAGTCGCGCCCCTCGGCCGGAGAGGGCTCCGGAGGAGCCACGCGTCTTGCAGCTTCGGGTCCAACCTCCATCATGGAGTCCTCCGGTGCTGCCACGTGGGCAGCGACTCTAGGCGCACCTTCCCCCTGAGGGAAGGCCCTGATGTGCCACGTGTCCCGCATCTCCGGATCCGACCTCCAGCATGGGAGACCTCCGGTGCTGCCGCGTGTCCAACAACTCCAGGTCACCCACTACTCCACAAGAAGGCTTCGGTGGAGACATGTGTCTCGGGGGCCATCTGCCCGAATGTCACTTCAGCAGGCACGGGCGGATAGCTCGGGAGTAATGAGGAAGGTGCGTTGTCAGACCAAGCATTCAAGGATCGCGCCTTCCCCAGAAGCATGGCGCACGACACACGCCTCCGTTTCCTACCTGCACACCATTATGGTGAAAGACAGGGCGGCGAGGCGTGACGGCGCAACAGTGCCACCCAACGGTACAGAGCCGCCTAACAGGGCGAGGAGATGCGGCGACAAGACGGGGACTTCATCATCACCTGCCACCCGGGCAGAGGCGCCCGGCGGGACAGGCGGCGCACCATAACTCCGCCGACAGTGACAATGCATGTATCTGTAAATACCCATAGTTTGTGTATAGGAGACAGATAGCCGCGGGGCCACATGTTGGGCCCCGGGCCACCTTGTAACTGCCCTGGCCTTGGGCTATAAAAGGACCGGGGCAGCCTCCGGGTAAGGGGTTCGCAACCTAGCCTATTCATTATCATACACGAGCAAGCAATACACCAAGCACTCCCGTGGACGTAGGGTTTTACGCTCCGGCGACCTGAACCACGTAAATTCTCGTCTCTCTCTCGCCATTGTGCCAAATCCTTCGAGTTCCTCTAGCCCCCACCGAAAAAAGAACCTCCGCGGGCTGCTTCCGAGCAGACCGGGGGAAGTGTCGTAGCGAACACTTCAACATTTGGCGCGCCAGGTAGGGGGGGGGGGTTTGGTTCGTGAAGTTGTCCGTGACCCACAATGGTGAACATCCAGTCTTTCAGAGGTTCTTCCCGTCCCTCGCACCGTCGGCGGCAGAGTGAGCAAGACCCTCTGCATCGGCGTTGGCTCCTACGGCGACGGTACCCGTTGCCACCTGGCAGCCCTCGGTGGCGACGGCGACAAAGTCGCAAGCGCCGACCGAAGCCAGTCCGGAAAGCGCGCTGTTAGCAGCCCGCGCACTCCTGCACAACCCCTAGAACGCGGGTGCTTCCCCGTTCGCTGCCGAGCAATGGCGCAACGACGTCGACCACCTGGCCATAGCCGCGCTCAACTCGCCGTGTCACCGGAGACGACGACCAGGGACGGGACAGCTGCAGCCCCGTAACCTAACAAGGGATTACAATACGGCGACAACCCACTCGATGGTGACGTCCAGGCTACCCACCACCGACCTCAGGGGCGAGCTGGACTGTCGTCGCCGTCAGAAGGAAGATGGCCGCGTCACCATCGAGCGACAGCGCGAGTGGTGTCGTAGCCTCGGGGAGGAGTATGGTACCTCAGGTACCGTGCGCCCCGTTTACGCGGGCCAGAACCCCGTCTCCTCAGGCTCAGTGGGAGGCTGCATGGCTCTAGCTCCACACCTTCGTATGACGACGTGGCCACGCAAGTTCCGGCCACACTTGTCGGAGAAGTTCGACGGAATGGTCAACCCCGCCGAGTTCCTGCAGATCTACTCCAGTGTCATCCTAGCTGCAGGGGGATGAGGCCATCATGGCCAACTACTTCCCAGTAGCTTTGACCGGGTCAACCTAGTCATGGCTCATGAACTTGCCCTAGGGGTCTGTGACCTGCTGGGAAGAGTTGTGCTGTCAGTTCACGACCAACTTTGGGAGTTCCTATGTCTGACCGGGCTCAGAGGCCGACCTCCACACCATACAGCAACAGCCGGGAGAGCCGCTGCGCTCATTCATCCAGCGCTTCTTCCAGGTTAGGAACACCATCCCCCGCATCTCTAACGTGTCCGTCGTCCTCTCCTTTCGACAAGAAAATGCTCGAGAAGTTGGCCACGCATGACGTGCAGGATGTCTCCGAGCTTTTCAGCTTGGCGGACAAGTGCGCCAGGGCCGCCGAGGGCCGCAACTGGCAGACACCGCCCAGCAAGGGGGTTGAGTCGGCCGGGGAGAGTTCTGGTGGCAAGAGGAAGAAGACCGGCGGCAAGGACAAGCCGCTGGCTAGGGCTCATACTGCAGCAGCAGTAGCAGCTGCAGGGGGCCGGAGGCCACACACCGACAAGCGCCCACGCCAGCCGCCTGGCAGTGATGATGGTGACCAGCAGTGCCCGGTCCACGACACTAACCTGCACGGTGCCAGCGAATGCCGGAAAATCCAGAGGCTGGCAGAGCGCTTCCGAGAGCTCCGACAGCAGCGGCAGGACGGTGCGCCCTCTCGTCAGTGGGATGGCAAACAGAAGGTTGGTACAGAGGACGACGACAACCAGGAGATGGAGTTCCAAGGCGCCAAGCGGGCGTTAAAGGTCCTCTACGATCAGGAAGAGGACTTCGACTTCGACCACAGCGAGCATCGCAAGACACTCCACGCCTGACCAGGCGGTCCCTCTTCCGTCGAGAAGAGCGGGCGGCCCGGGGAAGGGCTGCCTGGTGCCTCGGCAGGGTTTTCTCAAGGAGGAGTGACAAGCCTATACTCCGGCCGACCCAAGCATGTCTCTTAGGTGCATCTGTTTTGCTGTAAAGGGTAGGAACCTCTACCCTGCCACATGCCATAGGACACCTCTGTAAGTCTAATTCTAAGTGGTGGTAGACTATGTTTTCTTTTTCTCTTTATTGTAAGGGTAACATAGGGACCAGGGACAGGGCTTAGAACGGCTAAAGTCCCGGAAGGGTCCAGGCTCTCTCGGTACCCGGGAGAAACCACTGCCTTCCGGCACGACCTGTGGCCCCCTATTGCTCGAAGGAAGCCAGAAACAAGAAAAAGTGAGTCCTAACCTGTGTGCCCCATTACAACCTATGATTGGCTCACGCATAGCAGTTCTAAATGGCGTGTTTGGAGCCATCCTACACGCTAGTTCTATACGCTATACCTACATATTTGAGGTGGAATTTGTTCCGTCTCCAAACCGTCTAGGGGGTCAAGACGACGGTGGCTCGAAACCAGAACTCCGATTTCCACCGGACCTCTCTAGACACTCTGCTGCGACTGCCCTCGCGCGAGCGAGGTGCCAAAGCGGGGGTCCTGCTCACCTCGCAGTTAGGAGAGCAGTCCAAGTACGTGGTGCATCTTGACTCCAAGGCTACCAATAGCATGGCAAAGTATGAAGCACTCATATTTGGCTTAAGTATTGCCCTTTCTCGAGAAGTGCGGCAGAAGCTGGCTAAAAGTAGACTCTCAACTCGCCACCAAACAGGGCGAGCGAGAGTGTTCATACGCCGATTCATAGCCAGCAGCCTACTTTAGAAAAGGGATTTCATGCTTTGGAGTAACGTCATGTCCCCTGCGCCAACAATGCGTTAGCAGACAACCTTTCAATAAAAGCCTCTGCATGGACTCCGGTCCTCGAAGGCACCTTTGAAAGGAAGCTACTGCGCCATACAGCCTGACCTGCCGAACCAGGCGAAAGGGGGCGAGCCCAGCACCTCAAAGCTGGCAGTCCAGGCGGCCCTGCAACCACGACGCCCGTCAAGGATCATATGCGTCACCGGGGGCTCCGTGTGACTCGGCGCCCAAGGTCCGAAGAGCTCAAGTAGGTCTGATGCAGGGATTACGGAGGTCCGGACCTTCTTGAAAGACAATATCCTTCCTGATGAACGTGTATCCGCTGAACCGATTGTTCGTATGGCTAGAAGATACATATCGGTAAACAGAAATCTCTACCAATGTGGCGCTGACAGCGATCTATTGCGGTACATTACCCGGGAGGAGGGTTGCGAAATACTCGCAGAGATCCATGAGGGTGAGTGTGGCAACCGCTGTGTTCCACACGCTGGCCGGAGAAACCTTCCGGCATGGGTTACTGTCCGATAGCCCCACTAGATGTCGTCGAGCTAGTCAAGAGATGTGTGGCATATCAGTTCCGTGCTAAGCAGATCCACACTGGTGCAGACGCTGCAAATCGTCCTACCCTCATGACCGTTAAAAGGCATGACGGTTGGGCACCCCGACGCTGTAGCTTAGCAGCGTCGGGAAGGCAGGCGGCACATGCCCCTGGACAAAAGCATCAACTAAGTCCTGGGTGACCATGTCGCCAAACCCGGGGTCGTCTCAGTAGGTCCATGGTGACCCGGACCCCCCGGGAGGCCCGATGCTAACATCTTGCTTCATCCAGTCACGTGGTAGATGCCCCCCCCCTCTCACCAGGTGACCACACATACCATGGGGCCATCCCGGTAAATCATGAGGGCTAGGCATCGGACCGCTCCAGCAGCGAGGAGAAAGTTCAGAATGCTGGCTATAACAAGACTAGAGACAAGGACCGAACTCCCCTAGGGTCCCCACGTTGTCAGGAGGCCCGGAAAGAGAGATACCCACACTGCCCGGGCGCCCTGGGTATTTACGTCGCTAAGTGACAAGACGAGCAAGCTTGGAAATTAGCAAAGTACTGCTCGCACCAGCTAAGTCATCCTGGACCTTTGTGCTCCCTTGTCAAAATAGCTTCCCCTCCAAGCTTTTACGTATATTATTGCATGCCCCTCGACGTGAATATAATTTCGTTTATCTGCCTCGCCCTTGGCTAAATTCCTGCTACAAGGCAGAAACGCCTGAGGTACATGTATTACCTCCTGACCCCCTGGTTACCTTCTAGCCAGGGTCCGGTAGTGCTGGAAGGACGCCTCCCCAATTCAGGATGCCTGGTCAGCAGGAGGACTAGGGTGTGCAGCCCGCTTAGATCGGGCCCGTGTCCTGAGCAGATGTGCCCCGCTCTTGTAGGCGCAACACCCAGAGTGCGGGGGGCCCGGACGGCACACCGCCCGGGAGGGACGGTAACCGGAGTTCGGATTCGATACACTAAATTGTCCAGGTCCCTTAGCTTAGCAGATGACCATAACCCATAATGAACCCTCGAGCGGAGGAAATGCAACTACACGGCACGGAGTATCTTTTGCCCTTAGTGTCTGTGTAAGTCGCAAGGCTCCGATCCATAGAGTCGTAACTCTAACTTTCCCAAACAAATCATCCTCAGACCCTCGAAAAACTGACGCTTTCTGAAGGCCCTGGAGTTATGTCCTACATTGACACCCGTTGCCAGAGGGTCATCAAGGCTGGTCAAAATAAGCTAGACGTTCGGACCCGGCAACCTGTGCAGGGTTGCGAATCCACGCCTAGGCGTCCGCCGGCCACCGGGATGCCTAGGCGGTCGCCTAGGCGAGCGCCAGGCGAGGAGGGGAGGCGGCAGCGAGCCTAGGAGGGGGGCGCGGTGCCGGCGGGAGGGCAGAAGCGGTGGGCGGGCGGCGGGTGAAGGGGCGCGGGCGGGCGGCTGTGGGCGGGCTGGCGCGGTCGGTTGGGAAGTCGGCCCGATTAAGGAGGACCATCGGATCTCATCCAACGGTCCTCATTTCAGATCAGGCCACATATATCTAACCACCCCCCTCACCCTAACCCTAACTCTTTCCTCCCTCACTCCCTCTCTTCCTCCACCGGTGGCCGACAGAGAGCGGCGGCGAGGGCGGTGAGGACAGCAACGACGGTGGCGGGGGTGGCAACAGCGGCGGCGGCGACCCTGCTGTGACGGCGAGGACAACAACGGCGGCGGCAACCGTCGGCCAGGCGAGTCGGCCGGCCATGGCATCCGGGCCGGAGGCGACGCCTTAAAAACGCTGAACCTGTGAAAAGAAGCGGGTGCATATCTACGGCAAGCAACAAAGAAAAGGCAACTGCTTGGAAAAGTTAAGGGACCACCCGGCCTTGGCGGCATTAAGGATCACGAGGTCTCACAGAAATTGAAGATGGCTCTACCTATCGGCCCAAGCACCAAGCGACTGATTGAAGGGAGATCAACATAATCACTTTTTCATTCATCAATATAGAAATACAGGACAAGACTATGAAAGACTTAGAGCAGAAACATTTTCATTAACACTGGGGTCTCGACATACAGGGGAGGATACAAGGCAACTAAGGAAATCAAGTTGAGTAGTCTTTTGCCCCATGGACTGCTTGGTTGTCCCTCGAAACGGTCTCTGAGCAGTAGGACAGCCATCAGCTATTAGACCGAGGTCAGCAGCAATGCACGCTGGACGATGACAACGATGACATCCTTGTGTTGTATCAGGCGATGCATGCTGGACCGCGTGGTAGTAACATCCAGTACAGGGTGGACAAAATCGTCGTCTATGACAGATTTTGTTGTGTACAACAGTACCAGGAGGAAAGCTTTATCACTCTCGACTTAGCCTTCCCCGGTACTGGCAGACAGCCCTCTGGCGAAAAAGCGCCTAGAGGACGTCCTCCACCCGGCATTGACGTCGGGGTTCCTGCGGGTCAAAGACCCTGTCCCCGACGGCCTCCCCGGCCATCGGCGTGCCATCAGAATGGCTTATGCTTCTACCCGGGCCTGACAGAGAGAGGGATGTACCAGAAAACCCAACCGAAGGCCGCGCGCGTACAAACATCTCGCAGAAGTAGATGAAGACAATCACCAGTGAGGAGACATCTGGTGGACGAGAGCGTCTGGAAGCAGAGGCTTCTAGCGCACAAGAGGAGGACGAAGGTCGCATGGTGAGGAGTGCCGTCTTACAACCACAAGACCTCCTTTTATAGCCGTCCGCAGCCTCAGGCAGCACAACAGGCGCGGCGATTGAGTTACCATCGCTGCACACCGTGGCTATTCGTCTCCTCTAATAATGAGCTGAACTCAGGACCACCCGCCAGCCACTGGGGTTGGGAAGATAACCCTTCGAGAATGACCGGCAGTTCCCGAGAAAAGCGGTGCGACCGGCTCATCGGCTGCCACAAGGAAATAGCCCGGGGTAACCCCTCGGGCACGTCGCCCTAGCCCGCGCCAATGACGGGTAGGGCCCGGGCCCACCAGTCAGGCACTAGTGGGAAAGGCGAGTATAAACTCGGGAACTACCGGCGGTTCCCGAGGGAAACGATGCAGTGCTCCTACGGTCACGGGCGGTCGCAGTAATAGCCCCGAGGAAACCCCTCGGCTGCTACACCGTGACCAGTCAAGTCAGAGTGAATGCGACGATGCGCTGTCGCTTTGACCGAGTGCGCCCACTACGCCGAGGGCGAACAACCTTTTCCCAGGTACGGTCGCTCGCCCACTGCGCAAAAAATTTGTTTTCCGCCGCTTGAATCCCATGAATTGCAAGACCAAATCCATGATGCGGAGGAGATAGGGGCCCCACCTACGGGCTCAAAGCCTCCCCCAAGATGGGCCCGGGGGCCACTGTCGGTACCCTGCGAACCGGGTACCCCCGCGTAGTGGGTAAAAAGCACATGGGCCCTGCCTTCCCAGCTTAGGCAGGCCCCATTGTAGGCAATGTGCCCTATGCCCCATGGGCAGTCCCAGGGTTGCAGCATGTCTTCAGGCTCCGAGCCTGACTACCGGCCGAGGGTGGCTCGGGGCCGACACGCGTCCGGTGGAGCCGGACCCCATCCTCCACCGAGGAGGGCTCCGGCGCCACCACGTGCCCGGAACCTCCAAGTTGCACCCCTCGGCCGGAGAGGGCTCCGGAGGAGCCACACGTCCTGCAGCTCCGGATCCGACCTCCATCATGGAGGCCTCCGGTGCTGCCACGTGGGCAGTGACTCCGGGCGCACCTTCCCCGTGAGGGAAGGCCCCGATGTGCCACGTGTCCCGCAGCTCCGGATCCGACCTCCAGCGTGGGAGGCCTCCGGTGCTGCCACATGTCCAACAACTCCAGGACGCCCACTACTTCACAAGAAGGCTTCGGTGGAGACATGTGTCTCGAGGGCCATCTGCCCGAATGTCACTTCAGCAAGCAACGGGCGGATAGCCCGGGAGTAATGAGGAAGGTGCGTTGTCAGGCCAAGCATTCAAGGATCGCGCCTTCCCCAGAAGCATGGCGCACGACGCACGCCTCTGTTCCCCGCCTGCACACCATTACGGTGAAAGACAGGGCGGCGAGGCGTGACGGCGCAACAGTGCCACCCAACGGTACAGAGCCGTCTAACAAGGCAAGGAGACGCGACGACAAGACGGGGACTTCATCATCACCTGCCACCCGGGCAGAGGTGCCCGGCGGGACAGGCGGCACACCATAACTCCGCCGACAGTGACAATGCATGTATCTGTAAATACCCATAGTTTGTGTATATGAGACAGATAGCCGCAGGGCCACATGTCGGGCCCCGGGCCACCTTATAACTGCCTCGGCCTTGGGCTATAAAAGGACCGGGGCAGCTTCCGGGCAAGGGGTTCGTAACCCAGCCTACTCATTCTCATACGCGAGCAAGCAATACACCAAGCACTCCCGTGGACGTAGGGTTTTACACTCCGGCGGCCTGAACCACGTAAATCCTCGTGTCTCTCTTGCCATTGTGCTAAATACTTCGAGTTCCTCTAGCCCCCACCGAAAAAAGAACCTCCGCGGGCTACTTCCGAGCAGATCGGGGGAAGTGTCGTAGCGAACACTTCGATAGAGGTGTTTACGGAGAGAATAGAGAAGAGTAGAGATGATCTGAGCCTCTGGTTCTGCGCTGGACAGAACAGAGGGAGAAGGAGCCATGCCTGGTTCTGATCTAGGCGATCAGAACAGGGAAGAGAGAGGAGAGGAGCCGCCGGCTCTGTTCTGGTGTTGGGGCACAGAACAGGGGAGAGGCGGCTAGGGGTCCTGGCAGCGGCTAGAGTTTCCTGGCAGGAAACTTGTGGCTAGGGTTTCTTTGAGCTGGAAGTATTTTTCTGAATAATGGATTGATTAAACCTGGGGGTTGGCTTTATTATATAGCCCCCCTTTACAAGATTCCTAGCTCTATTACAACTCAAAAATATAAAGTCCTGCCTAATTGGTGCTACTGCACCATGGAGTCCAAACCGGACTCTTGGTCCTGGTGGCGCACGCCAGGGGGAGTCCAGCTCGGTCTCCCCTGTTCCTGGCCGCGCGGGACCCCTGCGGCAGGGTCATCCTACAAATTATGCCTCATGGAAGACGTGTAATACATATATATTTTTTTTGTTCGAGCAGATCTAGCCCAGAATAGATTTTTTGAGGACGAGGCATTTATAGGGTACCTCAAGTACCTTAAATATTGGCAGCGTCCAGAGTATATCAAATACATAATGTGAGTGAGGCTACAATTTTGTTTATTTGTCACTAGTAAATATGCTCGTTGATGAAACAACTTATTCACGGTGCTTGCTTACGAAACAGGTATCCACATTGTCTTTTCTTTCTTGAGCTCCTTCAAAATGCGAATTTCCGGAATGCAATGGCACATCCAGCAAACAAGGTAGTCTTTGGCCCAATTGTTCTAGAATCATACACATGCACAGGCTATTACTTTTTTATTTCCTATTTTGGAACCTCATTTCTCTTTCAAAAACCTAGCTGGAGCCGTGCATTTGAACCATATTACTTTTTACTGTAACATGTCAAAACATTTTTTTGCAGAATATGTTTATTTGCTTAGGAACAGTTAAGAAAATCTAAAGGCGATATTTGCATTGGGATGCTAAACTTTGATGATATTTAAGCATACTTTTATATACTATATCTATAATTGTTACTACAACTGGTATTCTTTTTAGTCTATTATAAGATAACGTGTGAAACTAACACTTACAAGTACATTGTTTGACAGGAGCTTGCTCATAGGCAGCAATATTTCTTCTGGAAAAACTATAGGAATAATAGGCTGAAGCACATCTTACCACGTCCTCCTCCAGAACCAACTCTTGCACCTGCACCTTCACAACCTCTCGCAACGGTGTCCCTGCCAGCACAGGTTCAGACACCTGCTGTTCCACCAGTTCCCACACCCCCTTCGTCTTTGCCACCTGCGGCGGCAGCTGGTGCATCTGTGATGTCTCCAATGCAGTTTGTAGGAACTCCTGGCACCAATATCTTGAAGACCGACATGAGGAATCCTATGGGAAACAGAAAGAGAAAGTATGCACCTCCCTTACAATTATTTATTAATCTGTCATCAAGTTAACTTTTTTTGGCTAGTTTGTGCCATAAATTAATTAGCATACCATTATTTTTTCAGTATGATCCTGTCCAATTAGATTTAATTTTATTCTCCAATCTAGATATTGAAAATCCTCTTTACTAGATAGGGTCAACGGTTGAGGTTTTCTATATTTTTGAAGATCAAGTGGAACAGTCTTTTTAGTTTTGCTTACTCTTTGAAGGGAGGCCCTGTCGTAGCGGTAAAGCTGTTGCCTTGTGACTATGAGGTCATGGGTTTGATTCCTGGAAACAGTCTCTTGCAGAAATGCAGGAAAAGGCTGTGTGCAAAAGACCCAAGTGGGTCGGACCCTTTCCCGGACCTTACGCAAGTGGGAGGAGCTACATGCACCGGGGTGCCCTTTTCTTTCCTTTTTTACTCTTTGATCTTTTGGCCATTACGCAAATTCATCTGAATTTGTTAGTAATGCATACGAAATTTACAGCAGTTATGAAGTTTGGTAGCAAATTGAAATGTTGAAACTGAGATATGGGCAATTCCATATATTGAGCTAGGCTGCTCATATCCTTTTGTTTCTGTGCTGTTTGGTTAGTGTTGTGGACGCTTACTATGGTAAACAATATCGTAGAGGAAGGAAGGAGGCGTCCACAACAGCCAATCAAAGTGGCAGTTGCCGTAAGATTGCTTGCTTGCTGATTAAGGAGTCTATTCAAATGCAAGTTGAGATAGAGTAGGACAAGGGCTCTAACCCTGTCGAGTAGATGTAATCAGAAGGCCCGGCTATATAATGCTGGCTGATTATGAAATAAAGCAAGCAGTTAAACTAATCTCATCAAGTTAGGTTTAGCTGATAACCAATTTCCTCTAATTCCCACGCCATATCAATTTGAGTTGAAGGGTGCGATGGTAACTGACTTTACTGTGCACGTCTTTATTTGCAGGATGGGCTAGTAGTAACGTGTTTGGCAACACAACTTCGGACAACATTGGCTGCAAGCGCATAGTCGCTACCTCGAGCGACTAAGTTGGAACAAGCATTTACGTCTCCTATATTAGGCCTTGTAGTTGCGGTCTAAGTTGGAACAAGCTATGCTTTGTAATTGCTGCAGATGTAGCTTGAATAACTATGATTCTGAATGACTGGATCAAACAATTATTCTTTAAATTTTCATTACCGTGAACCTTTGCAAATCTAGGCAGCTACAAAACGCTCATTCAGTTCATTTCTAATCAGATGTAGACAGACGTCAGGCCTTCAATATCCCTGCGTGATGAGCTTATTTTGGTTAGAGGATATTTTACTCACAGAACAGCATTTACAGCATCGAGATATTGCATACACGGATTCAGAGGTTGAAACAAATTCTCCTACATTAACTAGTTGTCATAAAAGAAAAGTACTGTAAAAGTTTTGGAAGGGAAAAGTCTAGACATCTGTTTCTCGCAACAACACAAGCGGATCCTGCAATGCGTTCTGGTATACAATACGAGATTTCTGCTCTCAAGAACATAAAAAGTCCGCAGAACATTTACTGGCTATCAAGCATAACCATGAACAACCCAGGAACAGATACAGGGTGCCATCAAGCATAACCATGAACTGCTACTAGTAGCGGTAACTTGACCCATACCCGCCCAGGCCTGAAGATGAATATCTACCGTCTTCTATGCTCGAATAAGATGGCAGAGAAGATGATGAATAGGTGGAGCTGCCATACTGTGAATAGCTAGACCTGTACACTGGATCTACTCCCGGATAGCTGCTCCTGACTGGTTCTCTATGTGCAGCCAAGGAGTCCTGGAGGAAGGGATGGTGTCAACCAAATAACAATAGAGAAAATCAACGTTTCAACAAACACAACAATGCCATTACCTGGATGAGCAGCTGAGCAGCTTGTACTTGTGAGGATGTCCCCTTTATTTCAACTGTAATATCATCAGGGCTACCCAGACTCTCCTGAATTGCGACGACAGCTCCGCTATTAGCTCGTATGTATGCAATATTTGCTCCTTTAACTCCTATAATGTCTTCCGCGTACGTAAGTGGGATTTGCATGGTTTGAGTTATCTGCATAAGGTGCATTCTTGTCAGCAACAGTTTCTAGAAAAGGTACTGCTTTCACGTAAAACTGAGTTACACCTAAAGGGATCAGTGGATGCAAATGGCAATAAACAAACAAGGAAAAGATCCATACAACTACTTGTTGAAAACGAACAAAGTGAATTGTGTCATTCCAGCAAACACCTTATGCAAAAAAATGAAGATTATACAAAACTCAAATAGTATCGACCTGTGTAAGAAGAGGAGTGGCACCATGAATACCAATCCCAGAGGGTCGTAGTGTTGACAAGGCAGGATCTCTTCCATAAAGTGATACACCTGAGCGATGAATGCTATGATCTGCCAAATGTTCTCGTTCAAAATACAAAGGATCCCTCTTCACAGGAAGATTATATTCATCAACTAGTGAAGTTGGCTGATTTACTTGTGCAGGAACAATAGAATGATGCGACATATCACTCCAACTATCACTGCTGCGATCTTGGCTCACTGTTGTAGTATTCTGATAAACATATAAGAAAATAAATGTTGCATTAAAAATTATTTGCAGGTTGGAATGTTGAAGCTTGGCATGAGTTAAAATGCATGCTTACAATCTTTTCAAATAATGGAAGTATGCTATGGTCAACCAAAAACTTCCGCAGGTGGTTAGAAACTGCTTGAAGTGCTTTTATGACTTTCTCTGTTTCACCCTGTATTTCAACTATCCTTTCATCTTCAGTTACATAGAATGGTCTCTCTCGTTCATCTACAAGTATTTATAAGCCAAGAATAACCATCATTCATTGTTTACGAAGGTTGAATAAAGATATTGCCGCCGATCTTTCAAGCATAAACATCTTTGTACAACATTTTCTCTTTCAAGTATAAACATCTCTGTACAACAAGAAATTGTGAACTAATAAAAAATTACTAACAGTAGCTTCGCAGTGGTAGTGTGTCTCCACTTGTGTCCTGAGGTCTTGGGTTCGAACCAGCCTCTCTGCAAAAATAGGAGTAAGGCTGTCTAGAAATAACCCTTCCCCAGACACCACAATATGTGGGGAGCCTTCGGCACTGGGTACGCCCTTTTTAGTAACTTACCTGCTGTATATTTCTCAAAAAAGAAAAGGTGAACCTTGCATTTACAATTTTTGAATTTTTCCATGTCACATGCTAATGTAACTTTAAAATTTATTGACACAAATTTCCCTTCTGTGGCCAACAGTATATTATAGTTCATGCAATTATGCAGAAAACAATAGATATAACAGTGAATCTCATGAAAGGGCTCGTAGCGTAGTGGCTAAGATGCTTTGGTAGTGCCCCCAGAATCCTGTTCGATTCCTCGTCGGAGCAAATTTTTAGGCTAGGGTAGAAAGTTCACTCGATGGTTCCCTTGGTCATCCACACAAGTTGGACTGACCTGTTGGGGCTGGATCCTTGCGTAACAGATGGGCTCAAAGCACGGGTAAAGATCTGACCCATAGGGAGCAGACCCTTGCGTTGCAGGGGGGGGTGCTAGCTTTGATCTTTCTCGATCGGGCTCCACTTGAGCTCTTTTTTATATATAATAGTGAACCTCCTAAATATTTAGACAAAGAATAGCATAACAAAATGTGTGATAACGGTGCAAGACTTGTCAAAAGAATGACTACACCACTTAAGACCAGACAATAAAGACTCTTAACGGGGTGGCACACTTCTGTGCTAAAAAATGTGATTTGGAGTAAGTAAAGCTAAATCGCACCGCAAATACAACACTTAATTCTAAGTAGGGACATGAAAATAAGAATCAAATTCAAAGGGAGGTGATCAACAGCTGATCGAAACCGTTTATGACACAGTATACATCAGTCGAGAATAATTTACCTATTGAAATAACACGTATTATAGCACCCGTGCCCTCTTGGATTGCCTTGATTGTGGCACCTTGCTTCCCAATTAGGTTAATTGCTTGAGCTCCAGGAACCAACAATCGGGCAGCGCATACGCCTGGTGCAGCAGCTGCCTGAGTACCCTCAGCAGCTCCATCTGTTATTCCATTGGCACGTTTAAAAACCCTGATAAGAGCATCAATAGCTGGAGGCAGCTCCAAGCTTGGATCTTCCTTTCCAGAAACCAAAACCTGGAATATCCCGAGTCATGATTCAGTAAAAGTATCCAGAGGATAGCACAAATCACGTGATTCATTAAACAGTAAAAGCGACCAGAGGATAGCTTTACATAGATAACTAAAACAGCTATACAATATCATATTTGAATTCCATTAAGTTAGCTAAAAGCATTGCATGTAGGGAATTGTTAGCCTGCCTAATTACCAAACAAAAATACGACCACCGTCCCTCTTTTTGTCAAATAGCGCTATGAACAACTATACAAGACAGCAAACCAAATATCATAAGCATAAACGCATATTGAAGGCCACCTTCTAACAGAATCATACTCTTGTTTGCTCACAAATTTATATCTCTAGTACCAATTTTAAACACTGACATCTAAAAACCTCCCTGGTATTTACACCCCTCACAGCAAATACCATGCCCTCGCACAAACACACAGACCAAAATCACACGGAAACAACATCCACTCATAGTACAACTCGATTTATGAATCGCATTAAGATGTCGATTTTCAAAATCATCAGCATAACTGTCTCTACAGGTAAAGCCATTTGAAAAAAAAAATAACTATATCATACTACACAAGGAATCGCAAGCTCAAATTGGTAAACGTTCTGTTTCAATCATACATCAGAAGGAAATGTCTTATAAAAATTTCGACAAACTACCACTCACAATGCGTTCGGTGGCGCCGACGGGGCCCTCGAGGACGCGGACCCTGGCCTTCGTCTCCTCGATGAGGCGTTTGATGATCTCGCCCTTCCTCCCGATGATGCTCCCCACCTTGAGCACCGGCACTACCAGCCTGAACACGCTGTCCCCAGGCCACCCGGGCCACCGCTTCGCGGCCTCCTCCGCTACAGCGGCGGCCGGCGCAGGCAGCGAAGCGGGTACCCCGACCTCCACGGCGGCAGCGGATAGGCCGTCCATCCCGGCGACGGTGGAGTGGGTTAGGGTTCGGTGCGTGTGCCGCGGATGCAGTGGCAGAGGCGTCCGAACGCGCACAGAACCTGGCGAAGCAGAGCAGCGCAGGACCAGAGGAGCACGGAGACAATTGAAATAGTGCGGCTTCCCAAAAATACCACTCCCCGCACTCTAAAATATTATTATAATTCTTCACAGTTTACTTATTTGTCACTGTGATAATATTTTAGCACTAACTGATCTTTTTAACACTTAAACAAATTTAACTGGACAGAAACACCCTTGTGTGGTTTTAAAATATAAAAAATTAACAGAAAATACAAAAATATAAATATATGTTTTTAAAATATAAAAAAACTAACAGAAAATACAAAAAATATAAATAAGCTAAAATAATTCAAAAAGAGAAAACACAGGAAATAAAAATTAGAAAAAATACAATAATTAAAAAACAGAAAAATTACACAGAAAATAGAGACAATTTTTTTAAAATTATCTCTATTTTCTGTGTATTTTTTCTGTTTTTTAATTACAAAAATTATCTCTATTTTCTGTGTAATTTTTCTGTTTTTCTAATTACTGTATTTTTTCCAATTTTTATTTCCTGTATTTTTCCCATTTTTTGAATTATTTTAGTTTATTTATATTTTTGTATTTTCTGTTAATTATTTATATTTTAAAAACACGTAATTATATTTTTTATTTTCTGTTAATTTTTTGTATTTTAAAAACACACAAGGGTATTTCTGTCCAGTTAAATTTGTTTAAGTGTTAAAAAGATCAGTTAGTGCTAAAATACTCTCACAGTGGCAAACGAGCAAACTGTGAAGAGTTATAATGGTATTTTAGAGTGTCCCATGTTGGGAGTGGTATTTTGGCGAAACCCACTGTTGAAGATGGTAAAATTTTAATTGTCTCGAGGAGCACGAGATCTAGGGAATTTTTTTAATTTAGCTTGATTTTTTTAATAATTTTATATTAATAGCATGTAAAAATATTTTTTTGCCAAACTAGCCACCTTGTCCAGGTGGACGAGGATTCGTCCAGCTCGTGGACGACTGATCCACGTGGATGAGAAATCGTCCACGTCATGAAAGATTTGTGCATTTTTAACTAGAAATCGTCCACACGACTTAGCAGCTCTACTGTAATCAGTTTTGGATAGTGATTTAAAAATATTTAGACATATTTACTATATTTACTTCTATAACAACACTTTCCAAATATGTCTCTAAATATTTTAAATCACTGTCAAAACAATTGGATTGTATTCAGTCGTCTGACTTCATTATATTAAGTTTTGACAGTGATTTAAAAATATTTAGAGATATATTTGTAAAGTGTTGTTATAGATTAAATGTATAGAACATTGTATACAACATTTCTCTCGATAACAACACTTTCTAAATATGTCTCTAAATATATTTAAATCACTGTCTAAAACTGAATACAGTAGAGTCACAGACGATTGAAATTCAGTCATCCACCACGTCACCAAGTCGTCCGTGTTGATTTCTAGTAAAAAATGGACAAATTGTTTGGACCATTTCTCGTCCACGTGGAACAGTCGTCCACGAGGTGGACGATTAGGTGGCTAGTTCGGCAAAAAAAATATTTTCACATACTATTAATATAAAATTATTTAAAAATTATGCTAAATTTAAAAAAAATCCGAGATCTAGGAGGTAGGTGGGTCGGGTCGCGGTTTGATTTCTCACGGGCTCACTCGTGCGAGACTTTTAACTGGGCCACAAAAATTTAGATGGGCTGATGGTTAACTTTTAGACTGAGCAGTTACAGATTGTCAGGCCCATAACGATATCTTGTGTCCGTTTTCTTCTGAGAAAAAAATTCATATGGTAAGTTGTAATGTGTGACCGGGCTGTGCATCGCAGTTTATCGATTTTGCGGAAAACAAGCTGCTCTGCCTGCGACGAACACATCATGCTGATGATCTGGATTCAGGCAGAACGTAAAAGCAGTTGCAGAAAACAGATCCAAGGGGTTGAGCTAAATTCATAGTCTTGGCTACATGCGAATGGTACTATTACCACCCTACATTCTGAGAGATTAAAAAGCAAATGCCCTCCCAAGAACAAACAGTGATACGACTGAAACGCTTCTGCTGCCTACTAGAGCTGCTGGTCATCCACCATCAGTAGGGGAGGTGTACGCTCATGTGCGAGTGTTTCCTCTATGTTACGGGATCGTGCCCTATATATCCAATCGGTGGTAATCTATCCTAGGCTAGTCATGCAGTGCATGTCACGGTGTATCTAGACACGCGAATAAATGATGTAGCTGCTTGATGGTCAGCTCGTTGCGCTGCAAGACGGTACTGGATGATCTATTAACAACAAATTCATGGCATCCTTGACCTTTCGGGCATGCATGCGGCCCACATACATTTGCATCCAAAACATCAAATGATTTCCGGGTTAACGCATTTTAACATGTACTGCGATATAAAACCGATCAGACAATAAAGTCAATGGTGCATATATTTGTTTTTCGATCCACACGAAAGTGTTTGCTTGCGTATTATAGTTGCCAGAGAATTCATGCTGTTATTGTTTTGTTTTTCTTTTCCACTTTTCAAATGTCTCAGTGCACCAGATATGTTGATTGCAAGAAGTCACTCTTCTAGACAGGTGATAAGAATAAAATCCAGTGGATGGTGAACACATGTACCAGCAACTCAACATGAGCGATTAAAGGCGCACACATGAGCACCTCAAAGTACATGGAAAAAGGTGGCTCCCAACCATAACCCATCTCAATTTCACAAGGAAACAACCGAAGCAATTGAAAACCTTTATTGAAAGGAAGGAAGAAAGCAACAGCCAGAGAGAATCATCATTGTCCCCAAACGGTTTACTTCCTGTGATTCCTTCGGCCGCAGATTCCCCGGCCTACATGGGGTAGGATTCACAAGGTTCAGATGCCACCGGCTTTATTTTGGGATGGCATGATTGAGTGCCCACATGCCGATTCCCAACCCATCTGGCGAGGTTAAAACAGAATAGCCACCAGCTTGAAATTTAGCTGGCTTCTAACCTGATCAAAGCACCCACCAATTCAAATTGGATGATTTTTCTATCAGTAAGTTGTTCATTCCTCCCCCTCCCTTGGCGTTTACTAGAATCAGGATTCGCATTCAGTGAGGCTCTCCAGAGGCAAGAACACGCGAAACTAATTAGGTGAGGTAAACTACCGCACAAATCTGATGGCCTGTGAGTATCTGACTGTAATTCCGAAAAGATGTTTTGGTCACAATGCACAGCTGTACTGCTAACGACTGGCCGCTTAACCTTTCCAAAAGAGATAGCAACTGGCTTAAGGTACAGCAGAAAATCTCATCTGGAAAATGTCAAAACGTGTAGACGGAGGGTCACGTTCACCAGTTGCCATCTGACTTTCAGCAGGTCTTCTCTCCCTCTCTCGCTCTAGCGTGCTTACCCCGCGTCGCCGGTCACTGACCGCGGCATGGAGCTGCCGAATTCTCCGTGGCCATCCATGCCGTACATCCATGTTAGTGTCCAGCTCACAGCATTAGTGCCGAGGGCGTTGTATATTGCCACAGCGCAAAAGGTGTCGCTCGCTCGCGCGGTGCTCTTTGCCCTCCACAACCGCAAGCAGCTAGCGGCCTAGACCTACATCGACATGCAGGCCACGTTCTTCCAAGCCTTTGTTCTCCACTGGCATCTTTGCATCTGTATCTACATTTCCGGATCACATCTCGTTGCCTGCCCTGTTTACAACTGCTCAAGCTGCGCGCCACCACTTTGAAAGACCTCACATGAATTGCCAGTCAGATTTCATTCTTAATACTGCTCTTCCGCAGACACGAGGAGGATAAAAATTTGGCATTGCATCTAGCCATTTACTTCTGTTGCTGGAAACATCAAAGAAAACTCCCATGCAGCAGGTTCAGTAACTTGGAAGTACTTTGTGCTTTAATAATTTTGCCACGTGGCATAACTACGGCTTGCCATGGTCAGAGAAGAGAACTGGAGTGGCCTTTCGAAAAAAAAAAGAGAACTGGAGTCTGATAAATGTTGCAAATTAAACCCAGAGGCTTTCCATTCTGGTGATACAACAAACCAAGATATTTCTGCTTGTCTTAGTAACTTTCCATAAAGCCATACTGACACATTTCTGACTGGAACTTTCACTGACAGTTTCAGATACAGGACCCGCATTGAGTTTTCAAGTTAACTGAACACATTATTTTTTTTACCAACCAAGCACCAAAAGTTTGAGATCAGCAGCCAAGAAACATACCACGTTGGGACCAATAATCACCCATCTGCATCCACCATCCCACGATGTCCAATCCAGCCCAAAATTTACGTGCTCTCACGTGGAGAATAATGCCCAGAAAAGGGAAAAGTGGAAGAAAAAATATATAGGAGACACGCAGTGAGCTGTGACTCACATGCGCACAAGTTAGCATCCACTTAAACAATGTCAAGATCGAATCCAAAACCGATCCGTCCATTCATCCATGAGACCATGATCCGTCGTCGAACGATGGCAACAAAATCGCAAGAATTCTCTGACCCATCTCTGATCCAATCCACCTAACTATCTCAGTGCCTTTCACTAGCAACACCTATGTACCGATAACACATCGAGAGAAGGAGGAGAAGAGGAAGGAAGCAAAAAAAAAAAGAAGCCGGAACGGCCAAAAAAAAGGAAGGAGGTCGATCGATCGTTCGATCAGACGGTGAGCTGGTTGCGGTGGCAGCCGGCCGCGGCGACTGCGACCACGGCATCGACGTCGTGGTCGGACGACGGGCCGGCGCAGCAGTGCTGCATCTGCAGCCGGGCCGCTTCCACGGGCGCGGGCGTCGGCTCCAGGTAGGCCATCTCGCTCTGGAGCATGGCGCAGTAGGACGCGAAGGCGGCGGGCGTGACGTTGAGGTCGAATGCGATGCCGAAGAGGAAGTCCACCTCCATGTAGTTCATCTCCACCAGGCTGATGCCGCCCACGCGCGCGAAGTAGGCGTTGTTGTAGCATCTGCATGCACACGAAAAAACGCAAAGAAAATCGGATCAGAAGACTGAAACGTTCATCACACGTTTGACAACGCTGCACAAACTGACAAACACATAGTCGCCGTCTAATGGTGGGCATGGCATGCAAAGGCCGGTCATACGATCAGGGCAGGGATTTCGTTTCGAAATGACACCATTCCCGCCTTCCGTTTTAAGTGGCACGTAAGTAACTTTTTTTCGAATGCGATGTAAACTGTAAAGAAGTGAGTAGGTGGGACAAGGTGATTCCGTGCAGTGCAGTGCTGTGGCCGCATCAACCTCGGGTTCGACAACTGTCCTTGTGCCCAATCCTGTGGCTTGTCCTTGATGCAACGCCAGTTGGAAAAATATAATGACAGGGAAAAGGTTAACCGGATCTGGGGCCCACGTGCATGACCGCGGAAGGAGTGTGCCAATCACGACAGATCGAGAGGGATCACAAAGTTAGTCGCATCAGAGCGTGGTCCAGATGCAAGCACAAAGCAACAAAAACCTCAATTATTCGATCATTTTGAAAGTCTAGCCATCTGGTTTTTCTTTTTTTTTTCAGATTTATGTCATGTGGTCATCATGAACGTTGCCAGATCGTTGCCCGAAAATGGGCAGGTTTGTAAAATAATGCAGGCTCTCTTGGTTTTGATCTTCTCTAATCTGCACGGAGTACACATGACCCAAAGAGGTATGGACATAATGTAAGTGTTTTCGTTACTACTTGAAAAAGAAACATTTTTGTTCAGGCTTCATGTCGACAATTCTAGCAGATTTCAACTCGGCCAACTATGTTTTCCATATTGCTTAGTTGAATTAGGTTCTCATCGTATAAATCTAACCAGCCGACAATTTCCCATGCTTTTGATACAGAGCTTTGTAGGTACGAGTAAATTCAGTCACTCCTAACGAAGAACGCGTCGGTCGTCGGTGCGTGCGTAAATGTACAACTGTATGTCTACGTGTAGAGGATAAGGAGTACGCACATGTCGTCGACGAACTTGACGGCGGTGAGGACGGAGGTGATGAGGAGGCGGTGGACGTTGAAGGAGTCGACGGCGAGCGCGGGGCGGCGGCGCAGGAACCGGTCGAGGTAGACGTACGCGACGACGTAGCAGGACGGGCTGCAGCTCGCGAACCGGAAGATGCGCTCCAGGTACCCGCCGATGGAGATCGCCGGCTTCGTCAGCCCCTGGAACGCCGACACCGGCCGCCCCGCCGCTCCCTCCCCCGGCGTCGCCCCGTCGTTGCGGTCCGCCACCCGCTGCAGCAGCGCCGACAGGATCGATACCACCCGCGGCACCGCGGACTGCTCCACCATCTCCCCCGTCGGCATCGATCGATCTGACGGAGTGAAGAATTATCGAGTTCTTGGCGGGGAAATCTTGGGGTTCCTGGTTGGCTAGCTGGCGGCTTCCTGCGGCGTTGGGGGCCTGGACTCTGGAGAGCGCGAAGGCCAAGCGAGGAAGAGAGGGAACGAGGTGGCGGTGGTTATAAAGGGAGCCAGAGCACAAGGAAAACCACGCCGTATAACAAACCAGATAAATTTGAATTGCTCCGGTACTTTTTTTGTGACTGCACAAATCTCAATGCATCATTAGCCAAATAATCCGATTATTGTATGTTTTAATTTCGGTCCATATCCAGACCTACCCAGCCCGAAGTAGCTCCAAGCTTCCAACCCAGTACAATTGATGTACTGGATCGGGATATATCGGGCCTAGATCTGGACAAGGCTGAGTATAGACCGGGGTTAAAACTATTGATAGCTGTATTAGCTGGTTAATGACGCCAGGGGATTTATGTAATTTTCTTTTTTTTTTTTTAAAAAAAAAGAGGAGTACCCGAGCACAACTCAATAAAAAATGTGCGCTTTGCAAGTTGGCATGATTAGCTCTCTCTCTCCCCCGCTTCTCTCTCCTCTCCAGATCAGATGAATATAGCAGGTCAGTTTCTTTTCACCTCTACTGATGATGGCTGCGAGACGAGGCGGCATCATCCATCAGCGCAGCGCAGACTTGCAGTAATAGCTGCGGACTGCTTGGCCGTGGTCTATCTGGTAATGAAACCTGGATGGATGGCGTGTCAGAGTCTGGTTTGGCGGGCATGGCTCCTGTCCTCTACGCCCTGGGCGCTTCTCAAGCAAAATCATCTGGCTCGTGCGTACGGCCTGCTTCGTGATGCGACGTACGCCTGTGCCGCCACGTTCCCAATTCCGAGACCCGCCGGCGACAGACGTACACCCTGCGCCGGCGACCTGCGGCAGAGAGAAGCGAGAACAGAGCACTTTGACAGTTGGATTGGATGCCCATGTCGTTCTCGTAGGCAGCTGTTACCGTTTGGCAGTGACTCGATCCAGTTCAGCGAAAATTAGGTCTTTCGGCATGCAGCTGGGTGTTTGTGCAATTAACACATGCAGACATCATCCGCGTGTTAACATAGCTGCCGAACTTTCTGTGCGCAGCTAGCCATGTCGAGTTAAGCATCCTGCCTGCTCATGATGAAGTGTTTGAATCGGCTGTTAAGTCTAGGCAACGTTTCGATTTTTTCACCTCACGTCGACATCGTGCTGAACGAACAGTCAGCCAGTTCGTCAATGTGCCACTGTCAAATTCACTGTCTTTTTGTTCTTTGCGAAGAAGTCAAGTTCAGCTCGCAGTAAAAAACAAACAGGGACCTACTACTACTACCGGTGCACCAGCTAGAGCAGACAAGTGTGGGTCAGGAGAGTCTAGAAGCAAGGAGCAACGCACGAAGACGGGTAAAGCGAAATTCGAAATTCCAGTCGAGAGGATAGATAACTCAGGGAGAGAGGAAAGGGGACCATGACAATATGACATGTTTGTGTGGAACAGACATTTGATTCGGCCAGTCACTCACCCACGCACGCCGAGACGACAGGCTAGCTCGCTCGGCCATGCCGCGCAACAGTACGCGCGCGAAGTAACATGCACCACGCACGCCGTTCGTTCGCTCAGCACGTCGCCGGCCCGGCCGGCGGTAGCTAGCGTCCACGATCGGTACATGTGGTTGCAGCATCACCTGTTCTTTTCCTCGTTTCCTCCTCTCCTTTCGTCCACGAAAAATGTTGTTTTGTTTAGAAGGAGAAATGTGTAGATATAGTAGATGGATATGATGGGATGGAACAGTTGTTAAAAGTTACGACCACTGCTACCAGCTAATGAGTCCAGAGGGAGTCAAGGAATATGCCCACGAGGGAGTGAGAGAGCACATGAGCGACACCTTGGCACGTTGCAGTGTTCGTGTGTCAGCTCACCACTCACCAGCACCTCCTCTCCTCGCAAATTGTCTTTGCCCCTTTCGGATTTAATAGCCGATTTTATCGAATTCGTGGTCCAGCATCCCTGGTGCCTGATCCATGTGACAGGGGAGGAGGGGGGGGGTGGTAGGTTATAATCAAAAGGTTGCTCCTCCTCTCGGCACAAGCTACCACTCCGTACTCGCATCGCGCAAAGCCGGGCCTGATCATGCTTGCTGGCCTCAGATGCTAATCATACCTCGTAAAGAGACAGACTGTTTAATTATAACTTTTTTCTCAAGCTAGAATATGCATCGCATGCCACTCTGATCTCTACGCGTAGCGTAGTAGCAGGACTCATGCAGCAGTGTGAGCCCAACCCATGTTCCTATCATGAGCAGGGACAACGATTTTTTTATTTTTGACACTGTTGATAAAGAATTTAATATTAATAACATCATTTTTTTTAAAAGTAACCACCCTCTCGTCCACGGCATGGACGATTTATCCACGTGGATATTCTGTCATCCACGATGTGAACGACTGGGCCACGTAGGCAACCCTGTCGTCCACGGTGTGGACGATAGGGCCACGTGGATCATCCTGTCATCCACAATGTGGACGACGGGCCACGAAGGCAGCATTCCTCTCTGCAGCAAATATTATAAGATTAACTTTTTAACATCCATTTAAAAATGCTTAGAGACATTTTTACAAATTGTTTTTATAGAATTTAATAGTATATTGTGTTCTAATTTTATGTAAGTTGTTTAATATGACTTTTGTTTAATAGGTTCTATGTTACACAATTTTAAATTATGTAATACAATTACAAATTTGATTATGACTTGTTATGGAAGTACATGTAACTAAATTTAGCAAAATAACGGTAGCACTTGATTTAAAACATTCGTCATTGGATACATTACAAAGTTTATTAAACAGTAAATATAGATTCTACTAAGTGCAACGGGGATATTTTTCCTTGCGCAATGCATCCGGGCCGACATCCCTTGCGCGACGTGCTCTCTCGCGTAAGCGCTCCCATTCATCCTCTCTCGCCTGACGAGCAATGCATTCTTCCTCCTGAGCCTGGCGACGGTATTTTTCATCGATTCTTTGAAGTTCTTCCTGACGTTTGCGCCGACGCTCCGTCTGTTCAGCCGCCTCCTTCCTCTCCTGCTCAACCCACTTTTCAAACTCCATCTCATAGTGGAACTTATCCCATGCAGCTCTATGTATCGCGTGTACGTACTCGACATCTTCCGTTGTTTGTTCATTGTCGATGTACCGTGTGAAATCACAAAAGGGCGGTGAAGATTGCATGATTAATTATGTGTTGTTATGAAAATTAGAAATAAAATGCGAATACAATATTCATAGATCTGTGAAGTAAACATGTTATCTGACGTCTACCATTCAGAAAAAATGTCGTGGTCCTATGCGGGGGTCATATTCATAGTTGTTGCACATCCATAGACTCAAACCATAAGTGACCCCAATGTTAAATCTTTTATGATCCAACAATCAGTGGCACATAGACACATTGACGGTTGTAATCCCTCTGGAACGCAAACTCTCTCTTTTTGATTTGGTGATGATTATGGTGAGTCCATGTCCGCGAGAGTTGGGTATGTGAAGTGTGGTTGTGGCGAATGTCCGGAGTGCTCTTAAATAGACAATCAAAGCTTCGTCTAGTAGGTGGACGAGTCGTCCAGTACGTTGACGACTAGTACATCAGTTGTATGACTCATCTATCAGTTGTACGACTCGTCCACCAGGTGGACAAGTCGTCTAGTACGTGGACGACTAGTCCATCAGCGGTACGGCTAGTACATCAGTTGTACGACTCGTTCATCAGTTGTACGAGTTGTCCAGTAGGTGGACGAGTTGTCCAACAGGTGGACGACTAGTCCATCACTTGTACGGCTAGTCCATTAGTTGTACTACTCATCCATCATTTGTACGACTCGTCTATTAGTTGTACGTGTCGTCTATTAGGTGGACGAGTCGTCCGGTTAAAAGTCCCTATTGATTTATGGCAAAATAGATAATTTGTATTTCGAACCACCAATAACGGTTCATTTCACTTTAGTGCAAATATCATAAACGCTAGTAGTTACTCTCGTCCATATTTATTAAAATTCGAAGTAGAAGATTATACATTACAAGAATACATTGCGAGCATACATGTTGCTCCATATTAGTGAAACCTAGTTTTAACGGTTATTGTTTGGCTTGTGGTGAGGACATTCGCAAGCTCTATTATCGCAGACGTGCCTAGCACCTATGTACTCGAATAGCTGTGACTCCATTTCCGCTAGTTTAGCAACCATCTCTCGGTTTTGATCTTGTAAATATTTAATGTAATCTTAAGTTAGTTTGATTGGCGGTGGGTCAACCCAGAGTGTTATCATCATCGAAGTAGAACTAGTTAAAAAGCAAAAAGGGTAAAAAAATGACAATTTTGCAGCAAAAAAAATAATATGTATTTTAAACTTACTCCACCGTTAGGACAACGAAAAAATCGACGACCGTTGCTCTCTCTTCCATCCTTCATTTGCACAAACTTTCAAGGCCACAACGGCACTTGGGCCACTCTTCTTTCGTGCTATCATATGGACGAAGAGGATTGAACACACCAAAATCAGTCTTACTTAGAACCGGTAATCTGTCTATCGGTGGTTCATACCAATCAGGACCACCCACCAAGTAGTCGGGATGCACCGATCTAATGTTTTCCACTCCTGTCTTACCACGACCTCTGCTCGCCATTGTTTTAGTACTCTCTTTGCTCACTATCAGTTCGTAATGGTAACTCTTCAAGGCGCTATGACTTTTATAGGGCTAATGTCATCCAACCCATGGACAAATCGTTTACTATATGGTATATGGATTAGTCGTCCACGTCGTGGACGACTCATTTAATATATGGACGAGTCTCGTCCAACTCGAGAACGATTTTCAATCCGTTATGAGGAACACTTTGCTTATCTGTAGTTGGGTGTTTTAGTATTAAAAAAGTTATTATTTACGACATAAAGTAACGTATAAAAAGTAGATATATAAATTAATTATATTAAAAGATATGATACATAGAGTGAAACAAAAACCAAAAATAAATTACACAATACATCAATGTCTAGCACGCTTTCCACGTGCACCCCTACCAGATTGTGTGCAAATCCGATAACCAAATATCTCTGCGTGCTAGGTTGTGTGCAAAGTCTCCTTAAAAAAATATTGTGACACATATATAGTTAGAGATAATTGACTCCGACTGGAGGCAACAATTACATGAGAACAAAGTCTATGAAGAAGTTTTGGCTTCATACATGTACATATGGCAGAGTTTTTACGAAGAGCGCACTCATGCACAGTCCGTTCACTCGTGGCACAACATTTGCCTCTGTCTCTGCATGTGATCTCAAACCTGTTCTGCACAGTTCCAGTTTGTTTAACACTATGCAAGTGAGCCTTTTTAATCTTCTCGTCCATATAGTCACAAACAAATTTTGAGAAGATTAAACTAGGATCAGGCATTACTATAGAAGCTTTTGCAAAACGCTCACGAAACTACTTCATCGTTCTATTTAATATTCCTTCAACAATACCAACCAGTGTAAAACTCATGACCCTTGTAGGACAAAGTTGTGGACCTATACGAAACTTGCATTAATTTGTATTACTACTGTCGAAGTGTGTGGTCGACACTTCCCCCGGACCTGCTCTGAGCAGCCCGCGGAGGTTCTTTTTCGGAGGGGCTAGTCGCTTGCGGAGAGCTTAAGCGTAGGAACGAGTTTGGGAGGAGCTTGACACGGCGAGTTTTACGTGGTTCGGGCCGCCGGAGCGTAAAACTACGTCCACGGTGAGCTGAGGTGCTCGCTGTATTGCTTGTTGCTCAGAACCGGAGTCCTGAGTTTGAGGATGAGTTATGCCTAGCGTGTGAGTTGCTGGAGTGCAAACCCTTGCTAACGTCGCCTACCCGAGCCTTTTATAGTCCACGGCCAGTGTGGCTTACAAGGGGGGCCCGGGACCCGACAGGTGGTCCCGGGGAGATTGCGTGCCGACTATCGTATCTGCAGTTATGTCGGTAGTTGTCTCTGGCGAAGGCTTGTGAGTCTTCGTCTTGCCGCCCTGCCCATGCCACATGCTAGTCGTAGTGGTTGATGACGGCGGAGGCGGTAGGGGATGTCTTGTCGCTGTGTTTATTGGCTGGCAGGTTCTGACACCGCGCGCCAGTCTGTGATGCGACTGCGCGCAACGGCAGCTGACAGAGGCGTGCTCCGCGTCTCCGCGTCTTGGGAAGGCCCGCCTTGAATACCTTGTACGGGCAAGGTATGGGGCGTCTTTACGCCCGCTGCCTACCGCTCGGGGGCAGGCAGCGCTGTTCTGCTGGACACGTGGTGGGCCCGGAGCCTTCCTCAGAGGAGAGGGGGGTCCGACCCCGCAGGACACGTGGAGCCTTTGGACCTCTCCCCGCGGTGGGGGAGGTCCGGCTTCTGTCGGCCACGTGGCGGGCCCGGAGCTCTCCTCTGAGGAGAGGGAGGTCTGGCACCGTTGGACACGTGGCGCCTTCGGACCTTTCTCCCGCGGAGGGGGGGAGGTCCGGCTTCTGCAAGCCACGTAGCGATTCTGGAGCTCCCCTCTGAGGAGAGGGAGGTCCGGCCCCGCCGGACGCGTGGCGCCTTCGGAGCTCTCCCTGCGGAGAAGGGCGAGATCCTCAGGCATTTTCCCCTGTGCGCAGGGGTACCCCATATCGCGGGTACCGACAGTGGCCCCCGGGCCCATCTCGGGGGAGATAGTGAGCCCGAGGTGGGGCCTCCGTCTCTCTTGTTCCGCGCACTTTCTCTAAGTCCCACATTGACCGCTGCCGGAGCACGAACAGTCGTGGGATCGTGGGAGTGTGCGCCCACTTGATGGTTGCTTTTACTCCAAGCACCCGCAGGCCCGGAGCCCTCCTCAGAGGAGAGGGGGGTCCGACCCCGCAGGACACGTGGAGCCTTCGGACCTCTCCCCACGGAGGGGGGAGGTCCGGCTTCTGCCTGCCACGTGGCGGACCTGGAGCCCCTCTTGAGGAGGCGGGAGCCCCGGCCCCGCTGGACATGTGGGGCCTCTGGGGCCCGCCCCTACTGGGGGGGGGGGGGGGGGCGGAGTCCGGATCTCCCGGCTTCGCGCGGTCCGTAGCGGCCCCCTGGTAGGCGTGGCCAACAGTTTGGGTTCTCCCACCCTATTCCTGCGGGAAGTGAAGGCTGGAGGGTCCTGCACACAAACAAGGGAAACATAATTCTCCTTGGGGCTCCCCCCTTTCCGATCTCATAGTCTTATTTGGCTCACAATCCTGATTCAGTGCACGGTGCTTGGGAATTTCAGTGCACGACGTGCCGGGGCCTCGGGGCCCCCTGGCCATCGGCAGGCCCCCCAATCGCGACCGCCCCAGGCAGGATAGCAAATGCCGACTAGAGTTGAGAATGGAAAAAGGGGACTGGGTGTATGGAGAACGTACCCAGGAAGCTTGGTCATAAAAATTAATACATAATTTGAATGAGCATAAAGGAAGAGCAAAGCAGGACAAGTTCTTTTCCTATAAATTTCCATAGGCGGAAAACAGGCTAAACATGGAGGCCACGACCCGTCCCATTAAAAAGGGAAGCAAGACTCTACGCGCTTGGAGTCGGAACCATGCAAAGCTGAACGTAGTCCTGGACCATCCCCTGAGACTTAGCTGCTCCGAGCGCTGCTCCGGGACTCTATGGGATCTATTAGAAAGAAGAAATTGTCCTGCTACTGCTCTAAGGGTAGAACTTACGGAGGTGTTCGATGTTCCAGGGGTTCGGGAGCGGATCCCCACCCTCGGTGGAAAGGCATACGCACCCGGGGCGACATATTTTTGCGACTCGGAGGGCCCTTCCCAACTAGGGGAGAGTTTGTGGGCACCTTCACGAGAAAGTATGCGCCGCAGCACCAGGTCGCCTTCCTGCAGCTCCCGGGCACGCACAAACCTCTGGTGGTAGCGGCGGAGCGCTTGTCTGTACCGTGCATTGCGGAGTGCTGCATGCAATCGGACCTCGTCGACGAGGTCGATGTCTCCGTGCCGGAGGTTGTCCTTCGCGGCTTCGTCATAAGCTCGAACGCGGTGAGACTTCATGGTGATCTCTGGGGGAAGCACAGCTTCCCCCCCCATACACCATGAATAAGGGTGTCTCTCCGGTGGCCCGGCTCTGGGATGTCCGGTTATCCCATAGTGTGCTCGGAAGCTCGTCCACCCAATTGGCACCATGTTTCTTCAGGCTGGCATAGGTGCGGGTCTTGAGGCCCCGGAGAATCTCAACGTTGGCCCTCTCGACTTGTCCATTGCTCTTTGGGTGAGCAACAAAGGCATAGAACACCTGGATGCCGAGGTCTTCGCAGTAGTCTTGGAAAGCTGCGCTGGTGAACTGGGTCCCATTGTCAGTGATGATTCTGTTCGGGACCCCGAACCGGCAGATAATCGACTTGATGAACTTTACTGCTGACTGCTTGTTGATGGTGACAACTGGTGTGGCTTCCTGCCACTTGGTGAACTTGTCGATGGCGACATAGAGGTACCGTAATCCCTCGACGGCTCTGGGGAATGGTCCCAGGATGTCCAACCCCCACACGGCAAACGGCCACGAGGGTGGGATCATCTGTACCGCCTGAGCCGGTGTATGGATCTGCTTGGCGTGGAACTGGCACGCCTTGCAGCTCTCGACCAGCTTGATGGCATCCTGGAGTGTCGTCGACCAGTAGAAGCCATGCCGGAAGGCTTTACCGACAAGCGTGCATGAGGAAGAGTGACTCTCACATTCGCCTCCATGGATCTCAGCGAGCAAGTCGCAGCCTTCCCCCTGGGTTATGCACCGCAATAGGACGTGGTTGGCGCCACGCCGGTAGAGATCCCCTTCTACCAGCGCGTATCTCTTAGCCATACGCACGATCCGTTCAGCGGTTGCATGTTCATCAGGGAGGATGTTGTCTTTCAAGTAGTCCCGGATCTCCGTGATCCATGCATCGGGCCTGACTTGAGCTCCTGGATCTTGAGCGCTGGGTTGCACGGAGTCCCTAGTGACGCTTACGATCCTTGGCGGCATACATGGTTGCAGGGCCACCAGGACCGCCTGCTTCGAGGTGCTGGTCCAGCCCCCTTCGCCCGGCTCGGCGGGCCGGGCTGTGGGCCGCAGCAACGTCCTCTCGAAGACTCCTTCGGGCACGGGGGCTCCGGTGGAAGCCTTCATTGAAAGGTCGTCGGCTGCGGCATTGCCAGCGCGCGGTACATGGCGCAGGTCCAAGGCGAGGAAGTCTTTCTCCAACATCTGCACGTGAAGCAGATAAGCATCTAGCTGTGGGTCATTGCAGGAGCATTCGCCCTTAACTTGCTTGATAACCAGCTGGGAGTCGCCCTGTGCCAACAACTGGCGAGCGCCCATAGACAGGGCTGTACATAATATATACATATATAGATATATATATATAGAGATTTGTAGGCCAAAGATGAGTGCTTCATACTCTGCCATGTTGTTAGTTGCCTTGAAATTGAGACGCACCATGTACCCAAACTGCTCCCCCGATGGCATGAGAAGCAGTACGCCGGCACCGGCCCCTTGCTTTCGCGAGTAGCCGTCGAAGAAGAGCGACTAGTGGGGCTCGGTGAAGACCGGAGCTCGGTGCTCTGGTTCACCGTCTTCGTGGCCCCCTGAGTCAGCCTTCGTCGGTGTCCACTCCGCCACGAAGTTAGCCAACGCTTGGCTTTTGACTGCATGGCGAGGAAGGAAGTCCAGCTCGAACTCCGCCAGCTCCACTGCCCATTTAGCGACGTTGCCAGTCGCATGGGGGCTGTGAAGGATCGTCTTCAGCGGATAGGAGGTGACTACCGAGACCCGGTGAGACTGAAAGTAGTGGCGGATCTTCCTGGACGCCACGAGCACTGCATACAGCAGCTTGTGGACTTCTAGGTACCTTGTCTTGGCATCGTGAAGGACTTCGCTAATGTAGTAGACAGGCCTCTGGATGGTTCGAATCCTCTCTCTTAGGTCTGAGTGGTCTTCATCCATTGACCCTGGCCCGCTGGAGGTGAGTGGGTCCAGGGGGCTTCCGGGAGTTGGAACCCGGGGGCTCTTAAGCCATCTTGGCCCTTCGGGGGGCCCCGCTAGTTCTCCGGGAGCTCCGGAGGGTCCTGCTGGATCTCCGGGAGGTCCCGTTGGGCCCCCGGGGGGTCCCACCGGACCCCCGGGAGGTTGTCTTGGGGGTCCGGCAGGCCGCCCTGGACCTCCGGGGGGTTGTCTTGGAGCTGCGGGGTTTCCTGGTGTCTGTCTTCTGCTGCCGGAGCAGGCTGTGAATATGAGAGGTCCGGTCGCTCTGCGACGAGGACCATACTCACCACTTCAGTTGTCGCCACGATGTAGAGCAACAGATGCTCTCCGGGCTCATGGGCTACCATGATAGGTAGGGTCGTCAAGAGTCGCTTCAACTCCTGGAAAGCCTCTTCTGCTTCATCAGTCCAGGCAAATGGACCGGATTTGTGCAGGAGCTTAAAGAAGGGAAGTGCCCGCTCTGCTAGTCCCGGTATAAACCGACTCAGCGCGGCTAGGCATCCCGTGAGTTTCTGGACATCTTTGACGCGGGCAGGAGACCACATCAAGTCGATGGCCTTGATCTTCTCTGGGTTGGCCTCAATTCCCCGGTGCAAGACCAGGAATCCTAAGAGCTTCCCAGAGGATACACCGAACACACATTTGTCGGGGTTCAGCTTGGTGCACGTAGAGCGCAATTTGTCAAAAACTAAGGCTAGGTTATCTAACAAAGATGAACCCTGCCTGACCTTGACAACGATGTCATCGACGTACACCTCAACTAAGTCTCTTATTAACTCTCCAAAGGTTTTGTGCATTGCACGTACAAAGGTGGGGAGGGCATTCTTTAGGCCGTAAGGCATAGAGACATAACAATACAGGCCATCTACTGTGATGAAGGAGGTGTGCTCTTCATCTTCTCTAGACATGGGGATCTGATGGAAACCCGAGTAGGCGTCAAGGAAGCACAGCATATCGCAGCCTAATGTCGAGTCTACTATTTGATCTATTCTAGGGAGAGGGAATGGATCTTTGGGACATGCCTTATTGAGACTGGTGTAGTCGATGCACATCCGGAGCTTTCCACCGGCCTTCGGGACAACGAAGGGGTTCGCCAACCACCGGGGGTGGTGGACTTCCCGTATGAAGCCAACGTCCAGCAGCTTCTTGATTTCTTCGCGAATGAAGTTTTGCCGCTCGATAGACTGCTTGCGGGGCTTCTGTTGATCTGGGCGGGCGTCGGGGAAGACCTTTAAGTGGTGCTCGATCACCTCCCTAGGGATCCCCGGCATCTGTGACGGCTGCCATGCAAACATGTCAACGTTGTGCCAGAGGAAGGTGACGAGTGCGCCTTCCTATTTGCTATCCAGGCCCCCGGCTACTCGGGTGGTCTGGGTGGCTTCGGCGCCGACTTGGACGACCTTTAAGGGGACGTCGCCCTCGTCGAGGGGTTGCACCCAGGGTGCTGTGGCGGAGGCACGGTGGCATGCACTCGGGTGGAGCTGGTCTGGTTCTGCACTCCCAGGGGCTGGTGCTCCAGCTGTTGCAAGCACTTGGAGTTTTTCCAAGGCCGACACTGTAGCAGTGCGGTCTCCACGAATCCTGAGGACGCCTGTTGGTGTAGGCATCTTCAGGACGAGGTAGCCGTAGTGGGCTACTGCCATGAATCGGTACAGGGCTGGCCTGCCAATTATGGCGTTGAAGGGGAGGTCGATCTCCGCTACGTCGAACAGAATGTATTCTGTCCGATAGCTGTCCGGAGCTCCGAAGGTCACCGGGAGGCTGATGTTGCCGTAGGGAATGACCTGTCCCGTCCCTACCCCTGAGAACGGGCTCGACGGGGTGAGCTTGGCCATCGGGATCTGTAGCTTCTGGAAAGCTGCACGGCTGATGAGGTTCAGCCCAGCTCCGCCATCTACCAAAACGTGGTACATCCTCACGTTGGCGATGGTGGGTGCTACCAAGAGCGGTAGTTGGCCGGCCCCAGCTATGTTCCTGGGGCAGTCTGTGGCGTCAAAGCTGATGGGGGTTCCCATCCACTTGAGGTGCGGTGCGACACTTGGGAGTGGAGCCACCGACGCTACCGCTCGGCGTAGAGTCTTAACTGCGCTTCGGGACGAGGGGTCGGCGGACCCACCGTATATGATGTAGAGCTTCTTTCGACGCTCATCATCACTGGAGCTGGAGTCCTCATGGTTGCGCACCGCCTTCACGGGGCGCTGAGGCTCCTAGAACTCCACTTGGTGGTCGACGCTGTCTGGGACGTCGACCTTCTTCTTGCCCTCCCTTTGGCGGAAGGGTGGAGCATGAGTCCGCTGCTGCTTCCCTTTGCGGAAGCGCTCCGCGAGCTTCCGGATCTCCCGGCACTCGGCAGTAGTATGGCGACAGCTACCGTGCACGGGGCATAGCTTGTCTTGGTCACCTTCTGGAGCTGGTGACTGTCGCTGCCTTTTGTCTGGGCGCGACCCCCGAGCTCCACTGGGTGCCGCTGCTGCGGCAACGGGTGCCGCGGCCGATGCCTTCATCTTGCCACTCCCCCGGTTCTTGCCCTTCTTGTGGTCTCCATAAGAAGCAGCCCCAGATCCAGGCTGTCCTCCTGACTTAGAGGCTGGCAGTGAGTGTCAATTCCGTCCTTCGGCTGCTCTGGCACACTTGTCCGCCAGGCTGAAGAGCTCGGAGACATCGCGGACCTCCCTGGTCGCGAGTTTCTCAAGCATCTTCTCGTCCCGCACACCCTGCCGGAACGCTACCACCACAGAAGCACTTTGAATGTGCGGGATGGTGTTGCATACCTGGGAGAACCGCTGGATGAAGGAACGCAGTGATTCCCCAGGTTGTTGCTTGATGGCGTGGAGGTCGAGCTCCGTGCCAGGCCGGGTGTAGGAACTGCCGAAGTTGGCGATGAACTGCCGACAGAGCTCTCCCCAGGAGGTTATGGAACCCTGGGGGAGGTTCATGAGCCAGGACTGGGCTGGGCCGGTCAAGGCGACGGGGAAGTAGTTGGCCATGACGGCCTCATCCCCTCCTGCGGCAAGTACGGCGGTGGAGTAGATCTGGAGAAACTCCGCCGGGTTGACGCTGCCGTCGTACTTCTCGGGGAGGTGCGGCCGAAACTTGCGTGGCCACCTCGCGAAGCGAAGGTGGGGCGCCAGGGCCGCACACCCTCCCCCTGCTGCTGCAGGCATTGGCGCCGCGAACGCTTGGTTCGCCGGCGGCACAGTGTACCCCGGTATGGGCAACGTTGCGCCATAGACCGGGGACGTCGTTTGCAGGGCATATGGCTGTGGCATATGTTGCGCGGCGTATGCCTAGGGCAGAGATCGCATGGCGAAGGTCTGCGCCTCAGGCTGGGTCGAGGCTGACGTCATGCTGTCGCCAGCCTCTTGGTTGCGGCGCCTTTCTCGACGTTGCTCGAGGTACACCCGGGCATCCTGGCCCAAGTGGCACCGTTCCAGCTCTGCCCTCAGGTCCATCGACTGAAGCCTGGTGGAGCTGGAATCTGCCGTCTGCCCGTCAACCGTTGGCATGCGCGTCAGCGACACAGCCGGTTGGCCGGAGTATCGTCCCCGCCGAAGTCGAGGGTTTGTGGCGGCGACGACGAGGCGGTCTACCTCGTGTATCCACTGTTGGGTCGCTGAATGAGGTGCGTCCCCAGCAGTTGGATTGCGCAGTAGCGCTCTTGCTGCAGCTAGCGCACCCCTGTGGGGTATGCTTATCGCTGCAGACGATCTCACGCTGGCTGGAGCCTGCATTGCCGGAGTCGGCGTTGCCGGAGTCAGCTGCTGGCTTCCAGCTTTCGCCGACACACTACGTCCATAGTGTGTCGACACGTACTCCCCGCTAGTCACGGTCCGCTGTGAACACGGGGGAGGAGAGCTTGCCGCTGAAGGAAGCTTGGTCATCTTCGTCGGCAAAAGCTCGTCGCGCAAGGGAATAGCCCCCTTCCTGGCGTGCCAAATGTCAAAGTGTGTGGTCGACACTTCCCCCGGACCTGCTCTGGGCAGCCCGCGGAGGTTCTTTTTCGGAGGGGCTAGTCGCTTGTGGAGAGCTTAAGCGTAGGGACGAGTTTGGGAGGAGCTTGACACGGCGAGTTTTACGTGGTTCGGGCCGCCGAAGCGTAAAACCCTACGTCCACGGTGAGTTGAGGTGCTCGCTGTATTGCTTGTTGCTGAGAACCGGAGTCCTGAGCTTGAGGATGAGTTATGCCTAGCGTGTGAGTTGCTGGAGTGCGAACCCTTGCTAACGTCGCCTACCCGAGCCTTTTATAGTCCAAGGCTCGTGTGGCTTACAAGGGGGACCCGGGACCCGACAGGTGGTCCCGGGGAGATTGCCTGCCGACTATCGTATCTGCAGTTATGTCGGTAGTTGTCTCTGGCAAAGGCTTCTGAGTCTTCGTCTTGCCGCCCTGCCCATGCCGCATGCTAGTCGTAGTGGTTGATGACGGCGGAGGCGGCAGGGGATGTCTTGTCGCTGTGTTTATTGGCTGGCAGGTTCTGACACCGCGCGCCAGTCTGTGATGCGACTGCGCGCAACGGCACCTGACAGAGGCGTGCTCCGCGTCTCCGCATCTTGGGAAGGCACGGGCCTTGAATACCTTGTACGGGCAAGATATGGGGCGTCTTTACGCCCGCTGCTTACCGCTCGGGGGCAGGCAGCGCTGTTCTGCTAGACACATGGCGGGCCCGGAGCCTTCCTTAGAGGAGAGGGGGGTCCGACCCCGCAGGACACGTGGAGCCTTCGGACCTCTCCCCGCGGTGGGGAAGGTCCGGCTTCTGTCGGCCACGTGGCGGGCCCGGAGCTCTCCTCTGAGGAGAGGGAGGTCCGGCCCCGCTGGACACGTGGCGCCTTCGGACCTTTCTCCCGAGGAGGGGGGGGGGGAGGTCCGGCTTCTGCAAGCCACGTGGCGAGCCCGGAGCTCCCCTCTGAGGAGAGGGAGGTCCGGCCCCGCCGGACGCGTGGCGTCTTCGGAGCTCTCCCTGCGGAGAAGGGCGAGATCCTCAGGCATTTCCCCTGTGCGTAGGGGTACCCCATATCGCGGGTACCGACAACTACCATTGTTAAGATAATTTTAAAGTATTAATTACATACATCAGCTAAATTAGTTCTCATAATTCCGTACCTAGCAACATGTGTGTCGTATAACAACGACCATTTCTCTTTCGGCTCATTATGAATCCAATGTGAGAAGCATCTGATAGATGATCCAACCCTACGAGATATAGTCTGTTCAGTTGAAGGAACGGTGGAGAGTGGTTCAAAGGCGTCTTCATTACTATCCCGTCCAAGTAACTCATCAATTTGTTTATTTGTGAGCTCATCAATACGACGCCACAAAGAATTGAACTTTCTCTCTTAATTTTGACTACAGGGATGCTTAAACATGTTCATGAGTTGTTTGTTCTCGAAGTGACTGTAAAAATTTGCACCCAAGTGCCTCATACACTAGCTTGATTCTATATCTGGCCAAACTGGTGGGAGAGAGCTCTCTGCGCAGCCGTATTTAATATCTGTTATTGCCTTCAACAAGCCAGCGTGACGGTCGTGTATAACACATATATTTTCTCGTCTTTGAACTACATCAACTCTAACCCGTTTCAGAAACTAGTACCAACTGTTACTATTTTCACTCTCAACAAATGCAAAGGTCACAGGTAAAATTTGATTATCGCCATCAACTCCAATAGGTGTTAGAATTTGACCTTTGTACTTTCCAGTTAGGAACGTACCATCCATACACAGAATGGGCCTAATATCTAAATGTGTTTATGGACCTAGTAAAAAGAATGCACGGTGGAGAATAAGTTTCCCAGTATGTCGGGGATTTGGAACATCCACGATATCAACAGTTGTGCCAACATTCTAACTTCTTATAGTATTAAGTAACTTCGGAAGATTATCATAAGATGCTTCATAAGTACCAAATATTGTCTCAATAAACTTCTGTTTCACCTTCCAAGCTTTAGAGTAACGTATTGTGTATTTAAATCTTGCTCAATTGTGTTGATAATAGATTTAAGCTCAAATGAAATATTATCAACCACACGAACATAAATGTGATTTGCATCAAACTGCGATGTAAGACCAGTATTGCATTTTCAAGATGTTGTAACTCGAATGATCAATCACAATAGAACACTTCAAAGGCCACTCCATTTCTCTGCATATCCGCGAATACGAAACAGGCAACTAGTTGATAAGCATCCGGCATCAATAAGTTTTTTAGTGGATAAAAAACCTTAAATTATCTTTTCACTGAAAGAGACCAGTATTTAACATCATCTTGCAAAGCTTCTTTATTTTTAAAAAAGAGACCCCGTTGTTATCGTATTGCCATCCGCATCCGAAGTTGTGTTTTTACTGGACAAAACCAAGTGGGTTGTACCTACATGAAGAAAAGAGTTGCTCGTGTAAAAGCAATATCTTCTATTTGACTTATCTAGCCGTGTCTTGTAAACCAGAAAGATAATGGGGCGAAGGTCCCTTTTCTAGTAACCGGAAGCCAAAAGCACAAAAAATGTAAATTCATGACTTGGCTAATCGAGTCCAAACAAATGAAAGGGTGGGTTAAAAAACCATGGTCTGCCCCCCTCAAGAAATATCGCCCATAGGTTACTGATGGGATGCTAGCTGCCGGTGTGGTAATCCAACGACAAATGATACCCTTCGGTTACTCTTAGATTTTCAAAATTTGGATTACTCTAATCGACAGGGACAGGAGGTTGATCTTCCTCGTCAGATGAATTGTAATTAGGAACATTACTATAATCCCTATTCCCAACAACCATCTGATAAACTATATGTTCGATATGCTCTCCTTCATCGGCTTGACCAATTGTCTCAGTAACAACAGTATGTGGCAATTTATTATAATCATCCTCTTCGGTTTCAGCACCATTATTATCTTCCTCTTCGTCATTTTGTCCTACGTCTCGCTGACTACTTCCTTGGTTTCAACCCGAATAAGAAGTATTAGAGGTCAGCCATATTGCAGAGCCCTTGCAACATAAGCACGCCACACGGGTGTTCCGTTTAGCGACAGTAGTTCCCAAAAATGGTCCTCACTTGAACGGCTGATAACTCCGTTTATTTTTAATTCATATTTATCCTCACTCAGTTTAAAAACTTTCAGCAATCATCTGTATATACCCATAAATGTCCGTTCAGTTGGACTAGGTATTCCCCGATTTATAAAAGGGAGTCCTCATAGATCTACTCCACTCGAATTATAGCTAATTTGGCTATCTCCATAAAATATTTGAAATTCTACTGTATTGGACATATGTAGCATACGTATATACGCAATTTAATAATTACCAAAACAACTGTAACAAAAAAATGAATTACACATAATGCAATATAAATTATATTAAAACAGGATATACTTAACTATAAACTAACCATAATTCTTAAATTCAAATCAAAATTATAAATAAAATTAATATAATCAAAATTAACCTAAAAAAATTATAACTAAGCTAAACATAATAAATATAATAAATAAACTAAGCTAAAATCTTATAAAATATAAACTACACTATAACTAAAAGTATGAAACAAGATTAAAAAACTAATTAAAAATAACATAAACTAAAATTTAAACTAATATAAAATTTAGATTACAAAACAACTAAATCCTAATATAAATAAAATTACAACCTAACTTAATCCTAAAAACAAACCAACTAAGTCCTAATAACAAACTAACTAAGATTAAACAAGTATTTAATTCTAATTTATCTAAAATGCACAATTAAAATAAGTAATTTCAAATTCTTAATTTGTTTCAAAAATATTATACATTTTCCTTTTTTTTCTTTTCTTCTTTTATTTTTTCTTCTCTTTTCTTCGCTTCCTCTTTCCCTTCTCTTCTACTCTTTTGTTGTGTTGGATGTGGGGAGAGAAGACCCCAAGGTGGCTGCTTATATAGCAAATTCATGTCGTTCACGACGTGGACGATAGGACACGTCGGTCCAACGGTCGCGTGACCGTTGGGCCGACGTGGAATCCACGTGTGCCGGTGTCGTCCACGGCGCGGACGACATCGGCGTGTCATACACGGCTTGGACGACAGGATGTCCACGTGGACGATTAGGTGGCTAGTTTTAAAAAAATTGATGTTATTAATATTAAATTGATTATCAACAGTGTTAAAAATAAAAAAAAATCCAGGGACAACAGCATCTTGCCGGTAGGAGACCACGCTTCGTTTTGCTTTTCTTGGTGTGGCCCGATCAATCGTTTGCTCGTTTTAGGTGTCCCATTCCGACACGAGTAGTGAACTGGATGGAGTCGGAGAAGGGTCCGGGCCGGCAGCGAGACCGACGCATGTTGTGCAACTGCAATGTGACATCGGCCACGCGAGAACAACGTTGAGAGGAACGGCAGGACCAAACGAGCCAGTCCCTCACAGGTCGGCTCGCGGCCCAATCAATTTGGATAGTTCGTAGCCCACATGAGGCCCCGCGTGATGTGTTTGGCAATGAGTCGAACCATTGTCCGGAGGTGGGAGTCGGGCCGGGCCGGGCCGGCACGACCTGGAAATTCGTGCTTTGGGCCGATTCGGCCCGTGGCCGAAAGCACGACAGGCCATTTCGAGCTGGGTCGGCAGGCACAAATTTGGAAACTTGAGGCCCGAGCATGGCACGTGGCCCGACGGGTCAATTTTGGGCCGGGTCAGACCCGAGCATGGTTCGAATATTCAAAAAATAAATAAATCCAAAAAAATCCAAAAAATCTGTAAAGTCGAAAAAAATCCAAAAATCCAAAAAATAAAAAAATATTGGGGGCACGGTCAGCGTCGCGGTAGAACACCACGTTCTCCAACTCTGGCAGGCCAAGGTCGCGTCGAGGAGCGCGTCGATGCTGAAGCGCCTGCGCCACAGCACCACCGACTTGAGCATCGCCATGACCTCCTTCACCTTGAACTCCCGTGCGCACAGGAACTTGAGCAGAACCGTATCCGTGCGCTCGTCGTCTCCCACCAGCGGCACCCCCGAGATCAGTTCCTCCTTTGGCTCGGCCGGGCGTTGCGGCGCGCGCGGGGCAGGCGGCCAGGCGGGCGTGGGCGGCAACAGCGGTCGGGCTGGCTGGATCTCGGCTAAATCCTAATTTCGGGCAATTTTGGGCCATTTCGTACAATTTTGGGCTATTTCGGGCTGATGGGCTTATTTTGGGCCGTGCCGGCTCGAGCATGGCCCGAAAATCATTTTTCGTGCTGGGCCGCCCGAAGATGTCGAACCCGAGCACGACACGGCCCAAAATACTCTGTCAGGCCAGCCTGGCCCGAATATATGTTGGGCCTATTTCATGCCTAGGCCGTGCCGGCCCGTCGGGCTTCGGCCCGCTCGGATTGTGCCCGGCCCAACTCCCAACTCTACCATTGTCTATTGCTTATAATGTGAAAGAGACTTCACTGGCTCGGCTTTAAAGTGCCCGTAGCCCTACATGGTTAGCACAGTGGTGAATCTAGACAGTAAATCAAATAGAGGTTGGTTTTCTTTCTCATTCTTAATTTTCACATCATATTTCTCTTCCATCTTTCTTTTCTTTCCCTTCTTCTCTTCTAAAATTTTTAAGGAGGCTACATGGAGACATGGCTATTAAAGAGCTTGAGACCCCCCTTGGTTGGCCTCGTGGATCTGTCCGTGGGCTAGAAGCTTGATCTAATATGATTGTGCGACGATCAGCACTAACCAAGATGGTCCACAACTACATAACCCCCACAGGATGCTATCCGACATTTTGCAGTGTTGCCTGTTGCTACGCGGGCACCAACACTTCCTCCTTGGAGACTTGGAGTGCAATGCCCCCGAGCAAAACCAAAAGAAGCAACACGCAAACCATGATCCCCATCATATTAATTGGTCTCCCTTTTTTCATTATCATCAAGAAAATAAAAATAAAAATTGTAGCGTCTGCCGAACATTTGGGAAGATGGGGCCCATGACGTTGGGTGACCCCCAACATCAAGCGAACGAGAGGGCCCCAAAACCCAACGAAAATGACGTGAAACAAGTGGAAAAGTCGCGGTTTCTGCCAACACACGCCGAGTGGAAGCGGCCCTTTATTCCCAAGACGCCGGCGCGGAGCAGGAGGAAAAACGCGTCTCGAGCCCTTGACCCACGAAGCCCAGAAGATCTCGTCCCCGTCTCCTCCCCCGAAACAAACGTACGCCGCATCGAGGAGTTGGCAGCACCGCGCCGCACCGAGTAATTTTATCGAGCGGGGGCGGAGCAGATCTCGCCGCCCCGGCCATGACTGCGGCCGGCGCGATCCGGCGCGCGGCGTCGTCGGCGGTCGACCGGGCGTGCGCGGGCGCCCGTGGCTTCCGCCGCGCGCTGGCGCGGTTCGCGCCGCGGCCCTCGGCGTTCGCCCCCGCCGTCGACGCGGAGGCCGCGGCGGTGCGCGCCGTGCGCAACCTCCGCACCTTCCGGTTCCACTACGCCGCGATGCAGTGGGCGCTCCTGCTGGCGTTCCTGGCGCCGCGGCATCGGGCCTCGGTGCTCTTCCTCATGGCCGCATCCAAGGGCCTCCTCGTCTACGGCGGCCTGCTCAGGGCGTTCCCCAACTCGGCCCTCCTCCGGAGGCTCCTCGACCGCCGCCTCGTCGCGGCCGTCTTCGTCGCGCTCGTGCTCGCCGACGTCGCCGCCGCGGGGGCCGTGCCCAGCCTCCTCGCCGCGCTCGCCGCGGGCGTCCCGATAGTCGTCCTCCACGCCTCCTTCCGCGTCCGCGACGACCTCGAGGGGCCCGCGCCGGACGCGGCGGAGAGCGGCAAGGAGGAGGAAGAGGCCGCGGTCGTCGAGAAGAAGGAGGACGGCGACGTCGAGGCAGGGCCAACGAGGCGGTCCATGGCGGCCGCGCCAAGATCGCCCAAATGAGGAAAGAAAGTACCACGACATTTCGTAGACTATTACTGTTCCTGTTATCTTGGAATACAGGAAGGAAGAATTCTTGGTCAAACCTGTCCGCCTGCTTCTTGATTAATCATACTTTGAGTCTAGGAAATTTTGGACAAGTTCGATTAGAATGTAGTAGTAGTAGTAACTGTGACTAATCTCTGATCAAATGCATTACATTTGCGAGAAATGGCTTAAATGCATACGCGTGCTCTATTGAGCCATTCTTGTGCTGCGACTTACTGTATTATTCTATCTGCTCCATTTGATTTATACTGTGTAATGTCTGCAACAAATAGAATTGTGCAATGCAGATCAGAAACGAGGTGCAAATGAGCTTGGTACTGAATGTGCTTTGCAGGAGAGAAAAAAAGGCTGCATTCTTTCGCTGAATCACATCACTGTTGATTGACTCGAGGAAATGATCATATGGAGGATTGTGGTGCGCCTCCATCCTGTCCTGGCAATGGCATGCGGCCGCACCTAACAAACCAACCACCTGCTGCAAGTACTCTTTCCACCGAACCACTCGCCCACCCCTCACCAAGCCCCAGGAAGGACCGAAGGGGGAGCAAGCAGCTCACCTTCCCCAGACGTGCCCAGTTCACTCGTGAGCTAATTTCCATTGAGTGATGCGGGCGCCGTGTCTGCCATCTGCTGGCATTAATGCTTTGTTTGCTTTATTCTAGAAAACGCACGCTGTCCGGACAATAATATATATGCTGCCACTCTAAAAAAATATACATACTCTGCCAGTAAGTTGGAACGAAATTACTCGAGCAAGCTGCAAGCATCAGGTTAAAGAGCAGCAAATCCTTGGCATTTATAAGAAGATCGTGATTGCACATTGCAGGTTCCATGATACATCAGATGTGCAGATCATACGAGCAACCAGTTTCTGAGTTTTTTTGACTGGACGATTTTGAAGGGTTGTTAAGATTAACTAGTACTGACACTGACAATGTACCAGTTTGCAGTAAGCGAAAAAGATTAAAAAGAATTTGAGTAATTTATACGGAAAAACTTGCCGTGACTGGGAAAAATCTGGCAAACCACACTTTTCACTATTAATATCATGGAATCAGACCTTTATCGACACATGCATTGCTAAACCACACCTAACTAAATCAATTCTATAAGACGACATTTTTTAGTGCCCACACAGAATTAAATGTTTGTTGTCATTTATTGTAAAATACATCAGATACGTACTTTTATGATATCAAGTGTAGTTTGTGATCGTTTTTAAATACTAGTGTGGTTTTGAAAAAAAAATACCGAAAGATTTCATATGGCTACACCCATGAATATTTAGACCGATTACTGACAAGAAGACCAAAAAAAATCTAAAGTAGATTTTTCAAATTGATCCTTCATGAAAAAATTTAACTGCATTTTATATCAATTTTTATAATTTAATATAAATTATATGTATTAATATAAATTATAAAAAACTTCAAATTGATCCAACATAATTTATATTAATTCACTTCCTATCAAATTCACCTTTTCTTATTACTCAAATTCGTCTTTCCTATCAACACAGTTTAGCTGCCTTTTCTTTTTTCTATCCGTCTGGAAAAGAACATAAGCTAGTTATGGCCCAAGCTCGAAGCTCCAGCCACAAGCTGCCGCTCTTCCCTTCAAGCTCAGCTGCCTTTTTTGTCTACACGTATGGAGTGCTGTTTGGTTTCCAACTGCGAACGGTAACAACGGTAATGAAACTAAAATACACTGCAACCTAAAACGATGTATCAGAATGCATACACTGTTTGGTTTTGCACGAGTAATCGGTGTCAAGTTGTGTCAAATGCCGTAACATATGACCAGGGACAACACCTCTTTATATAGCAATAGTGGCAAGTTATACAAGGAAGATTACAGCGGTATTATGCGCGTGATTAATACAACAATTATGCACCATGAATACATATATTACGAGCATAATGGTAGACAATAGACAAGATATTATCCTTATTTCTATACTTAACACCCCCTCAATCTGGACTAAGAGAAATTATGTTCAGATTGCCACGAAATTTGTTGAACAATGGCAGCTGTAAAGGCTTGGTCATGACGTCAGCCACCTGGTCTTTAGAGGAGATTGGTCGTACTTCAAGTTGACGCTGAGATACCTGTTCACGGACGAAGTAGTAATCAACTTCCACATGCTTCATACGCCGATGGAAAATAGGATTGGCACATAGATAAGTGGCGCCAATATTATCACATCACAGGCTTAGTGGGCGTGACAAAGAAATACCAAATTCTTGTAACAAGACACGAAGCCAAATTAATTCGGTAGTAGCATCGTACTCCGCTTGAGTGCTTGACTGAGATGTTGTTGATTGCTTTCTAGCATTACATGAGACTAGATTGCCTCCAAGAAAAATCGCATACCCACCAGTGCTGAGGCGATCATCTGTATTGCCAGCCCAATCCGCATCGGAGAAAACACTGGGTAGTAAAGAGGAGGATTTGACAAAGCACAAACCGAAATGGAGTGTGTGTTTTAGATATCGAAGAATGCGTTTGACAACCGACCAATGGCTTGTAGGCTTAGACATAAATTGGCAAACTCGATTTACTGCAAAAGAGATATCCGGGCGTGTCAGAGATAAATATTGAAGGGCACCGACAACACTGCGATACCGAGTAGAGTCTTCAGATGATAATGGAGTGCTCTAAGATGCAGCCAGCTTGTGAGAAGGAGACATAGGTGTGTACACACCATTGGAGATAGTCATATTAGTTCGTGTTAATAGATTACGAATATATTTTTGCCTCGTTAGAAATAAACCATTATGAGTGTGCAACACCTCGATCCTTAGAAAGTAGTTGAGGGCACCAAGATCTTTCACGACAAAATTCAAGCTTAGTTGATGAAGTAGCTTCTCCGTAGCAGCAGAGGAGGAATTGATAATTATGATACCGTCAATACATATAAGCATGTACATCTGGATACCTTTGTTATTAAAAATGAACAAAGAAACATCAGTGTTGGTACCCTTGAGACTAGGTACCCCGCGTAGTGGATAAAAAACAACCTAGGCCCCGTATTTCCAGCTTAGGTGGGCCCCAGCGGAAGTCACGTGCCTTGGGCCCCATGGGCAGTCCCGGGGTTGCCACGTGTCTTTAGACCCTGAGCCTGACTACCCGCCGGGGGTGGCTCAGGGGCCGCCACGTGTCCAGTGGCGCCGTGCCCGATCTTCCGCCACGGAGGGCTCCGGCGCTGCCACATGCCCGGAACCTCTAAACCACACCCTCCGCCAGAGAGAGCTTCGGAGGTGCCACGTGTTCTGCGGCTCCGGATCCGACCTCCAGCATGAGAGGGCTCCGGTGCTGCCACGTGGGCTACGACCCCAGGAATACCTTTCCCCAAGGAATGCTCCGGATGTGCCACGTGTCCTGCGGCCCCGGGCCCGACCTCCAGCATGGGAGGGCCCCGATGCTGCCATGTGCCCAACAACTCCGTACCGCCCTCTACGTCGCAAGACAACCCCGGTGGAGACGCGTGTTCCGGGGGCCACCCGCCCGGATGTCACTCCAACGAGCAACGGGAAAATGGCCAAGGAGTAAAGTGAAAGGTACGATGTCAGGCCGATCATTCAAGGCTCGCGCCTCACTAGAAGCATGGTGCACGGAGCACGCCTCCGTTCCACGTCTACACACCATTACGGTGAAAGGCAGGGCGGCGAGGCGTGACGGCACAACAGTGCCGCCCAACGGCACAGAGCCGCATAGCAGTGCGAGGAGACGCGGCGACAAGATGGGGGATTCATCATCACCGGCCACCCAGTCAGAGGTGCCCGACGTGTTAGGCGGCACTCCGTGACTTCACCGACAGTGACAATGCATATAGTTGTAAATGCGTATAGCTCATGTATATGAGATAGATAACCGCGGGGCCACCTATCGGGCCTCGGGCCACCTTATAACTGCCCCGGCCTTGGGCTATAAAAGGACAGGGGCAGCCTCCGGGCAGAGGGTTTGCAACCCAGCCAACTCACATACTCACACACGCGAGCAATACAGAAAAACACCTGTGGACGTAGGGTATTACGCTCCGGCGGCCCAAACCACGTAAATCCTCGTGTCCCTCTCACCATTGTGCTCCGACCTTTGAGATCCCTTAGTCCCTCCCAAAAAAAGAACCTCCGCGGGCTGCTTCCGAGCAGACCGGGGGAAGTGTCGCAGGAAAACACTTCGACATTTGGCGTGCAAGGTAGGGGGGGCTTTTGGTTTTTGAAGATGTCCGTGATGCCTACAATGGTGAACATGCAATCGGTCGGAGGATCTTCCCGCCCCCTCATGCCGCCAGCGGCAGAGGGACCAGGAAGCATCCTCTGGACCCAGAGCGGGATCGTCTGCGCCGGTGCCATCCCTATGGCAATGGTACCAGTTCCCTCCTGGCAGCCTTCGGTTGCGACGGCGTCGCAAGCGCCGACTGAGGCCAGCCCGGAGAGCGCTGCTAGCAGCCCTCGCATTCCTTCACAACCTCCCGTGCGTGGGAGCTTCCCCGTCCGCTGCTGAGTAGTGACGCAACGACGTCGACCACCTGGTCGTCGACGCGCTCAACTCGCCGTACCATCGGAGACGGCGACCGGAAACGACACAGCTCCTGCCCCGTGCCCTAACAAGGGATTACAGGACGGCGACAACCCACTCGACGGCGACTTCCAGGCTCCCCACCACAGACCTCACGGCTGAGCTGGACCGCCGCCGCCGTCAGAAAGAAGATGACCGCGTCACCATCGAGCGACACTGCGAGTGGCGTTGTAGCCTAGGGGAGGAGTATGGTACCCCGGGTACCATGCGCCCCAACTACGCGGGCCAGAGCCCCGCCTCCCTAGGCTCAGTGGGAGGCCGCATGGATCTGGCCCCACACCTTTGCATGGCGGTGTGGCCGAGAAAGTTTCGGCCGCACTTGCCAGAGAAGTTTGACGGGACCGTCAACCCCGTTGAGTTCCTGCAGATCTACTGCACCACCATCTTAGCTGCAGGAGGGGATGATGCCATCATGGCCAACTACTTCCTTGTGGCCTTGACCGGGTCGGCCCGGTCATGGCTCATGAACTTACACCAGGAGTCTATAACCTCTTAGGAAGAGTTGTGTTGACAGTTTACTGCCAACTTCGGGAGTTCTTACATCCGACCGGGCTCGAAGGCTGACCTCCATGCCTTGCAACAGCAACAGGGAGAGTCGCTGCGCTCTTTCATCCAGCGTTTCTCCTAGGTTAGGAACACCATCCCTCGCATCTCCAGCGCCTCCGTCGTTGTCGCCTTCCGGCAGGGCGTCCATGACAAGAATATGCTCGAGAAGTGTGTGAGGGCTTCGGAGGGCCGCAACTGGTACACACGCCGCCCAGCAAGGGGGGTGAGTCCGCCAGGGAGAATTCTGGCGGCAAGAAGTAGAAGACCAACGACAAGGACAAGCCACTGGCTGGGGCTCACACTGCAGCAGCAGTAGCAGCTGTAGGGGGGTGGGGGCCACGCACCGACAAGCGCCCACGCCAGCCGTGCAGCAGCAACGTTGGTGCCCAGCGGTGCTCGGTTCACGACACCAACAGGCACAGCGCCAGTGAGTGCCGGGAGATCCAGAGGCTGGCGGAGCGCTTCTGAGAGCTTCGGCAACAGTGCCAAGACGGTGCACCCTTCTGCCAGCGGGAGGGTAAGCAAAAGCTTGACCCACAGTTCAGCACCGACCAGGAGATGGAGTTACAAGACACCAAGCGGGCGTTAAAGGTCATCTATGACCAAGGAGAGAGATCCGACTGCGACCAAAGTGAGCAACGCAAGACGCTCCATGCCTAACTAGGTGTTCCCCACCTCGTCGTGCATCAAGGACTCACTCGACGCCCAGACATACGGCGAAGCGTAGGCAGCTCAAGGTAAGGCTACCTGGTGCCTCGACCAATGCTCTCTCGAGGAGGGGTGACAGGCCTCCCCCCAGCTGGGAGGGTCCCTCCCGACCAGTACAAGCATGTCGCCCCAGGTACGCAACTTGGCTATAGGGGGTGGGTATCTCTACCCAGACCACCGGACATAGGACACCTCAGTAAGTTTCACCTTAGTGCAGTGGTAGGATATTTTTTCTTTTTCTCTTTCTTGTAAGGGCGTTATAGAGACTAGGAACATATTTTAGAATAGCTAAAGCTCTGGAAGGGTTCATCTACTCTTGTTATCCGGGGCGGGTCGCTGCCTTGTTACACGGCCTATTGCCTCCTATCGGCCGAAGGAAGCCAGAAATAAGAAAAAATATATCCTGTCCTGTGCACTCTATTTACAGTTTATGCTAGCCCATGCATATCAACTATAGGCGGCATGTCCGGAGCCCGCTCTATACACTTGTCCTAGAACCCGTGCTGCTGGAAGGTTTCCTCACCGAAAGGTTAAACCCAGCGGGAGGTCCAGTGTGTAGCCTGCTATGACTGATGCCGCAACCGTAGCGTACACATCTTGCCTCCTCAGCGCGATGAATGAGTACTCGGGGGCCAGAAAGAGCACGACTACGGACAAGAGGAGTAACCGGACCCCAGACATCGCCCAAATACCCTTCTCGTGTTTCTTTCCATACCGCTCCGGCCGTGTGGTCAGTCACTTTTCCTTGCGTTCCACCGTAGCAGGAGTTGTGCTATGCTCCAATAGGCGGGTTTATTTGAGGTACCTGTGACGTACTGGGATTCGGTGGTTGTCTCATTGCTCGGGGGCCTTATGGCGCCGAATGGCCCTCCCTTGAAAGGCTTATGCTAGCAGGGGGTCCAGGGTGTGTAGCCTGCTATGACTGGTACCGCACCCATAGTGTACACATCCTGCGTCCTTAGTGCTACGGCTCAGTACCAGGGAACCACATGGCTCATACTCCTGAGCAAGGATTCAACCACATCCTGGACGACCACATCGAATTACCCAAGCCCCGTAGCTCGGCTGAGGGCCTTAAGTCACAGTAATGCTACCAAACGAGGAAAAGTGACCAGAGAGCACGACTACTCCTTTTTTTCCTACCATGCTTGCAGGTCCAAATAGTTTCGTGGCGTCCCGGACCCCCCGGGAGGTCCGACGCTGACGCCTTGTCTCACCTAGTGTACTTGGTAGCTCCGCCCCCACTAAGTGGCCACACCTACCAGGGGGCCATCACGGTGAACCATGCGGGCAGGACGTCGGACCACTCCAGCAGCAAGTAGAAGACTCGGAGCGACAACTATGACAAGCTAAAGACAACGGCTGAGCTCCCCTCGGGTCCTTGCATCGCCAAGGACCCGAAAGCAGTGGTAGCCACACTGTCGGAGTGCCCTGGGTCTTTACGCTTCAAAGGGCCCAGAGGAACAAGCTTGGGACATCGGTAGAAGGCTACCCGCGTCAGCTAAGTTGTTCTAGATCTTACACTCTCCTTCCTTACCTTATACACATCTACATTTTTACAGCTTTCCTTTCAAAGTTTGCGTACACTTTTGCGCACCCCACGACGTGTACATAGTTGGGTTTCTCTATCTCGCTCTTGGCCAAAGTTATGCTGTCCAACTACTAGGCGGAAACGCCTGAGGCACCTGTATTGTCTCCGGATCCTCTGGTTACCTTCCCACTTGGGCCCGGTGGTGCCAGGCGGACGCCTCCCCTCTTTGGAGTGTCGAACCAGCGGAAGGTCCAGGGTGTGTAGCCTGGTTAGACTGGTCCTGCGCCCTAAGCGTGTGCATCCTGTCTCTGCCAACGCAACACCCAAGTGCGGGTGGCCCGGTTGGTACACCACCCCGGGAAGGACGGTAACTAGGGACCGAACGCTACTACACTGAATTGCCTAGGCCCCACAGCTTAGCAGAGGACCATAAGCCATAATGGGGCCATGGAGCAGGGAAATTACAACTACACGACACGGTTACCCCTTTCTCCTAGTGTTTGTGCAGGCCACAGGGCTTCAGTCTGAAGGTTTGATCCTGGGGCATCAGCTTTCTCACGGGGCCACTCTTGGACCCCCCAAAGCTCTGGAGCTCAAGTCTTCCACTATCGCTCGTCTGCCGGGGGACCGCCATGACTGGTCAAACCGAGCAAGATGGCCGGACCCTGGCAACACGCAAGAGAAAGCGGGTATGCATCTACGGCAAGAACCAAGGAAACATCAACCACTTTGGCAACCTAGAGAGCCTCCGGTCCTTGCGGCATCAAGGAGCAGGGGGTCTCGCAGAAGCTAAAAGTGGCTCTGCCTACCAGACCCTGCGTCAAGTGACTGATGGACGGAATACCAACAAGAGGATTTTTCATTTATCAACACAAAAGTACAAGTCAAGACAATGAAAGACTTGAAATAGAGATACTTTCATTGATCATAGAGTTTGGAGTACAAAAGGGGATACAAGGCAACTAAAGAACTCAACAGCTACAAGTCGAGTGGTCTTCTGCTCCGTGGCCTACTTGGTTGTCCCCCGAGCTGATCTCTGTGCAGTAAGACGGTCACCTGTTGTTAGACCGAGGTCAACGGCGATGCACGCTGGACTAAGGCAACGATGACACCCAGTGTCGTGTGAGTCAAACGCCACCAGGTCGGCAGCAATGCATGCTGGACCAAGACAACAGTGACATCCATTATCGAGTGGGCAAAATCACCATCTATGGTAGATTTTGGTGTCTACCACAGTACTTGGAGGATGGCTTGATCACTCTGGACCTAACCTTCCTCCGGTACCGGTAGGCATCCCCTCTCGACGTTGGTGTAGGGGTTCATGGTGAGTCGAGGACCCTGTCCCCGACGGCCTCCACTACCGCCGGCACGCCATCAACATGGCTTGTGCCTCTATCCAAGGTTGTCAAGGAGAGGGATGCGTCAGAGACTCTCACCGGAGGCCGCACACACACGAACATCTCGCATGAATAGGAAACATTTTAATGAAAAATAGGAACAGAGAGAATTATCAAAAGAATAGCCAATAAAGCCCTCCGAGAGCACCGAAGACAACTTACCGTGGCCGCTGGCCACGTGGCGTGTTCGGAGCTCGTCCCTGCGAGGTGGGGAGAGGTCCGCCGCTGAAAGAGCTACGTGGCAGGTTCGGGGCTCGTCTCCACAAAGGGGAGAGATCCGATCCTGTGGGACACGTGTTGCCCATGAAGCTAGCCTCTACAGAAGAAGCAAAGGCATTTCCGCAAGACACGTGTCATCCTCGGAGCTAGTCCTTGCGGAAATCCGAGGACCAGTCGCGCGGGATACGTGTCGATCTCGGAGCTCATCTCAGAGAAGTCTGGATCTATCGAACACGTGTCGCCACCGGAGCTTATCTCCGGGAGGTCTGTCGTTGCTAGACACGTGTCGACCTCGGGGCATGTTCCTGAGGAAGGAAGAGAGGGAAGACCGGCGCCAACACGTGGCGTGCGCGGAGCTTACCTCCAAAGAAGGGGGAGGTCTCGCTCGTGACACGCGGCACAACCAGAGCTCGTCTCTACGGAAGAGGAGATACCAGGCCCCGGGAGGACACGTGGAGCTTCCGGAGCTCATCATCGCGGAGGTAACGAGTTCTGGAGCGGTTTTTACGCGTAAAGATACCAGTACGCGACAGAAACCGATCTAAATTCCATGATGTTACTAAAAGATAAGATGTTAGGATCCAACAAAGATCTGAATAAGACTCTTATTCGGGATACAATCAGATTAGGATTCTTCTCTTCCCGATTATAAATAGAACCCAAAACCTCTGGCTGAAACCACAAACTTCTCTTTCAATTCCTGAGCCGACGACTTAGAGCCCTGGCCCTAACTCACCGAGCAAACCATCACCGAAGCGCAACAAGGGAGATCATCGAAGAAGAACCGAGCAGTCTGAGGAGGACCTCGAAGTCAAGAAGAACGTGAGGTAGGACTTCAATATCATTGTGTTCATCTCTTTGCATCTGTTCTTCAATTCCTTTCGAACAGAAGCCTTCTCGTGGGCAGATCACTAGATGATCAGTTTGATCTAAAGACAAGATCATCGCCACGTCCACCTTTGATCCGAACACCTCTGTCCATACAAGGCCATGCAAGAACACGTACAGATCAATCTAATAAAACTAATCATGAGATAGCATGCATATGCATCATCGCATCTAGTTTAAGGTTTGTGCATAAATATTGATTGCTGTGAATCCTGTATGCACGTGATCCTACCTAGCAGGACAAGCTCAGGGAGCTGTCTACGACGAACTGCAGCAACCAGGTTTTGAGAATCAAGAACAACCGGAACCGCAAGAACAAGGCAAGTGCTCCTTGACCATATTGATCCTATGTTTTGGGTAAAACTGTTTTGTTTTGCGAAAAGGTGTGCATACTAAGTCAAACGTGATGGGAAGCCTTTTATAGGAGTTTACTAGTTTTGACTAAACCACCCTTGTCGCCTGGGAAGTTTATGAGTCGGGTATGGTTTTTGCTTTATGCTTCGCTGAGTCTATGGGATTGGGAAGCGAGATAGATGTGTCTAGCTAACTGCACTCGTAATGATAATGAGAAACTGATGTTAATAATGAACACGGATCAGGGGGAGATCTAGGCAAGACTGGGTTTGTGAATGAGGAAGCATGAGATGGTGGTTTACTTGCCATAGATCTAAGGACCGGTTCATGCATGCACATGCCAGGATAACAGTGCCACCACAAGGCCAAGTATGGGTGCGGCTTAGCTGAGTAATTAGGTAAGTTGCTAGAGTGTTATGGACTGTGGAAGGCGCGGGGAATGGGAGTCGAGTGAGGACTGCCCTGGGAACTGCATGGCACAAGAGGGGGCCCGTGGGTGGGAGAATTGGAGATTCTAGCCTACCGGTGAAAACTTAGTGAGTCCATACATCTAGTAATCCTGTTGTAAAGGCTATTTTGTGATCTCTTGACCATACACCAACGATTGTGTACTGGTATAATGGAGGTTCTGCAGTCGCCAACGGGTGACGAAATCACAAACTTGTGGGTAAAGAGGTGCAAACTCTACAGAGTCTAAAACTATCATGATAGCCGAGCTTACGGTCACGAGCACCTGGCTAAACTGCCATGATTAGTTGGGATAGTTAAAGGGAAGGTTCTTGGTTATGGTTTGGTTGTTGGGACTGTTGAGTCCGGGTAATGAGATGGTTGCATGACTGTGGAGTCGTGACATGAGATTTGTCTCGGTGTGAGACGAGGTTGTTTTATGAGATGAGATGGTAGCGAATACGGGAAGGTATTCGTGAGATGGTAGCGAATACAAGGAGGTATTCGTGAGTGTGGATAAAGGTTGGTTAATGTTCGGATGGAACACGGAAAGGGATGAAGGTATGTTGGTAATTTAATTCATGTTGGGATTACATTCATCTAAAGTTAAGTTGCTATTTTATCATGGTTTTGTAAATTTGCTTTTCTGCAAATGAGCCTTTTTATACCTACCTTGTTATAAGCTGCATATCATGTGTTTTCCCGCACTTGCTGAGTACATCATTGTGCTCAAACTTGCATTATTACTTCATCATCAGCAGCAGGAGAAGCCTACTATGAAGACCGAGTGGAGCATTATGGCGTGTGATCTATTCTCAACCTTGCCTGTGGAAGGAGTAGAGATGGAGTCACTTCTGCTTAGATTTGCTTCCGCATTAGTTGAATTGCTTCCGCATTAGAATAAAGACTTCCGCTGCATAGAAATAAGACTTCCGCTGTAAGCATGAGTCCAAGACTCATGAGACGTTGTAATAAACTCTGTTATTCGTGGTTATATATATTCTGAATTCAGTTTGTGGAATATATGTATATGTGTGATGAACATCATGGGCACACATATGCATTAGTTCTTGGTTCCGTGGTTTTTCCGCAGAATTGAGGGCGTCACAGATTGGTATTAGAGCCACGGGTTGACAGTAGGTTACACGCCTAGATAGAAACCTTAGATTGATATTAGAGCCACAGGTTAACAAGCAAGTTACACCCCTAAGTAGGAGTCACAAGCGTCCTAAGGTGAATAGCTTAGATTGGCCTTTAGAACCACCTTGGCATAGGAAACCATCCTTGAATAAGAGCTGTATGAGCCCTTGTAATGATTGTGTGTGATTATGTGCTTAATGTGAGTTGTGGGACGTCTCAAAAACGTTGTCCATATCCATACGTAAGAAGAAAGAGGTGTGAAATGCTTCGGCACTTGATCACATCCTCATAAGGGCTAATATATATAGTCCAACTCACCTTGATGCATATACTAGTGACCGCATGTGATAATAATACTCTAATGGTAATAAGCTTGACCATTGGACTAAATGTATCACCATAATCAACACCGTATGTTGTTTGAACTTTTTCGCAACAAGAAGAGCTTTGTATCGGTCAATAGAACCATCTGCTTTTTGTTTGATACGAAAAATCCACTTGCAATCAATAATATTGAGACCATGAGACGGAGATATAAGATGTCAAGTCTTATTTTTATTGAGAGCATGAAATTATCAGCTATAGCTTGCCGCCAAAGAGAATTTTTCAGGGCTTCAATATGATAGGTTGGTTCTTCAGAGGCAGAGACACGAGCCACTGAGTAAGTCACAGTGCTATCAGTCCGCTGCTTAGTCTTGCGAATATTACTGCGAAGACGAGTTCCATATGGATGGAAAGCAGCACTAGAATCACCACCTGCATTTTGTTCCGGTGCAAATGTTGTTTTATGCTGTATTGAGGTGGGCCCGATCGTAGAAAGATGCTGATCAGTGGACTCAGCACTCGATAACGGTATAGACTGCATGGAAGTGGGTGGCATCGGTGTTGTGTCCGAAGGTAGACCACAATCAAGGGACAGCGGGGACCCATCAGACGGACTCAAATCCTCTGCAGTACTGCACATGCAGTAGCAGTCACTGCCATGTGGGCCCGTGGTCTGCATGGGACCACATGTCAGTGACTGCTACTGCATGTGCAGTACTGTAGAGGATACGCACCCCCCATCAGACTGTGCAGCAGCAGCATTGCACGGAAGGGAAGCAGGCCCTGATCTCGCGGTGGATTTACCGAGCGGCATCATAGGTACTGTGCTCGGAGCAGACGTAGAGGTTGTCGGGTGCTGCAGTTCCAAGGCTTATTCACCACTGGACGTCGGATTTTCTGTGCACAACGAGTTAGCAGGAACAGGAATATGTATATGGTCATTATTCAAATTAATGCTGCTACGTGGAAACTGTAATTCAGAAATAATGGGAGTGGATGATGATGTTTCTCGTGTAGTGGAGTTAGACTGTAGCTTGGAGAAGGGAAAAACATTTTCATCAAAGATCACATCACGAGAAATATAGATATGGTCGGAGTCATAATCTAGACACTTATAACCTTTATGAAGAGAACCATAACCAATGAAGATACATTCCTTAGAACAAAAAAGACAATTTTGTTTTGTTGTAGGGGTGAAGATTAGGCCAACAAGAGCACCCAAAGACTCGTAACATGGAGTAATTAGAAGGACTATTAAGGAGGCGTTCAAGAGGACACTTGTTGTCAATGACACGTGTGCGAAGATGATTAATGAGGTATGTGGCTGTTAGAAAGGCTTCGTCCCAGAATTTGATTGGCATAGAGCCATGAGCTAGAAGAGCCAAACTCATTTCAACTATGTGGCAGTGTTTACGCTCGATAGAGCCATTCTGTTGGTGGGTGTGTGGACATGAAACATGATGAGAAATACCCATAGAGCGGAAAAAATATTGTGGATTTTCTTATATTCACCACCCCAATCAGATTGGACACATTTAATTTTAGTATTTAGGAGTCTTTCAACGTGTGTGCAAAAAGATACGAGGAGCCTCAGTACGATCATGCATCAAATAAATCTAGAAAAATTTGCTAAAATTATCGATAAAGCTAATGTAATATTTAAATCCACCAACAGATAATGGTCCAGTTCCTCGTACATCAGAAAAAATTATCTCTAAAGGAGACGAGGAACGATGCAAGGAACTAGAGTAAGGAAGTTGGTGACTTTTGGCTAATTGACATGCATTATAAACTGAGGACTCCGATGCACTAGGACAAGAAATATTATTCAGGTGAAGAATTGACAAGACAACTGAGAGGACGGATGGCCAAGCCGTCAGTGATCACGACTCAGAGACCTGCTTATCAGAGCATGCTTAAGGACTTCAATATCTGAAGGCACTATAGGATAGAGACCAGACTTATACTGCCCATCCAGAAGGCTTTTCCTCGACTGTCGATCCTTTATAGAAAAGTCCAAGGATGAAATTAAAAAAATACATCATTGTCAAGTGAAAATTTGTGAACAGAAAGTAGATGTTTGGTAATTTCAGGGACATGTAAAATGTTGCGCAATACAATTGGACAAGCAGCAGAATTAATTGAAGAATGACCAATGTGCGTAATCTGCAAACCTGCACCATTGCCAACTTGAACTTGTTCGCCACTAGTGTACTGCTCACGGACTGCTAAGCGATCAGGATCGCTAGTAATATGATCCGTAGCACTAGTATCAGAATACCAGTTTGGATCAACCTTGTACAAGGTAGCAGCAAGTGATGCAGATGGTGGGTTCTCCTGATATGATTCATCCATGCGATGCCAACACCGCAGAGCCGTGTGGACCAGTCGGCCACATATCTGGCATTGAGGGCGAGTGTTGTTGAAGCGACGATCGCGGTGGTCAGTAGGACGCAAGGAAGAACCCCCTGAAGTAAGAGCGCCCCCTGCCACGATCACCTCGACCGCTGCCACGGGAACCACCAGCACGACCAACATAGATGACGGAGGAGCCATGTCCTACCTGCGGCTCAGCTTGGTGTTGTAGTTGACCTGCCTCATATGGCATCAAGTGTACATAAACATCATCAAGAGATAAAGGTTCACTTTTCGTGGTTATTGAAGTAACAAATGAATCATAATCAGAGGGAAGACCAGCAAGAAGGTACGAGATCATATCGTCCTCACTAAGTGGTGCCTCTACAGCCGCCATTTCAGCAACAAGATTTTTTATCTTGGCAAAATAGTTTGTTGCGGATAAATCAAGTTTCTTTGCTGTGGCGATTTGGACACGGATCTGAACCATGCGTGCTCGATTGGAGGCAGAGAACATCCTTTTGAGGGTGTCCCATGCGTCCTTGGAAGTAGCTGCATCAGAGACATCGTGCAACACATCCTCAACCACAGAGGAAAGAAGCCCACTGAGGAGCTGCTGATCTTGGCTGTACCATAACATGTAAGTTGGGTTTGAGACTTGCTCAGCACCGGCAGCAGTGGAGGCAGCCACTTCTTTGGGCGGCGCATGAATGGAGCCATCAAGGTATCCTAGGAGATTGGTGCTCCTGAGATATGGTAGGAGCTGTGCGCGCCAGAGGAGGTAGTTTTTCTTAGTGAGCTTGATGGTGACGACATGTTGGATGGGAACAGAGGCAAATGCCGAAGCCATGGCAGGAGATAAGGAGGACAGGATGGTGGAGGAGGAAGGAGAAGAGGAGTTGATGATGGACATATGAATTTACCTTGGCTCTAATACAATGTCAAGTTCTGTCAAATGTCGTGACCTATGACCAGGGCCAGCACCTCTTTTTATAGCAATGATGGCAAGTTATACGAGGAAGATTACAACGGTATTATGCCCGTGATTGATCCAGCAATTATGCACCATGAATACATATATTACGGGCATAATGGTAGGCAATAAACAAGATATTACCGTACCATAATAGTGAGTTATTTCTATACTTAACAATCGGCACTGCTTCGGTAGGCGATGTACCGCACGAGCAGCTTTTTACGAGCGCCGCCCACGCACATCAAAGCTTGAGGACGCAATATGCTCCAGCGGCCATCTGTCTATGGTCGTCCAAGATCAACACGACCGATTTTCTCACCTGCTCCATGGAGATCAAACAGATCGATTCACGTCAACTCCGAGGTTCGCACGAGATTATAATTGGACTGCGAGGTCCTGCCCTGAAGACGTGGCTTCACGTTCGGCGCTTCTCGGCTGCTACTGGATAACGAGCGGCACTTGGTGACGAAGACATCTTGCCGCGACCGCGAGGAGCGAGCTAGCGGTGGACTTGGTCGATATTTTCGCGAGGTGGAGGCCAGGCACGGAGGCAGCTTAACAGTGACCGGCGGCGCGGCAGATTTGCTCGCGGCTTTGGGAGGAGGAGGCACGGGAACAAAAGCAACTCGCGGTGGGGCGGCGGCGCGGGCACGGGAGTAGTGCTAGACTTGTATCGTTTCGGATTACAGTGGGGGAGGAGCGGCCGGGATTTCCTTAATCGTATTCGGATCACCGGCTGTTGTAAACAAGCAATTGTACCGGTATCCTTTACCTTCGTAATGGGTTTGCGTTACATACGAGCGAACCAAACAATAACTCCAATTCGTTTCTCAAGTCATTTATCCTTTTTTTAGAAAGGCAAGTCATTTTTCCTTAAATCTCGTTGCAACGGAAGGCTTGTAGCTGTGAGGCGGAGGAGGCAAGGAGATCAAATCGACTATGCTAAATGCTAATGATCCTGGGAACCCAGATGCTCTGACGCATGACACTGGGAAGTGCGCCATCATTCCGCATCCAGCGGCGCTCGTTCGTTTGTGGCCACAAGTTCAACATGGACATCGGATGTGTAGCCTAGTAGAGGGAAAACCTGGGGCAGTTATCTCGTCCCCGACTCCATGAAGTCTGCCTGAGCCTCCACGCCGTCGAGCTCATCCGCCTGCGCCGCGCATTCCCACGCCGCCGACGAAGGTAAGTCTCCACGGCCGAGGAGCCAACGGGAGACCAGCCACGCTGCTGAGGGAGTGGGCCCGGGCCCGTCGACGTGCTAGGCGTCCTTGGTAGCCGTGGCGAGCCACACGTGCATGGACGCCGTTAGGCGCCCTAGCGGCAACGAGACCAAGCCATCTGTCTGCATGTAGAGAGCCGCGGCACCGCCAACATTGAAGGTTGAACCCACACTCGCGTTTCGTTGGACTTGACGACCTTGCGATTAGTGGACAACACAACACATGTGAACACCTTAGTCATCAGATTGAAGAGAAAATAAGTGCATGTACAATTTCAATTGGTAGAACAACCTTCCTAATCTGCTATGCAACTCTATCGGCGACACACTGCACACTGTTTTAATTGGAATACAAAAATGAAGTTTGCTTCTAGATGCTACAAAAGCGTTGCGGCACACTCTCGCCGCCACCAACCTGGTGCGTGCAGTTAACCTTTTCTGTGAATACGGGTCAGCCTCGACGGCCAAAGCTAATGCCACGGTAGCAAAGAGTTCAACGGCGTGGATACGAGGGAAGTGGACCAACTTGTTCCTTGTTGAGCCGCAGATAGGGTCTGGAGACAAGGAAACAATGTTAAAAATAGAAGTGAATATCTATTCATTGAAGTGCATGACTATTCTTAGAAGAGCATCATCTATATTTAAATTTCTGTCTCCACGCGTGTAAACTGTCATGTATTGCTTCATCTATAAATATGAGAGGACCCGCTCCTTTGAGAGTGGGCAACACCATTTATTTGAATATGGTATCAGAGCCATATTTTTTTTCCAATGACCACCACCAATTCTTCCTCCACCTCCTCAACCATCATCAACTCTGACACCATCAACAACACCATGTCATCTACCTCTGCCCTGATCCCTATCCACCATGTCGTTACCACTCACCTCAACGAAACAAACTACATGTTGTGGCGCACGCGACTCCTCCCATATATTAGAAGTACTAAACTGATCGGATTCATTGATGGGTCCATTGTTGAGCCTCCTAAACTTGTCCCGTCTTCCACTGCCGAAGGTGTCAAACTTGTTCTAAATCTGGCTCTGTAACACCCTCATTTTCATCATCATGCATTGCATCCATTCTCATATATAGATCACTTAAAAAAGGAAAGGAAATGAGATAAAACCCTTCCCAATCCGAGTAGGGTTATCCCCCTTAGCTGGGGCCACCCTTAGAGATAAATTCTGAGATAAAACATCTAAACCGAGTAGGAGTTATTCCTTCTCTTCCAAACCGAGTAGGACTCATCCCTCCTCTCCCAAACTGAGTAGGACTCATCCCTCCTCTTCGAAACCGAGTAGAACTAATCCCTTCTCTTCCACACCGAGTAGAATACACCTAAAACCCTGGTTGGCACCCCCTTTCTGGAGAAAACACCCCTATGGGCCCCCCTTTAGGGAATTTTCTCTCCAATCTGAGTAGGAGATCCCCCCTTGGCTGCGCATTGGGGTTAAATCCCAATCCTTGATCACTTTTTTTGCTGAGATCCTAGCGCCCTTGGTTGCACCCCCTATAAATAAAAAACAAACCTTGGCCGCCACCCTGCCCCAAAAACAAAGTCTTGTCGCCCCCTTGTTACCCTGTTACGCCTCAGCCAAGAAGAAGAGCTTTGGCTGCAGCCCTAAGCCCCTGCTGTCCCAATCCTTGGCTGCCGCCTTCCTTGCCCTGGCTGCACCCCTGATCTTGCCACCAAGGAGCCCCATCCGCACTACATTGTCCACAAGAAAAGCCCTAGCTTCTGCCACCAACGGGAGAAGGAAGAAGAGCAGCCGTAGAGAAGAAGAAGAAGAGGAGGAGAAGACATAAGTCATCATCACTCGTGCAACATCACCGCTGTCGTCTCCAACACTGTTGCATCACACCCCACGACCCAGGAGCTACTACACATAAGTAGATAACTCTTTGGTCTACATCTTGATGGTAGAATTGATCTATTACCCGAGCTAAAACCCTAGCCGCACCAAATTGATTTCCAACAGCACCAATCATCACAAAACCCCACTGAAACCTACGCCCAAACTCACATGGGCATATGTAAATTGAGTAGTGCAGGTTGCATTGTAGGATTGCATGCATCCACATCATCACATATTGAGTAATATGTGTGCATCATATTTATTGGATGTGTTGTCTTGTATGTACGTGATCGTGAGTAGAAGAACACACTCAAAAGAACGTCTACAAGGACCTCCAGCACCAAGATTTCGAAGTGCTTGAACAACCCACTTCGTTGGAGCAAGGCAAGTGCCCCTTTAACATATCAATCCTATGTTTCAAACTATTCTTGTTTGTAAAAAACTTCATGTTGTGTCAACTTGATGGGAAACCCTTTTCGTAGGAGTTTACTAGCATTGTTTGCCACCCCTTGTCGTTGGGATAATGCTGAGTCGGGAATGGATGTAGTTTTCTCTTTTGCACCGCATAGCTTACGGGGTTACGGGAAACTAAAATAAACTTGCTTAACTACTGTATTCATGAAAATTAAAGATGATGAGAAAATGGTGATCTAAACAAGCATGTAACTGGGGTGATCTAGGCAAGCACGGCTTGTGACTGTGTGAATGATATGGTGGTTTGCTTGCCTTAGATCTAAGGACCGTTTCACGCGAGAATATGGCAGGAAAACAATGCCACCATGGGGCCAAACATGGGTGCGGCATATCTGACTAATTAGGTGTGTTGCTAGTTTGTTATGGACCATTAGATGGTGCAAAGAATGGGAGACAAGGATGGACTGCCTTGGGAATTGCATGACACACGAGGGGGCCCATGGGTGGGAGAATAGAGATTCAAACCTGTCGGTGAGTGGGTCCGTACATTCTAGTAGTCTCTTTGTAAAGGCTATTTTGTGATCTCTTGACTATACACCGACAATTGCGTATTACCATACTGGAGGTTTCTCTAGTCACCGACGGGTGACGAAATCATGAACTTGTGGGCAAAGTGATGCTACCTCTGCAGAGTGTAAAAGTATCATGGTAGTCGTGCTTCCGGTTATGAGCACCTGGCCAACTTCCATGATTAGAGGCAAAAACTTGGGATGGTTATTTGGGTCTGGTTTTGGTTGTGTCATTCGGGACTGGTTTTTGTTATGCATATGAGATTGGATTCGGTTATGTGAGTATGTGTTGATCATTAGAAATTGTGAATTGGGATGAGCTTGAAAATGAGTATTGGTTGGTTGCCTGGTTAAAACTTGTTGAACAATGGAGTATGATATCCAATCTGGTGCAGCCGCGCATGAAGCTCCCACTCATAGGTACGGAATTCATCTCCGCAACAACATTAAGCAACCTAAAGTCCGTACAAACAACACAATGACATATTCAACAGTCCGTACCTCTGATGAAGAATCAACTTGTTATACCAATGCCAAGTCTCATCCACTTTGGCGGTCCGCAATGAATGAAGAGTTTCAAGCCCTTCTCAAGAACAATACTTGGCATCTCAATCCGCCATGTGCCGGCCTCAATGTTATTTATTTTAAGTGGATATTCAAGTTGAAGCGTAAGGCTGATGGCTCAATTTATCGCTATAAAGCCCGCTTGGTTGCAAAGGGCTTCAAACAATAATATGGTGTTGGCTATGATGATACATTCAACCCTATGGTAAAACCTACTATTATTCGAGTTCTTTTATCTCTTGATGTCTCTCGTGGTTGGCATCTTTGGCAAATTGATATTCAGAATGCATTTCGTCATGGACATCTCAATGAAGATGTTTATATGAACAACCACCTAGTTTTATTCACTCAGATCATCCTACTTATCTTTGCAAGCTGGACAAGTCATTATATGGCCTTAAACAGGCCCTAAGAGCCTGGTTTTCACGTCTCTGCCAAGCTATTATAGTTCGGCTTCTATGCTTCTAAAGTCGATGTATCTTTATTTATCTTTAATAAGGGTGGTATTCAAATTTATATTCTCATCTATGTGAATGACATTATCATTGTCAGTTCCTCATCATCGACTATTGTCGAAGTGTTCGCTACGACACTTCCCGTGGTCTGCTCGGAAGCAGCCCGAAGTGGTTCTTTTTTTGGAGGGGCTAGTGGATCTCGAAGGTCGGAGCACAATGGCGAGGAAGGACACGAGGATTTACATGGTTCGGGCCACCGGAGCATAATACCCTACGTCCACGGGTGTGCTTGTTGTATTGCTTGTGCGTATGAGTGCTGAGGGAGCTCAGCCTTTTTGGTGCTAGAGGGATCTGAGAGTGGACGAACCAACCCCCTTTACGGAGGCTGCCCCGATCCTTTTATAGCCCAAGGTCGGGGCAGTTACAATGTGGCCCTGGGCCCGACAGATGGCCCCGTAGCTGTTTGTACCCTATACATGAGCTAGGGTCTTTACTGCTATACGCATTGTCACTGTTGGTGGAGTTAAGGCGCGTCGTTTGTCCGGACTGGCGCCTCTAACCAGGTAGTAGGTGATGATGAAGTACTCGTCTTGTCGCCGCGTCTCCTCGCTCTGCTAGGCGGCTCTGCGCCGTTGGGCGGCACTGTTGTGTCATCACGCCTCGCCGCCCTGTCTTTCACCGTAATGGTGTGCAGATGGAGGATGGAGGCGTGCGTCGTGCGCCATGCCTCTAGGGAAGGAGCGAACCTTGAATGCACAGCCTGCCAGCGTACCTTCCTCTTTACTCCTTGGCCATCTACCCGTTGCTTGTCGGTGTGACGTCCGGGCAACTGGCCCCCGAGACATGCGTCTCCACCGGAGCTGTCTTGCGGAGTAGTGGATGGTCCGGAGTCGTTGGACACGTGGCTGCCCAAGAGCCCTCCCATGCTGGAGGTCGGGTCCAGAGCCGCAGGACACGTGGCACCTCCGAAGCCCTCCTTGGGGGAAGGTACACCTGGAGTCGTTGCTCACGTGGCAGCACCGGAGCCCTCCCATGCTGGAGGTTGGACCCGGAGCCGCAGGACACGTGGCACCTCCGGAGCTCTCTCTGGCGGGGGTGTGGCTTGGAGGTTTCAGACACGTGGCAGCGCCGGAGCCCTCCCTGGCGTAAGATCGGGCCCGACACCACTGGACACATGGCGACTCCTGAGCCACCCTGGCCGGTAGTCAGGCTCAGGGCCTGAAGACACGTGGCAACCCCAAGACTGCCCGTGGGGCCCAGGGCATGTGGCTTATGCTGGGGCCCGCCTATGTTGGAAAGGCGGGGACCAGGTTGTCTTTTACCCACTGCGCGGGGGTATCCAGTCTGGAGGGTACCGACAACTACAAATTGTATTCTTGCCCAACTTCAAGCTGACTTTGCGGTAAAAGATCTCGGTCCACTAAGTTATTTTGTTGGTGTATAAGTGCATCATACTTCAACCGGCCTCATATTGACACAACATAAATATATTTGAGATATTTTGAAGCGCACCAACATGGCCTCCTCAAATATTGTCTCAACACCCATGCTCCCTACGGATAAGTTGATGTTAGCAAGTGGTGATCCTCTATCCGCCGAAGATTCTACACGCTATCGGAGTGTACTTGGCGCTCTTCAATACCTCTCATTGACTAGACCACTGTCAAAGTGTGCCATCGACACTTCCCCCGGGCCTGCACTGGGTAGCCCGCAGAGGTTCTTTTTCGGAGGGGCTAGTCACTCACGGAGAGCTTACGCGTTGGGGACGATGGAAGGAGAAAGGTTGACACCGAGATTTTTTACGTGGTTCAGGCCGCCAGAGCGTAAAACCCTACGTCCACGGTGACCAGAGATGCTTGTTGTATTGCTTGAGTATTGAGTGTGTGTGCCACAAGCCAAACCCTAGAGGTGGGCAAAGTGTCGAACCCCTTGCAACGTTGCCTACCCGAGCCTTTTATAGTCCAAGGCTTGGGCGGCTTACAAGGTGGGCCCGGGACCCTACAGGTGGTCATGCTTAGTGTATGTTTATCATGCTTAGTGTATGTTTATGTGCAAGATTTCAAGCATCACCTAAAGAATGCCATTTAACAGCCGTTAAAAGGATCCTAAGATATCTAGTTCACACACCCAACCTAGGATTATGGTATCCAAAGGGATCTAAGTTTAATCTCATCGGATACTCCGATGCGGATTACGCCGGATGTAAAATAGATAGAAAAAGCACTTCAGGAACTTGTCAATTTTTGGGTAGGTCCCTAGTATCATGGTCATCCAAGAAACAAAATTCCATCGCTCTCTCCACAGCAGAGGCGGAGTATGTCGCAGCCGGAAGTTGCTGTGCTCAACTTCTTTGGATGCGACAAACTTTAAAGGATTATGGACACAATATGAACAACATTCCACTCCTTTGTGACAATGAGAGTGCTATTAAGATAGCCCACAATCCCATTGAGCACTCTAGAACCAAACACAGACTTTCGGCATCACTTTTTAAGAGATCACTCTATAAAGGGGAACATAGCTATCTCACACGTAAGAACTGAAAAACAACTAGCCGATATCTTTACCAAACCACTAGATGAAAAACGATTTTGTGAACTTCGAAATGAGCTGAATATATTAGACTCTAGGAATGTAAGTTAAAAAAATTGTGCAAATAGAAGATCTCAAAAATTCCTTTACAACCTTCAAAAATGTGCATGATTGTGGAAACTTGTACCTCCTCTATTTTCATCTCATATTATTTTTGGCTATATTGTTATCACATAATTATGTGTTTGATATATATATATATATATATGTGGACCATATAGCAAGTACAAGTAAATTCACCAAGGCAAAATTCTGATATATAAGAATTTTTAGACTTTAAAAAGCCGGACAAGTCCGGGCATTCTAAAAGAAGTCCGATAAGCAGCGGATAAGTCCACAACGGACTAGTCCGCCCGGAACACGGACAAGTCCGGACTAGAGACTAGTCCGGACCAAGTCCGACAGACCGGACTAGTCCGGACTGAGGACCGGACTAGTCCGCCCCCTGGAGACTTAACCTCCAAGGGTCGGGCTGCCCCCCTCTCTCTCCCTCATTCACCTCCACTCCACCTCTCTCCTCCAAAACTCGCCCCCATTGGCGATTTTGGAGTTCTTCCTCAAATCCCTCGAAGGCATCCTCGATTCAAGGCTTGTGGAGTGCGGGGAACTCTTAGTGACGGACCGAAATCCGCTCATCCAGGATCGCAGAGGGTGGTGCCGCACGATGCGACACCCGACAGCACACGTCATAAGAACACATTATATTACATGGGAAAAACAAAGTGAATGTGCAAAGTAGTACACTTCTCAGTTACAAACTAGGGTCTTTATTACACAGCGGAGGTTTCTTTTATACAACTCACGCCCGCCTATCTAGCAAAAGTCGGTTGCCCAGCCCTAGGGCAACCCACACTAGCTGCACTCCTCAGCTCAGCGCGGCGTGTACGGCTCCCACTCAGCCGTGGTCCCCGACGGAGGGTAACCCTCGCCGGTGGACTTGTACTCCGAGTCCGTGGGTGGCTCCTCACCTGAAAAACTCTTAAGCAGCAACCGTGAGCACTAAGGCTCAGCAAGGCTTAACCGACTCACCTAAGCATGAAACTCTACATGAGGTATACCATGACATAGGATAGCAATGTTGCAGCAAATGGACATGCCTACAAGTTCATCCTTAGTTCGTCTTTTCGCAACAAGTTAACGGTTCAAGAAGCTGAAATTTAGTGAGCAATATTTGGTGGCACACATGTAATAATACAATTATATCATAACAGCAATATTGAATCATAACATTTCATTCATTAGTCTACGTTACGACGCAGTGAACAAGCGGTACTCGTCACCGCGAGGGACGGCGAATCGACTCGATATACACCTGCAGGGAAACCCAAAGAGCACGTCACGTACGCCCACCCATGGAGCTGCACAGCACGCTCACTCGATGTCGTACGGGACAACCTTTCACCCAACAGCCCAAACGTCGAACCGGTCACACCGAAACGAGCATGAGGTTCCCCACACGGAGCATCTCTCTATGCCCGTTGGCAGATTTCCACCTTGCTGCCCTCAGCTTACACCTATAAATCGGTGCGTTATGCCTCGACGCCTGGAGGTTTAGGCTACATCGGTTTATCGGGGCCCATATATCCGATATGCCTTCGGTACGTTCAATACTTGTTCAGCAGGGCCGCACACGGATCGGTCCTCAATCGACACGGACAGGGCCGCGCACACAAGGCTCCCTCTTGCTGTGCCCTAGCCCCTGCCTAGTCTCATTTTCATTACTAAAGTGATCTCACATCACTCCACCGAACCCGTGTGTTCCCAAGCCTAAACTCGCGAGTAGATTCCAACTACTCGACTTGTACCGAAGTCCTATGAAACATTAAGTATAGCCTGTCTACTCGAGATCTTAGATACTACCCTCACTCTTTTAGGAACTTTTGGTTATGCAAGTGGGGTTCCATTCATCCTACACCTAATGCACAATCATACTTCACATGACTCATGTAAACAAAGTAAAACTTATAAAAGGGTTAATGCAAACCGGGGCTTGCCTTGTTGCTGCTGGTCAGGGGTTAGTTCTTCGTTCGGAAGAAGGAAGTCCAGCACTTCTGGAGTCTCTTCGCCTTCAGCGACTACACGTTAATGAAATACTACATGTCAATTTAAATGCAATGTGTGAACTTGAATACATAATTGCTATTAACTCTAGTTAGCCCTCCCCTTTGGTTCTGAAATTTTTATGGTGGATTGGTAGAGTCCTCACCAGAGTCGTTACCAAGTTTTATTTGAAACAAAGCTCAATTGAACCTTGTCCAAATAAAAGCCTATTTGGTCAATATTTGAGCCTCTAAGTAATTCCAGGGTTTTTCATCGCTCCCACCATTACTTTCTGGACACTAGAATTTAGGATGGTTCTAATGAAGTTGGTTTCATGTCATTTGAAGAGTCCTACAGAAAGTTATGCCCTAATTAAGATTTGAGAAAATCTGAAAAATGTTTCTGTACATTTTTCTATTTTCTCAGGGCAGTTCTCTTAATCACCCCAGTAGGGTAACTAAATGAACTTGGATGAGTCTAAAAATTTTACTGGGATTAAGGGATTTTCTAATGAACCTCTCAGCCAAATTTCAGAATTTTTCATAAAGTAGTTCTCCAGATAAAATTCCCAACAGTTTAAACTTTAGGGATTTAATTCTGGAAAGCTATTCACTTTCATGAGCTGAATTTGGTATTGCTGGAAATTACTCAGAATTCTGAGCTCAGCAAAATTTGGTTCATCGAATTTGGAGTTTCCTAGCCAAAGTTCTATGCATTTGAAGTTTGAACTAAAACTGAAAATTCCAAAAATATTTAAATCCTGCGGGTGGGACCCACTCCTCGAGCCGGTCCACTCAGAATGCGGCCACACCGCGTCCCACGGGGTTTTACCCGCGCTGCCGCACCGAATCCCGGCCGCAAACCGATCCTCGCGTGAGATCAGAGGCTGACCGGTGGACCCGGCCCCCCCTTCGTCTACCTCGCGCTCTCCCGCAGCTCCCGCGGCGGCGCTTCGCCGGAGCGCTCGCTGCCGGGCGTTTCACCGCCCGACCTTCAACGGAACTTACCGCCTGTGCCTAACTCGACTCGGAGAACACACTGGTGCCCTCACCGGAGCTCGGCAATGGCCGAGACTATGCCCGCGACGGTGACAGAGCTTCCCTCTACTCCGGCGACGTCGCCTGGGCTACTCCGGGCCTTATTTCTCAAGCGGTTTGCTCCTACAGCTCCGCCGTGACCTAAGGAGCAACGTCCAGAGCTCTGATCCCGCGAGAACCGTCGGCAACTAGGGGCTCACCGTGCGACCTAGGGCGATTTCGGGGAAAACTGGAAAAACTTGAAGAACTGAGGGTTTCCTCGATGGTTCTTCCTAGTTCTTGATCCCACGTGTCCGCACGGATGTCTACAACTGGGTTTCTAGGTCTGGGGGGGAGTGGTTCGGTGTGTGAGGCGAATTTGCCAATTTACCCGAACCGGGCTATATCACATGTTCTCGGCAAGAACTGGAATTCTGGCCAGCACACCTCATGGCATGCGGCCGGCGTTGTTGGACAGGGAGCACCCTTCTAGGCGAACCTCCTGGCCCGCTCACTTGACGGGGGATCAAGCCTAGAGGCCGTGCTGGCAGTTTTTGGTCGCGGCGGCTCTACCCGGTGTGGAAGGGAAACCAGGAGCTCGGGGGTAGCTTACCGTGGATGGGGCGCCGGGGTATCGTGTCTATCGCGTCGAGGACGCCTCGGTGAAGCTCGGGGGGGGGGGGGGGGGGAGCTCGGATTCGCTTACTAGCTGCTAGGACGGGAGGACGCCGGAGCACCGAAAGTTTTCGGTTGTGCAGCGGTGTCTCTTCGTTGAGGGTTTTGGGACCAATCACGACCGCAACTGGGGTCGGTTCAGGAGGAGATATCACCGGGCGACCGCTTCGTCGGCGCGCGCTGTGGGCTGGCGCTCGGGAGGTGGCGATCGGGGAAGCAGATCGCTGGCGCACAGAGGAAGGTTGCTTCGACGAGAAAACAGAGAGCTGTCCGGGGTTGCACCTCCCTCCCACTGACCTGTGGGCCCAACCTTCCCCCTAATCCTCTCTTCTCAATTTCTTTTGTAAATATCCCAGCAACTACACATTGAATGAGAGACTTAGTCCCCGAGTCTTGGTTTGAATTTGAATTCTCAAATCCAACTTTGTTTGGTTAAATTTGCTTCATGTTTAAACTGAAATTCAAATTCAGTTTTTGAATTATTGCAAATTTAACTCCCGACAAGATGAACTCCAATAAGGATGAAAATTTGTGGGCTAACTCAGAAAAATGTGCTGAGTTTGAATATGAGGCTAACTTTTGAATTTGAGTGATGAAAGTTGCTGCAATTTGAATTTACATTCAAATTGGCCTCTTTTTCAATTACCTCCAAAAGTGCCTCAAAAAGTGTTGGATTTACATGAAATTTGGCTTGAACCTTCCCAAGACTTTTCAAGTCCTAGGGGTGAGCTCAACCTCTCATGTTCATGTGTAGAAATCCTACTTTGTGAAAGTGTAGACTTTCCCCTCTAATCCCTCTTTTGATGGAGGTTACTTGCTCTTCCCACTTTTTCACCATCTATCCACAACAAGAACTGTGGTGTTGTGAGGTGAAGAAAAGTTTTTGCAAGTCCCTTTTCTTGGGCTTTTACACTCTTCTCCGACCATCTCCGCTCCTTCGAACCGCGGATTTCATCACGTTCCTTCACTCCAAGGTACTTTTTAACCTAGCCTTGATTTTTCACAAAAAATCCTATTCCTAGAACATATCTTAGGTACCTTAGGGCCTCTCTGAGTTTCCTAGGCCATTTCATTTCAAACCCCCCGTAGTATTGCACCTACTTTGACGAATTGATAAGCAAATCACATTAGTTAGGGTCTAAAACTGTAAAGTCCGGACTAGTCCGGACTCCAACCGGACAAGTCTAGCCTGAGCGGACTAGTCCGGCTCCTGCCCGGACAAGTCCGGATGATACAGCCTTAACCTCTAACTTTGGGTTTGCAAACCAATTCAAACGCAGTACTCCATCAACTAAAAACTTCTTTTCTCACCAGATCATGTCAGGATCGAACGACAGCCCTCTTCCAAATCCCGAGGCCGAAGCAGCTCGTCAAGCCGCTTATCGCACGGCAGCCGAGGCAGAAGCAGTAGAGGCTGCTGCAAGGGAAGCTCGGACGAAGAAACGGGCTGACAGGGAAGCCCAATCCTCCCAGTCCATTGACCCTCCGAGGAGGAAGAGACTAGTCACCCTAAAGGACAAACAGCCTGCCGAGCCACAAAAAACAACCTAGGACAAAGGAAAAGGCAAAGCAGTTGATCCTTCCAGAAAGAAGGCTCTAGCCAACAGGGGACTCGTCATTCGTGACAACCCTAGATGGGGAAGGGAAAATACCCCACAGGGACCTGTTGGGCCCCTTGAAAGGGCACCTCCTATGCACAATCCAAACCATCAACCCAATTTGGCGAGTGCAACCTTCAAGGGGAAAGGAGCCGACAAGGCAAGAAGGTTCCGGGAGGAGGAGGTCTACAAGTATGAGAAGTCTACACCAGACCCTCGCTTCTGGTGTGACTTTCACTGTGACTACTACCGGCATGTCTATCTCCCAATGAAGACACCGGTAGTCGATGCTCAGTGGGTGGACTGGCCATACATGGCCAACAAGAAACATCAAGCCTTTGACGCAGTAATCGAAGCAACAGAGCGACATGGGATCAAAGACTTGATGGCTTTTCAATATGACTGGAACATTGAGGTCATAGTCCAGTTCTACACCACCTGTTACTTCCACACCTACGAAAACAGGAAAATAACATGGATGACAAATGGTGTAGTATACTCGGTCCTCTATGATGAGTTTGCTCGCATCCTAGGACTTGGGGAGCATTTGAACTATGAGATAATAGTTCACAATGAGAGAACTCTGGGAAAGGACGACTTGGACTTCATGTACCCCTCCTATCTCTCCTATGAAGCATCCTCCACCCACAACATCAAACCCTTCTTTGGAGTGATGAACAGAGTTCTGAGGAAGACTCTAGCTCCAAAAGATGGAGATGCGGGGATGATACAGGGGTACCTCCGAAACCTGTTGAAGCTGATCAATGAAGAAGAGAAATTCAATGTCTTTGACTACATCTACAACAACATCTTCAACATCTCCCACACCCCGAACAGATCCTGTGGCTATGCACCATACATCATGTGCATGATTGAAAAAGTCACAGGGCTAGAGTTTGCAAAGGATGTGAAGCACCGGAAGCTCCGTCCTCAGATGTCGAATCCTCTTCCTCGCCCTCCTGCATCCATGAGCAGGGGATCTACTGCAGCTCCATCCTCTTCTGTCGGACCATCCATTCCTCCGTCATCGAGTGGCTCCGCTAGTGGACTGCTCAAGATCTTCAAAGCCATATTCTCCTCGTGCCGAAAGGTGGAAGTTCGCACGCAGAAGATGAAGCAACACCAAGAGAAGTATCTCAAGGCCATGTGCGACAAGATGGAGATACCTATGTCTCCACCGTCATCAGATGATGACGACGTGACAGAGTTTCCCACTATCACGGAGGATGAGCTTGCCTATTTTGGATTCACCTCAGCTGCTCCTCCTACCTCCCACACCCATCACCAGGATGACGATGAAGAAGAGGATGAGGACGAAGAGACCCAGAGTGACCAAGACGAAGATCAAGGTGATAGTGATTAGGTTTTCTCCTTTTTCCTTCCCTTTTTGGTGCCTTGATGCCAAAGGGGGAGAGAACAAGGGGGAGTATTCTAGTCATAGTCATAGTCTAGTCTTGCTCATTACACTCATTTCATGATGGCTTGTAATAACTATGCTATATTATGTCACGTTATGTTGCTTTTGTAATGACTATGTTACTTTAAAAGGGCATACCCAGTGCTGAAAGCTCCCACACGTTGTGGGGTCTGGGGAAGGGAATTTCTAGGCAGCCTTCCCCTTGCTTATTTTGCAAGGAGGCTGATTCGAACCCAGGACCTCCAGGACACAAGTGGAGAGACTCTACCACTGCGCCAGGCCTGCCCTTCGACTATGTTACTTTATCTCTTCAAATTATGCCGTAATGAAATCTGCTTGCTCGTAAATGTTATATCTTTCTAAATGTGTTACTGCTTATACTTAGTCCCATAAACTCACTCTTGTGCACATTTTTCTCTCGTTCTTGATAATCCACTGTGCACACATCTAGGGGGAGCAAATCTTTATGGAAACAATCTACTATATCTACTTTGTGAAAATCTTAATGAGTTGTCATCAATCACCAAAAAGGGGAAGATTGAAAGTACATCAAGATAATCCCCGTGGTTTTGGTTGATTGATGACAATTAAGATGCTAATAAGTTTCTACTAAGTATGAGCACATGTGTTTATCAAAGAAATGGATGTGGAGTCTCTCAAGAAGCAAAAGGAAAAGAAGAAGACTTGGAAGAGTTGAAAATAGCAGTTTCCATTAATCTTCATATTTTTTAGTTGTGTATAGGGTCTTCTCCTTTAGAGTGCTTAAGAATCACTAGAGAGCTCAAACGAAGGATGGAGCGTTAGAATCACGAGATGAGGTAGTCATAGACATGAAGAAAAGGGAAGACCGGACTTGTCCGGACAAATGGCCGGACTAGTCCATTCAGAACCGGACTAATCCGATTTAGACCGGACAAAGAGTTCCTAAGTAAGCTCGGACTAGTCCGATAAAGGCCGGACTAGACCGTTGTTGTGTGAGTCTGAGCCGTTATGAGACTAAGTCTCAGAAGGCCGGACTAGTCCGCCCAAGAGGCCGGACTAGTCCGCTAAGCGGACTAAGCCGCTTAGGTCCGGAGAAGAAGTCTTTGAGTGTCATCGGACTAGTCCGCTCCACAGGCCGGACTAGTCCGATCTTTTCCGACTAGTCCGAAATAGGACGGAACAAAGGTTCCTGTGTGAGCTCGGACTAGTCCGAGGTTGGCTGGACTAGTCCGCAGCTCCAGTTGAGAGAGTCTTTTAGACAAAGTCTGGTAAGACCGGACTAGTCCGCTCTTCGGGCCGGACTAGTCCGCCCTTACCAGACTAGTCCGTCTCATACGGAACAAAGGTTCCTGACTGAGATCGGACTTGTCCGCCCTTGGCCGGACTAGTCCGGGGTTTCATGACCGTTTGAATTCAACAGTCACTAAAACTTTATTTGGTAAGCCGTGACGTGAGTGGTCCCTCAAGATCAGACTAGTCCGGGGTTGGGACCGGACTAGTCCGTACTTTAGTTGGTAACGGCCAAATGTCGGGATTTCTATAAAAGGAGACCCCCCGGCTGAGAATAAAATACACACGAACCCAAGCGTTGAAAACTCATTCCTAGAGCTCTTCTAAGCCTCTTTTCTCACCTTCTAGACCCCTAACATTGGATCTTAAGGTGTTAGCGGTTTTTGTGAGAGGAAAGACGTGGTGACCGATGTTTGAGCTCTTGATTTGATTCCTTTGCACTCTAACTGTTATTTTGAGTTCTCAACAGTTGTACTTTGATTTCTAGAACTGCTTGGTTGGTGTAGGGAGCTCAAAGTGTGAGTAGCCCCTAAGAGCATTGTATTCACATTCAATTGATAGTGAGAAAGCCCGAGCTTGATCTTAGTGATCGCTCGGTGAGGGAAGGGTCAGAAAAGACCCGGTCCTTGGTGGACTCCTCAACGAGGACGTAGGTTCCTGTGTGGAATCGAACCGCGGGATAATTCGGGTCTCTTGTCTTCTCTACTATCTTACTTGCTCACTAGAATTACTTGTTAAACTTTCATTGTGTTATTTTCCGCAAATTGTTCTATTATTTTGCAATCTGATTATTCTCAACAAACTTGTGACATCATTTGACTGACACATATTTTCAGCTCAAACAAACGTAACAGAAAACCTAAAACACAAAGTAGGATTAAACCGGACTAGTCCGACCTCATACCGGACTAGTCCGGCCCACTCTGGTTTTATCCGCTCTTCATTTTAACTTCAGGTTTTATTAGCCTATCACCCCCTCTAGGCAACTTTCAATTGGTATTAGAGCCTAACTCTCCACAAAAGCTTAACCGCTTGGAGAGGAGATGGGGGACAAGGTCGGTAGCCAAATTGATCTCAACAAGGGAAAAGGAGCAAGCTCGAGCAACTTTGAAGAACAAGGGTCTAACCCACCTCCCGCAGTTGCTCCTCCACAAGACGTTACAAGCTCAGAAGAAGATGAAGAAGTTCTTTGTCTTATGGCACTCCTCAAAAAGAAGAAGGAGGAGGCCAAAAGGAAAAAGAAGGAGAAGTTAGAGAAGAAACTCAAGAGTAGTCAACAAGACTACTCGCGATATCCTTTTAACTATGAACGACTAAATTCTCATTCCAGTTATTTATCAATTCCTCTAGGCAAACCACCTCACTTTGATGGAACTAACTATACAATGTGGAAACACAACATGAAGTTGCATCTAATTTCCTTGAACCCAAGTCTTTGGCATGTGGTATGTACAGGTATAGATATCCCCGAAGACGAGGATGAACTCACTCTAGAACAAGAACAACAAATCCATCACAATGCACAAGCAGCAGCCGTGCTCAACTCATCTTTGAGCATTGAAGAATTTAACAAGGTAGATGGGTTGGAGCTCGCCAAAGATATTTGGGACACCCTCAAGATCGCACATGAAGGAAACCGATCCGTGAGGGAAGCTAAGATTGAGATGATAGAAGGATAGCTTGGAAGGTTTGCCATGGAAGAAGGCGAAACACCTCAAGAAATGTACAACCGACTCAAAACTCTTATCAACAAGAGTCGGTCGTACGGATGCAAGAAATGGAATGACCATGAGGTGGTTAAAAGGATGATAAGAGCATTTATGCCTCGCAATGTGACCCTATGCACCCTAATCCGGGAAAGTCCAAACTTTCATTTGATGACTCCGGATAAAGTGCTAGGGAAGATCATTAACCATGAGATGATGGAGAAGGAAGCCCAACGCGTCAATGACTTAGCCAAAATCACTTCATCCAAGAAGAAGGGCATTGCTCTCAAGGCCACATCCAAGTCAAAGGCAAAAGAAACACAACTCATAAGTGAAGATGAAGAAAGTGATGATGAAAGCACAGATATGGATGATGAAGAAATGATATTCTTCATCAAAAGATTCAAAAGGTTGATGAGAAGAAGAAGAAGCCATCACTATGAGAACAAGAGCAAAGACAAAGGCAAGTCAAGAACAAAGAAGACTTGCTACAACTGTGGAGAACATGGGCATTTCATTGTGAACTGTCCCCATAGCAAGGAAGATGACAAGAGAAAGAAGAAGGATGGGAAGCCACAAGACAAGAAATTCTTCACAAAGAAGAAGACATATGGACAAGCCCACATCGGAGAAGAATGGGACTCAAATGAAGAATCTTCTTCCGAAGATGAAGAAGAAGTGGCAACTGTAGCCATCAAGAGACCAACCATGAAGAAATCACTCTTGCCAAACAAGGGTGATTGGAAGAGCCGAAGTCACACATGCCTCATGGCAAAGGAAGAAAAACGCAAGGTAATGACTAAACCTTCTAAGTTACATATTGAAGATGATAGTGACTTCGATAGTAGTAGTGAAAACGAATTCATATTTAGAGGATTAAACAAAAAGGCTATAGCTAAAATGAAAATGCTATCAGATGAAATATTTGAACAAGAAGAGCTTCTAAATCAACATGAAGAATTGCTTATCTTTGAAAAGGAAAGAAAACTTGAGATTGAGAAACTTCTTGAATTTGAAAGAGAAAAGTGTAGAACACTTGAAAATGAACTTGCCATGAGCAAGGAGACATGCGCTCAGCTTAAAAGTGATAATATAGCCCTTCAAGATGAACTTGTAAGTTTAACCAAAGCTCACAAGAATCCTGAAGCACAACTTGACTCACTTAAGTCTAGAATCCCAATTAATTCATCCTCTAAAGGCTCTCTCTCAACAAAGAAAGAATCCAACACTAAAACTTGCAAATGTGCTAGCACTATCTTAAACTTAAAAATGAGCTCAAAGAGGCACAAAACAAAAATACACACAAGAGTGGGATCTTTGATAAAGAAAAAATCAATTATGCACGCAGTGCATACACAATCACAAGATCTCCCTTCATCAAAGATGGACTTGGATATACTAGGGGAGGAAAGCAAAATGCTAGAATCCTTAAAAACAATAGCAAATTCGTAGTCTTCGTGAAAGAAAACTCAAGTCAAGACAAGAGTAAAAACCTTGCATCTACCTCACATAAGATTACCAAAAATATAAAAGGTATAGTATTTCATAATTTCGATGCATCTTATGTTCTTATGAAAAGCAAGTATGGTAAAGTTTATGCAAAATATGTTGGGCCACTCCACAAGAGTCCAAAAACTTGTGTGTGGGTGCCCAAATGCCTAGTAACTAACCTCAAAGGACCCAACCAAGTTTGGGTACCTAAGAGCAATGTTTAAATTATTTTGCAGGCCTACTCCTCCGGTGGCACTAAATGGGTGCTAGATAGTGGATGCACTAACCATATGACCGGAGAGAAGAAAATGTTTGTTGAGTATGAAGAAAATGATGATCCAAATGAAGGCATCAATTTTGGTGACAACAGCCAAGGAAGGGTACTAGGTATTGGTAAAATCACAATCTCTTCTCAACACTTTCTTTCACATGTTCTACACGTTGAATCATTGGATTATAACCTATTGTACATATCTCAACTATGTGAGAAAGGTTATAATTGCTTTTTTACTAACAAGGATGTGACCGTCTCTAGAAGAAGTGACAACTCAATTGCCTTTAAGGGTGTGTTAAAAGGAAAGCTTTACTTGGTGGATTTTTCCACAAGTAAAGCTCAGCTTGACACATTCTTAATAGCAAAAACCAACATGGGATGGCTGTGACATAGAAGACTAGCCCATGTTGGAATGAGGAATTTATAAAAACTTCTAAAGGGGGATCACATCCGTGGACTAAAAGGTGTTGTTTTTGAAAAGGATAGACCATGTAGTGTGTGCCAAGCAGGAAAGCAAATTGGAACAGCTCACCCCGCCAAGAACGTGATGACGACAACAAGACCATTGGAGATGCTTCACATGGACCTCTTAGGCCCTGTCACCTATATAAGCATTGGCGGTAACAAGTATGGTCTTGTAATTGTTGATGACTATTCTCGTTTCACTTGGGTATTTTTCTTGCATGATAAGGGAGAAACTCAAGGAATCCTCAAGAAGTTCTTGAGGAGAGCTCAAAACGAGTTTTCTTCAAAAACTAAGAAGATTAGAAGTGACAACGGTTCTGAATTCAAGAACACTCAAGTGGAAGAATTTTTGGATGAAGAAGGCATCAAACATGAGTTTTCAGCTCCTTATACTCCCGAACAAAATGGGGTAGCTGAAAGGAAGAACCGGACGCTCATAGAGATGGCAAGAACCATGCTCGACGAATACAAGACCTCGGATCGATTTTGGGCGGAGGCAATCAACACCGCCTGTCATGCTACAAACCGCCTCTACCTTCATCGACTCTTAAAGAAAACCTCATACGAGCTCCTAACCGGTAACAAACCCAATATTTCCTACTTTCGAGTCTTTGGAAGCAAATGCTATATTCTTAACAAGAAGCCTAGGATTTCAAAATTTGCTTTGAAATCCGATGAAGGTTTCCTACTTGGTTATGACTCAAACATCTACGCTTATCGTGTCTTCAACAAAACCTCCGGGTGCGTTGAAATTGCATGTGACGTGGTGTTTGATGAAACTAATGGCTCCCAAGTGGAGCAAGTTGATCAATGTGTATTAGATGAAGAAGAGGCACCAAGTGAAGCACTAAGAAGAATGGGGCTTGGAGAAATACGTCCCCAAGAAAACGTAGGACAAGATGCTACAAGCTCATCAAAAGTGGCACCTCTCGCTCAAGATCAAAACCAAGCACCCCAAGATCAAGACGGTCGGTTTGAGGAAGAAGAAAATCAAAACCATGGTGTTGATCAAGGGGGAGAAGAAGATGAAGATGAAGAAAACCACTCAAGAAATCAAGTGCCTCACCCAAGGGTTCATCAAAGCATTCAACGAGATCATCTCGTTGATAACATCCTTGGAGATATCACAAAAGGGGTAACAACACGTTCTCGTATAGCTAACTTTTGTGCACATTACTCCTTTGTGTCGTCCTTGGAACCATTTGGGCTGGAAGATGCACTCAAGGACCCGGATTGGGTAGTAGCCATGCAAGAAGAATTAAACAACTTTACAAGAAATCAAGTATGGGAGCTAGTGAAAAGACCAAACACAAATGTGGTAGGCACCAAGTGGGTGTTCCGCAACAAACAAGATGAACACGGAGTGGTGACAAGAAACAAGGCCAGACTTGTAGCAAAGGGATATGCTCAAGTCGAAGGTTTGGATTTCGATGAAACTTTTGCTCTCGTAGCTAGGCTTGAATCTATTCGTATTCTATTAGCCTATGCTACTCATCATGATTTCAAACTCTATCAAATGGATGTGAAAAGTGCCTTTCTAAACGGTCCAATCAAGGAGGAGGTGTACAAGGAGCAACCTCCCAGCTTTGAAGACCGAGAATATCCTGATCATGTGTTTAAATTGCATAAAGCTCTCTATGGCCTTAAACAAGCTCCTAGAGCTTGGTATGAATGTCTTAGAGACTTTCTTATTGGTAACGGCTTTAAGATAGGCAAAGCAGATTATACACTGTTCACAAAGAATGTAGACAACGATCTTTTTGTATGTCAAATATATGTCGATGACATTATATTTGGTTCTACTAACACATCCTTTTGCAATGAGTTTAGCAAGATAATGACAGATAGGTTTGAGATGTCCATGATGGGAGAGTTGAAGTTCTTCCTCGGATTTCAAGTCAAGCAACTCAAGGAAGGCACGTTCATTAGTCAAACCAAGTACACACAAGACATACTCAAGAAGTTCGACATGGACAAAGCAAAACCTATCAAGACACCAATGGCAACAAATGGGCACCTTGACCTCAATGAAGATGGACCAAGCGTGGATCAAAAGGTATATCGCTCCATGATTGGCTCATTACTTTATCTTTGCGCATCAAGACCCGATATCATGCTTAGTGTATATTTATGTGCAAGATTTCAAGCATCACCTAAAGAATGCCATTTAACAGCCGTTAAAAGGATCCTAAGATATCTAGTTCACACACCCAACCTTGGATTATGGTATCCAAAGGGGTCTAAATTTAATCTCATCGGATACTCCGATGCGGATTACGCCGGATGTAAAATAGATAGAAAAAGCACCTCAGGAACTTGTCAATTTTTGGGTAGGTCCCTAGTATCATGGTCACCCAAGAAACAAAATTCCATCGCTCTCTCCACACCAGAGGCAGAGTATGTCGCAGCCGGAAGTTGTTGTGCTCAACTTCTTTGGATGCGACAAACTTTAAGGGATTATGGACACAATATGAACAACATTCCACTCCTTTGTGACAATGAGAGTGCTATTAAGATAGCCCACAATCCCGTTGAGCACTCTAGAACCAAACACATAGATATTCGGCATCACTTTTTAAGAGATCACTCTATAAAGGGGGACATAGCTATCTCACACGTAAGAACTGAAAAACAACTAGCTGATATCTTTACCAAACCACTAGATGAAAAACGATTTTGTGAACTTCGAAATGAGCTGAATATATTAGACTCTAGGAATGTAAGTTAAAAAAATTGTGCAAATAGAAGTTCTCAAAAATTCCTTTACAACCTTCAAAAATGTGCATGATTGTGGAAACTTGTACCTCCTCTATTTTCATCTCATATTATTTTTGGCTATATTGTTATCACATAATTATGTGTTTGATATATATATGTGTGGACCATATAGCAAGTACAAGTAAATTCACCAAGGCAAAATTCTGATACACAAGAATTTTTAGACTTTAAAAAGCCGGACAAGTTCGGGCATTCTAAAAGAAGTCCGAGGAGCAGCGGACAAGTCCACAACGGACTAGTCCGCCCGGAACAAGGACAAGTCCGGACTAGAGACTAGTTCGGACCTAGTCCCACAGACCGGACTAGTCCGGACTGAGGACCGGACTAGTCCGGCCCCTGGAGACTTAACCTCCAAGGGTCGGGCTGCCCTCCTCTCTCTCCCTCATTCACCTCCACTCCACCTCTCTCCTCCAAAACTCGCCCCCATTGGCGATTTTGGAGTTTTTCCTCAAATCCCTCGAAGGCATCCTCGATTCAAGGCTTGTGGAGTGCGGGGAACTCTTCTCCGACCATCTCTGCTCTTTTGAACCGCGGATTTCATCACATTCCTTCACTCCAAGGTACTTTTTAACCTAGCCTTGATTTTTCACAAAAAAATCCTATTCCTAGAACATATCTTGGGTACCTTAGGGCCTCTCTGAGTTTCCTAGGCCATATCATTTCAAACCCCCCATAGTATTGCACCTACTTTGATGAATTGATAAGCAAATCACATTAGTTAGGGTCTAAAACTGTAAAGTCCGGACTCCAACCGGACAAGTCCGGCCTCAGCGGACTAGTCCGGACTCCAACCGGACAAGTCCGGCCTGAGCGGACTAGTCCGGCTCCTGCCCGGACAAGTCCGGATGATACAACCTTAACCTCTAACTTTGGGTTTGCAAACCAATTCAAACGCAGTACTCCATCAACTAAAAACTTCTTTTCTCACCAGATCATGTCAGGATCGAACGACAGCCCTCTTCCAAATCCCGAGGCCGAAGCAGCTCGTCAAGCCGCTTATCGCACGGCAGCCGAGGCAGAAGCAGTAGAGGCTGCTGCAAGGGAAGCTCGGACGAAGAAACGGGCTGACAGGGAAGCCCAATCCTCCCAGTCCATTGACCCTCCGAGGAGGAAGAGACTAGTCACCCTAAAGGACAAACAGCCTGCCGAGCCACAAAAAACAACCTAGGACAAAGGAAAATGCAAAGCAGTTGATCCTTCCAGAAAGAAGGCTCTAGCCAACAGGGGACTCGTCATTCGTGACAACCCTAGATGGGGAAGGGAAAATCCCCCACAGGGACCTGTTGGGCCCCTTGAAAGGGCACCTCCCATGCACAATCCAAACCATCAACCCAATTTGGCGAGTGCAACCTTCAAGGGGAAAGGAGCCGACAAGGCAAGAAGGTTCCGGGAGGAGGAGGTCTACAAGTATGAGAAGTCTACACCAGACCCTCGCTTCTGGTGTGACTTTCACTGTGACTACTACCGGCATGTCTATCTCCCAACGAAGACACCGGTAGTTGATGCTCAGTGGGTGGACTAGCCATACATGGCCACCAAGAAACATCAAGCCTTTGACGCAGTAATCGAAGCAACAGAGCGGCATGGGATCAAAGACTTGATGGCTTTTCAATATGACTGGAACATTGAGGTCATAGTCCAGTTCTACACCACTTGTTACTTCCACACCTACGGAAACAGGAAAATAACATGGATGACAAATGGTGTAGTATACTCGGTCCTCTATGATGAGTTTGCTCGCATCCTAGGACTTGGGGAGCATTTGAACTATGAGATAATAGTTCACAATGAGAGAACTCTGGGAAAGGATGACTTGGACTTCATGTACCCCTCCTATCTCTCCTATGAAGCATCCTCCACCTACAACATCAAACCCTTCTTTGGAGTGATGAACAGAGTTCTGAGGAAGACTCTAGCTCCAAAAGATGGAGATGCGGGGATGATACAGGGGTACCTCCGAAACCTGTTGAAGCTGCTCAATGAAGAAGAGAAATTCAATGTCTTTGACTACATCTACAACGACATCTTCAACATCTCCCACACCCCGAACAGATCCTGTGGCTATGCACCATACATCATGTGAATGATTGAAAAAGTCACAGGGCTAGAGTTTGCAAAGGATGTGAAGAAACGGAAGCTCCGTCCTCAGATGTCGACTCCTCTTCCTCGCCCTCCTGCATCCATGGACAGGGGATCTACTGCAGCTCCATCCTCTTCTGCCGGACCATCCATTCCTCCGTCATCGAGTGGCTCCTCTAGTGGACTGCTCAAGATCTTCAAAGCCATATTCTCCTCGTGCCGGAAGGTGGAAGTTCGCACGAAGAAGATGAAGCAACGCCAAGAGAAGTATCTCAAGGCCATGTGCGACAAGATGGAGATACCTATGTCTCCACCGTCATCAGATGATGACGACGTGACAGAGTTTCCCACTATCACGGAGGATGAGCTTGCCTATTTTGGATCCACCTTAGCTGCTCCTCCTGGCTCCCACACCCATCACCAGGATGACGATGAAGAATAGGATGAGGACAAAGAGACCCAGAGTGACCAAGACGAAGATCAAGATGATAGTGATTAGGTTTTCTCCTTTTTCCTTCCCTTTTTGGTGCCTTGATGCCAAAGGGGGAGAGAACAAGGGGGAGTATTCTAGTCATAGTCATAGTCTAGTCTTGCTCATTACACTCATTTCATGATGGCTTGTAATAACTATGCTACATTATGCCACGTTATGTTGCTTTTGTAATGACTATGTTACTTTATCTCTTCAAATTATGCCGTAATGAAATCTGCTTGCTCGTAAATGTTGTATCTTTCTAAATGTGGTTACTGCTTATACTTAGTCCCATAAACTCACTCTTGTGCATATTTTTCTCTCGTTCTTGATAATCCACTGTGCACACATCTAGGGGGAGCAGATCTTTATGGAAACAATCTACTATATCTACTTTGTGAAAATCTTAATGAGTTGTCATCAATCACCAAAAAGGCGGAGATTGAAAGTACATCTAGATAATCCCCGTGGTTTTGGTTGATTGATGACAATTAAGATGCTAATAAGTTTTTACTGAGTATGAGCACAGGTGTTTATCAAAGAAATGGATGTGGAGTCTCTCAAGAAGCAAAAGGAAAAGAAGAAGACTTGGAAGAGTTGAAAATAGCATTTTCTATTAATCTCCACATTTTTTAGTTGTGTATATGGTCTTCTCCTTTAGAGTGCTTAAGAATCACTAGAGAGCTCAAACGAAGGATAGAACGTTAGAATCATGAGATGAGGTAGTCATAGACATGAAGAAAAGGGAAGACCGGACTTGTCCGGACAAATGGCCGGACTAGTCCGTTCAGAACCGGACTAATTCGATTTAGACCGGACAAAGAGTTTATGAGTAAGCTCGAACTAGTCCGATAAAGGCCGGACTAGTCCATTGTTGTGTGAGTCTGAGACGTTATGAGACTAAGTCTCAGAAGGCCGGACTAGTCCGCCCAAGAGGCCGGACTAGTCCGCTAAGCGGACTAAGCCGCTTAGGTCCGGAGAAGAAGTCTCTGAGTGTCATCGGACTAGTCCGCTCCACAGGCCGGACTAGTCCGATCTTTTCCGACTAGTCCAAAATAGGACGGAACAAAGGTTCCTGTGTGAGCTCGGACTATTCCGAGGTTAGCTGGACTAGTCCGCAGCTCCAGTTGAGAGAGTCTTTTAGACTAAGTCTGGTAAGACCGGACTAGTCCGCTCTTCGGGCCAGACTAGTCCGCCCTTACCAGACTAGTCCGTTCTCATACGGAACAAAGGTTACTGACTGAGATCGGACTAGTCCGCCCTTGGCCGGACTAGTCCGGGGTTTCATGACCGTTTGAATTCAACGGTCACTAAAACTTTATTTGGTAAGCCGTGACGTGAGTGGTCCCTCAAGATCGGACTAGTCCGGGGTTGGGACCGGACTAGTCCGGACTTTAGTTGGTCACGGCCGAATGTTGGGATTTCTATAAAAGGAGACCCCCCCCCGGATGAGAATAAAATACACACGAACCCAAGCGTTGAAAACTCATTCCTAGAGCTCTTCTAAGCCTCTTTCCTCACCTTCTAGACCCCTAAGATTGGATCTTAAGGTGTTAGCGGTTTTTGTGAGAGGAAAGACGTGGTGACCGACGTTTGAGCTCTCGGTTTGATTCCTTTGCACTCTAACTGTTATTTTGAGTTCTCAATAGTTGTACTTTGAATTCTAGAACTACTTGGTTGGTGTAGGGAGCCTCAAAGTGTGAGTAGCCCCTAAGAGCATTGTATTCACATTCAATTGATAGTGAGAAAGCCCGGGCTTGATCTTAGTGATCGCTCGGTGAGGGAAGGGTCAGAAAAGACCCGGTCCTTGGTGGACTCCTCAATGAGGACGTAGGTTCCCGTGTGGAATTGAACCTCAGGATAATTCGGGTCTCTTGTCTTCTCTACTATCTTACTTGCTCACTAGAATTACTTGTTAAACTTTTATTGTGTTATTTTTCGCAAATTGTTCTATTATTTTGCAATCTGATTATTCTCAACAAACAAGTGACATCATTTTACTGACACATATTTTCAGCTCAAACAAACTTAACAGAAAATCTAAAACACAAAGTAGGCTTAGACCGGACTAGTCCGACCTCATACCGGACTAGTCCGACCCACTCTGGTTTTATCCGCTCTTCATTTTAATTTCAGGTTTTATTAGTCTATTCACCCCCCCCCCTCTAGGCAACTTTGAGGGGGCAGGTAGCGCTGTTCTGCTGGCCACGTGGCGGGCCCGGAGCTCTCCTCTGGGGAGAGGGACGTCCGGCCCGCTGGACACGTGGAGTCTTCGGAGCTCCCCTGCGGAGGGGGGAGGCGCGGCTCTGCTGGCCACGTGGTGGGCCCGGAGCTCTCCTCTGAGGAGAGGGAGGTCCGGCCCCGCTGGACACGTGGAGCCTTCGGAGCTCTCCCCACGGAGAGGGGAGGTCCGGCTCTGCTGGCCACATGGCGGGCCCGGAGCTCTCCTCTGAGGAGAGGGAGGTCCGGCCCCGCTGGACACGTGGAGCCTTCGGAGCTCTCCCTGCGGAGAAGGGCGAGGTCCTTAGGCAGTCTCCCCTGTGCGCGAGGGTACCCCATATTGAGGGTACCGACAGTGGCCCCCAGGCCCATCTCGGGGGAGATATCGAGCCCGAGGTGGGGCCCCCGTCTCTTCCACTTTGCGCACCTTCTCGAAGACCCCCTTTGACCGTTGCTGGAGCACGAACAGTCGTGGGATCGTGGGGGCGTGAGCCCTGCTTGATGGCTGCTTTTACTGTGGCGGTTCCCAAGGCTGCCACTACTGCACTTTGCAACGCTCGTCGCAGCGTCTTGTCAGAAACCGCCAGCTTCTCCGCCTAGGGCTGACAACCCGGTCCACTGCTTCTGTTAGGACGGCCTGGGCCCGCTTGTCATGGACTCCCGGGCTTAGAGCTGAAGCGGTTACCCCAAGCATCTTATTCGAAGAGTTTCGAATCGCTTTGAATCAAGTATGGGAAGTTTAAAAAGGGGATCTTATCTGCATCGCAGGCTTCCCTTCGCACTTCCCTTCGCCTGAGCCCTTCCTTGTTTCTTTGAGCTCTTGCGCCCTTGTCTTCCAAGTTCTTGAGCTTTTGTCGGCCATGGCTTCCAACCTGCCTCCGACGAGCTTCACCCGGTCAGGAGACCTTAGACGAGTGTGTAAGTTGCTGGGGTGGCATTCAGTGGAGCAACGGCGCTGCCTCCGACGAGGGTTTCTCCCCCTGTGTCTGAGGGCGGGGGAGACTGTCTTTTTTAACGCCTATGGTTTGGCGGAGTTCGTCCCGCCAATCTCTTCATTCTTCGTGGCGTTACTGGAGATGTACGGTCTCCAGCTTCATCACCTCTCCCCCAACTCCGTTGCCATGGCTGCCGTCTTCGTGCACTTCTGCGAAATGTTCGTGGGAGTGCGCGCCTCGGTGATGCTCTTCCGCCACTTCTTCATGTTGCGGACGACCGGTCGTGGATCGAGGAACCAGCTGGGGGCATACTACTTTCAGCATCGCTGCAAGGACCCGAAGGTCTCTGGGTACCCTCTGCCCTTCAGTGCGGCGAGGTGGGAGAGATGGAGGGATCACTGGGTGATCGTGAAGCCTGATGAGCACGATTGCCTCTAGTTACCAACAGGTGATCCAACCACCGAGCGTTGCTTCTGGGAAGAGAGCCCGGTGATGGGGCCCAAATACGCACCAATCTTAACGTGGATCCGGTCCCTGGCAAAGCAGGGATTGACGTCTATGATGGTGTTGGAGAACTTCCTGTCACGGTGCATTGCCCCACTGCAGCAGCGCATCCGTCCGGCATAGTCCTTCAGCGGCATCCACAACGACATCAGAGTAGAGAGGGGTTTGGACTTAGTTTTTTCCGAGGAAGATCTGAGGGAGGTATTATCGTTCGTCAGTACCGACCTCCTCAACGCCAACTCTCTTATGTTGCCAACTTCATGCCCCCCTCTCTTCATGGAGTCGTTGTTGAGGGTGAGGCTGTTGCGGGAGCTGCCGAAGCTAGATGGCTGCTTTTACTGTGGCGGTTCCCAAGGCTGCCACTACTGCACTTTGCAACGCTCGTCGCAGCGTCTTGTCAGAAACCGCCAGCTTCTCCGCCTAGGGCTGACAACCCGGTCCACTGCTTCTGTTAGGACGGCCTGGGCCCGCTTGTCATGGACTCCCGGGCTTAGAGCTGAAGCGGTTACCCCAAGCATCTTATTCGAAGAGTTTCGAATCGCTTTGAATCAAGTATGGGAAGTTTAAAAAGGGGATCTTATCTGCATCGCAGGCTTCCCTTCGCACTTCCCTTCGCCTGAGCCCTTCCTTGTTTCTTTGAGCTCTTGCGCCCTTGTCTTCCAAGTTCTTGAGCTTTTGTCGGCCATGGCTTCCAACCTGCCTCCGACGAGCTTCACCCGGTCAGGAGACCTTAGACGAGTGTGTAAGTTGCTGGGGTGGCATTCAGTGGAGCAACGGCGCTGCCTCCGACGAGGGTTTCTCCCCCTGTGTCTGAGGGCGGGGGAGACTGTCTTTTTTAACGCCTATGGTTTGGCGGAGTTCGTCCCGCCAATCTCTTCATTCTTCGTGGCGTTACTGGAGATGTACGGTCTCCAGCTTCATCACCTCTCCCCCAACTCCGTTGCCATGGCTGCCGTCTTCGTGCACTTCTGCGAAATGTTCGTGGGAGTGCGCGCCTCGGTGATGCTCTTCCGCCACTTCTTCATGTTGCGGACGACCGGTCGTGGATCGAGGAACCAGCTGGGGGCATACTACTTTCAGCATCGCTGCAAGGACCCGAAGGTCTCTGGGTACCCTCTGCCCTTCAGTGCGGCGAGGTGGGAGAGATGGAGGGATCACTGGGTGATCGTGAAGCCTGATGAGCACGATTGCCTCTAGTTACCAACAGGTGATCCAACCACCGAGCGTTGCTTCTGGGAAGAGAGCCCGGTGATGGGGCCCAAATACGCACCAATCTTAACGTGGATCCGGTCCCTGGCAAAGCAGGGATTGACGTCTATGATGGTGTTGGAGAACTTCCTGTCACGGTGCATTGCCCCACTGCAGCAGCGCATCCGTCCGGCATAGTCCTTCAGCGGCATCCACAACGACATCAGAGTAGAGAGGGGTTTGGACTTAGTTTTTTCCGAGGAAGATCTGAGGGAGGTATTATCGTTCGTCAGTACCGACCTCCTCAACGCCAACTCTCTTATGTTGCCAACTTCATGCCCCCCTCTCTTCATGGAGTCGTTGTTGAGGGTGAGGCTGTTGCGGGAGCTGCCGAAGCTAGATGATATTGGCATCGCCGTTCGCCAGGTCAGGGACACCTTTCGGGGTACCTCGATTCCTGGGATTGATCGCTCCGGAGCGGAGCACGAGGCGTCAGCCGACACTCAACCCGCGCCGAAGATCGATGGAGCCCGGACCGCCGACGAGGGGGATGGAAAGGACCCAGCTTCTGGGTTGGCGGAGAAGAAGCGCGCCCAGTCCCCTCCGACGGCTCCACTTGCGCCAAGCCAGGGGACTGGGGTTCCCCCGGGCTCGCCTTCGGGAGGCGCTGGTTTGTCGGGTGGCGTCCCTAAGAGGCCTCGGGTCTTCCGCTCCGACGGGACCCCCCTCGGACGACAGCAGTCTGAGGAGCCTCGGGTGGAGGGTCCGGATGCACCCCCTGTTCCGTTAGTCTGGGTACCTCCGGTGCAGGTCCCGCCGGCGCCAGGCCCCGGCGATCCTACCCCGGCTCGGAAGGCGGGGCTTCATGCCTGTTGGAGTATCCGAGTTCCTCGGTAAGCTCGAACTTCACCGGATCTCGACACTTGCTTATTTATATATCTTTTTTTTTGTCTTGAGGATCCCCCAAGCTTGCAGAGGTTCACCGGCTAGCGGAGGTGTTGGGCCGCAGCGTCCAGAGGCTGTGGCAGCTTTTCCGCCCCCCCCCCCCCCCCCCCCCGAGTCAGTGCGGGTGCTTCCACCTCCTGTGCTGGTTGGATCAGCTCCTGCAATGGCAGCGGCGGCGCCCGCTCCTTTTCTTCCGTCTGTTCAAAGGTCAGCGGCTACCGATGCCATGGAGGAGTTGCGGCTACAGTTGGCGCGTCGCGAGTGCGCCGTTGCAGATCGGGAGCGAGCCGTGGTCGCCGAGGAGAAGAAGGTCGCCAAGTGGTTGGAGGCTTGCGAGGGCGACCTGAAGGCCCGGGCCGAAGAGTTGGGGCTTTGGGAGATAGCTCTGGCTGAGAGGGAGGAGCAGGCCTCTCGGGCGTACCAGGTGGTGGAGGAGCTCAAGGCTTCGCGGTCCGTCGAGGCTAAGGCGCTCTGGAGTTTTGTTGGCGAAGCGGAGTCCGCTCTGTTGCCCTTCGGTTTCAGTCCTGTGAAGCTAGGGGCTCCGGAGCAGGGGGTGACCGATGCGCTCCCGGCGCTCAAGGCTATCAGTGCTAAGCTGGGGCGGCTCGAGACTGTGGTTGCTGATGAGCTCGAGGCCGAGGGGAGGAACTTGGCGAAGGAGGTCGCCACGCACATGCTGGCGTGCTTCTGGAGCCGGGACCGTTCCCTCTCTCTGTAGCGAGTAAGACTAGGCCCCGTCGCCGAGCGGGAGGAAGCTGCCAGGATTGAAGTCGGGGACGTGGCCGCCCTTGTAATCTCCAGGTTCCAGCGGGAGTCCGGGGACTCCTAAGTAGTCGCCTCCATGGCCGGAAGGCCTTGTACCTTTTCTTTTTTGCTTTTGTTGAGTCTGTAGTCCAGCTCATGGAGCTTTGAATGAATGAATAGACTCTTAATTATTGTGTTTGTTCCTTAACTTCTTCTTGGCTTGGCCTGCCCGAGTCCTTAGCTCCGCAAGGAACTCGGAGGTCTTCACCAATCTTGAAGTCTTGCGCAGACACCTTCCTCGGGTCCTTGTTGTGTTAAGGGCCCAAGGGGTCTTCGGAGCTCACCCCGTGAGGACGGGGGAGGTCCGGCTCTGCTGGCCACGTGGCGGGCCCAGAGCTCCTCTGAGGAGAGGGTGGTCCGGTCCCGCCGGACACGTGGAGCCTTCAAAGGTCGCCCCTGCGGAGGGGGCGAGGTCCGGCTCTGCCGACCACGTGGCGGGCCCGGGGCTATCCTGTGAGGAGAGGGGAGCTCCGGCCCCGCCGGCCACGTGGGGCCTTCGGAGACCGCCCCTGCAGAGGGGGGCAGGTCCGGTTCCTCCGATCTTGAGCTGGAGTAGTCAGGAGCTCCGATCTCCCTTCATGCGGTCTCCGTAGTGGCCCCCTAGTAGGTGTGGCCAATGGATTGGGCACACCTACCATACTCCTGCGGGGAGCTGAAGCGGGAGGTCCTGCACACAAGTAGAGGAAACGTAATACTCGTCGGGGGCTCTCCCTCAAGGAGAGCTAGATGTACGGTGAGCATACATGGAAAGTGTGGTCATAAAAATTAATGCATAATTTAAATGAGCACAAGGGTAAGAGCGTGGCAGGACAAGTTTCTTTCTATATAAATATCCATAGGAGGAAGGCAGGCTAAACATGGAGACAACGACCCGCCCCATTAAGAAGGGAAGCTAGACTCTACGCGCTTAGGGTCGGAACCAGGCCAAGCTGAAACGTAGTCCTGGACCGTCCCCTGGGACTTAGCTGTTCCGAGCGCTGTTTCCGGACTCTATGGGATTTATTACAGAAAGAAAAAGAATCGTCCTACTACTGCTCTAGGGATAGAACTTACGGAGGTGTTCTATGTTCCAAGGGTTCGGGAGCGGATCCCCATCCTCGGTTGAGAGGCGTACGCACCCGGGGCGGCAAACTTTCGTGACTCGGAAGGGACCTTCCCAGCTGGGGGAGAGTTTGTTGGTCCCTTCGCGAGAAAGTATGCGCCGCAGTACCAGGTCGCCTTCTTGCATCTCCCAGACACAGACGAACCTTTGGTGGTTGCGCCGGAGCGTCTGCCGGTACCGTGCGTTGCGGAGCGATGCGTGTAATCAAGCCTCGTCGACGAGGTCGATGTCTTCACGCCGGAGGTTGTCCTGTGCGGCTTCGTCGTAAGCTCGGACACGGAGAGACCCCATGGTGATCTCTGGGGGTAGCACAACTTCAGCCCCGTACACCATGAAGAAGAGTGTCTCCCCGGTGGCCCGGCTTTGGGATGTCCAGTTAGCCCATGGTGTGCTCGGAAGCTCGTCCACCCACTTGGCACCATGTTTCTTCAAGCCGGCATAGGTGCGAGTTTTGAGGCCCCGAAGGATCTCAGCGTTGGCCCTCTCGACTGGACCATTGCTCTTTGGGTGAGCAACGGAGGCATAGCACACATGGATGCCAAGGTCTTCGCAGTAATCTTGGAATGCTACGCTAGTGAACTGGGTCCCGTTGTCGGTGATGATTCTGTTTGGGACCCCGAACCGGCACACAATTGACTTGATGAACTTTACTGCAGATTGCTTGTTGATGGTGATGACTGGTGTAGCTTATAGCCACTTGGTGAACTTGACGATGGCAACGTAGAGGTACCGGAATCCCCCGACGGCTTTGGGGAATGGCCCTAGGATGTCCAACCCCCACACCACGAACGGCCACGAGGGCGGGATCATCTGTACCGCCTGAGCCGGTGTGTGGATCTGCTTGGCGTGGAATTGGCACGCCTTGCAGCTCTTGACCAGCTTGACGGCATCCCGGAGTGCTATCGGCCAGTAGAAGCCATGCCAGAAGGCTTTACTGACAATTGTGCGTGAGGAAGAGTGACTCCCACATTCGCCTCCATGGATCTCAGCGAGCAAGTCGCAGCCTTCCCCATGTTTTATGCACCGCAATAGGACGTGGTTGGCGCCACGCCGGTAGAGATCCCCTTCCACCAGCGCGTATCTTTTAGACATGCGCATGATCCGTTCAACGGATACACATTCATCGGGGAGGGATATTGTCTTTCAAGTAGTCCCGGATCTCCGTGATCCATGCATTGGGTCTGACTTGAGCTTCTGGATCTTGAGCGCTGGATAGCACGGAGTCCCCAGTGACGCTTACGATCCTTGGCGGCGTCCATGGTAGCAGGGCCGCTGGGACTACTAGCTTCGAGGTGCTGGTCCAGCCCCCTTCGCCCGGCTCGGCAGGCCGGGCTATGGGCCGCAGCAACGTCCTCTCGAAGACTCCTTCGGGCACGGGGGCTCCGGTGGAGGCCTTCGTTGAGAGGTCATCAGCCGCGGCATTGCCAGCGCGCGGTACATGGCGCAGGTCCAAGGCGAGGAAGTCTTTCTCCAGCATCTGCACGTGGAGCAGATAAGCAGCTAGTTGCAGGTCATTGCAGGAACATTCACCCTTTACTTGCTTTATGACTAGCTCGGAGTCGCCCTGTGCCAACAACTGGCGAGCGCCCAGAGACAGGGCTGTCTTCAGGCCAAAGATGAGTGCTTCATACTCTGCCATGTTGTTGGTTGACTTGAAATTGAGACGCACCATGTACCCAAACTGCTCCCCCGATGGCATGAGAAGCAGTACGCCGACACCGTCCCCCTACTTTCACGAGGAGCCGTCGAAGAAGAGCGTCCAGTGAGGCCCGGTGAAGACCGGAGCTCGGGGCTTTGGTTCACCGTCTTCGTGGCCCCCTAGGTTGGTCGTTGTTGGCGTCCACTCAACCACGAAGTCAGCCAGTGCTTGGCTCTTGACCGCGTGGCAAGGAAGAAAGTCCAGCTCAAACTCCGCCAACTCCGCTGCCCATTTAGCGGCATTGCCAAACGCGTTGGGGCTGTGAAGAATGGCCTTTAGCGGGTATGAGGTGACCACCGAGATCTGGTGGGCTTGGAAGTAGTGGAAGAGCTTCCTGGACGCTACAAGTACTGCATACAACAGCTTGTGGACCTCCAGGTACCTTGTCTTGACGTCGTGGAGGACTTTGCTGATGTAGTAGACAGGCCTCTGGACGGTCCGGACCCTCCCCCTTGGGCCTGAGATGTCTTCCTCCATTGACTCAGGCCGACAGGAGGTAGACGGGTCCGGGGGAGCCTCCGAGAGCTGGGACCCGAGGGCTTCTAGGCCGTCTTGGACCTCCGGGAGGTCGTCTTGTTCTCCTGGGAGGACCCTTTGGACCTCTGGGGGGTTATCTTGGAGCTCCGGGAGGTCCCGTTGGACCTCCGGGAGGTCACCTTGGAGCTCTGGGAGGTCGTCTTGAGTCCTCGGGGTCTCTTGGTGCTTGTCTTGTGCTACCGGAGCAGGCTGCAGTGATGGGAGGTCCGACCGCTCTGCGACGAGGACCATGCTCACCACCTCTGTTGTTGCCGCGATGTAGAGCAGCAAGTGCTCTTCGGGCTCGGGGGCTACCATGATGGGTAGGGTTGTTAGGAGATGCTTCAACTCCTGGAATGCTTCATCTGCTTCGTCGGTCCAAGCAAAAGGACCAGATTTGCGCAGGAGCTTAAAGAAGGGAAGTGCCCGCTCTGCTAGCCTCGGTATAAACCGACTCAACGCGGCTAGGCATCCCGTGAGTTTCTGGACATCCTTGATGCGAGCGGGGGGCCGCATCAGGTCGATGGCCTTGATCTTCTCTGGGTTGGCCTCAATCCCTCGGCGTGAGACCAGGAATCCTAGGAGCTTCCTAGAGGATACGCCGGACACACATTTGTCGGGGTTCAGCTTAGTGTGCGTGGAGCGCAGTTTGTCAAAGACTAGAGCTAGGTTATATAACAAGGATGAGCTCTGCCTGACTTTGACAACGATGTCATCGACATGCACCTCAACTAAGTCTCTTATTAGCTCTCCAAAGGTTTTGTGCATAGCATGTACAAAGGTGGGAAGAGCATTCTTTAGACCATAAGGCATAGAGACATAACAATACAGGCCGTCTACTTTGATGAAAGAAGTGTGTTCTTCATCTTCTCTAGACATAGGGATTTGATGAAAGCCCAAGTAGGCGTCTAGGAAGCATAGCATATCACAGCGTGATGTATTGTCTACTATTTGATCTATTCTAGGGAGAGGAAATGGATCTTTGGGACATGCCTTATTGAGACTGGTGTAGTTGATGCACATCCGAAGCTTCCCGCCGGCCTTCGGGACGACGATGGGGTTCGCCAATCACCGGGGGTGGTGGACTTCCCGTATGAAGCCAGCGTCCAGCAGCTTCTTGATTTCTTCACGAATGAAGTTCTGTCGTTCGATGGACTGCTTGCGGGGCTTCTGTTGGACTGGCCGGGCGTCAGGGAAGATCTTCATATGGTGCTCGATCACCTCCCTAGGGATCCCCAGCATTTGCGGTGGTTGCCATGCAAACACGTCAACGTTGTGCTGGAGGAAGGTGATGAACGCTCCTTCCTATTTGCTGTCCAGGCCCCCAGCTACCCGGGTGGTCTGGGCAACATCGGCGCTGACTTGGACGACCTTCAGGGGGACGTCACCCTCGTCGAGGGGTTGCATGTGGGATGCTGAGGTCGAGGCACGGTGGCGTGCACTAGGGTGGAGTTGGCCCGGTTCTACACCGCCATGGGTTGGTGCTCGGGCTGCTGCAAGTGCTTGTAGCTTCTCCAAGGCTCACACTGCAGCAGTGCGGTCTCCACGAATCTTGAGAACGTCTGTTGGTGTAGGCATCTTCAAGACGTGGTAGCCGTAGTGGGCTACTGCCATGAACCAGTACATGGCTGGCCTGCCGATGATGGCGTTGAAGGGGAGGTCGATCTCCGCCACGTCGAACAGAATGTACTCTGTTCGATAGCTGTCCGGTGCCCCAAAGGTCACGGGAATGCTGATGTTGCCGTAGGGGACGACCTGTCCCGACCCTACCCCTGAGAACGGGCTCGATGGGTTGAGCTTGGCCATCAGGATCTGCAGCTTCTGGAAAGCTGCGCGGCTGATGAGGTTCAGCCCAGCCCCGCCATCTACCAGGACGTGGTACATCTTCACGTTGGCGATGGTGGGCGCTACCAAGAGTGGTAGCTGGCCGGCCCCAGCCATGTTCCTGGGGCAGTCGGTGGCGTCGAAGCTGATGGGGGTTCCCATCCACTTGAGGTGCGATGCGACACTTGGGAGAGGAGCCACCGACGCTACTGCTCTCCGCAGAGTCTTGACTGCGCTTCGGGATGAGGGATCATAGGACCCGCCGTAGATGACGTAGAGCGCCTTCCGGCGCTCGTCGCCGCTGGAGCCGGAGTCCTCACGGTTGTGCACTGCCTTCATGGCGCGTTGAGGCTCCTGGAACTCCGTCTGGTGGTCGACGTTGTCTTGGGAGTTGACTTTCTGCTTGCCCTCCCTTTGACGGAAGGGAGGGGCGTCAGCACGCGGCTGCTTCCCACTGCGGAAGCGCTCCGCGAGCTTCTGGATATCCCGACACTCAGCAGCAGTATGGCTGCTGGTGTTATGCACGGGGCATGGCTCGCCTAGGTCACCGTATGGGGTTGGTGACTGCCGCGGCCTCCGAGCTCCAGTGGGTGCTGCAGCTGCTGCAACTAGAGCTTCGGTCGGCAGCATGATCTTGCTGCCGGCCTTCTTGACCTTTCTGCCGCTCCCATGGGGAGCAACATTTGGCCTGGGCTGCTCTCTGTCTTCGGAGACTGACTGTGAGTGCCAGTTACGCCCTTCTGCTGCCCTGGCGCACTTGTCCGCCAGGCTGAAGAGCTCTGAGACGTCGCGCACTTCTCTGGTTGCGAGATTCTCGAGCATCTTCTTATCCCTTACACCTTGCCAGAACGCCACCACCACAGAAGCATTCTGGATACGGGGGATGGTGTTCCGCACCTGGGAGAACCGCTGGATGAAGGAGCACAGTGACTCTCCAGATTGTCGTTGGATGGCTTGGAGGTCGAGCTCCATTCCAGACCGGGTGTAGAAGCTGCCGAAGTTCGCACTAAACTGCCGGCAGAGCTCTCCCCAGAAGGTTATGGAACCCTGGGGGAGATTCATGAGCCAAGACCGAGTCGGGCCGATCAAGGCGACGGGGAAGTAGTTGGCCATGACAGCCTCATCCCCTCCTGCAGCAAGGATGGCGGTGGAGTAGATCTGGAGGAACTCCACCGGGTTGACGCTGCCGTCGTATTTCTCGGGCAGGTGCGGCCGAAACTTGCGCGGCCACTTTGCGAAGTGTAGGTGTGGCGCCAGGGCTGAACAACCTGCTCCTGTTGCTGCAGGTGTTGGTACCGCGAACGCTTGGTCCGCTGTTGGCACCATGTACCACGACATGGGCAAAGGTGCACCATAACCCGGGGGCGCCATTTGCAGGGCATATGGCTGAGGCATATGCTGCGTGGCGTATGCCTGGGGCAGGGATCATGTAGCGAACATCTACGGCCCAAGCTGTGTCGAGGCGGTCGACATGCTGTCGCCAGCCTCTTGGTTGCGACGCCTTTCTCGGCATCGGTCGATGGTCACCCGGGCGTCTTCGCTCAGGTGACACTGCTCCAGCTCTGACCTCAGGTCCGTAGACGGAGCCTGGTGGAGCGGGAGTCTGCCGTCTACCCGTCAACCGTCTGCGTGCGCGTCAGCGACACACCTGGTTGACCGGAACGTCGTCCCCGCCAAAGTTGAGGGTTGGCGGCAGCGACGACGAGACGGTCGACGTCGCGAATCCACTGCTGGGTCACTGCTTGAGGCGCGTCCCCGGCGGGTGGACTGCGCAGAAGCGCTCGTGCTGCAGCTAATGCGCTCCCATGGGAGACACTTGCTGCTGCAGCAGATCTTGGGCTTGCTGGAGTCTGGGCTGCCGGAGTCGGCTGCTGGCTTCCAGCTTGCACCGACACACTCCGTCCTGAGTGTGTCGAGACGTAGTCCCCGCTGGTCACCGTTCGGCGTGAACGCGTGCGAGGAGAGCTTGCCGCTGAAGGAAGTTTCGTCATCTTTGTCAGCGAAAGCTCATCGCGCAAGGGAAAACCCCCCTACCTAGCGCGCTAAATGTCGAAGTGTGCCGTCGACACTTCCCCCGGGCTTGCACTGGGCAGCCCGCGGAGGTTCTTTTTCGAAGGTGCTAGTCACTCACGGAGAGCTTACGCGTTGGGGATGATGGAAGGAGAAATGTTGACACAAAGGTTTTTTACGTGGTTCAAGCCGCCGGAGCGTAAAACCCTACGTCCACGGTGAGCAGATATGCTCGTTGTATTGTTTGAGATTTGAGCGTGTGTGCCACAAGACAAACCCTAGAGGGAGTTGAGCAAAGTGTCGAACCCCTTGGGCGGCTTACAAGGTGGGCCCGGGACCCGATAGGTAGTCCCGGGGAGATTGCCTGCCATCTACCGTATCCTACAGTTATGTCGGTAGTTTTCTCTAGCGAGGGCTTCTGAGTCTTCATCTTGCCACCCTGCCCAAGCCGCAAGCTAGGCGTAATGGTTGATGATGGCAGGGGCGACAGGGGATGTCTTGTCGCCGTGTTTATTGGTGGAGAGCCTCTGACGCGGCCTGCCAGTCTTCACTGCGATGCGACTGGGCACAACGGCTCCTGACAACGGCGTGCTCCACGTCTCCGCGCCTTGGCAAGGCGCGGGTCTTGAATACCTTGTACGGACAAGGTATGGCATGTCTTTACTCTTGCTGCCTACTGCGCGGGGGCAGGTAGCGCTGTTCTGCTGGCCACGTGGCGGGCCCGAAGCTCTCCTCTGGAGAGAGGGAGGTCCGGCCCCGCTGGACATGTGGAGCCTTCAGAGCTCCCCTGCGGAGGGGGGAGGCACGACTCTACTGGCCATGTGGCGGGCCTGGAGCTCTCCTCTGAGGAGAGGGAGGTCCGGCCTCGCTGGACACGTGGAGCCTTCGGAGCTCTCCCCGCGAAGAGGGGAGGTCCGGCTCTGCTGGCCACGTGGCGGGCCCGGAGCTCTCCTCTGAGGAGAGGGAGGTCCGGCCCCGCTGGACATGTGGTGCCTTCGGAGCTCTCCCTGTGGAGAAGGGCGAGGTCCTTAGGCAGTTTCCCCTGTGCGCGGGGTACCCCATATTGAGGATACCGACAACCACATATCTCATTTTGGGTGAATCGTGTTTGTCAATTTCTTTCGACACCAACAACTGCTCATTGGACGGCAGTCAAATGCATCTTGCGTTATCTACATGCTACTTCGTACTTGGGTCTAGGCATCACAAAAATTGAGCCCTCATTACTCAATGCTTTTTCAAACGCGGATTGGGCTGGCAATCCGGATGATAGGCGCAACACTGGTGGTTATACCATTTTCTTTGGAGGCAATCTCCTTTCCTAGAGCTCTCGCAAACATCCCACTGTATCTCGCTCAAGTACGGAGGCCAAATAAAGGCGATTGCTAATGCTACCGCTGAAGTTATATGGATTCAAGTATTGCTGCGAGAACTCGGAATTTCTCAACATCGATCACCATTGTTTATGGTATCACAACATCGGGGCTACTTATCTATCGTTAAATCTGATATTTCATTGGTGCACCAAACATGTTGAAGTGGACTATCATTTTATCCGGGAGCGCGTGGCGTCTCGACAATTAGAGGTTCGCTTTTTCTCCTCCAAAGATCAAATAGCCGACATCATGACCAAACCTTTGCCGATCACTGCCTTCCGTAATCTTAGCCGCAATCTGAACTTAGTTGCACACCGTCCAGATTGAGGGGAGTGTTAAACATAGAAATAAATATCTATTCATAGAAGTGCATGACTATTCTTTGAAAAGCATCATCTATATTTAAAGTTGTGTCTCCACGCATGTAACCTGTCATGTATTGCTTCATCTATAAATATCAGAGGATCTACTCCTTTGAGAGTGGGCAGCGCCATTTATTTGAACAAACAAAACTACATGTGGAGACCAGGCCTAAGCATAAAAATCGAGATTGAAAAAGAATCAAAATAAAAAATTGAGACTGAAACTAAATAAATCGTCATATTGGACGCTGTGTACCTATTCGGTCAATAAATCTAAATAATTGACATATAAATTTCAGGTTTAGATACCACACTCGGATATCTGAATACCCAAACAGTAGATAAAGAATATAATAACAAAGAGAAAGTTAAATTCAAGATTGATGAGTCCATTTCTATGTTTGTATCGCAAGATAGAAATTTCAAACTGACTTTAAGTTAAATTATGCTCTACAAACTATAAAGAATTAAAATTTTGATATTGAATTTGTGACTGTGAATTGAGAAGTCGAGAAATTGAACTGTTTGTTTATGATTTGCTATTAATAAACTTATAATATTTTAAATCATGAGATTAAATCTATTAATGATATTAAACTTGTGTCGAGAGATTGAGATAGCTACAATGCATAACTCGAATATCTCAGGTAAGACCAAAAAGAGAACTAAAATTTAGGTACCCTAATTTTTTAGATAAATAATATTTTTACAAAATTTAGGATAGTGATTCTAAAAAGCAAACTTCGTAAAAGAATGAAATACCCAAATCAAAAGATCGGGTAGCCAGAACATCTAGGTCTAGACGAGCACTGGATGAGGTATCGACGGACGCACCGTCGCCTACGAGCATCAGACGGGTCCCGTCCCATGATCCTGTTAGTTGCTGCCACATTTTAGTTCTAACACCACTAACACCTAGCAAAAAGATTTGGCCATAGCAGAACGTTCCATAGGCAAACGTAGCTCAGTCGTATCGCACTGCCTTAGGCACTCGTCATGTGCTACCTATAGCTATCCTTTTATTCAAGACTCTTGCTTAACCAATGTTCCATTAAGAAGAAGAAGAATTACATATGACATACTATTGGCCACCAAAACCTAAGGTAACTTCTCGTGACATTGTTGACGACCAGCAACCTAAACAAGTCTAAACCATCACTCAATTGAAACCATATAAAACCCACGACCAACAACTTGACCAACCAACAAACCAGCCACACACAAGAACATCCAACACAAGTCCTCATGGACCCGTGACAGTTTCACACCTCTCTAAGTTGTTGTCGAAGTTCAGTTATAATTGTAGAGAAAAGGAGAGATTCACTAGTTTCAGAAAATGACGCCAAATATTTTGGCGTTGAGGCACTGCTGTGCGACGCTAAATTATTCCTGTGTGGTATGCGTTAATATAATCAGCTCTTAATCCTGACGTGATAATGCACGACGTCAAATGTTATAGTGTGGTGTCAAAAAATTATGGTAAAAACAGTTTGAAAGGTCCATTTTTAAGGAAGTGTTTTTAGAGGGTCTAAAAGTCAAAAACATTTTTAGAAGGACTAAAAGTAAAAGTTCCACATTTGCAGATCGATCGGCTCATTTGCAGCCCAAATGACTCCTCGAGCCGGGCTGCATCGGGTGGTCGGACCAGTTGCTACTACCGAGAAGCCTGGTCCAGTAGCACAACCAGTTCCGCGAGCCTAGGGTTACGACAACCGATACGGCGGGACTCACGTGTCGGCATTGGGCGGCCTTGCCTGGCCGCCGGGGCTGTATATATGAGCGAGAACCCCGCACCTAGGGTTTCCTACTGCGGCGCCGACCGAATCTCAAAAAACCAAGAGGAGCAAACGAGCAAGCAGCCTCTCGCCAGCAGAAATGGAGCAGACCTTCATCATGATCAAGCCCGATGGCGTCCAGAGGGGCCTCGTAAGCGCCGCTTCTTATCTTGTCCTCTCTTCCGTCAATTCGATCCGGGGTTTTTGCGGCGGGTGCTTCGATTTTGTACTGGCTCCTCCTTACTTTACTCTGTTCTCGCTCAGATCGGTGAAGTCATCAGCCGCTTCGAGAAGAAGGGATTCTACCTCAAAGGTATTACTTTTGTTCTTTGATTTGCGCTTGCGTCGCACTGAAATCACGGACGACTCTTTCACACGGAAGATTGATGTAACTGAAGTTCTAGATTTTGGTAGAAAAGAAACCGTCTCTGCTCTAGTCTGCTGTCACCTAATCTGATGCTAAATTTCGATCAGAATTTCTGCTGTATAGTTAGTTTTCTTCTGTCTGATTGGTGATTGATGATTGACTTCTGATTCGTCTGCTAATATAGCCATGAAGCTTGTGAATGTGGAGAGGTCGTTTGCTGAGAAGCACTACGCCGATCTGTCCTCCAAGCCCTTCTTCGGAGGCCTCGTGGAGTACATCGTCTCTGGCCCCGTGGTAGCCATGGTCTGGGAGGGCAAGAGCGTCGTCGCCACTGGCCGCAAGATCGTTGGTGCCACCAACCCTCTGGCTGCCGAGCCTGGCACCATCCGTGGTGACTTTGCTGTTGACATCGGCAGGTCAGATTCTACTATTGTCGCATTTTCCCCTATGGCTCCAATTTCTGATGTGTATTAATTTTGGTTCTTGCTTGTGTATACATTGATTGTGATCCAATCCAATTTCACATTTTCTGTTTTATTTACACCCTTAACATAAGTTTCTAATACTACATGTTCAGAGTCTTGCTGAAATGCTTTACAAGAGATGACATAGCTGTTGAATTTTCTTATTTGATGCATTCAAGTTTGACAAATTAGTGCTGAGAGCATGATTGGCAATGAAAATATTTGCAAATCTTATGACTGCAACCGTGCTGCCGTTTAAGCTGTATTAATGTTCACATTATGACATCCATCAAATCCACCCATCAGTCTATTGTGGGACAAATCGTGTAGCACTGTTTTTAAGTCGTCCAACTCATCGTGATTAATCGCGACTAGTCGTCCTTATCGGTCACTGACGCACAATCAGGGCAACCACGCTATCAGGGCAACTAGAAAACTAGTCGTCCGATTAGGGCGACTAATTGGACGACTAGTGGTCTGGGCGACTAGGACGACTTGAAATTCTGTACTGAACTGTTGCCGGACATGTTTGAATTCTCCATCTTATTCATTATGGTATCTAAAGCCTCAATTTGGTAGACAGCAATTTTATAAATCTAGAGTCTCAATCTGATATGCAATCTGTTTTCTAAGCTAATTTTGCACTGAACTGTTGTTACAGTTGCTGATCTGAAGTTTTATTCGCTAATTGCAATGCTCAATCTCTATTACTGGTAAAAACTGCTAAAAACTGTTGCTGATCTATGTATTACAGCTACCAGTGTTATATATATGTATAGATATATGTATGTGTCAATATATATATATATATATATATATATATATATATATATATATATATATATATATATATATATATATATATATATATACCATCGACTAGAAATTGCTTAAAAAATTCCAGGACGACTTGGAGGTCGACTAGGGACGACTAGTCACCCTAGTCGGCGACTTAAAAACATTGTCGTGTAGCATGTGGGACAGTACATTTGTGCTGAATATGTCGTGGCTTTAAAAAAATATAACATGCCTGTAAGCTGTGGTGTTTTTTGTATTTTGTGTTTGTGGGTGCGCTCACCATCTCATTGACACATTTGTTAACTTATGGAAAATTGTGAGACTGGTATCTGTTTCTGCTTGTATGTCCAGATCTGGTCTGAGGGCATGATAATATTAACAAAGATGGTTCTTTCAAGTTGAGCATAGTATAGGTTGCCACTGTAAACTTTTGTAAACCTTTTTTGCAAGTTCTTTTATGGATGTGTTCCTTTATTTAGTCTGCTGCATTCTATTTTAGAGTAGTTGTCATTGTCAATTCATATGCTACACTGTATTCTAAATTTGCTTGATCAGAATCCTGCTATTGCTAAGAGATTATTTCTAGATTAGTTGTTGAACTTGACTAGGACTGTCTTATGTATTCCATTTATTCAAATTTGATAATGTAGCAGTATGTTCAAATTAGATACGTAGCACTGTCTCCCAGTTCTGTTCGCACTTTATATGATGACAGCGCCTGAAAGGGTACCAACTCAGTATTGCAATCATGCTGTCCTTATTGTTTGTACACTTAGCCTTTCATCGAATCTAACACATGAGAATGGGACAATGCATGCTCCATGGCCACTAGATCTGCAACCTCTGACTCCTTTCCTGTCTCAATCAAGCAAATTTGATCTGCAACTTATAATTCTGGTGACTGTTTTAGTGGTCCATGATTGTGGGGTTATATGGCAACTTGAAAGGATGTTTGAGTGCTGCAGTTGCCACAGTATACTTTGATTTTTAGCCTTTTTTTGGTGTTGCCAGTTCCTAAGAGATGTTGTTTTGCTGTACAGGAATGTCATTCATGGAAGCGACTCCGTTGAGAATGGCAGGAAGGAGATTGCCCTGTGGTTCCCCGAGGGCCTTGCCGAGTGGCAGAGCAACCAGCACCCCTGGATCTACGAGGCCTAAACTGCAGAAGCTCGTTCTTCTGATCCCTGAGTGCTTTAAAAATCGTGGCGCCACCCATACCGTTAGTTGCTATATTTAGAACTTGACGAGAAAATCGGGATCAGTGCATCGAAACCTTGTGTGAACTGAGTTTTCTTCCTTGGCTTGCATGTTTATGCGTGCCCTTTTGCTTATGATATCTTTATGAACATTTGGAAAGTTATTTCTGTCTGCTTCATAGGTTTTTCTTCTGGTAGAAAGATTCTCTCTCATTTCAAACCTCACTTTGTTATCTTTTCACGAGTGAGCATGATTTACATGAGTTTGATCATAATTTGTTACTCCCTCTGTTTTAAATTATTTAATGTCGTTTAGTATAAAATTAAGCTAACCAACATCAAATTTTAAAACGGAGGGAGTATGATTTAAGCACTCAAATGTACTATATGACATTCCAGGCGTGGTTAGTTTTGTACACAAATCACCTTAAGTAAAAAGTACTCGATGGTACGGAGTATATGTTGTCACAGCTATTCCATTGAGATGACAAACGAAGGTACTAGTACGGTTTTAGTACAATTTGGCTCTGCACCATCCTTATTCAAGTACTATGACGGATTTTAGGTTCAGCCGTAGCAACGGATAGGATCGTTGCAGCCCTTCTCTGCAGACTGCCTGGAACCGAAGCGGCCACCCTTCTCAAGGTATTGCTGGTGGTACTCCTCTGCTCTGTAGAACTTCTTCGCTGGGAGAATCTCAGTGACAATCTTCCGGTTCATAAGCTTCTGCTGCTTCTCCAGGGATTCTCTAATCGCCATCTCCTGCTCAGGGGTGTAATAGTATATACCTGACCTGTACTGGGTGCCAACGTCATTGCCCTGCATGCAATGTTGAGGAGGATGTGCGGTCAGAACTCGGAAACTTAGCGCCATGAACAAATGTTTAGTTGTTTGACACGATTATCAAATGACCCAGAGACCAGTTCAATTGTCAGATTCAAATAAAATCCCTTGTTTGGAAATTCAAGAAAGTGAACACAATTTTGGTGAACAAATCCATCTAATATGGTGAATGAATGTGGTCAAAACTTTTGGAGAGCTCCATCAGAGGTACGTAAGATAGTAGACACTACAGCTCAAGCTCATGTCAAGCTTGAAACATTTGCACTGACAACTGTAGTTCAAGAGATATAAGACAGCTCACACTAGAGTACTCTAATAAATGATATTATAATGATATTTAAAATAGAGTACAGGTTCGACTGACCACAACGAGGTATTTTAAACAATACTATAAAATAGAGTACATAAAGTGATACTCTAAATTAAAATATTAAACACTTTGTCCATGTCATGTTTTAGTAGTATAAAGTAGTATATAGAGTACGCTGAGTGTGGAAAACTGTAATATGGAGTATAAAATCTTTAAAGTGTTCTATAAGAGATGAAGAATATTCTTTTAGAGGAGTAATTTAGAGAACGATGAGTATGATAGTCTAACACTACCTGGAATGGAACTCTATCGGTGCTGCCAATTGCTGAAATTCTACGGTTGTTTTTCCAAATTCACAATCAACTATTTACAGACCTCAATTCAGAGAATTGCATGACTGGTCACTGGAAATAGCACATATACGAAACAATGCCCATGGCCAGAGCAATTTACAACGCCAGTTCATGAACAGAGGAAGTATCCATCCACAGCAGTCAACCAGGGCGATCTGGGTTCTAGTGTTACACTACAATCTCCAGTCATTTTTTTGTCTCAACCAAGGTCGAAATTGTACTAATATAGCTGGCACTCATGCAAAGGTTGGTTGCAACAGGCACTGACAGAGATTCATGAGTCATGAGGCACCATATGCTATGGCTAACACAAGCGTCGCTTTGGCCGAGTGGTTAAGGCGTGTGCCTGCTAAGTACATGGGGTTTCCCCGCGAGAGTTCGAATCTCTCAGGCGACGTATTTGTTTTCAATTATCATTTTATTTTGTGCCTCCAGTTTGCAGCAGAATCAATCTGTTCTAGCGGCATCCTCGAACCGAACCAACACCTAGAGCTACCAAAGCGCTCGATAAGCACTGTGATCCACCAATTCCCTCCAAATTCACCGCGAATTCGCGTCTAAATCCTTGAATCCCTACTCGAGCTATGCGTCTGGGGGTCACTGACCTGGCGATTGAGCGTGGTGGGGTCGTGGCGCGCCCAGAAGACGTCGAGGAGGTCGTCGTACTTGCAGGCGGCGGGGTCGTACTGCACGCGGACGACCTCGTTGTGGTTGGTGGCCCCGGTGCAGACGTCCTCGTAGGTCGGGTCATGGACGTTGCCCTGGCTGTAGCCGACCTCGGTGCGGGTCACCCCGGGCACGCGCTGGAACGCGAGCTCCACGCCCCAGAAGCATCCAGCGCCGAACTGCGCGAACTCGTTCCCGGGCGCCGGCTGGTCCTCGTCGGGCCCCTGCGCCAGCGCCGCCGACGCCTCCGACGCGCGCGGGCTGCCGCCCAGTCCGCCCAGGCCCAGCTTCCCGAGCCAGCTCATCGCCGTGAGGCCTCCAGAGGAAGACTGTTTCTTCCTTGGCGCGAGGAAGCGGACGGCGGCGGGGCGGTGGAGGGCGCCAAGGCGAGAGGTGAAGAGGAGAGGGGTGGAGGCGGCGGGTGAGGTGAGGAGCGGAGGCATCGGGCAAGGATTTCCCTCTTCCCCCTTTTGTGGCGGCGTGGCCTAGAAGCTTCGACTTCCGGTTGGTGGTTGGTTGGGTTTTTCCACGTCCTTCCTAATCGCTTGCTCGGCTGCCTCGCCTTCAACCGCTTGCGGCTAGCCCCCTCGGCGGTGACGATGCTAGTTGGCCCCGGGCCTACGTGGATTTTGCTGAAATTTCATGAGGACCAAATCATTTTCACGATGATTTAGCAGGGAAAAAATATCATGTCTCAGCTCTGGAATTTCATGTCACGTACTAGTATTTTAAATCAAACGTTATTAATGTTAGACACATAAAATAAAGAGATTAGAACAAGAATAAATCGAGCCTCCTGCGGAAGATCTAGAAGATCAAGCCACGATATCTTGGAGTAGTTAGAAATAAAATAAACTTGTCGTTGTCTCATGTATCTCTTATACTGGCTAAACATATTAGGATAAAATATCTCTTAGAGATAGTTTTCGATTTAGATGTAGCCGGTGCAATCTATTGTATTTTCTATATAAAGCAATACGAAGGCTGCGTAGAGGTCAGCTTACCCAACATTCAACAACTAACATCGCGGATTTACGAGTTCTTTTGCATTGTTCTTACATATCCGAAACCGATAAACTTCAGAAAAGTTTCTAACAAGTTTCTTGAAAATTCTAAAAACTGTCTTATTATGACTTTGAACAATTGTATTTGCTTGTCCTACACCCGTGAATTAGGGATAAGTGGTTTTTTTTAGTTGTAGCATTTGTTGGATAAGATGAGAGGATATGTGACGCGGATTGCGAGGGCGTTGCAGCCTTGCGGGACATAAGGACGAAACAGGCGGGCAGTGTAATTGATGCGAATCTACTGGTGGAAAATACGCGACTGAATGATGTTGACTGACAAAACTGGGTGGAAACATTTAATCCCACAGCTCATCTCATACCTTTTCTGTGATCAAAAACCGGACACGTCTACCGTAGGATACAATTGAAATATAAGCCACAAAGGCCCAAGTAGAGGTGGGAGTCGGGCCGGGCCGGGCCGGCACGGCCTAAAATTTTCGTGCTTCAGGCCGATTCGGCCCGCGGCCCGAAAGCACGCCGGGCCGGCCGGCCCAAATTACTAAACCGACGGCCCGAGCACGGCACGCGGCCCGGCGGGCCTATTTCGGGCTTGGCCCGGCCCAAGCACGACCCGATAACAGAAAAATTCAAATAATTCAAAAAATCTAAAAAATCTGTAAAATCAAAAAAATTTCAAAAAAAATCTGTAAAACCGAAAAATCAAAAATCCATAAAAATCAGGAAAATTCCAAAAAAATCCAAATAAATCTAAAAAACCAAAAAAATACAGAGAAAATTCCAAAAAATTCGGACTTTTTCAGACATTTCGGGCTGATGGGCCTTTTCGGGCCGGGCCGGCCCGAGCACGGCCCGAAACTCAATTTCAGGCCGGGCCGCCCGAAGCCTCCGAACCTGGGCACGGCATGGCCCGAAATCCTGTGCCGGGCCGGCCCGGTCCGAATCTATTTTGGGCCATTTTCATGCCTGGGCCTTGCCGGCCCATCGGGCTTCGGCCCGCCCGAATTTGGCCCGGCCCATCTCCCACCTCTAGGCCCAAGCGATAAAAACTGCATGAAGCTGGACAGCAGACTACAAAAGCAAGTACGCTAGCAAGAGTTACATTTGTAAGACACAGACAAATCGCATTGCTGCCGTACATGATCCAACTTACAGTGATAGCATAAAGGGTTGGTACATTTTCAGTATAGAAACATTTATCTACATCAGGCGAAAAGATATCTAGGCTATAGACCTGTCTCTTGGGAGTAGTAGGCTATTAGCTAGTGATAACTGACAGCAATCAGCTTACAGAAGTTAACGTAAGTCTATACGGTGGACCAAAGCGAGCGCTATGGTTATTTTACTGCAAGACTGTTACCTTGGGACGAACATACAGCATCATAAACCGATGACCTACTAGGAACTCCTTGCTTTCTAAGGATATCATGCACTGGAGCAAAGAAATCATGCATCAGAGCACTTGTCCACAAGATCAAAGTGAGTCAGTTGTCATCTTGAGGAACTCCGGCCTGCGTGTGTTGGCAGCAGACCACTCCCTCAGACCCAGAGAGTGCAACGATTTGACGTCAAAGAGGCCCTGATAACATAAAGAAATGGTTTAAGAAACACTGATTTAGCAACCTATACAAAGGCATTTACGCTTCGAGGATTCACTAACAGAAGGGTAGGATGATTCACAACTGTGCATTTTTGCTACTTCCCATATCTCTTCACTGCCTCTCAGCTTCGCTATTTCCTTGATGTTCCTTTTTTTTCAACATATGCAACAACTAAGCAACATTCTTGACTTAGGAAACGTGACTATGTAAATGTTCAAGTTAATTCAGTGTTCGGGATCTCCATCAAAATTTAAAAGTTCAAAAGGTGCCCTGCCCCCGCTTCGGGCCGAAGCACACACATAGCTAGCGTACACAACAGCACCATACGTGCTGCCCAGAGCCCCAGACGCTTACACATGGGACCCACACGCCTCTCTTGTTCACTCGTATGATAACACATATACTGGCAAATTGCACGTGGACTGGACGTAGTGTCGCATAGCAGTTTTGCAGGACAACGCACTTATGGACTCTAGGGGTAAAAGAAGAGCACTGTCTTTGTAGATTCAGACTTCAGAAGCATAGTTCTGCAACGATTAGAGTAACAAAGGCAATGCCGATGTACAGCTGATACTACTCCTGTAGATAACATTACTGAAACGCTGACAGATCTTTACACGGAAAAATATGTGCTGATCTGCATGTTTTTGAGATGTTGTGAACAATGACCATTACTGTTGTTCTATTGAAATCGTTGGCTACTGAGCATAGCAAAACTTTGCTTCGAGGGAACCCCAGTGCTATCTGGTTGTCTTTCGACTTCGCCGGCGGCATTCAAAGCAGTCGGAGCATGGATAGTAGGCACTGGGTCCATGTTTTCGATCAATTCGTAGTTTGGTTGGTGAAACCTTAAGTTCCTCTACAAGTATCTGACGCAGATTTTCGTTTTCGTCCTGCAGTTCTTCAATAACCCTTTGGTGCCTGATTACCTAGAAATGAGAGATTCAAAATTGATAAATAGTCAGCTATGAAGGCTTGCATAGCTAGGAAAGACGATAAATAAAAAAAGGCAAAATAGCTAAATTTATCCTTTAGAGTGGGGCCCTGACGCAGCAGTAAATCTGTTGCCTTGTAACTATAAGGTCACAGGTTCGAATCCTGGAAAAAACCTCTTGTAAAAATGCAGAAAAAAGACTGTGTACGGAAGATCCAAGTGGGTCGGACTCTTCTCCAAACTCTACGCAAGCGAAAGCTACATGCATCGGACTGCCCTTTCTTAGCAAAATTTGTCCTTCATATTTAGTCAAAAGCTCAATTTCGTACTTGAAATTTGAAAGGGGGAATTTAGTCCCGAGTTTAGTTTTGAGTCCAAATTCACCCCTAAGCTAAGGTGGCAGTCCACATTTGCATGTCCGGTCAACGAGGCTTGTCCACAAGGTGCGATAAACCCACATTCCCACTATAATTAATATTAGACTTTTGATACTTTTAAAACAAAATCTCCATTGAGACGAAAGTAAAACAAGTATTGAATCGCAATCTGACATACTTTTAGCCATATCTATGAGCCGTGTTATTGTCAAATTCAATAAAAATAACAAAAACACTATTGAACAAGACAATATCTACGGGTTTACCATTTACGACAACATATAAATACTTTTGCGCTTGAATAGTTGTGTAGATAACTCACCATAAGATAATTTTAATGAATGGACATGTCACATGGACTGCCATCTTGGATAGGGATGAATTTAAAATCAAAACTAAAGTTTTAAGGACTAACTGACCATCTTTAAAGTTTAAGGATAAAATTGAGCATCACAATAAAGATGGCTGATGAAATTGGCTGCTTCACCAATAAAAAATAGCAAACCTAGCATTTTTTATTATTTTCCTTTTTGAATGCGACAGCAGGGGAGGGCAGGAGGCCCTCTACCTTTTTTTAAGAAATAACAAAATTCTACTACATACAGACAGAATTTTACAGAGGCCTTACTACAAGATGTTAGACTTTGTAATTGTGTGGATAATACAGGGGTAATTTAGTCATTAGTGAGGGATTAGAATTAGTGATAGTTTAGTCTTTTCTCCTCACGTAATCCCTCTATATAATGGACCCTGTATCCTCATTATCATTATCATCTAATACAATCTCTATTAGCCCTCTAATATGGTATCAGAGTTAGGATTGATTAGGATTAGGCTTAACCCTAATCCTAATAGCCCAGCCGCCGCCGCCAGCCTGGGCTCCCGCCGCCACCGCCCTCGCCGACGCGCCCAAAAGGTTAAGCTGATGAGGAAAGGTGGGCAATTCACTTATATTTCAACACAAGAGACTAGTAAAAGTTACAAAGACAATTGTCTAGGAGAACCTTCACTGATTGTTTTCCTACATGTAAAGAGAATTTTACACTTGCCAAAAGGATGACAGGCACATCATTTTATGGTCAAATTGAGTGGAAATGATTACAATGAATACATGATGAAGAAAATATAGAACTATCAAGCAAAACCGGGACTGAGGCATAGCATGACTGAACTCACCAGCTGAAGTACATTATCCATGCCATGTAGATTCCTAGACTGTAAAATGAAAAAAAAATGGTCAGATACCTGTTTCAAAACATATCTAAACAACAAATTAGGACACCAAAATAGCTCAAAATAACATCAAGAATATCTGAACATGGATGGTACAGGTTAACAGGGTTTTAGTGCATACTGCATCTCTGAACTCCATCTTTGAATCAGTCTGGAACAGTGGACTCCGTAGAAAGTTTGAAATGACCTTTTCAGTTCGACTTCCGGTTAATTCATCTGGCGGTGCCACATGTTGCCCATGCAATACATGAGTAGGCTGTACTCTTGACATCTCGTTGCTTGTAGTGCGGTTGAAATTTCTTTCTGCAGTGTTAGCATCTAGCTCCATGGACATGCCGTTGTGAGTTTGTTGATTGCTAGACAAAGAACCAGTCATAGGATTTGATCCAGATGACTCCCCAGGGGGATCCTTCAGCCTTGAGGTGAATTTAGACATAACTTTCTAGAAAAAATAGACTAATTAAAAAGAGAACACTTGACTGAATCAAAGGAAATAGAGAACAGTTGGGATAAAAGTTAAAGTTCAGATTGTACCCCAACAGATGACTGAATTTCCTGAAGTACTCGCGGCTTCAGTGCTATTCCTGAAAATTAAAAAGGAAACATGTCATAGACTGTTTTTATGGGAGAAAATATCACAGGCGCAAAAGTGGATAGAGATAAGGAGTTAGGGAGAATAAAACCCGTTTGTTATTTTTGTTTAGATTGTGATTCTGTTCAAACAGAATCTGTAATGCAGAATAAAGCTGCCGCCTATTCTCTAAAGGCGGGGGCATAGCATTGTATTAGGCATCGAAGGAAATAAAGTTTTACCCTGCTAGGGGTTCCTACGGTCGCCCTGGCTGGATCATCTTCCAGCCCAGGCGACAGAAGATTTTCTTCCTTCTCCTCTCCTCTGAGATACCCCTTGAGATCCAACGCTCAATCTCATCTGCTACTCTGCTCACCACTGGGTACTCCTAGAAGGGGGTTTCACAACAAATTGGTATCAGATTCTCCTCAGCGGATCGCCACCAATGGCCGCCGCTGATCAAGGTCCTGAGGACCTGTCAGACTCCCAGAAACTGGATCGTATCCTGGCGCAAATGGCGACTATGAACGCGCAGCTGGAGGCACTCGACAGGAGGATCGCAAGGACTGAAGCTCAAAGCAATGCAGAGGGTTGGGCGCCTAGCAGATTCCAGCACACTGCAGAGGGGGACTCTGTCAACAGGCCTCCACAAAGAGATGATCGCCAGATGACACGCCACTTCCCCAAGATCAATTTTCCAAGTTATGATGGCAAATCAGATTCTCTGGCATGGCTGACTAAATGTGAGTCATATTTTCGTAGGATGTTATAGATGCATTCTATGGGCAGCAGTATCATAGGCGGCCACAAGATCCCCTAGGTGTCCTGACGACCTGTCCTCCGGCAGCAGAATCAACCAGGGGGAAGATCGGCGCCCTGTTCACAGATTTCCAAAAATAAACTTCCCAAGTTTTAATGGGAAGTCTGATCCCCTGACTTGGCTCACTAAATGTGAGTCCTATTTTAGGGGTACGAGGACGTTAAATGAAGACAAGGTTTGGCTGGCCGCTCTACATCTAGAAGGAGCAGCAACCTAGTGGTATTATGCTTTGAAGAGGGATCATGGAGTTCTGTCTTGGCCCCGGTTTGCTGATTTTGTCAACCTGAGCTTCGGGCCCCCCATCCGTTCCAATGGGCTAGCAGAAATTAAGGAGCTATATAGGACAGGAACTATGGACGAATATCAACGTTAATTTCTTGCCTTGCTCTGCAGGTGTGAGGATCTTTCAATGCAGCAGCAAGTGAATTTGTTCACGGCAGGATTGGGGCAACCCTTACGCACTGATGTTGAGCTCCAGGCCCCGGCAAATCTGCAAATGGCTATGAGCCTTGCTAGGGCCTATGAACAACGGTTGTCCCATGACCAGAAAGGACGCCATCATATGTCAAAAGGGGGCTCACGAGGTGGTTTCAGAAGCACATCAGTGAATACACCAGCATCTAGCAGGGATTCAGCCTAAGTCTCCACTGCAGCGTTCAAACCAAACTTCAAGAGATTGTCCCCTAAAGAGCTGGCCATAAGCGGGCAAAAGGAGAGTGTTACAATTGTACTGAACAGCACATACCAGAGCATAAATGCAGTGGTAAAGGTATATTTTTGCTGGATTTAGATGATGATGAGGTCCAGGAAGTAGCAGAAGACTTGGGCATCTCCTTAAATGCCTTGACAGGAATTGGACTTGCCAAAACCATGCAACTAACCATCCAGGTGGGCAATTTGTACTTGAAGGCATTGGTGGACTCGGGCTCCACACACACTTTCATTGATGAATCCATAGCAGGAAAACTGCACCTTCCAATCGTGCAGAAAGGGAGACTGTCAGTGACAGTTGCTAATGGTGACAAACTCATCAGTAAGGGTGTGTGCTCAAACACCAGGGTGAAGATTGAGGCTGAAGAATTTCTAGTGGATTGTTTTGTGATTCCACTGTAGGAATTTGATATGGTTCTAGGTGTTAAATGGCTACAGACCCTTGGACCTATTTTGTGGAATTTTGAAGAGCTCACCATGACCTTCTGGTGAGCGTCATGGTGAGCAGGGAGAAAAATCAAGTAGGACGGCATTAGAAGGCAGGGCCAAGTAGTCCTGCAGTCAGCTACAGGGGCAGGGCTGATGGAAGTCTTGTTACAAGAATTTGACGACCTATTTAAACCTCCACAGGGGCTTCCACCGAGGCGCCGCCATGATCACCGTATACATTTACGACCAGGAACATCACCTATCGCAGTGAGGCCATATACCGCTATCCACAATTATTAAAAGATGAGATCGAACGACAATGCGAGGAGATGCTTCAACAGGGAATTATTCGGCCAAGTACTTCTGCTTTTTCTTCCCTAGTACTCTTAGTGAAGAAGGCCGATGGAACTTGGCGGTTTTGTGTGGACTACAGGGCCTTGAATGAGCACACAGTAAAAGATAAGTTCTCTATACCAGTGGTAGATGAACTATTAGATGAGCTGTGAAGGGCAAAAATTTTCACCAAATTAGATCTCAAAAGTGGCTATAATCAAGTCTGCATGAATGCTGAAGACATAGAGAAGACGGCCTTTAAAACTCATCATGGGCATTTTGAGTTCCTAGTAATGCCATTTGGCCTCACAAATGCTCCATCTACTTTTTAGGCTTTGATGAATGAAGTGTTGGAGCCTTTTCTCAGGAAATCGGTTCTGGTGTTCTTTGATAACATATTAATCTTCAGCTCATCTTGGACAGAGCATTTACAACATGTTAAGGCAATATTTCAAGTGTTACGGGATAATCACTTGGCTCTTAAAAAATCCAAGTGTTTCTTTGGTCAAGACTTGATCTCGTACTTGGGTCATATTATCTCTAATGGAGGTGTGTCCATGGACCCTTCAAAGGTGGCAGCAGTAGAAGCATGGCCAAAGCCGAAGACAGTGAAAGCACTGCGGGGTTTTTTGGGGTTGGCAGGCTATTATCGAAAGTTTATTGCTGGTTATGGTGCTATAGCCAAGCCCTTAACCGCTCTATTAAAAAAGAAGGCATTCACATGGTCTGAAGAAGCAGAGGTTGCTTTCAGAAATCTGAAGACAGCCTTGACAACAGCACCAATTCTGCAATTACCGGATGTTCAGAACAGGTTTTTTGTAGATTGCGATACATCAGGAATGAAGGGCAGGCCTGGCGCAGTGGTAGAGTCTCTCCACTTGTGTCCTGGAGGTCCTGGGTTCGAATCAGCCTCCTTGCAAAATAAGCAAGGGGAAGGCTGCCTAGAAATTCCCTTCCCCAGACCCCACAACGTGTGGGAGCTTTCAGCACTGGGTATGCCCTTTTTTGCGATGCATTAGGAACAGGCTTCGGTGCTGTCCTTCATCAGGATGAAGGAGCAGTGGCATTCTTCAGCCGCCCTGTTGCACCACAACATGCGAAACTACCTGCATATGAAAGGGAACTGATTGGACTAGTCAAAGCAGTGAAACACTGGAGGCCATATCTATGGGGAAGAGAATTTACAGTGCTGACGGATCACTATAGTCTCAAGTTCCTATTGGATCAACTATTCCTCAACATACATGGGTCAACAAATTATTTGGGTTTGATATCAAGGTCGAATATAGGCCGGGGAAGCAGAACGGTGCAGCAGATGCATTGTCAAGACGTGATACAACTGGACCCCTTTTGACACCCCTTTTGACAGCTATCTCTGGACCGACATTTGATCTATTTGATATCCTGCGCAGGGAGTTGAAGACAGACCCACAGGTGCTGCCATTGCGGGAACAAGTGGAGCAAGGTGCTGCTCCGGATGGTTGGACCATTTCTGACCACTTACTCATTTTCAAGGGAAAAACTTTTGTTCTAGAGAAGTCTGAATTGTGGCCGCAGTTACTTGACCAAGCACACATGGGACATGAAGGGATCCAAAAGACTCTTCATCAGTTCAGGACGTCATTTTTTAGTGAGGAAGCTCATAAGAGGGTGAAGGAATTTGTGAGTGGTTGCATGTTCTGTCAAAAGAACAAAACAGAACACTTACATCCAGCGGGTGCTCTGTGAAGGAATAAGTCTTGTACTCTTGGTCTGTGTGGCCCCTAGTTAGGACAACATATCAGTCCTTAGTAGGACAGCATATTAGTACTTTGGTAGGACAGCATCTTACTGTCCTACCAAAGTACTAATATGCTGTCCTACTAAGTACTGATATGTTGTCCTAACTAGGGGCCTTAGCTATAAATATGTAACCCCAACCCCTAGGTTGGGCATGGCATTGTGTGTGGAATGAAACAAGAAAATTTTCTCAACTCTTAGTGTCATCCTCTCCATGAGAGTAATATTTCAGATACTAACAAGTGGTAACAGAGCCGTTCTATCCTGTAGCCTAGACATCTCCTGCTCATCTCCTTCCCACGCCTCTCTTCGTCTTCAACCGGCAGCAATAACACCGGTTGTTCCAACTCATTCCTCCTCTTCTGCACAGACAAGCAACAACTTGTCTGAGACAGCCTCTTCCCCACACAACACTCCCCCACTAGCGCGCCATGTCCGAAGGACAGTCTCAGCACTCGGTCGCTTCGAGCGCGCGGCATCGGCAGGAGGCCGAGGTCGCCGCGGCAGAAGAACGCGAGCGAGCAGCGGCAGAGGCTGCAGCGAGGGCGGCGAGGCTGGCGGCGGCGGAACTGGCAGCGCCGAAGGCGGAAGTAGAAGCAGCAGCAGCTGCGGATGCAGTATGTGCGGCTGCAACAGAGCTTGAGGCTCTGCGTAGCGGTAGCGACAGAGGCTCTGATTCTACCGACGGCGGCACCAACGAAGACCTCAGGCTGGCGAGGAAGATAGTACGACCACAGACGCCATAGTGGGCAGACGCGCACCCCCATGAGCGCGGCGGCTGCAGCCCAGACGGGGCGCGGACGCGCTGGCGACGCTCCCGGCAGGGGTGGTTGGGTCGACGGAGATCGAGGCATTTACAGGCGGCGCGACTCCCCCTCCCCGAACAGGTACCATGGTCACCACGGGATCCAAGCCATTGTCAGCGACGTTGGTCCCGGCGGTGGGTGGCCTACCCTCACCAAGACAAACTACGTCGAGTGGGCCGCGGTGATTAGGATAGAGCTCCAAGTGCGGCACATGTGGGAAGCAGTCCGGTACGGCGACGTCGACTACTACGAGGATCAACGGGCGCTAGATGCTCTCATTGCTGCAGTACCGCCCGAGATGCAGTTCTCGCTTTCCAATAAGCGGACTGCCAATGAGGCCTGGGACGCCATCACTGCGGCATGCATTGGCAGCGACCGCGCCCGCAAGACCACACTGTAGGCACTCCGCAAGGAGTGGGAGAACCTGACCTTCAAACCAGGTGAGGATGTTGATGACTTTGCTCTCTGTCTCAACACACTACTGCAGACGATGGTGCAGTTCGGCGACGACACCTACAACGAGGAGAAAGCCGTCGAGAAGCTCTTCCGTTGCATCCCCGAGAAGTACAAGCAGATCGCTCGCTCGATCGAGTCTCTGCTGGATCTCTCCACGATGTCGATCAAAGAGGCAATAGGCCGCCTCAAGGTCATCGACAGCGACGAATCTCAGCCTCTCTCGGGGCCTATCACCATCGGCGGGAAGCTGCATCTCACTCGGGAGCAGTGGGAGGCCTGCCAAGGTGACGGGAAGAAGGGGGAGCCCTCCTACTCGAAAGGCGGCCGCAAGCACGACAAGCCAAGCAAGGAGCGCGGAGATGCCCAAGCTGGGGCGCAAAGACGTGCCGAGGGGGGCGCCCACGGAGGCACCCAAAGCGGCGCCGCCGGCAACCGGAAGCCAGCACGAGACGACACCTGCCACAACTGTGGCAAGCTTGGTCATTGGGCCAGGGAGTGTCGGCAGCAACGACGTGACCAGGCCCACGTCGCACAGGTGGAGGAGGAGTCGGCTCTGCTCCTGGCGCACGCAAGCATCGAGCCACCTCCAGTGGCATCGGCCGCAGCGGCTCTCCTCCACATCGATGAGCTGAGAGCACACGTCTTTCTCGGTGACGGCTCCAGCAACAACAAGACTGACGGCTGGTGCCTCGACACCGGCGCCACCCATCACATGACTGGTCGACGGGAGTTCTTCACTGAGTTCGATCCCAATGTTCGAGGCTCCGTCAAGTTTGGGGACGCCTCTGGTGTGGAGATCAAGGACGTCGGCTCCGTCATCCTCACCGTCGAGTCTGGTGAGCACAGGCTGCTCGTCGGAGTCTACTACGTCCCTGCGTTGAGGAACTCTATCATCAGCCTGGGCCAGCTGGATGAGAACGGTTCGCACGTGGAGATCAAGGACGGAGTCATGAGGATTTGGGATCGTCATCGTCGTCTTCTTGCCAAGGTAACCAGAGGCACCAATCGACTCTACGTCATTAACGTGCAGGTAGCACAACCTCTCTGCCTTGCTACTCGCCGGGATGACAAGGTGTGGCAATGGCATGAGCGCTTTGGGCACCTTCACTTCAAGGCCCTGAAGCGGCTTAGTGCCAAGGAGACGGTATGGGGCCTGACGTGCCTTGATCATGTGGAGCAGTTCTGCGATGTCTGCGTAGTGACAAAGCAGATGCGACTCCCCTTTCCCCAACATTCGAGCTGCCGAGCCAAGGAGCAGCTCGACCTCGTGCACGGGGACTTGCGTGGCCCGGTGACACCGGCTACACCGGGAGGACGACATTACTTCCTGCTGCTTGTCGATGACCTCTCCCGCTACATGTGAGTGATGGTCCTCGGCAGCAAGGGAGAGGTTGCGAACGTCATCAGGCGCACGCAGGCCATTGCGGAGGCGGAGTGCGGCTGCAAGCTGCGCGTGCTGCGCACCGACAACAGCGACGAATTCACGGCGGCTGAATTCGCATCGTACTGCGCGGATGAGGGTGTTCAGCGCCACTACTCCGCGCTGTACAGCCCGTAGCAGAACGGCGTCGTCGAGCGACACAACCAGACGTTTGTGGGGATGGCTCGGGCCCTCCTCAAGCAGAGGGGAATGCCGGCTATCTTCTGGGGAGAGGCGGTGGTGACGGCGGTCTACATCCTCAACCGCTCGCCCACCAAGGCTCTCAACGGCAGGACGCCGTACGAGGCTTGGCATGGGCGCAAGTCGACAGTCTCTCACCTACTTCAGCTGCCTAGCATTCGCCAAGGAGCTTGGCCACATCAGCAAGCTCGACGACAGGAGCACTCCAGGGGTGTTCATCGGCTACGCGGAGGGCTCGAAGGCCTACTGCATTCTCAACCCAGGAACACAGCGCGTGCGCACGGCACGTGATGTAGTGTTCAACGAAGGGCGAGGATGGGCATGGGACAAGGCGGTAGACGACGGCTCGACTCCGACATACAACTTCATCGTCGAGTACGTCCACTTCAAGGGAACTGGGGGAGTAGGCATCTCTTCTCCACGAACTTCAGCGCCACGCTCTCCAGTCACGACCTCGGCTGCGACGACCTCTCCACCACAGCCGGCGACCCCACACACTCCAGCACCGACTGCCATCCCTCCGGGTACGTCCACTCTGACATCAGCTCGTGTCGAGCACAAACTGGTGGAGTTCGTTACTCCGCTCTCCCACGACGAGGAGCGCATCAACGCGTACCACGACGGCGAGCCGTTGCGGTATCGTACGATGGAGGATCTTCTCGGTGACCAGTCGGTGCCGGGACTGGTCCCTTGCGATCTGGAGGCGCAATTGCATCTTGCGTGCGACGACGGCGAGCCTCGGTCTTTCGCGGAGGCTGAGAGACACGTGGCATGGCGTGCCATGATGCAGTTGGAGATGGACGCGGTTGAGAACAACCGCACCTGGGAGCTTGGTGACCTCCCTCATGGTCACCACACGATCACCCTTAAGTGGGTGTTCAAGCTGAAGAGGGATAAAGCCGGCGCCATCGTCAAGCACAACGCTCGCTTGGTGGCACGCGGTTTCATGCAACATGAGGGGATCGACTTCGACGATGCCTTCGCGCCCGTGGCGCGGATGGAATCTGTGCGACTCCTTGCACTGGCTGCTCAGGGAGGCTGGCGGGTTCAGCACATGGATGTCAAGTCGGCGTTTCTTAACAGCGATTTAAAGGAGGAGGTCTATGTGCACCAGCCGCCAGGATTTACGATTCCTGGCAAGGAGGGCAAGGTGTTGCGCCTGCGCAAGGCCCTCTATGGCCTGCGGCAGGCACCAAGGGCGTGGAATGCCAAGTTGGACTCCACGCTCGAGGGGATGGGCTTCGAGCAAAGCCCGCACGAGGCGGCCATCTACCGGCGGGGCAATGGAGGAAATGCCCTACTGGTGGGTGTCTACGTCGACGACTTGGTGATCACCGGCACCAAGGATGCGGAGGTGGCAGCATTCAAGGAAGCGATGAAAGCCACCTTCCAGATGAGTGACCTGGGATCTCTCTCCTTCTACCTGGGGATCGAGGTGCACCAGGCCGACTCCGGGATCATGCTTCGATAGACTGCCTACGCCAAGCGCATTTTTGAGCTGGCTGGGCTCACAGTGTTAGTAGCTGAATTCTTACTCTCATTGAAAGAGAGGATGACACTAGGAGTTGGGGCAATTTTCTTGTCTATTTCTCACACAATGCCATGCCAACCCAAGGGGTTGAGGCTACATATTTATAGCTGCCATGGCAGCCAAGCATATGCCACAAAGATGCTAGTCTAAGATGCTTAGATGCTGTCCTAATATGCTGTCCATGGCTGACACTAAGATGCTGTCCTAGTGTCCTTAATATGCTGTCCTAGTGTCCTTAGATGCTGTCCTAATTGGGGCCACAAAGACCAAAGGACTAGAGTACAACAAAGACCAAGGACTAAAGTGCAACAAACTAAAGGACTAGGGTACAAGGGACTAGGGGACCAAAGACCAAAGGACTACAAGACTTATTCCAGCATTCTCCCCCTAAGTCTTGTACGTCGTCTTCTGAAAGGGTTGGACCATCCCGATCTTGGTGCGAAGTTCAATGAACTTGAGCCTCCCAAGGGGCTTCGTGAGCAGATCCGCAAGCTGGTCATTGGTGTTGATGTAGTTCGCCTTGATGCTCCCTTCCTCCAAGCATTGTCGGATGAAGTGGTACCTCACCCGGATGTGCTTGCTCCGTTCATGGAAAACGGGATTCTTTGCCAGGGCCAGAGCGGACACGTTGTCCACCCTGAGTTCGACCACTCCAGTGTCTCTGCTGAGGAGATCACCAAGCAGTCGACTAAGCCAGAGCGCCTGAGTCGAAGCGGTGGAGGCCGCTATGTACTCGGCCTCGCAGCTGGACAGGGCCACCACCTGTTGCTTGACCGACTGCCAGCTAACGAGGCACTTGCCGAAGAAGAAGAGGATCCCGCTGGTGCTCTTGCTGGTGTCGATGTCGCCGGCGTGGTCGCTATCGCTGTACCCGACAAGGTGTGCCTCCCCAGGACACCTCGGGTAGTGGAGGCCGTGATCGAGAGTCCCCGCAACATAGCGGATGATCCTCTTCACAGCCTGCTGGTGATCCGTCGTCGGTCGTTGCAGGAACCGACTAACGTAGCCGACGGAGAATGCCAAGTCCGGCCGTGTGTGGGTGAGGTAGCGAAGGCTCCCCACAAGACGCCGGTACTGCGTAGCGTCCACCTCCTCCGCCGTGCTGTCGCGGCTCAGCTTCAGCCTCTCCTCCATCGGAGTGAGAGCTGGGTTGCAGTTTGTGAGCCCAGCTAGCTCAACAATGCGCTTGGCGTAGGCGGTTTGTCGAAGTGTGATCCCGGAGTCGGCCTGGTGCACCTCAATCCCAAGGTAGAAGGAGAGAGATCCCAGGTCACTCATCTGGAAGGTGGCTTTCATCTCTTCCTTGAACGCTGCCACCTCCGCATCCTTGGTGCCGGTGATCACCAAGTCGTCGACGTAGACACCCACCAGTAGGGTGTTTCCTCCATTGCCTCGCCGGTAGATGGCTGCCGCGTGCGGGCATTGCCCGAAGCCCATCCTCTTGAGCGTGGAATCCAACTTGGCATTCCACGCCCTTGGTGCCTGACGCAAGCCATAAAGGGCCTTGCGCAGGCGCAACACCTTGCCCTCCTTGCCAGGGACCACAAACCCCGGCGGCTGGTGTACGTAGACCTCCTCCTTCAAGTCGCCGTTGAGGAACGCCGACTTGACGTCCATGTGTTGGACACGCCAGCCTTCTTGGGCAGCAAGTGCAAGAAGGAGTCGCACGGATTCCATCCGTGCCACGGGGGCAAAAGCATCTTCGAAGTCGATCCCCTCCTGCTGCACGAAGCCGCGTGCTACCAAGCGAGCCTTGTGCTTGACGACGGCGCCGACTTCATCCCTCTTCAACTTGAACACCCACTTAAGGGTGATCGCACGGTGACCACGAGGGAGATCAGCAAGCTCCCAAGTGCGGTTCGTCTCAACCGCGTCCATCTCCGACTGCATCGCAGCACGCCATGCCGCGTGTTTCTCGGCCTCCGCAAAAGACCGAGGCTCGCCGTCATCGCACGCAAGGTGCAACTGCGCCTCCAGATCTCGATCATCCAGATCGTGAGGGGCCAGTCTCGGCACCGGCTGGTTGCCGAGAATGTTCTCCATCTTGCGATACCGCAACGGCTCGCCGTCGTAGCACCCGTCGAGGCGCTCCTCGTCGTGGGAGAGCGGAGTAACAAACTCCACTGGGCCGTGCTCGACACGAGCTGGGGACGGAGTGGGCGTGCCCGGAGGAGTGGTCGTCGGTGCTGGAGTGCGTGGGGTCGCCGGCTGAGGTGGAGGTGGACGGTCGGGGGTTGGGGTAGACACGCTCGGTGGAGAAGAGTTGCCTACTCCCCCAACTCCCTTGAAGTGGACGTAGTCGACGATGAAGTCGTCGTGCGTCGAGGTCGAACCGTCGTCCACCGCCTTGTCCCATGCCCATCCTCGCCCTTCGTTGAACACAACGTCGCGCGTCGTGCGCACACGTTGTGTCTCTGGGTCGAGAATGCGGTAGGCCTTCGAGCCCTCCGCGTAGCCGATGAACACCCCCGGAGTGCTCCTGTCGTCGAGCTTGCTGATGTGACCAAGCTCCTTGGCAAACGCGAGGCAGCCGAAGACCCGTAGATGAGAGACCGCCGGCTTGCGCCCATACCAAGCCTCGTACAGCGTCCTGCCGTTGAGAGCCTTGGTGGGCGAGCGGTTGAGGATGTAGACAGCCGTCACCACCGCCTCTCCCCAGAAGATGGCCGGCATTCCCCTCTGCTTGAGGAGGGCCCGAGCCATCCCCACAACCGTCTGGTTGCGCCGCTCGACGACGCCGTTCTGCTGCGGGCTGTAGGGCGCGGAGTAGTGGCGCTGAACACCCTCATCCGCGCAATACGACGCGAATTCAGCCGCCGTGAATTCGCCGCCGTTGTCGGTGCGTAGCACACGCAGCTTGCGGCCGCACTCCGCCTCCGCAATGGCCTGCGCGCGCCTGATGGCGTTCGCAGCCTCTCCCTTGCTGCCAAGGACCACGACCCACATGTAGCGGGAGAGGTCGTCGACGAGCAGCAGGAAGTAGCGTCGTCCTCCCGGTGTAGCTGGTGTCACCGGGCCACACAAGTCCCCGTGAACGAGCTCGAGCCGTTCCTTAGCTCGAAAGCTCGACTGCTGGGGAAAAGGAAGTCGCCTCTGCTTCGTCAATACGCAGACGTCGCAGAGCTGCTCCACGTGGTCAAGGCATGGCATGCCTCGCACCATCTCCTTGGCACTGAGCTGCTTTAGGGCCTCGAAGTGAAGATGCCCAAAGCGCTCGTGCCACTGCCATGCCTCGTCGTCCCGACGAGTGGCAAGGCAGACAGGCTGTGCTACCTGCACGTGAAGGACATAGAGTCGATTGGTGCCTCTAGTTACCTTGGCAAGAAGGCGACGATGGCGATCCCAAATCCTCATGACTCCGTCCTTAATCTCCACGCGCGAACCGTTCTCATCCAGCTGTCCCAAGCTGATGATGGAGTTTCTTAATGCGGGGATGTAGTAGACTCCGACGAGCAGCCTGTGCTCACCAGACTCGGCGGTGAGGATGACGGAGCCAACACCCTTGATCTCCACGCCGGAGGCGTCACCAAACTTGACAGAGCCTCGGACATTGGAGTCAAGCTCAACGAAGAACTCCCGTCGACCGGTCATGTGATGGGTGGCGCCGGTGTCGAGGCACCACCCGTCAGTCTTGTCATTGTTGGAGCCGTCGCCGAGGAAAGCGTGTGCTTTTGGCTCATCAAGATGAAGGAGAGCCGCTGCGGTCGATGCCACTAGAGGTGGCTTGATGCTTCCGTGTGCCAGAAGCAAAGCTGGCTCCTCCTCTACCTGTGCCACGTGGGCCTCCTTCTCCACTTGTGCCACGTGGGCCTGGCCACGTCGTGGCTGTCGACACTCCCTGGCCCAATGACCAAGCTTGCCACAGTTGTGGCAGGTGTCGTCTCGTGTCGGCTTGTGGTTGCCGACGGTGCCGCCCTGGGCGCCTCCGCGGGCGCCACCCTCGGTACGTCCGCGTGCCCCGGCCTGGGTACCTCCACGCCCCTTGCGCGACTTGCCGCGCTTGCGGCCGCCTGTCGAGGAAGAGGACTCCCCCTTCTTCCGGTCACCCTGGCCAGCCTCCCACTGCTCGCGAGTGAGATGAAGCTTCCCGCCAATGGTGATAGGCCCCGAGAGAGGTTGTGGTTCGTCGTTGTCGACGACCTTGAGGCGACCTATCGCCTCTTCAATCGACATCGTGGAGAGGTCCAGCAGAGACTCGATCGAGCGAGCGATCTGCTTGTACTTCTCGGGGATGCACCGAAGGAGCTTCTCGACAGCTCTCTCTTCGTTGTAGGTGTCGTCGCCGAACTGCACCAACTTCTGCAACAAAGTGTTGAGACGGAGCGCAAAGTCATCAACGTCCTCACCTGGCTTAAAGGCCAGGTTCTCCCACTCCTTGCGAAGCGCCTGCAGTGTGGACTTGCGGGCGCGGTCGCTGCCGATGCGTGCTGCAGCGATGGCATCCCATGCCTCCTTAGCAGTCCGCTTTTTGGAAAGCGAGAACTGCATCTCGGGCGGGACTGCAGCAATGAGGGCATCCAACGCCCGTCGATCCTCGTAGTAGTCGACGTCGCCGTACTGAACTGCTTCCCACATGTGTCGCACCTGGAGCCGTACCCTCATCACCGCGGCCCACTCGACGTAGTTGGTCTTGGTGAGGGTAGGCCACCCACCGCCGGGACCGACGTCCCTGACAATGGCCTGGACCCCGTGGTGTCCATGGTACCTGTCGGGAGAGGGAGAACCGCGCCGCCTGTAATGGACGCGTTCTCCGTCGACCCAGCCGCCGCCGCCGGGAGCGCCACCGGCGCGTCCGCGCCCGTCTGGGCTGCGGTTGTCGCGCCCATGGGGGCGCGCGGCTGCTAGCTGCACCTCTCGTGCTCGCGCCGCCTCCCTCACCGGCCTGAGCTCATCGTCGACGCCGCCGTCGACAGAGCCGCTGGAGCTACTGCCGCGCAGAGCCTCCAGCTCTGCTGCCGCCGCACGCGCTACAGCCGCCGCCGCCGCTGCTTCCACTTCCGCCCTTGCTGCTGCCAGTTCCGCCGCCGCCAACCTTGCCGCCATTGCCGCCGTCGCCGCAGTCTCTGCCGCCGCTCGCTCGCGCTCCTCTGCCGCGGCGACCTCCGTCTGCCGCGCGCTCGAGGCGACCGAGCGCTGAGACTGTCCGTCGGACATGGCGCACTAGTGGGGAAGGGCTGCTGTATGTGGAAGACAAGCTGCTGCTCGTCTGTGCAGGAGAGGAATGAGCTGGAACAGCAAGTGTTCCTGCTGCCGGTTGCGGACGGAGAGAGGTGCGGGAAGGGGATGAGCAGGAGATATTTAAGCTACAGGATAGAACGGCTCTGATACCAAGTGTTAGTAGCTGAATTCTTACTCTCATTGAAAGAGAGGATGACACTAGGAGTTGGGGCAATTTTCTTGTCTATTTCTCACACAATGCCATGCCAACCCAAGGGGTTGAGGCTACATATTTATAGCTGCCATGGCAGCCAAGCATATGCCACAAAGATGCTAGTCTAAGATGCTTAGATGCTGTCCTAATATGCTGTCCATGGCTGACACTAAGATGCTGTCCTAGTGTCCTTAATATGCTGTCCTAGTGTCCTTAGATGCTGTCCTAATTGGGGCCACAAAGACCAAAGGACTAGAGTACAACAAAGACCAAGGACTAAAGTGCAACAAACTAAAGGACTAGGGTACAAGGGACTAGGGGACCAAAGACCAAAGGACTACAAGACTTATTCCAGCACACAGACTGCAACCCAGCTCTCACTCCCATAGAGGAGAGACTGAAGCTGAGCCGCAACAGCACGACGGAGGAGGTGGACGCCACGCAGTATCGGCGTCTTGTGGGGAGCCTTCGCTACCTCGCCCACACACGGCCGGACTTGGCATTCTCTGTCAGCTACGTCAGTCGGTTCATGCAGCGACCGACGACGGAGCACCAACAGGCTGTGAAGAGGATCATCTGCTACGTTGCCGACACTCTCGACCACGGCCTCTACTACCCGAGGTGCCCTGGGGAGGCACACCTTGTCGGGTACAGCGACAGCGACCACGCCGGCGCCATCGACACTAGCAAGAGCACGGGCGGGATTCTCTTCTTCCTCGGCAAGTGCCTCGTTAGCTGGCAGTCGGTCAAGCAGCAGGTGGTGGCCCTGTCCAGCTGCGAGGCTGAATATATAGCGGCCTCTACTGCTTCGACTCAGGCGCTCTAGCTAGTTCGACTGCTTGGTGATCTCCTCGGCAAAGACACCGGAGCGGTGAAACTCAGGGTGGACAACAAGTCCGCTCTGGCTCTAGCAAAGAACCCCGTCTTTCATGAACGGAGCAAGCACATCCGGGTGAGGTACCACTTCCTCCGAGGCTGCTTCGAGGAAGGGAGCATCAAGGCGTGCTACATCAACACCAAGGACCAACTTGCAGACCTGCTCACCAAGCCCCTTGGGAGGATCACGTTCCTTGAGCTTTGCTCCAGGATCGGGATGGTCCAACTCTCCCACAAGACAACGCACAAGACTTAGGGGGAGAATGAAGGAATAAGTCTTGTACTCTTGGTCTGTGTGGCCCCTAGTTAGGACAACATCTCAGTCCTTAGTAGGACAACATATTAGTCCTTTGGTAGGACAGCATCTTAGTCCTTTGGTAGGACAATATCTTAGACCAAGAGGACAACATATTAGTCCTTTGGTAGGACAACATCTTAGTCCTTTGGTAGGACAACATCTTAGACCAAGAGGACAACATATTAGTCCTTTGGTAGGACAACATCTTAGACTAGCATCTAGATATATGCTTGGTTGCCTTAGCTATAAATATGTAACCCCCACCCCTTGGTTGGGCATGGCATTGTGTGTGGAATGAAACAAGAAAAATTTCCAACTCTTAGTGTCATCCTCTCCATGAGAGTAATACTTCAGATACTAACACTCTGTAGCCACTAGAGATCCCAAGCGCAATTTGGCAGATATATCTATAGATTTCATTGAGGGATTTCCAAAAGTAGGAGGTAAATCAGTTATTATGACTGTGGTTGACAGATTTTCAGCGTTTGCACTTTTTTATACCTCTGCCACATCCTTATTCATCATCCACTGTTGCTAAAGCTTTCTTTGACAACATTGTTAGACTCCATGATTTTCCCTGTTCTATTGTTAGTGACCGGGATGTGATCTTCACTAGCAATTTTTGGAAGGATTTGTTTCAGTAGGCCAATGTCAAGCTGAAAATGAGCTCCGCCTTCCACTCTCAAACTGATGGGCAGTCGGAAGTGGTAAATAGAATCATCACTATATATTTGAGGTGTTTAGCTGGTGATCGTCCCCGTTCCTGGTTGCAATGGCTTCCGTGGGCCGAATATTGTTATAACACCTCATACCAATCTGCTTTGCGCACTACTTCCTTTAAGGTGGTTTATGGGCGTGACCCTACTTCACTGTTGTCTTATCAACCGGGGGCAGCAAAAGTAGCAGCGGTTGATCAACAGTTGGTCAACAGAGATGAATTTCTGAGGAAAATCAAAGACAGACTCCTGCTGGCCCAAGATTCTATGAAACACTCTCATAATCAGAAGACTCGGCCATTGACTTTCATGGAAGGGGATTGGGTATGGTTGAGGTTGCAGCACCGCAATGCTATTGGCATCACAACAGCAGCTCCAGGGAAGTTGAGGCAGAGATATTATGGACCATTCAAGGTGATTGATTGTATTGGACAGGTTTCATATAGACTAAAGCTGCCTGAAAATTCAAGGATACATGATGTTTTTCATGTTCCCTTACTTAAGCACTTTGTTGGAGAGCCACCAAAGGAACCTGTGCAGCTGCCAGACATTTTTCATGGGAAAGTTATACCGTCCCCAGAAAAAGTGTTAAAACACGATTTAATAAGAGATTTTGGCAAGTCCTGGTCCACTAGATGGGAAGCTCAAAGGAAAATGCGTCATGGGAAGCCTTAGTAGACTTTAAGAAGAAGTATCCCAACTTTCAGCTTGAGGACAAGCTGTTTGAAAAGGAGGAGGGAAATGTTATAGATGCATTCTATGGGCAGCAGTATCATAGGCGGCCAAAGATCCATAAAAGTGGCTGAATGCGGCAATTAAAGATTTAGATAAGGGGAGAGTAGTTAGTTTTCTATTTTCGGATTTACTTCTATTTTATTTGGCTTGTTGAATTCTGTTGAGATCACAACAGATTATATACTGAATTCTGTTGAGATCACAACAGAAAATAAGAGGGCGCCTGATCTATAAAGGCAGGCCGGGTAGAATGTATTAGGCATCAAAGGAATAAAGTCTCTCCCCTTGGGCGAGTTCTCCTTTGGTTGTCGTAGCTGGACCTTCTTCCAGTCAGGGCGACAGGGGCTCCCTGGATCAACCTCGGTACCCACTGCGTTCTTCTTCCCAATCTAATATTCTCTTGTGTTCTCCCCTACGCCCCCCCCCCCCCCCCCCGAAGACCACGCCATAACAAGGGATGAGAACATTGGCAGAGGATAAAGTGTGGCTAGCTTCTCTGCATTTGAATGACATTGCAGCATAGTGGTATTATGCCTTGGAGCGTGATCATGGGATCCTATCTTGGCCAAGATTCGCAGACTTTGTGAATCTGCGTTACGGACCTCCCATTCGTGCTAATGTCCTTGCTGAACTGAAGGATTTGCATCGAACAGGAACAGTAGAGGAGTATCAGCGGCAATTTCTTGCCTTACTGTATCGCTGCGATGATTTGTCCATAAGCCACCAGATCAATCTGTTCACAGCAGGGTTGGGTTACGGACAGATGTGGAGTTACAACCACCTTCCAATCTACAAACAGCCATGAGCTTGGCTAGAGCATATGAACGTCTACATAATATGACAGATGATAAAATTGGGGTGCCTAGGGGAGTGGTCCGCAGTAACACAAGACAAGCATCGCCAGCATTGTCTATTACCAGTAAGATGACCTCGGTTCAGGGGTCTACAACTTCTGCAAAACCTCGATTCAGGAGGCTATCACCGGAAGAATTGGCGTTAAAAAGAGCAAATTATTGGCGTTAAAAAGAGCAAATGGGGAATGCTACAACTTTTCAGAGAAATACTCCCCTGAACACAAGTGCAGCAGCAAAAATATTTTTTTGATGGAGTTAGATGAAGAAGCAGACTGGAAATCAGCAGTAGAAGACTTCGGAATTTCACTACATGCTCTCACAGGAATTGGAGTGCCTAACACAATTCAGTTGACAGTAAGGATTGGAGACCATACACTAAGAGCATTAGTAGATTCAGGATCCACTCACACATTCATTAATGAGTCAGTAGCTCTGAATTTACAGATGGAAATTTCTAAACGCCGGGGCTTATCTGTCACTGTGGCTAATGGCGATCAGATGTCCAGTAAGGGTGTTTATGCAGGAACAACAGTGCAAATTGAGGAAGAGGTGTTTATTATAGACTGTTTTGTGCTTCCCCTTCAAGGATTTGAAATTGTCCTTGGTGTCAAATGGCTGCAGACATTGGGACCGATTTTATGGAATTTTGAAGCACTCACAATGACATTTTGGAGAGAAGGGAGAACAATACAATGGAAAGGAGTAGGAGGAAAAACAACCAAAGCACTGCAGTCCATGACAGGGGCAGAATTGATGGATGTCCTTCAAGAATATGAGGATTTGTTCTCTACTCCACAGGGCTTACCACCACCAAGACGCCAAGATCATCGCATCCATTTGGTCCTAGGAGCTTCCCCGATTGCTGTAAAACCATATCGCTACCCTCAGCTAGATAAAATAGAAAAACAATGTGAAGAAATGCTACAACAGGGAATTATTAGGCCCAACACTTCAGCCTTCTCATCCTCAGTATTATTGGTTAAAAAAGCTGATGGGTCTTGGAGATTTTGTGTGCGCTATAGGGTATTGAATGACCAGACTGTGAAGGACAGATTTCCAATTCCAGTGGTGGAGGAATTGTTAGATGAGTTGAAGGATGCAAAGTTTTTTACAAAACTGGACTCGAGGAGTGGTTATCATCAAGTCCGTATGAAAGAGATGGATATTGAGAAGACAACATTTCGTACTGATCATTGGTCACTTTGAGTTTTTAGTAATGCCATTTGGTTAACTAATGCACCATCTACATTTTAGGCATTAATGAATGAGGTGCTCAAGCCATTCCTCAGAAAATATGTTCTAGTATTTTTTGATGATATACTGATCTTTAGTGCATCATGGGCAGCACACCTGGAGCATGTGAACGCCATATTTCAAGTGCTAAGGGATAATCACTTGGTATTAAAACAGTCTAAGTGCTTTTTGGCCAAGAATCAGTAGCATACTTGGGACATATTACATCTCGGGGAGGTGTTGCTATGGATCCTGCAAAAGTGAAAGCAGTTGAGTAGTGGCCAAAACCAAGAAATATCAGGGCACTTAGAAGATTCTTGGGGTTGGCATGTTATTATCGCAAGTTTATTGCCAAGTATGGGGAAATCGCTAGACCCTTGACTGCATTACTAAAGAAAGAATTATTTGCATGGTCTCCAGAGGCAACAGAAGCTTTTAACCAGCTCAAAACAGCACTGATTAAAGCCCCAGTTCTGCAACTTCCGGATTTTCAGAAACGTTTTTATGTTGATTGTGATGCCTCAGGTTCAGGTTTTGGGGCAGTGTTGCATCAAGGAGAAGGCGCAATTGCATTTTTTAGCAGGCCAGTGGCACCACAACATGCTAACTACCAGCTTATGAGAGGGAGTTGATTGGGCTGGTCAAGGCAGTCCGCAATTGGAGTCCATATCTTTGGGGCAGGGTCTTTACAGTCAGAACAGATCATTACAGCCTTAAATTTCTTCTAGATCAGAGGTTAACTACTATATCTCAACACACTTGGGTGAGTAAATTATTTGGCTTTGATCTGACTGTAGAGTACAGACCTGGGAAGCAAAATGATGTGGCTGATGCCCTGTCTAGGCGTCATATAGAGGAGGGTGAGCTGCAGGATCTATCTGGTCTATTGTTTTCTATATATGACGAACTGAGGTCCGAGTTAGAGACTGATCAGTCAGCTGCTACATTAAAAGGACAGATACAGTCAAGTTCTGCACCAGATGGCTGGGAAATAGCTGATGATTTGTTATTATTTAAAGGCAGAGTGTTTGTACCACAACAGTCTGGGTTATGGCAGCAGATTTTAGAGCTGTCACACATTGGCCATGAAGGAATTCAGAAAACGTTGCATCGATTCAGGGCAGATTTTTACAGTCCTTTAGCCCATAGGCGTGTGACAGACTATGTTATGGGATGTTCTACTTGTCAAAGGAACAAAACAAGTCATCTCCACCTAGCCGGCCTGCTACAACCACTACCCATTCCTTCTGATCTTTGGAGTGACATTGCAATGGATTTCATTGAAGGTTTTCCCAAAGTAGGAGGTAAATCTATCATATTAACAGTGGTTGATAGATTTTCAAAATTTGCACATTTTATCCCTTTGTGTCATCCTTATTCTGCTGCACCGGTGGCACAAGCTTTCTGAGAACATTGTCAGGTTACATGGATTTTGCTCTATAGTAAGTGATCGAGATATAGTTTTTACTATCAATTTTTGGACTGAACCGTTTAAACAGGCTGGGGTAAAATTGAAGATGAGTTCAGCCTTTCACCCCCAAACTGATGGGCAGTCAGAGATAGTCAATAAAACAATAACAATGTATCTAAGGTGTTTTGCCGCGGACAGACCTAGATCTTGGTTGAAATGGCTTCCATGTTCTGAGTATTGCTATAATTCTTCATATCAGACTTCTTTAAAGACTACTCCCTTCAATGTTGTGTATGGCAGAGATCCTCCTCCTATGGTAACCTATGAACCAGGGAAGGCTAAAGTGGCAGCAGTGGACCAATAGTTGAAAGATAGAGATGAATTCTTGGGAGAAATAAGGGAGAGATTACAACAGGTGCAAGATACACTGAGAATTTATCATGATCAGAAAAGAAGATGGGTTGATTTTGCTGAAGGAGATTGGTTTTGGGTGAAGCTGCATCATAGAAATGCAATTGGTATTACAGCAGAAAAGGCATCAAAGCTTCGACCAAAATTTTATGGACCCTTTAAAATTGTGGAGTGTATAGGTCAGGTATCACATCGCCTAGAATTACCTCCGAGATCAAGAATTTATGATGTATTTCATGTGTCTTTGCTTAAAAAGTATGTAGGTCTGCCTCCCAAAAATACAGTAGCCTTGCCAGAATTTGTACATGGAAGGGTCATCCAACTCCAGAAAAAATATTGAAGGCTCGGCTGAACAGAGGACAATGGGAATTACTGGTTCAATGGGTAGGCAGTGCAGCGACAGAAACTATATGGGAGTCAATCAGTGAATTCAAGGAGAAATATCCAACTTTTCAGCTTGAGGACAAGCTGTTTGTTGGGGAGGGGGGAAATGTCATAGACTCTTTTTATGGGAGAAAATATCACAGGCGCAAAAGTGGATAGAGATAAGGAGTTAGGGAGAAAAAATATGTTTGTTATTTTTGTTTAGATTGTGATTCTGTTCAAACAGAATCTGTTATGCAGAATAAAGCTGCCGCCTGTTCTATAAAGGCGGGGGCATAGAATTGTATTAGGCATCGAAGGGAATAAAGTTTTACCCTGCTAGGGGTTCCTTCGGTCGCCCTGGCTGGATCATCTTCCAGCCCAGGCGACAGAAGCTTTTCTTCCTTCTCTCCTCCGAGATACCCCTTGAGATCCAACTCTCAATCTCATCTGCTACTCTGCTCACCGCTGCGTACTCCTAGAAGGGGGTTTCACAACAAAACATTATCATAGAGATAGAAGCATAGTGCTCGTCTGCAAGAACTGAAAAGTGGCTACCCTCAATTATTGCCGTGTATTAAAGCCGCATCTTTGGAGCAAATGTGCAAGTGCAACGTGTAGATGAGCAGACTACACACCAACAGTGAACATAGGTAGAGAAGGAACATAAAAGATAAAACATGTATGACCAAGTAAGAACAATTAAATAAGCACTGCGTTATGGTAAGTGAGGAGGAATAGGGATAAATGGCACATGCTGGCATATATAAGGCTCTGCAAATTGCACTTAATTGGCAGGAGAATAGATAAATAAAGGTGTAGGGAATAGTGATACAATACATCATGCATTCATACTTGAACATGACCAGGGCTATTTTCTATAAGGACAATATCACAGGAAATTTACAAGGTCAAATTTTTGAAACAGCTGTAGTATGTACCTATTCCGAAACCATGGCCTATGCCAACACCGCAACCAATGCCCGCTTCGATGTTCCTTAATCCTGCTGTCCTTAGCTATATCACAAACATAGCGAAAAAATAGCAGACTCAGATACGCACCAAATAAAGGATCACTGGAGCAGATTTACAAAATGTGTGTTTATGTATGCATGGGCATAAAAGTGCTAACTCTTATCTTACAGAAGAATTGACATGCCTTGTGACACCAGAAAAAGCATCTGTCGCACCACTTGTAGCACTCATAACTTGCTGAAGCCCAGGTATCATACCTGACCATCAATACGGGAACCAAATTTGTAAATAAGTCATTAGTGAAATTAACCCATATGCGGTGGGTCGGAGCTCTCTAGCCCTGAGTGGCTGTTTGGCCGGATGCCGTCGCACACCGCCTATCCCAACACCACCACCACTTTCCCGATCCCAATCCCAATATCGGACTCAATGATCCTCCAAGAATCACCGCATCCCAGTACCATAATCAATCTCACCGTATCCTCTGATCTCCGCAACCTTCTCACTGCATCTGCACTTCGGAGACCACCATGAGCTCATCTGCCAACCCTAACGAAAACCAGAACTGACAATCACCAGCAACAACTCCATCCCTGGAGGCCGTCATGGAGGATGCTCTGAGGCCAAGCCTCCAGCCCTGCCCAATGACATCATGCTACCTTAGCCCCAGCAAGCAAGCGAGGATATTGACATGATCACGAAGGAATCATCATTACCAGTACAGTGTCAGATCTTGCATCCACACTCCAGGCCATGAAAATCACGCCTACCCTATCAGTAGATCTACCGATCGCCAGTGGAGAACAGAGCAGCAAGCACAATCTCTTGATGAAAGTTGCATATTCCGCAGGGGCAGCATGGCACCTCTCACTGGCAGCAGTTCAAGCAGCACTCTGCCAAGGATGGGGATGCAATTACCACGACATCTCTCAAGTAACTGCCAAGCTTTTCATGACGCACTTCAAGGATTCCAAAGCACTTCATTTGTGTGGACATGGCAACCATGGTCAGTGGGGAAGCAAACTCTGCTTCTGGAATGGGTCAACCCGGAACAGCAGGCCAAACCACTTCATTCCTACAGGTTTGCAACTTTCTATGTTACAGTGAAATTCTATGGCATCCCTATAAAGGTTCGTACATTGCAAACTCGAGCTTTAGATCTAGTTCAAGATCTTCTGAAGCAAGTAGGTATGCCATCAGATCTAGATCAGCTATTGGAAGCATTCGTGTTTCATGAAAAACTTTTCATTGCAGCTTGTGCCAAGCTCAATGCAAACACAAGGATGCTAGACAAAGTTACTTTGAATCTATCACAAGCAGTACCACGATCTACATCCACTATGAGCACATCCATTGCATATGCACTTTTTGTGGCATCATGTTGTTAGAGATATAATAGTGATATTATATTAGATGATGTATTAGGGACTTATTTGCATATTTGTACTCATCATGTACTCTATATATTGGAGCCTCCGGCTCTCTCAATAATACAAGTGCTATTCTCAACATGGTAACAGAGCCAGAAATTAGGGTTTGTTTTCTATCCTAGCCTATTGCACTTTGCGTTTCTTTTCTGCCGTGGCCTCCTTTGCGCTGCCGCCGGTCCGCACAATTTTTTTCGGCGCCGCCAGCAACACTGGTCTCCAAGCGCCTGATATGTGCTGCCTGCCGCGCGCCCTGTTGTGCTTTTCTGCTTGATCTGCAGGTCCAACAGGCGGCTGCTCCCTCGATCTATTCTACTTCGATCTGCACGCCCAGGTGCCTGCTCGCACTGCTTGTCTCCACTACCTGCTTTGTGGCTGCCAGCGGGTCTGGACTACCTGCTCTGCACCTGCCAGCTCTCCACCGATCTGCCCAACAGGAACCGCCCATGGCAGCTTTCCACCGATCTGCGCGCGCCCCTCTGCTCCAATCTGCGTGCCCGGTCTCTGGACATCAGCTGGTTGCGACGCTGAAGACACGAGGTATTTTCTGTTGATCGGGTAAAAAAAAGAAGGAAAAAAAGAAAAAGGAATTGCAGCTTGCGCCGCTTTACGTAACCCGCAGCTGCTTATTTTGCGCTCTCGCCGTCGCCAATTGTCCTGTCAGGATGACGTCTTCTGGTGGTGTTCCAGTTTTGCGGTGTCCGGTGCTTTTAATGGTACCAACTACCGCGACTGGGTTCCCCGCATGCGTATATATATATGTGGTCTACGTCTCTGGGATTTTCAAACGGGTGATCTCAAATGTCCGATTCGTCCTACTGCTCCTGCACAGCCTATTATTCGAGACAAGACTACCAATCATGAGAAGCAAAAATTATTTGCAAATTATGAGGCTCGTCTGTCTACTATGAGTCCGAGTTCAGTATGTACATGACATGGTTGGATGAGAATGCTCGGGCTGCTGCTATTCTTGCTGTCAGTATGGAGGATCGTCTTGCTACTGATATAGTTGAGTTTGAGTATGCATACCAGATGTGGGATTTTCTACGCTCTCGTTACGAGCCTACTGGAAAGTCTAGCTACCTTACTGCTATTCGTCAGGAGCAGCTGTTACAGCAGGGAGATGCTACAGTGGAGGAGTTCTTCAGTTAGATGTCTGCTATTTGGCGTCAGCTTGACGCTCTTAGTCCTTGATTGTCGACAAATACTTGTCAGTCTTATCAGAGTCAAAAGGTTATACTTGAGCTTCGACGCACTTATGATTTTCTGACCCGTCTTCGTGCCGAATTTGAACCTCTTCGTGCTTAGCTACTGTTAGATATAATCCCGTTTTCTAGAATAATTAGTGTTAGAGATAGAGTCCAAGTCAAATAAGAGTAGGAGTCTAGATAGTATTAGATTAGGACTCTGTAATTTGGTGCTATATATACAGCCCCCCTATTGAGAATAAATTAAGAGAGAACAGATTAGAGGAAATTAATCCTAGATTTCCAACAATTGGAATCAGAACTTTAGCTTTTGATCAAGAGAGAGATCAGTACCGGTGTCATCGGCACTGAGGCGGAGATTCGAACAGAGGGAGAGGAGGTGCACGGAGGTGGCGGCCACCTCGACGGGCGTCGACGCGCTTGAGCTCAGCCCTCTCACCCCTCGCCGCTGCGGGGAAACGGGTCGGCCGGGCCCCGAGTATCATGCGTCGACCTCCGCCAGGTCGCCGACGCGTCTTGACCATCAGTTGTCGCGTCGGTCTTTGTCGTTTGTGCGGTGAGAAGAGGGCGCAGGGACGTCGAGGCGGAGCTAAACCTGCCATCGGGGTTCCGTTTCCACCCGAAGGACGAGGAGCTCGTGGGATCTACCAGAGAAGGCGTTTTTCGAGCGTGAGTTCTTATGCGGCCTTCTGAGCTTCGAGCCTGAGGAGCAACTCACCGAGGTGGAGGCGCTCAATCACCGGTGGTTTAGGGTTTCCATAAGAGTTGTGCGCACATAGACAGAGGCAGTGGGCTGGGACGGACTTGAGCTGTGCTGGGCCTGCTTGGTGAGGTGGCCACGTGGGAGGAACTGTTATTTGCTAATGCCACCCGAAGTGCACCAGAGGCTGTCTATTGATTTGCTGAACGTACACAGGAGGTGTACGCGATATGGAGAGTAAAGTGGCGCTACAATATCCTCTGTTAGCGAAGACCAATTATACAGCATGTGCTATCAAGATGAAGGTTTCCTTGAAGGCGCAGGGGGTATGGAAAGCTGTTGAGGAAATTATATTAGGAAAGTAATCAATTCAATAACAGCCTGTCAAGGAGTTACATATATAGGGGGACACAGCTTAAGGGCTAAGCAACCTCAATACAAAAAGACTAAAATGCCCCTGCCCCCTAATACGTACAGTACAACACCCCCCCCCCCCCCCCCCCCGCGCAGTCCCAACATCTAGCCACGACAGATGTTGAGACTGGACCGAAACTCGGTGAACACCGTCGAAGGAAGTCCCTTGGTGAAGATGTCGGCGAACTGCGACGATGTCGGAACGTGCAGGACTAGCACCTCCCCGAGAGCCACCCGCTCACGAACAAAGTGAAGGTCGATCTCTACGTGCTTCGTGCGCTGATGCTGCACCGGGTTGGTGGAGAGGTAGACGACACTGACGTTGTCGCAGTAGACCAACGTACTCCGAGCGAGGGGGGAGTGTAGCTCCTGAAGTAGCTGCTGAAGCCAGGACGACTCGGCCACAGCGTTGGCCACGGCGCGGTACTCCGCCTCAGCACTCGAGCGGGACACCACATGGTGCCGCTTCGAGGACCAGGAGACAAGGTTGCCGCCTAGGAAGACGGCGTAGTCGGGAGTAGACCGGCGGGTGTCCGGGCAACCCGCCCAGTCAGCGTCGGTGTAGACAACCAGCTCGAAGGCAGAGTCGCGCCGTAGAAGAAGGCCGTAGTCGTGGGTACCACGCAGGTACCGAAGGATCCGCTTCACCGCTGTGAGGTGCGGCTCCCGCGGATCATGCATGTGAAGACACACCTGCTGAACCGTGTAGGAGATGTCTGGCCTGGTGAAGGTGAGGTACTGCAGTGCACCTGCAAGACTCCTGTAAGTGGTAGGGTCGGCGACCGAGGCGCCGTCAGAAGAAGACACCTTCGCCTGGGTGTCCACAGGAGTGGAGCACGGCTTACAATCAGCCATGCCCGCTCGCTCGAGGATATCCAGGCAGTACTGGCGCTGGTAGAGGAACAGGGCACCCGGGCGGTGCTCGACCGCAACACCCAGGAAATGGTGGAGCTGGCCGAGATCCTTCATCGCGAACTCGCGCTGCAGGGCGGAGATCGTGCGCTGAAGAAGAGCCGGGTTGGACGCCGTGAGGACAATATCGTCCACATACAGGAGGAGGTAGACAGTGTCACCCTCACGCCTGTAGACGAAGAGCGAAGTGTCCGACTTGGCCTCGACGAAGCCGAGCGAAGCAAGGAAGGAGGCGAACCGGCTGTACCAGGCCCGGGGCACCTGCTTCAGCCCGTACAGGGACTTGTTCAGCCGGCAGACCATGTATGGACGGGCTGAATCAACAAACCCTGTCGGCTGACTACAGTACACCGTCTCCGTCAACGTCCCGTGGAGAAAGGCGTTCTTGACGTCCAGCTGGTGGACAGGTCAAGAACGCGACAGAGCCAGCGACAGAACTGTACGAACCGTCGCCGGCTTCACCACCGGGCTGAAGGTCTCGTCGTAGTCGGGACGCTGCGTGAAACCGCGAAGCACCCACCGTGCCTTGTACCTCTCTAGAGACCCATCCGCCTTCCTCTTATGCGTGAACACCCACTTGCCCGTGACAACATTGCTACGACCAGGACGGGGAACCAGATCCCAGGTCCGGTTGGCAAGTAGGGCCGCATACTCTTCTTCCATAGCCCGACGCCAATGAGGATCGGCGAGGGCGCTACGGACAGAAGAGGGGATAGGCGAGATGGGTGACGAGGCAGGCTCTGAGGGTGTCGAGGACGAGAGAACGACCTCGGAGAAGCGTTCCACAGGTCGAAGGACGCCGGCAGCCCGTCGAGTCACCATCGGGTGAACGTGACGAGGGTCCCGGTGAAGCAGCAGAGGGTGGTACACCAGGTCCGCAGAGCGCGAAGAGGACGGTCCGCCAATCCGCGCTCGTCGCTGATAGACGAGAGCGGGATCGGCGTACCGCGGTCCAGGGGTCGCAGGTGGTGCGGCTGACGACGGCGAAGACACCGTCGTGGGCGTCGGAGCTGCACGAGGAGGGACGGACGACGTCGGAGACACCGTCGTGGACGTCGAAGTCACGTGAGGTGTGACGGACGACGTCGGAGACGTTGGGGCCGCGCGTGGCGCAGCGGACGTCGTCAGAGACGCTGGGGCCTCACGCAGCGGACGTCGTCGGAGACGCTGGGGCCGCGCGTGGCGCAGCGGATGTCGTCGGAGACGCTGGGGCCGCGCGTGGCGGCAAGAACACCGGAGCCGCGGGAGGCACGACAGGTGGCGTCTGAGACACCGTGGTCGTGTCTGGCGCAGCTAGTGGAAGACCTGCAGAGGGTAAAAAACAAGGTCCTGGACAGGGGTGGCCGTAGGATCAATGGAAAAGAGAGAATCCAACTCGGAGACCGAATCAGAAGAGGACCCAGCGAAAGGGAAGGAGGACTCGTCGAATACGACGTGTCGGGAGACCAAGATACGACGAGTGGTGAGGTCTAGACACCGGTATCCCTTATGATCGGGGGAGTACCCAAGAAAAACACATCGAGTAGAACGAGGCGCGAGCTTATGAGGGGCGGTAGCAGAAAGATTAGGGTAGCACGCACACCCGAAGACTCGAAGGTGGTCATAAAGAGGGGTGGTACCAAAAAGAACGAAGTGAGGGGTGGGAGCACTAATCGCCTTTGTAGGAAGGCGATTAATGAGGAAGGTAGCAGTGTGAAGGGCCTCTGCCCAGTAGCAAGCAGGAATAGAAGACTGAAACATCAGGGAGCGCATGACATCGTTGGTGGTACGAATCATACGCTCGGCCTTGCCATTCTGGGGGGAAGTGTAAGGGCAAGACATGCGCAACTGGACCCCGTGGGAAAGCAAGAAGTGACGAAACGCGGAGTTATCAAACTCGCGGCCGTTGTCGCACTGGACAACCCTGATGGTACACCCAAACTGTGTGGAAACCCAAACGAAGAAGTGAGAGAGAGTAGCAAATGTATCAGACTTCTGTCGCAATGAAAAGGTCCACGAATGATGGGAAAAATCATCAACAATCACCAGATAATATTTGTAGCCAGAAACACTGAGAACAGGTGAGGTCCATAGATCACAGTGAATCAGATCAAAAAGGTGCTCCACATGGGTTACAGAATGTGGAAAAGGAAGCCGAACATGGCGAACCAACTGACAAGCATGACATAAAGACTCATGAGAATCCCTAGTACACGAGATCACTGAACTACGAAACAGCTTCGACATAAACTTCAGCACCAGGGTGGCCAAGTCGACGATGCCAAGTAGTCGACGGAGCTGTCGTAGTCAGGCAAAAAGGCGAGGGCGAAGCGGAAGCAGGAAGTCTCATCGTGTACAGGAGCCCTGAGCTCTCACAGCGGAGAAGAAGACGTCGGGTAGTAAGATCCTTCACAGACAAACCAAAAGGATCAAACTCGATAGAAACATGGTTGTCAGTGCTAAATCGACGAACAGAAAGAAGGTGTTGAATGATGTCCGGAGCAACAAGAACATCACGAAGACAAAAAGACCTCGACGAACCCGAGTCACCTACTGAGGTGACCGGAAGGACAGACCCATTCCCAACAACGATAGAAGAAGGAAAAGAAGGGTGGGAAGGGTGGGTAGAGGAAAGTATACCAGCGTCGGGGGTGGTGTGGTACGAAGCTCCGGAGTCCACAACCCACTCGGGGCTAGGTGGTGTGAGACTCATCGTGCTGAAAGAAGACGCAAGTGACTGGCGATCCCAGCCCTGAGCAGGGTCAGAGTGTGGTGCCGACGACTCGGGCCGACCAACTGAGTTCCCCGAAGCCCAGTTGGCTAGAGAGGAGGGCCCAGCCGCAGAGTAGCCTGGTCCACCAGGGGGCAGGGTCCACTGTCCACCAGCAGCGTAGACAGGCCCGCCGTAAGTCGGAGTAGTCACGTAAGCCGGCTGAGAACGTGGTGGGCGAAGTGCCGGGAGACCCGGGGACGGCCCAGACCATATCGAGATCTGGCCAGTCCACGGGTTGTAGGGTGTGGGTCAGGTCACAACACCCTGACCCCGACCACCACTACTGCCACCAGTAGTACCAGCACCACCAGGGGTACCACCAGCACTGGTCGTACCACCTCCACCAGTCCCTCCACCACGGCCACCACGTCTGCCACGGCGACGGTTCCCACCACCACCGGAGGTAGCAGGGACTCCTGGTGTGGTAGGTGGACGAGGAAGCTGGCCCCCAGAACCAGCAGGAGGAGGAGGGCGTGAAGACGACCCTGAGCCGTAGAAGGCCGAGGCAGGGGAGGAGGTAGTAGAGCCGCCCTGGGTGATCTCCTCGAGCTCGAGGTCCGACCAGACCTTCTCGAAGGTCGGGAAGGGCTTCTCGCGGAGAATCCACGAGCGAACGTGGGTGTAGCGCTCATTCAGGCCCTGAAGGACCTGAAGAACGAGGGTACTGTCCGGGATGGGCTCTCCAAGGTCACGAAGGGCGTCCGCCATACCCTTCATCTGTCGACAGTATGCAGTAATGGAGAGATCACCATGGACAGTAGAACCAAAGCGGGCCCGGATGTGGAGAGCTCGGGTCGCTTGGTTCCCCTGGAAGCGAAGCTCGAGGACCTGCCAGGCCTGACGAGCTGTACCGCCACCCTTCTGGGCGACGATATCCTGAAGCTCCTCAGAAAGTGTGCCGAGGATCCATGCAAGGACAAGACTGTCCATGCAGATCCACGAGTCATCCGGTGGGCAGTCATCTCGCAGGACATGGTCTTCCAGCCGAAAGCGTCACAGCGTCAGGAGAAGCAGGTTGCGCCAACTAGCAAAGGAAGTAGAGTCAGAGCTGAGAACAACCGGGACAAGAGTCCGGATGTTCTGTATGCCAGCCGCCTGGGCATGTAGAGCAGCGACAAGAGACGCCGAGTAGGTAGTATAGGCGGCACCATCTCCTGGAGTATCATGTGCGTCACTCCACTGTACTGGCGGAGACTCCTCGAGCTGACGGGTGAGAGAGGCCGCAGCCGCACGTTCCTGCTCCAAGGCGAGAACGAGCGCTCGTTCCCGCTCACGGGAGATGGCCAGGGCAGTCGCGACGTCGGAGACGTGCGAAGAGGGCTGTCCCCCGGATCCAGCAGGGACAGCATGGCCGGCGGCGCTCACAGCAGGGCCACCGGGGCTTGGCAGCCAGGCGGTACTGGGACGGTGTTATCCTCCGGCGGGTCCAACCAGGCCAGCGGCGAAGCCCGGCGGCCAGGCGGCTGTGGGGAGGCCAAGGGACCCGTCTGCGGCTGGGCCGGCCACACCCGAGCCGGGCCCGAGCAGCCCGGCGGCTGTGCGCCTGGGGGAGATGGCGTGGAGGCCAGCCGTAGGGCTGGAAGCCCCGGATCTGGTGGCGGCGCCCCCAGGAGAGGTGGCGGGGCAGCCGGCGGCGCCAGACCCGGTGGCGGCGGGCGCAGGGTAGGGGGCGGCCGGGTCGGCGGGGTCGGCGGCGCTGAGCCCAGCGGCGGCCGCGACCGGGCAGGAATCGAGAGGAGGGAGCGGCGGGGCCGGCGCGCCCGCGGCGGCGGCGCCCGTAGATGGCATCGGGGTTGAGATCGGGAGAGGAGAGAGAAAAAGTAATCTGATACCAAATTAGATTAGGAAAGTAATCAATTCAATAACATCCTGTCAAGGAGTTACATATATAGGGGGACACAGCTTAAGGGCTAAGCAAAACTAATACAAAAAGACTAAAATGCCCCTGCCCCCTAATACGTACAGTCCAGCAGAGGAGACAAAGAGTGAAGTTGATCCAAAGATGGACCAATTGGCTCTTGCGGCCATTTATCATGCTATTGATGAAGACACTCTCATAGGAATTTCTGAGGAGACAGCTAGAGAGGTGTGGCAGTTGATCAAGATCAAATTCTTGGGTAAAGAACACCTGATGGAAGCAAGGATCCAAACTCTTCAAAATGAGTTTGACCTAATGTGCATGCACGAAGGAGACTCCATCGACGACTCTGCCACAAGAGTGATGATCATTGTCACAAAGATCCGTAGTCTTGGAGGAAGAGTTGAAGAAAGTTACATCGTGAAGAAATTGTTGCGAGCTCTACCTTCGAAATTTCTTCACATTGCATCCACCATTGAGCAATTTGTGGACTTAAAGGCAGTAACTGTGGAGGAACTCGTCGATGGGCTCAAAACACATGAGGAACGTGTACATGGCTTCAACAACCAAGATCATGAAGAAAGACTACTTTTAACAAGAGAGGAGTGGAGAGCAAGAGAAGCAAAGGGTGGAGAGAACCTTCTTTTGACAAGAAAAGAGTGGAAGACTCAAGAGGGTGGTCAAAAAAAGAATAAGAAATTTGACAAATCGAAGATTCAATGCTTCAATTGTCAAAAACTTGGTCACTTTGCCAAAGAATGCTCCAAGAACGAAAACGAAGATGAGATGACGCTTCTTGCTCAGAAGATACTTTGTTTTGATCTCACAAGCAAGGTGTGCTCGAGATGAAGATGTGACCATCTCGAGTGTGTGTGTGATCGGATTGAAGATGGGTTCATTCCGAGATCAAGTGCGGGATGAAGATGGGCCCATCCTGGGGTTGAAGATGTAACCAACCCGAATGCGTGTGCAAGGTGAAGATGTGACCATCCTGGGGTGTAGTGGCGTCCATCCCAAAATTGAGTTGTGCAGGGTGTAGATGTGACTATCCTGGGGGTGCAGTTGTGTCCATCCCGAAAGTGTGTTTATGATGGGAGTGTGTCCCCATCCTAATTAGTGTGAGTGTGATCTAGAAAAATGAGATTAGGGGATGATTGTTATATATAATCCCGTTTTTCTAGAATAATTAGTGTTAGAGATAGAGTCCAAGTCAAATAAGAGTAGGAGTCTATGTAGTACTAGATTAGGACTCTATAATTTGGGGCTATATATACAGCCCCCCTATTGAGAATAAATTAAGAGATAACATATTAGAGGAAATTAATCCCGGATTTCCAACAACTACGTGCTCGTCACCCCTGTGTCTCTCTTATGGACACTCTGACGAGTGCTCGAAATGAGGAGACTTGTCTTCAAGCTGCTGGGTTGCTGCTTACTTCTTCGGTGTTGGCGGCTCGCTCTACGACACCTATGCACACAACTCCTCCACTGACCGTCTCGTCTTCAGTTGCCCCTCCTACGGCTAGAGGGGTGTGGTGCTCTTCACTGTGATTATTGTAGTAAAGATGGTCATGTGGAGGCGTATTGTTTCAGGAAGAAGAAGGCTCAGGCTCGTCAGTCTTTACAGGGTGCTGGTGGTGCTAGTACTGGAGGATCTCAAGAGAGTTCTTCTACTACGGATGCACAGCTGCTCATGCTTCTTCGTCGCCTTGCTACTTCTGCACCATCGGGAGCTGCTGGTTCTGTAACTCAGTCTTCTGCACCTTCGAGTACTGTTGTTGCTTCTTCGTCTTCCACTGAGGGACCATCTCCTACTTCTGCTCCAGGTACTTGTTCATGGATTCTTGATTCTGGTGCTTCGTTCCATATGACTCCTTATCATACCAGTTTGTCTTCCTTGAGTCTTTCTTATCGTTCTTCTATTGTTCATACTGCCGATGGTTCTCCTCTTTCGGTTGTTGGACAGGGCACTCTTTTATCTAACTCTTTTGTTGTTCCTGATGTTTCCTTCGTTCCTGGACTTACAATACAGCTTATATCCGCTGGCCAACTCACTGATAATGATTGTCGAGTGATTCTTGATCATGATCTTTGTTACGTTCAGGATCGTCGCACGGGTCACTTGGTTGGTACTAGCCCTCGTCGTCGTGATTCACAGCGTCTTTGGGAGCTTGACTGACTTTGTCTTCCTTCCGCTGCGCCTGCGGGTTCAGTCAGCTCCAGTCTTGCTGCTTTGTCCACTTCGACGTTTGCTCAGCAGCGTTTTCACGGCGTCACCTAGGCGTCCCATCGATGCGGCCCCGACGCCTGGACATGTCACCTCGCCTGGAGGCCGTCGCCGGCAGTCGCCGCGCCGCCGCAGGCCCCTCGCCTCACCGCGCCGCCGTCAGCCCTCGCCACGCCACGCCGCTGCCGGCCCTCGCCGCGCCGCCGTCGCCGCCATCGGTGGAGAGGGGAGTGAGGGTAAGAAGGATTCTGTTTAGGGTTAGGGTGGGGTGGTATTTTATATGTGCTGATGTGGAAAGAGCACCGTTGAATTAGATCCGACGGTTCATAGAGCCCGCTCGCTGCCTCCGCCTCCGCTCGCCCGCCTCCGCCGCGCTCGCCGCCTCCGCCCGCCCGCCTCCGCTGCGCCCGCCATCCGCTGCCTACGCGCCCGCCGCTGCGCCCGCCATCCGCTGCGCCCGCCATCCGCCTAGGCGGGCGCCTGGGCGTCCAGGCGCCAATTCAAAAGCCTGTTGCTCAGTGGCACCACCGTTTGGGTCATCTTTGTGGTTCTCGTCTGTCCGTTCTAGTTCACCGTGGTCTTTTAGTATCAATCTCTAGTTCTGAGTCTTTAGCTCAGTGTCAGGGTTGTCGGTTAGGGAAGCAGATTCAACTTCCTTATTCTTCTAGTGAGTCAGTGTCTGAGCGTCCTTTTGATCTTATTCATTCTGATGTATGGGACCCTGCTCCTTTTGCTTCGAAAGGAGGACATCGATATTATATCATTTTTATAGATGATTTTTCTTGCCACACACGGGTTTACTTTATGAAACATCATAGTGAGGCGTTAGCTATAAGTCCTTGACTATGATCCGCATTCAGTTTGACTATGATCCACACATGGTAGTGAGGCGTTATCTATAAGTCCTTGACTATGATCCGCACTCAGTTTGACACTCCTATTCGTATTTTTCGAGCTGACTCTGCTGGCGAGTATCTCTCTGATGCTCTTCGTCAGTTTCTTTCTGAGCAAGGTACTCTTGCTCAGTTTTCTTGTCCAAGTGCTCATGCTCAGAATGGCGTTGCTGAGCACAAGCATCGTCATCTCCTTGAGACAGCTTGTACTTTTCTGATCGATTCTTCTGTTCCACCTCATTTTTGGGCCGAGGTTGTTTCTACTGTCACTTACTTAATTAACATTCAGCCCTCGTCTGCTCTTAATGGTGGGATTCCTTTTGAGCGCCTTACAGGCAAGATGCCTGACTACACCAGCTTTCGTCTCTTTGGCTGTGTGCGCTACGTGTTGCTCGCACCACGTGAGCGCACTAAGCTGACTGCTCAGTCTGTCGAGTGTGTCTTCCTAGGGTACAGTTCGGAGCATCAGGGATATCGTTGTTTGGATCCGGTTGGTCGATGGATGAAGATTTCACGGGATGTTGTCTTTGATGAGACACGTCCTTTCTATCCTCGACCATCTTCTGATACTTCTTCTGTATCTGTGGTTGATCCTATTTCGTCCATGTTCCTTCCTGATACTCCAGTTGCGATTGTACCTCCTTCACACTCACTACCTCGTTCCATGATTTCTCCCTCTTCGGAACCTTCTTCTTTGGTTTTCGATTATACTTTGAAGGTCCTTGTGACGCAGGTCTATACTCGACGAGTTGTTTCTCCCTTAGATGTGCCATCTTCTTCTGATGAGCCATCTACTCCAGCTCAGTCTGCCTCTCCTGGTACGCCTTCTTCTCCTGAGATATCATCTCTTTCCGATGATTCTTCTCATGAACAACCCCTTGGACGTGGTCATCGTCCTCGACATCCTCCTGATCGGTTTTCTCCTTCTAGCTTTGCTGCTACCACTCTACCTGAGCCGGCTACGTATCGTGATGTTGTTCCTCATCAGGAATGGCAACATGCGATGGCCTTGGAGATTGCTACTCTCGAGCGCACCGACACGTGAGAACTTGTGCCCTGTCCCTCACATGTTCACCCTATCACCTGTAAGTGGGTCTATAAGGTTAAGACCCGTTGTGATGGATCACTTGAACGCTATAAGGCTTGACTAGTCGCTCGTGATTTCCAGCGGAAACATGGTCATGACTATGATGAGACCTTTGCTCATGTCGCTCATATGACCACTGTTCGCACTCTACTTGTTGTGGCCTCAGTTCGTGTCTGGTCCATCTCTCAGCTTGATGTGAAGAATGTCTTTCTTAATGGTGAGTTGCGAGAGGTGTATATGCAGCCACCACCTGGGTATTCTGTTCCTGAGGGTATAGTTTGCCGCCTTCGTCGTTCTCTTTACGGCCTTAAGCAGGCTCCTAGTGCTTGGTTTCAGCGTTTTGCTTCTATGGTCACTGTTGCTAGTCTTTTTGCCAGTGCTCATGATCTCGCGCTCTTTGTGCACACTTCGTCTCGTGGTCGCACTCTTCTTCTCTATGTTGATGACATGATCATCACCGGAGACGATTCTGAGTACATTGCCTTTGTGAAGGCCCGTCTCAGTGAGCAGTTTCTTATGTCCGATCATGGTCCTCTTCGCTACTTTCTTGGGATTGAGGTTTCCTCCTCCTTTGAGGGAATTTATCTATCTCAAGAAAAGTACATTCAGAATCTTCTTGATTGGGTTTCATTTACTGATCACCAGCGTTTTTGAGGCGACGCCTAGGCGGCGCCTAGGCGTCCAGTCGCTGGCGCGCGGACGCCAGGGCGGCTCGCCTCGCCTGGTCGGGCGGCGCCGCCGCCTCTGCCCGCCCCGGCGACCCCTCCGCCCGCAGCCACCTCGCATGGCGCCCCCTCCGCCTGCTGCCACCTCGCCTGGCACCGCCGTAGGTGCCGCCGCCGCCGCTGTCCACCCCGCCGCCGTAGGTACCACCACCGCCGCCGCTGTCCACCCCGCCGCCTCACTGCCGCCGCCGCCGGGAGTGGAGAAAAGAGGGAGAGAGAGGGTGAGGAGAAAATTAGGGTAGGGTATATTTATATACCCAGTGAAAATGAGGACCGTCGGATCTCATCCGACGGTCCACAATAGTTGGGCCGTGAGGCCCACCCGCCCGCCCTGCCTCCTCCGCCCGCCCGCCTGCCCTGCCGCCGCCCGCCCGCCCTGCCGCCGCCCGCCTGACCGCCCGCCCTGCCTCCTCCGCCTCCTAGCCGGTCTCCCGCCTCCTCCGCCGCCTAGCTGGCCGCCCGCCTCCTCTGCTGCCGCCGCCGCCGCCACACCCGCCTCCCCTCCTCGCCTGGCGCTCGCCTAGGCGACCGCCTAGGCGCCTAGGCGTCCCGGCGGCCGGCGGTCGCCTAGGCGTCCAGGCGAGGATTCACAACCCTGCTGATCACCGAACTGTTGAGATTCCCATGGAACTCAATGTCCATCTTCGTGCCACTGATGGTAAGCCTCTTCATGATCCTACTCGTTACCGTCATATTGTTGGGAGTCTAGTGTATCTTGGTCTCACGCGTCCTGATATCTCGTACTCTGTTCATATTCTGAGTCAGTTTGTTTCGGCTCCCACCCAGGTCCACTATAGTCACTTACTTCGTGTCTTGCGTTATCATTGTGCGACTATCTCTAGACGTTTGTTCTTTCCACGCTCTAGTTCTTTACAGCTCAAAGCATACTCTGATGCTACTTGGGCTAGTGATCCCTCTGATCGTCGATCTCTTTCTGCTATTGTGTTTTTCTTGGTGGTTCCCTCATTGCTTGGAAGACTAAGAAGCAAGTAGCAGTTTCTCGTTCGAGTGCAGAGGCTGAGTTGCGTGCTATGGCTCTTGTGAGTGCAGATGTTACTTGGTTGCGGTAGTTGCTTGAGGACTTTAGTGTTTCTGTTGGTATGCCGACTCCTCTTTTGTTTGACAGTACAGGTGCTATCAGTATTGCTCGTGATCCGGTCAAGCATGAGCTTACCAAGCATATTGGTGTTGATGCTTCTTATACACGAGCACAGGTACATGATGGTATTGTTGATCTTCAGTATGTGCCTTCAGAGCTTCAACTAGTTGATTTCTTCACGAAGGCACACACCCGGGCTCAGCATGGTTTTTATCTCTCCAAACTCAGTGTTCGTGATGCACCTTGAGTTTGAGGGGGCTGTTAGAGATATAATAGTGATATTATATTAGATGATGTATTATGGGTTTATTTGCATATTTGTACTCATCATGTACTCTATATATTGAAGTCTCCGGCCCTCTCAATAATACAAGTGCTATTCTCAACACATGTTTCGTTCTGTCAGTGACTCTAGAAAGAAATCGCATTATAATGGAGATGCCCGCAGAAGCAACACAAGATCTACCCTTTGAGGTCTATGGACCATGGATGACAAATGCAAGTAAGATTGCAAAAGAATCTTTGCAAGATCAAGCTCTGGAACCGTAAGATCAACCGCTCCAACAATTCCAACATCATTTTGCAAGTTCAAGTTCATGGGCATCCCTGCCACCAAACTATAACGAGCACCACTGGAGAGATGACCCCCAGCACCAGCAAGGGAGAAGAAAGACAGCCGACAAAATCTGACCGGCTGCCCCTGTTCATCTGAGAGCGACTGTGCTTGCTACAGTATAGCAACTTGCATGGCAAAGGCACCAGGCACATTCTCCACATCATCAGCATGTTGGCCACGTACCAGAAAGGCAAGGGTAATCTTGCACTTGTTCACCCCTTTCTGGACCACTACAAGAGATTCCACTCCACCATAGCCAATCTTTCAAAGCGAACCTGGAGATGCAGATGGAAAGCCCCCATTTTCAACGTACCAAGACAGAGTAAGACAATCTTAGGAACCATAGCCCATCTCCATGGACCACAGCAGGCTCCTCTTCCACCACAAGGCATCAGATTCCATCCAAAAAAAGAATAGAATCCCACCAAGACTCATCAGGGGAAGCAGCAGCAGATCCCCAAAGTACTTTGCGGGCAATCAAACAAACAGCCCCATGGGCACTCCAACTCTTCAGCTTCCAAGCCGTACAGCAGAGGACAGAGCGCCCATCAAGGGCGAGAACCAGGAACCCAGCAGGTCCCACACGGCTACGATGGCGCAAAGGCCTCATAAGTGCCACTCCTCCCACACACTACCTCCACATCCCATGTGTCGAGTAGTCTCACGCCATGGGGATCCAACTCGGCAGCCTCATTCCTCCTCACCTTGCTGATCTCCATCACCAGCGCCATCATCCCACTCAGCGGCTTCATCACTCACCTCCCATGCTCCCGCTACAGCACCCGTTGGCGCCGACGAATCCCGGCACCACTCTCGATCCCCATCCCCACTCCACCCATGTTTCCATAGATCTGGGCCTCATCCACCCCGCGACGCTCCACCTGCATAACAGCCACCTAACCGCCAAGGTTGTTCGCTTTCGCCGTACATTTTGCCCTAGCAATCAATGAACTCTTATTATGTTTGCAGCTAGCTCTCAATCAATCCCACCTGACAGGTGTCATGTTAGGTACTACTTGCCCATCAATTCACTTCATTATGTTTGCAGATGATCTTATTATTTATGGTCAGGCTAACCCCAAGGAAGATTATCTCATCAAGAACAATCTTCAAGATTTCTGCAACCAATTGGGCCAAACTCCGAATTGGGCCGAATCTTCCATTCTTTTCAGCAGACCCGTCAATGCCTGCATGGCGGCCGATATCAAAACAATCTCCCCTGTGCCAGATTTCCAGCCCAACACAATGTAATTGGGCCATCTAATGATCATCAGCCATAGTGTTAAGAGGCTTCCTTCGGGGAGTACGCGGGGGAGAGTGCAACCAGAGATAGGACTGAGAGATTGAGCGCAGAGGATACCGGGAGGGGAGGGCGTCGGTGCCGCCCGAGCTGGAGGAAGATGAACCAGTCAGGGCGAAAGAGAAACCCCCAGATAAGGAGTTTTATTTCTCTGTTGCCTAATACAAACTAATTTGGCCACCTTTATAGAACAGGGGCCAGTTTATTTAGTAACAACTGATTCTGTTGGACAGAATCAAATCTAAACAATTTATTTCCTAACCTTATCCCTCCCAGATTTTATCTTTACTTCTTTTGGCGCCTGTGATATTGGCGTCCATAAAAAGAGTCTATAACACATAGGGACAAATTTAAAGCTTATGACTTTATCTACACAAAGTTCAGATCAAGATTCACTATCTGTTGTGGATGCATTTGTGGGCCGCCAATATGGTCGGCATGGGGCCCACAAAGCCCACAACTAGGCCGGCCAGGCCCTGCAGCCGCACCAGGAAAATATTTAGAATAATTAATTAGATAATGTTTAGGAATAAAAGGGAGTTATAGATTGAATCAGTTTAGATAGAAAGAAATAGACTAAAAAAAGGGAAGAAAAGAATCCTAGTCAGTTTGGGGGATTATCCCCAAACAGACTAGGAGTAGGCTGCGGCCAAAGGGGGGGGGTCCTGTCCCCCCTTTATAAGCAGCCCCCCTCCCTCATGTTTTGAGCATCCAGGAAAAAATAAGAATCCCCGTTGAGGGTTGTTCTTCTCCTTGGATCACGGTGGCTTCGAACCCTAACCCTAGCCGCCGTGACCAGCTACTTTGTCCCCCACGTTACGTACTGCGCAGCTGCCCCCACGCCTCCTCGCTGCTGGTTTCTCCCCTGCGCAGCCCTAAGCGCAGCCAAGGGGTCTCCCACCTCCCTGTTTCTCAGCATTTGGTATCAAGAGACTCCGGGGCAGCGACCATGTCCGGCCCCGTGGACGATTCTGGGACTTTCACCCTCCAAGATCTCGGCAACATGATGAGCAAGATGATGGGGCAGATAGACACCATCAACAAGCGCTTGGACCGCCACGATATGCGCCTTGCGCGCTTTGAGAAGGCACCGGAGCGGGAGCTCTCCGGTGGCGAGGACTTGCAACAAAACTCACCGCAGGGCAGCAACCTTTCCCGCAGCTGCGGCAGCGGCAAGGGCGGCGGCGGTGGCAGCGGCGGCCATGGCGGCAACGACGACCACTACAGTACCAGGCGCCCACCGGGACGCCCGACCTTCGACGACAGCGGGCTGCGTCGTCACAAGGTCAATTTCCCCAAGTTCGACGGGGAAACAGATCCGCTGCCCTGGCTCACCAAGTGTGAGACATACTTCCGAGGGACACGTACGATGCCAGAAGAAAAGGTGTGGCTCGCGTCTCTCCACCTGGAGGGTGTCGCGGCCGAGTGGTACACTGCTCTAGAACGTGACTGTGGCATCGTGTCCTGGGAGCGGTTCGCGGACTTCGTCAACATGCGCTTCGGGCCTCCGCTCCGCTCCAACGACCTGGCGGAAATTAAAGATCTCCGTCGTACTGGCACGGTTGAGGAATATCAGCGTCAATTCCTGGTCCTTCTTTGTCGTTGCGAGGACCTCAGCCAGCGCCAGCAGATCAACCTCTTCACAGCTGGCCTCGGCGAGCCACTTAGAACGGATGTGGAGCTGCAGTTTCCCACTAATCTACAAACCGCCATGAGTCTGGCCAGAGCCTTTGAACGTCGACTTGCGGCAATAACAGATAGCGGAATACAGAAGGGCGCCGCCTCTCAACGCTCCACACGCTCTTCTATTGTGTCTCGCGCCTCTGCTACGGCCTCAAGTGGCAGTTCTACAGCACCCGCCCCGACATCGTCAACAACGGCATCTTCTCGCCCACGCTTCAAACGCCTTACACCCGATGAGATGGCTGCTAAGCGGGCAAGCGGCGAGTGCTATCACTGCCCTGAACGGTACACACCAGACCATAAGTGTGCCGGCAAAGGAATCTTCCTTCTGGAGCTTGACGACGATGATGACGTTGACGCGACCGTAGCTGATATGGGCATCTCCTTACACGCCCTGACCGGCATCGACTTCGCCAACACAATGAAGCTCCAGGTCTACGTCCACGGCAACCTACTGACAGCATTGGTCGACACAGGGTCCACTCACACCTTCATCAGGGAACCACTCATCAAGGAGCTCGGCCTGATGATGTTGCCACGATCAGGCGTCGGCGTCCGAGTCGCCAACGGCGACTCTATCTCCTGTACAGGCATCTGTCCACGTGTACCCTTGATGATTGCAGGGGATCGCTTCGACGTCACATGCTACGCACTCCCACTGGACGGCTTCGACTTTGTTCTAGGAGTCCAGTGGCTGCGATCTTTGGGACCCATTCTCTGGAACCTTGAGGACCTCACGATGAAATTGTGGCGTGGGGACCGTGAGGTGATCTGGACGGGGCTGTGAAGTTCAGCTCCGGTATGTGCCTCTCTAGCACCACCTACTGATATGATGGGCGCCCTCCTGGATGGCTTCCAGGACCTCTTCGACGAGCCACGTGGGCTTCCTCCTGCACGACGCCACGACCACCAAATCAGGCTCCTGCCGGGCACAACTCCAGTAGCTGTCCGGCCGTACCGCTACCCCCAGCTTCTTAAAGACGAGATTGAGAAGCAATGCGCCGAGATGCTTCGCCAAGGCATCATCCGAGAATGCACATCTGCATTTTCCTCGCCAGTACTGTTGGTCCGAAAAGCCGACGGCACGTGGCGCTTCTGCATCGACTACCGCGAGCTCAACGCCAGAACTTTGAAAGACAAGTTCCCGATCCCGGTGGTTGACGAGCTACTGGACGAGCTTCGCGGCGCAAGGTTCTTCACCAAGCTTGACCTCCGCAGCGGCTACTTTCAAGTGCGCATGCACTCGGACGACATTGAAAAGACAGCATTCCGAACTCATCGAGGCCACTATGAGTTCTTGGTGATGCCATTCGGCCTCACCAATGCGCCGTCCACGTTCCAGTCGTTGATGAACGACGTCCTCGACCCCTACATCAGAAAATTTGTGCTTGTCTTCTTTGATGACATATTGGTGTATAGCAGGACCTGGGTCGAACACCTTCAGCACGTCAAGCAGGTGTTCCAGACACTACGGACAAACAAGTTGTTCCTGAAGAAATCTAAGTGCTTCTTCGGCCAGGAGACTGTGTCCTACTTAGGACACATCATATCCGCTCACGGCGTGGCAATGGATCCGACCAAGGTGGAGGCCGTGGAACGTTGGCCTACACCTCGGTCCTTACGAGCCTTGCGAGGTTTCCTCGGGCTCACCGGCTACTACCGCAAGTTCATTGCGGGGTATGGTGCGGTGGCCGCACCCCTCACCGCCCTACTAAAGCGGGAAGCATTCCGCTGGACTGATGATGCGCAGGATGCTTTCTCCCAACTCAAGCAGGCGTTGATGACAGCGCCTCTACTTCAAATGCCGGATTTCGACAAGCGCTTCATCGTCGACTGCGACGCGTCCGGCGCCGGCTTTGGGGCGGTTCTACACCAGGGCGACGGCGCCATAGCATTCTTCAGCCGCGCTGTAGCGACTCACCATCATAAGCTACCGGCATACGAGCGTGAGCTAATCGGTCTTGTGAAGGCCGTACGTCATTGGCGGCCTTACTTGTGGGGTCGTCCCTTCACTGTTCGGACTGATCACTTCAGCCTGAAATATATCCTGGATCAGCGACTCACGACGATTCCCCAACATGCTTGGGTGAGCAAACTTTTTGGTTATGATCTGCAGGTTGAGTACCGACCGGGGCGCTTGAATGGGGCAGCTGACGCCCTGTCCCGCCGCGACGAGGAAGACATAGTTATTCACGCCATATCCGCGCCAGTCTTTCCACTCTTCGACTCGCTCCGCGCGGAGATCGCTACAGACCAGCAGGCGCAACAGCTATGTACCCAACTCCGGGAGGGAGTCGCACCTGCTGACTGGGCCGAACGCGACGGCCTTCTACTTCACAAGGGGAAGCTCTTCGTTCCCGACAAGTCCTCCTTGTGGCCCTCTCTCCTAGCTGAGGCGCATGATGGGGGCCACGAAGGCATCCAGAAGACAGTGCATCGGCTACGCCTCTCCTTCTACAACCCGTCCTTGCTACGGCGGGTGCGTGAGTATGTCCGCGGGTGTGCTACGTGCCAACGCAACAAGACTGATCATCTTCATCCAGCCGGCCTGCTACAACCGCTGCCTATACCGTCGGAAGTCTGGAGTGATATCTCCATGGACTTCATTGAAGGTTTTCCGAAAGTTGGTGGGAAATCAGTGATCTTGACAGTGGTAGATCGCTTCTCCAAGTATGCCCACTTCATTCCCCTAAGCCACCCTTACAGTGCTGCATCAGTGGCGCGGGCATTCTTCGACGACATTGTACGACTACACGGCTTTCCCTGCTCCATCGTCAGTGATCGTGATACCGTCTTCACCAGCCTCTTCTGGTCAGATTTGTTCCGGCTAGCCGGTGTCCAACTTCAGCTCAGCTCGGCCTTCCACCCGCAGTCTGACGGCCAATCTGAGGTCGTCAACAAGATCATCACTGTGTACCTTCGCTGCTAGGCTGGTGACCGATCAAAGACTTGGTTGCAGTGGCTTCCTTGGGCTGAGTATTGCTACAACACTTCCTACCAGACGGCCCTCAAATGCTCGCCCTTCAGAGTGGTCTATGGCAGGGACCCTCCGGCTCTTGTTGGTTACCAACCGGGCGTATCTAGAGTAGCAGCAGTGGATAAACAGCTAAAGGATAGAGATGAATTCTTAGCTGAAATCAAGAACAGGTTGGTACAAGCACAAGTCACCATGAAAAGCTATGAAGATAAGTTCCGCCGAGAGGTGGAATTTCAGATCGGTGATTGGGTTTGGCTGCGGCTTCATCAGAGGACAGCTGTGGGAGTAATGACGACGCCTTCTTCAAAGATTGGACCAAAATATTTTGGACCATATCAGATCATTCAACGCATTGGGACTGTATCATATAAACTTCAGTTGCCTCCTCAAGCAAGGATACATGATGTCTTCCATGTGTCCCTGTTAAAGAAATTTGAAGGTCCTACTCCCATACAGGTGGTGCCTTTACCACCACTTCTGCATGGACGTGTTGTACCTACGCCTGAAAAAGTACAAAGGGCGCGTTTGAACAGAGGTGTCTGGGAGCTACTCGTCAAATGGGCAGGACATTCTGAAGCTGATTCATCATGGGAGCAACTAGAAGATTTCAGGATGAAGCACCCCTCCTTTAAGCTCGAGGACGAGCTCTTTGTCGGGAAGGGGGGAAATGTTGTGGATGCATTTGTGGGCCGCCAATATGGTCGGCGTGGGGCCCACAAAGCCCACAACTAGGCCGGCCAGGCCCTGCAGCCGCACCAGGAAAATATTTAGAAGAATTAATTAGATAATGTTTAGGAATAAAAGGGAGTTATAGATTGAATCAGTTTAGATAGAAAGAAATAGACTAAAAAAAGGGAAGAAAAGAATCCTAGTCAGTTTGGGGGATTATCCCCAAACAGACTAGGAGTAGGCTGCGGCCAAAGGGGGGGGGGGTCCTGTCCCCCCTTTATAAGCAGCCCCCCTCCCTCATGTTTTGAGCATCCAGGAAAAAATAAGAATCCCCGTTGAGGGTTGTTCTTCTCCTTGGATCACGGTGGCTTCGAACCCTAACCCTAGCCGCCGTGACCAGCTACTTTGTCCCCCACGTTACGTACTGCGCAGCTGCCCCCACGCCTCCTCGCTGCTGGTTTCTCCCCTGCGCAGCCCTAAGCGCAGCCAAGGGGTCTCCCACCTCCCTGTTTCTCAGCACTATCACAAAAGCCAACACACTCAATCATGCAGGTTGCCTAGCCCTGATCCAATCAGTTTTTGCATCAATACCAATCTACTATATGGCCAACAATCTTCACTAAAAGGTTCCTTGCTAAGATTACGGCTATCATCCACACCTTCTGGTGGCAAGGAATTCAGGACTCTAACAGAAACAAGCCCCTACATCTGAGATTCTGGGACTCCATCACTATGCCGAAGAAGCAGGGTGGGTGAGGAATTAAGAATATTTTGCTAGTCAATAAAAGTATGCTAATTTCCACTGCTTGGAGATTAATTTTGGAGTCACAATCCTCTGTAGCTTGCATTCTGCAAGGGAAGTACTTTCCGCAGGCAACACACCGGATTGCACCAAGGCACATGGCCAAAACAATATTCCGGTCATCAATCCTAAAGGTAACAAAGGACCTGCAGCGAGATATCACAATTCAAGTGATTGATGGTGATGCAAACATCTGGAATCAACCTTGGTGCTTGAGCTGGAACCTTCACCTTCTGCATGACAATTTAAATCTCAGCCAAACTCAATACCCCCAGCCCAAACACAATAGCTGAGCTCTGGCACACAAGTACTAAACATTGGAATATGCAAAAAAATTAACTCACTCTTTGGACAACATGAAAGTGCGTCATTCCCTTGTGAGTTTTGGACGATTGATGACAAACGAATTGAGATCCTAATGAACTTGTTGAGATGAATATAGATTAACTCGTGTAAGGTAGGATTGGTGCACTCAAAAAGTGAAAAATGAAGTGATGAAAAAAAAAGGAAAAGGACCGATCCATGAACAAAGCGCAATGTAGACTTACTTGTATAGGATGTGTGTGAGAGACACATCCCAAGAGCTCAAAATTTTTGCGTAGGGGTAAGGGCTTAAAACATATCCTAATCACTCGTTGTGTAGTTCGCTCAGAAACCGGACTAGTCCGTTCAACTCTCTGTTGCTTCACAACACTGTGCACCGGACTAGTCCGCTCGTGTACCGGGCTAGCCTGTTCAACACTCTGAAACCTCTTTTACACAGTGCACCGGACTAGTCCGCTCGTGAACCGAACTAGTCCGTTCAACTCTCTGGAACCGGCCATTCACCTTGCACCGAACTAGTCCGTTCAACTTTTTGTAACCACTTTAAATTAGGGTTTCCACTGTGCCGCATGCCTCATGGACTAGACCGGTCAACAGAGCGAACCAGTCCAGACGCCATAAAAATTTAACGGTAACTTTTGAAATCTTTGTATAAATAAAGGTGCACGGCCACACATTTAAAGACACGAACCCTAGCGCCATCACACATTCCAAGAGCACAAAAGCACTTCTCTCCACTCATTCTAAGACTAAAAAGATCAAATCTGTGAGGATTAGGGATTGGATCAAGGAGAGGATCGTTCTTCTCGATATTGAGCTCTTTGTTTGTTTTCTCTCACACAACTGTTGATCATTGTTCTCTGTGTGTGTGGGAGATAGTGTTACTCATTGTAATCTTGTGAGAGCACTTAAATTGTGAGAACGCCCCACGTACGATTATTTACCCATATGTGTGGTTAGTGGATTTTGAATCGGCCTTTGTGGCGATTCAACGAGGGAAGGGTTGGTGAAGACCCGATTCTTGGTGAACTCCTCAACGAGGACATAGATTTCTGGGTGGAATCGAACCTCGGGATAAAAACCTTGTCTCGTGTCTTCTTATTCTTCTTTCAATTATCAATTAGGGTTTGCTAGTACTTATTTGATTTACATTGATATCTTGTGTTAAACTTGATAGTTGTTGTTTCTTACTTCATTATCATATTACATTCAAGTTGTCATTTATTTTCCGGTGCATAAATACTTAAAGTAAGAATAAGTCTAAATTTAACTTTTTAATTACGCTCATACCGGACTAGTCCGCACCATACCGGACTAGTCCGACCTACCTGGATTTGATCTGTTCGCTAAGTGTTTCAGAGAATCGTTTAAAAAAATCAAAGAGCCTATTCACCCCCCTCTAGGCTACATTCAATTGGTATCAGAGCCTAACTCTTTAAAAGAGAATCACCGCTCGAAGAGACGATGTCGGAAATCAAGGGTGAACCCAAGTGCTTCAACCATGAAAATGGTGGTGACGAAGGAAACCAAAAGTTGGAGAAGCTCCTCAATGCCATTCAGGACTGCGAGGATGATGATGAGGAGATGCTCCAACTAAAAGCACTTATGCGGAAGAAGGCACTCTCCCCAAAAGGGAAGAAGATTGAAGACAAAAAGCAAAAAGGGATAGTCACAAAGAGTACTCCCAATATCCTTTTAACAATGAGCGTTTAAATTCAAATAATCATTACTTGTCAATTCTATTAGCCAAACCACCTTACTTTGATGGAAATGATTATACAATATGAAAAACAAAACATGAAAATGCACCTTATATCTCTTAACCCAAGTCTTTGGCATATAATGTGTATAGATCTACATATACCTGATGATGATGAAGAGCTAACCCTGGATCAAGAACAAGCTATTCATCGAATGCTCAAGCCACAGCAGGAATCACCTCATCATTGAGCCGAGACGAGTTCACCAAGGTGGATGGACTCAAAATTGCTAGGAAAATCTGGGACACTCTCAAAACCGCACATGAATGTGATTGTCATGTGCGTGAAGCTAAGATCGAAATGATAGAAGGTGAATTGGGAAGGTTTGCTATCGAAGAAGGTGAATCACCCCAAGAGATGTACAATCGACTAAAATCTCTCATCAATAAGGTCCTAGCCTATGATAGCAAGAAGTGGACGGATCATGAAGTGGTCAAATTGATTCTTAGAGCATTTATGCCTCGAAACTTGACACTCTGCTCCATGATTAGAGAAAGTCCCGAGTTTCACAAAATGACCCCGACGAGATTCTTGGCAAAATCATCAACTTTGAAATGATGGAGAAGGAAGTCAAGCATGTCAAGTAACTTGCCGACCTTATCTCAGCAAAGAAGAGAGGAGTTGCACTAAAGGCAACATGCAAGTCAGCATAAAAAAAAACTCGAGAAGCTCCTGAGGACGATGATGGTGATGATGAAAGCACTGATATCAATGATGAAGACATGATTCTGTTTATCAAAAACTTAAAATGATGAGAAGAAGAAAGGATGACAACTCAAATGAAGGAAGATATAAGGACAGACAAAGATCCAAGACGAGGCGCGCATGCTACAATTGTGGATAATATGATTATTTCATGGTGGATTGTCTACAAGAAGACAATAAGAGGAAGAGTAAAGACAACAAGCCTCAACAAAAGAAAATATTCAAGAAAAGGAAGCAATATGGCCAAGCACATCTAGGGAAGGAATGGGACTCCAATGATGAGTCCTCATCTGAAGAAGAAGAGGAGATGACCACCATAGCTATCAAGAAGCCTACCATGAAGTCCACTCTCTTCGCAATCATGGGAGCATGGAAGGACACCAACCACACATGCCTAATGGTCAATGAAGGAAAAAGAAAGTTTAAAACTAAATCTTCCTCCTTGCATTCCTTTACTAGTGATATTGATAATTCTAGTGATGATAAAGACATGCTTAGAGGTTTAGATAAAAATACTATAGCTAAAATGAAAATTCTAATGGATGAGATTGTTGATAAGGAGGAGCTAGTCAATCGCCAAGAAGATATGATCATTCTCCAAAAGGAGAAATATCTTGAGATTGAAGGGCTTCTTGAGATTGAAAATGAGCGAAACAAATCACTTGAGCTTCAGTTAGTTTCAAGCGAGGAGACTTGTTTGAAGCTAAAAGACTCAAACATTGCACTCAAGGATGAATTTGTTAATTTAACCAAATTTAACAAGATTCTTGAGGCGCAAGTTGAGTCACTCAAGCAAATTGGTTCTTCATCCTCTTTAAGCTCACCTTCTCCACATGTTGAATTCAAAACTCTCATAACTTGTACATGTGCTAAAAATGACACCAACTTAAAAAAAAAAGTCAAACTTGACAAAAGACAAAATCCCTCCCAAAGTGGCATGTTTGACAAGAAGAAGGTCAAGTATGCACGTACTTGGTCACAAGACCTCCTAATGTTAAACATGACATTGGGTCTTCTTATGGTGAAAGGCAAAACGCTAGAAGCCACGAGAATGACAAGAAATGCATTGTCTTTATCAAGGAAAACTCTTCCCAAGTTGAAAAAACATAATAATGTTGATAAAATTAACATTGAAAACTCATAAAACAACAAATCTTGTTTAGAACCTTTGATGTTTCATATGTGCTTATGAAAAATAGTTTTGAAAAAGTTCATGCTAAATATGTTGGGCCACGCCATGAGAATACCAAGTCTCGTGTGTGGGTGCCCAAGTCACTTGTCACTAACCTCAAAGGATCCAAGCAAGCTTGGGTATCTAAGACCAAAGCATAATTTCTTTCTTGTAGGCATATGCATCCGGTGGAGCAAAATAGGTGCTAGATAGTGGATGCACCAATCACATGACCGGAGAAAGAAAAATGTTCGTGGAGTACGAACAAAATGAAGACTCAAGAGAAAGAAAAATGAAGGCATCTGTTTTGGTGATAATAGTCAAGGAAAGGTGCTAGGTACCGGTAAAATAGCTATTTCATCACAACATACACTTTCTCATATTTTACATGATGATTCCTTAGATTATAACCTCTTGTCTATATCTCAACTATGTGACAAAGGTTATAATTGTTTATTCACTAATGAGGGTGACCATCTCTAGAAGGAGTGATAACTCTATTGCTTTCAAGGGTGTGTTAAAGGGAAAACTTTATCTAGTTGATTTTAACAAATATAAAGTCTAACTTAACACATGCTTGATTGCAAAGACCAACATGGGTTGGCTGTGGCATAGACGGCTAGCACATGTTGGTATAAGGAATCTACAAAAACTTTTAAAGGGTGATCACATCCGAGGTTTGAAGGATGTTGTTTTTGAGAAAGACAGGTCTTGTAGCGCATGCCAAGCCGGGAAGCAAGTAGGAGCACCCCATCCCACGAAGAATGCCATGATTACAACAAGACCGCTCGAGCTCCTCCACATGGACCTATTTGGTCCAATTGCTTATATAAGCATTGGCGGTAATAAATATAGTCTAGTCATTGTCGATGATTTTTCACGCTTCACGCGGGTTTTCTTTTTGCATGACAAGTCAGAAACTCAAGGAACACTCAAAAAGTTTCTCATGCGAGACCAAAATAAATTCTCATTGACGATCAAGAACATAAGAAGTGACAATGGAACAGAATTCAAGAAATAGAATTCAAGAATACACAAGTCGATGAATATCTAGATGAAGAAGGAATAAAGCATAAACTTTCGACAACCTACTCCCCACAACAAAACGGGGTAGCCGAAAGGAAGAACCGAACGCTCATTGAGATGGCAAGGACAATGCTTGATGAATACAAGACCTCTGACCGATTTTGGGCTGAAGTTATCAACACCGCTTGTCATGCAATAAACCGACTGTACCTTCATCGCCTACTCAAGAAAACCTCATATGAACTACTCACCGGTAACAAACCAAATATTTCATACTTTCGAGTTTTTTGGTTCAAAATGTTATATTCTAAACAAGAAGCCAAGGACCTCGAAGTTCGCTTCGAAGTCCGATGAGGGTTTCTTGCTTGGTTATGATTCGAACTACTACGCTTATCGTGTCTTCAACAAGGTCTCCGGACTTGTTAAAGTGGCACGTGACGTAGTGTTCCATGAAACTAATGGCTCTCAAGCGGAGCAAGTTGATAAGTGTGTGTTAGATCAAGAAGAAGCCTCATGTCAAGCATTGAGGAGAATGACACTTGGTGATATTCGACCTCAAGAACAATCACAAGTTTCAAGTGCTCAAGATGAACCTCAACAGGAGAGCTATGATCAAAGGGGATCTCATGCACAAAATCAAGATCATCAGGATCAACAAGATGATCAAAGCATCAATGACGACAACAATCCAGCGGGAGCCGAAGAAGATGATCATGAGAATTCAACACCACAAGTGCCACATCCAACAGTACACCAAAGCGTACAAAGAGATCATCCCGTCGATAACATAATTGGTGATATCCAAAAGGGAGTGACAACTCGATCTCGTATAGCTAATTTTTGTGAATATTATTCTTTTATATCCTCTTTAGAACCATACAGGGTTGAAAATGCACTAAGAGATCCGAACTGGGTGATGGCGATGCAAGAAGAATTGAACAACTTCAATAGGAACGAAGTATGGGAACTTGTTGAAAGACCAAAGTGCAACATCGTCGGCACTAAATGGGTCTTCCACAACAAGCAAGACGAACACAGAGTGGTAACAAGAAACAAGGCACGACTTGTGGCTAAAGGTTACTCACAAGTCGAAGGTTTGGATTTCGACGAGACTTTTGCCCCGTAGCTAGGCTTGAATCAATTCGTATATTACTTGCATATGCTACTCACAATGATTTCAAGCTGTATCAAATGGAAGTCAAAAGCGTCTTCCTCAACGGACCTATCAAGGAGGAGGTGTACGTGGAGCAACCCCCTGGATTTGAAGATCAAGAGTACCCTGACCATTGTTGAAACTGCGTAAGGCTCTATATGGCCTCAAACAAGCTCCTAGTGCTTGGTATGAGTGTCTTATAGATTTTCTAATTGAAAATGACTTCAAAATTGGTAAAGCTGATTACATCTTGTTTACCAAGCACTTTAATGATGATCTATTCATTTGTCAAATCTATGTTGATGATATCATATTCGGTTGCAAGAGTTTAGTAAAATCATGATATATAGATTCGAGATGTTCATGATGTGAGAGTTGAGATACTTTTTGAGATTCCAAGTGAAACAACTAAAGGAAGTAACGTTCATAAGCCAAACAAAGTACACCCAAGAAATTCTCAAGAAATTTGGCATGGACAAAGCGAAGACCATAAAAACTCTCATGGCAACAAATGGACATTTAGACCTTAATGAAGATGGACCTAACGTGGATCAAAAGGTATACCGTTACATGATTGGCTCTCTACTTTATCTTTGTGCATCTAGGCCTGATATTATGTTGAGTGTTTGTATGTGTGCAAGGTTTCAAGCTAATCCTAAGAAATGTCATTTGACAGTCGTAAAGAGGATCTTGCGATATTTAGTTCATACACCCAACCTAGGTCTTTGTTATCCTAAAGGTTCAAAGTTCAATCTCATTGGATACTCCGATGCAGATTATGCCGGATGCAAAGTGGATAGAAAAAGTACCTCCGGGACTTGCCAATTCTTGGGTAGGTCCCTAGTTTCTTGGTCCTCCAAGAAGTAAAACTCCATTGCCTTGTCCACAGCCGAAACGGAGTATGTTGCAGCCGAGAGTTGTTGTGCATAGCTCCTTTGGATGTGACTGTTAGACTATTGTGTATTTAGGGGCACTTTAGTCCTTCTGGGTGTGGCTTCTTGCCCCTCATGTAATGTACCCTATATGTACCCTTTGTGAGGTTAATGGAGAGATAATTTTTCCTTCCAATTGTGACAAACTCTAAAGGACTACGGTTACAATATGAACTGTATTCCGCTCCTTTGTGACAATAAGAGTGCGATTGAGATTGCACATAACCCTATTAAGCACTCTAGGACCAAACATATTGATATCCGACATCATTTTTTGAGAGACCATACAATCGAAGGAGACATAGCCATTTCCCATGTCAAAACCGAGAAACAACTAACCGATATCTTCACCAAGCCACTTGATGAAAAACGCTTTTGTGAGCTTAGGAATAAACTAAATATACGTGACTCTCGGAACGTAGATTGAAATACTGCATACCTGCTTGAATTCTCAAAATCTTACTTACTTTACGAAAAACTATCCCTTATCTTGATTTTCTCTTGAAAACTATTTAAATTAGTGAATCTTGATGAATAATGACCATTGTTTGATTGTTCATTTCTTACTGGGCATGTTCATCAAAATTATTTATGAAAATTATGTCCTTAGATCACTATTAGATCAAATTCCCAATATTTCCCTAATTTCTACTCTTATCTGTCCAGTTGACCCGGACTAGTCCGTGTCAACATCGGACTAGTCCGCTCCCTCAAACTAGTCCGGACAGATCTGCCATACCGAATTTGTCCGGTCCTACACCGGACTAGTCCGTATGTTCAGATTTAAAAAGTCTACCCGCGCCAACCAGTGCTCTCTTCCCCTCACAAGCACTTTTGGCTTCTCACTCCTCAAACCCTAGCCCCCAAGGTGATTTTCGATTTTGGACAATGAAATTGAAGTCCTCTCCACGAGAAATCTTCTCCTCGACGCGTGGATTCCTCTCTCCGGACTCATCCGGATCAAACTTCACGTTTCGACTCAAATCTTCATTTTTTCGGTAAAACCTCTCTCAACTCGAGTTCTCATCTTTTCTCTACTTTTGCTCAATTTTCCTGATTCCTAGAGCGTGCATTATCTTTCTCAATGCATTTCTAGTGTATCACACGATTGAGAAGCTAGATATTGAGTCATTGGATTACCACAGATTTCGGAAGACTCTTAAGAAAACTTCACTGAGATGGCTCCACTCACTGAACAAGAGTTTAGTTCTTTTGGGCTTGCAGGTGTCTCCGCTCCTCCTCCTCAGCATGGTCATGAAGACGAAGATGAAGATAGGACCGAGAGTGAGGGAGGGAGTGGCGATTAGTGATTTCACTTAATTTTTCCCTTTTTGGTGCCTTGATGCCAAAGGGGGAGAGATTGAGATTAGTCTTATTTGTTTATCTTCTTGTGAGCCTTAAGGACTAGTGATCATGGACATGTATTTTAAGTTTCATGTACTTTTTATCTCAAACTCATTTGGATGTGTGATGCTTAATCGATATTGATGTGGTGATTACCTTTATTATTGATATGTTCTTATCTTGTGGCATGTCACATTCTTTTATCACACTCTTTAGACATCCCACCATAAAAGGTGCATATATGTGAGAAGTTCTTGCTACTCATTTGTCATTCTCATATATGCACACTTTATGAAAGTCAAATTTTATTATTAATTATGTAATCTCAGTTGGATCAATCACCAAAAAGAGAGAGATTGAAAGTGCATCTAGGCATTCCCTTGTGAGTTTTGGACGATTGATGACAAACGAATTGAGATCCTAATGAACTTGTTGAGATGAATGCAGATTAACTCGTGTACGGTAGGATTGGTGCACTCAAAAAGTGAAAAATGAAGTGATGAAGAAAAAGGAAAAAGACCGATCTATGAACAAAGCGCAATGTAGACTTACTCCCTCCGGTGCACAAAAAATTGTCATTCTACACAGAAGCCATGAGTGCATAAAAAATTGACGTCGAAGCAGAACCGAAGAGTTTGTCTCAGGAAAAAACGTAATAAACGCATCGTACAATGCGTGGCTAGGAATCGAACCTGCATGGGAGGCCTGGGAACCAGTGGAGCCCAGTCAAGCCATTAAAGAGAGTACGATAGTAATGGAAAGAAAATCTATCTAATACTTCCTTGGTATGCGAGAACATGTCCAAAACGACAGTTTTTTGTGCACCAGAGGGAGTACTTGTATAGGATGTGTGTGAGAGACACATCCCAAGAGCTCAAAATCTTTGCATAGGGGTAAAGGATTAAAACATATCCTAATCGCTCACGGTGCACCGGACTAGTCCGCTCAGAAACCGGACTAGTCCGCTCAACTCTCTGTTGCTTCATAACACTGTGCACCAGACTAGTCCGCTCGTGGACCGGACTAGTCCGTTCAACTCTCTGGAACCGCTTTTACACAATGCACCGGACTAGTCCATTCAACTCTCTGGAACCGGCCATTCACCTTGCACCGGACTAGTCCGTTCATGGACCGGACTAGTCCGTTCAACTTTCTGTAACCACTTTAAATTAGGGTTTCCACTGTGCACATGCCTCACATGAATTGTACACAGCACAGCGGACTAGTCCGGTCAACAGAGCGGACTAGCCCGGCCGCCAGGAAACTTTAACGGTAACTTTTGGAATCTTTGTATAAATAGAGGTGCACGGCCACACATTTAAAGACACGAACCCTAGCACCGTCACACGTTCCAAGAGCACAAAAACACTTCTCTCCACTCATTCTAACACTAAAAAGATCAAATCTGTGAGGATTAGGGATTGGATCAAGGAGAGAATAGTTCTTCTCGATATTGAGCTCTTCATTTGTTTTCTCTCACACAACTGCTGATCATTGTTCTCTGTGTGTGTGTGGGAGATAGTGTTACTCATTGTAATCTTGTGGGGGCACTCAAATTGTGAGAACGCCCCACGTACGATTATTTACCCCTATGTGTGGTTAGTGGATTCGAATCGGCCTTTGTGGCGATTCAACGAGGGAAGGGTTGGTGAAGACCCGGTCGTTGGTGGACTCCTCAACGAGGACGTAGATTACTAGGTGGAATCGAACCTCGGGATAAAAACCTTGTCTCGTGTCTTCTTATTCTTCTTTCAATTATCAATTAGTGTTTGCTAGTACTTATTTGATTTACATCGATATCTTGTGTTAAACTTGATAGTTGTTGTTTCTTACTTCATTATCATATTACGCTCAAGTTGTCATTTACTTTCCGCTCCATAAATACTTGAAGTAAGAATAAGTCTAAATTTAACTTTTTAATTACGCTCATACGGACTAGTCCGCACCATACCGGACTAGTCCGGCCTACCTCGATTTGATATGTTCGCTAATTGTTTCAGAGAATCGTTAAAAAAAATCAAAGAGCCTATTCAACCCCCCCCCCTCTAGGCTACATTCACAACACATTGCTTCTGATATTTTACAGGTACAACATCTCCATGGTCAAGGAGCAGACAAGTTCCGCTGGAAGCACCACGACCGGCATCTATACAGCCAAAAGTGCATATCTTCAGTTAGCAATCAGATTGGCCAAGGACAAACCGCCTCCTTTTGTTCCTTTGCAGGTACTCCAGCTACTACAATCAGTATGGCCAGACAAGGATATCCCGCCACGAATCAAAACCTTTGCATGGTGACTCCTCAGGCTGGAGCTCAGCACTGGTGCACGGATCAACCGCATCATCCCTGGTGCAGATGGATTTGCTCTAGGTGTGGCGCCATTGAAACTGAAGAACATCTCTTCCTGCACTGCCCTTTTGCTAGGGCCATGTGGTTCAGATCAGGCTTCGGATTACGGACAGATACACTACACAAAAGAACCTAGGGTATACACCACCGACTGATTGAAATCATCCGACAAGGTACCACTGTATCTACTGCAGGTTACATTTTCAGCATCCTCTGGTGTTTATGGAAAGCAAGAAACGACCACCGGTTCAGCAAAGTTGAATGGACGATGGATGATCCACGGAGTCCACCATGATCACTACCATTCTGCAGCCGGCCAACCAAAGGATGAACTACAGGGTGTTCATTGACGCCTCTGTACCAGTGGCCTCTACATATGCACCAGCGACTCCGGCAGGTATTGGCATCTTCATAATCGACATTCAACAAGACGCAAACACTCTACTCGATCTGTTGATCCAATTCCTGCTTCTACAACTGGCGAACCGTTTAACTGCAGAAGCACAGGCGATGTTACTAGCAGCCCGACTCACCAGATACCTCAACTGGCAACACATTACTACTACACTGACAGCCAGATTCTGGCCAAGGCGGTTCAACTACAAGATCCTCGAGCGCAACCAGGAGTCCAGGACACTAGACACTACATCCAATGTTGCAAGAACTGAATGCCATACTGCAAAAGCAACACTACACGGCGACAAAAATCTCGAGAAAGCACAACACAAAAGCAGAGGATTAGCCAAACTAGCAAGACAGGAACAGATTACTACTCCCTGTCTCAATTCTTATTCGGCATTCAACCACATTTTACAATGCTCAGTGCAAAATGGCACATGCAAACTTCCAGTGGGACGATTTTCATCCCATAACTGTATAGTGTACTTGATTTTTTAAAATATCCTTCAATTCTCAAAAAAAAAAGAAGAGAGAAATTGACCCATGATTCTCCGGCGATTGAGCAAGCTCAGACGGCATGGACGTTAAACGGTGTCAGAATCAGAAAGCATGAACCAAAACACTGTATTTATTCCAAGACGCAGGTCGGTAGGTGTTTACCTAATCTCCGTTTCAGATAAGGTAACTCTGCTCCTAAATTAGTACATTGTTCGGGGAAATGCTACAACGAGAGCGGGGCCCCAGCTTGGTCACTCACCAGTTCGAAATCAAAACTAATGCAGCACCCACTAACCGTGAGGCGGTGACCCACTTGACTCTGATGTACCTATAACTGATTTTATTCCGATGAGCTCAGCATAGTTTATTACCTAGGTATATGGGGCGGCCAACGCCGATGCCGACACCGCAACCAACGCCGAAGCCGGTGAAGACCTGGAGCACCTTCACGCTGAAGGGGTTCTCCATCCGGAACGAGGGCGGCGGAAGCCTCCACTCCCGCGTGCTCGCCATAGACGCCGCGCGACGGACAGCGGCTGCGGAGGCGAGGAGGAGCAGGTGGTGGACTCGCAGCCCACGGACCAAAACCTGCATCGTCGCTTGGGCTCGGTCGTGGTAGCCCATTTCAGTCAGGGTGGGCTGGGTCGACAAAGTTCCCACGTTTCCGTCGTGAACGGAAGGCCCGATACATATATTGCAAGCGATTTGTACCGAGCTGCTACAGTGTTGGAGCAGAAATGCATGATTATTGATTTCGTTTCAAAGGTCCCGTGCATCTAAAAAGAAAAGATTCAAAGATCCTGTGCATCTAAAAAGAAAAGATTCAAATATCCTGTGATCGAAACAGGGGGAATCTATCGAGCCATGAAACATACAATATGTGAAATATAAACGTTTAAATGGCAATGAAAAGAAGGGCGGGGGATGTGCATGTTCAGTGTAGCCAAACCATCGTACATGCAACTTTTGTATCATTGGTTACATCTTGTGCATTTCTCTAGAGTTCTCGTTTCTTATTCTTCCACAGACTTCACGCACGGCATGTCTGAGATGATCACGAATATCTTCTTTTTTAGCATGACCACTCACTTAGCCTTTTGGTTGAACGCAAACTTTTGGAAGAAAACTGACGCCGTCCTGTGGCAGAAATGGCGTTTCTTGACTAGATTCTAGCACGGCTAAGTCATGCACTAGTGTCATCAGAAAGGCATGACCTCGTACCCGTGGACTAAACTTCCACCGCATTCCTATCTGACTACCTAATCCTTTGGCGGTACGGTTGCAAGTCCTATCGCCTATGACCATGCCGTGTCATCCACCTGTCATTCTTGACCCGATGATCATTTGCTTCTACAACAAACTATCAAAAACGTTAACCACAAAAATAATCGAAAAACATCTAAACCGTTTCGATCCACTCCGAACTACCTTCAACTCACTTTCGTTCCAATCTCAAATAATTCCTAAAAAAATAAATGAACAGGAATAAACAGTATATAGGACACAGGAAGGGATTTTTCCAATCCTGTTTTCACCCCTAGTTACACTTACCACTTGGCGCCACCGAGTTCCAAACACGCCGACCATGTGAAATTTCCATGGCCTGTTCGCCTAGTTCCAAAGTGAGATCGGTCAACCTCGACTCGCCTCGAAACAACTCTTTTACTATATTTTATCGTATCTCACATGCATCCGCAGCATCTCTAACAACGTTAGCACCAACAAAAGCCCGGATCAAACGGGGGAAATTTCCGGATTCGTACGAAAAATGCTATCTCGTCTAGGTGGAGGTGCCCTGATTGGCTGGGACTCCCCTCGGGAAGCACAAGGCGTCCTCAGGAACCAAAAAAGAAGAAAAGATAAGAGGAGAAAATCTCCACCTTATCTCGCGCCATCGCCTTTCCCAAGCTCGCCGCTATCTCATGATCCTCGCGGCGGAATTTTCTATCCTGTCTCGCCCCCCGTTTCGACGAAAGCTTCGTGTGTCGTCGACCCTCCACCAGCGACGGTGGGGCACCATCCGTCCGGCCGACGGCGAAACAGGCGGAGCAGAGTCGCAGGGACCCGAAAGCAGCAACAGCGACAAAGCTAGCGGTCGGTGGCCACGGACGCGTTGCGCCTGTCCGCTACTACGACGTCGCCTTCGGCCCCCCTGTTTCGGCAATCGGCGTGGTGCGTGGACCACTTATCCTGGCGAGATCCACACATCCCGTTCCAGATTCGACCGCACCCCTCGTCTCCTTTCCCACCGTAGCTGCTGTAGATAGATGGTGTTTCTTTTTTCTCAGAGGACCACGCGTGTTATCTGATCTCCCCGTCCAGTTGAAAGATCTGGGTGTGTCAAGTTGTGAACCCTAAGCACCTGGACTGCCGGATCAGTGATCCGAGAAGAAGGGAAACCGGATGGTTCTTGCAATCCTGTGCAGTTTTAGTCAGCGTGATCGATACAAGATGCTGCATGTAACTGCAGGATCTGAACTTAGCAAAACAGCCAGATTCCTACAGAGTTTTCTGGCTGCTTCTCTTCGCTCTGCCATCATTGGAAGCTATAAGGATGAGTAATGTTGATAACGCGATTGATGTGTTCTGACAAGACGAGCAGTCGAGCATATGATCATTTCGACTGAATGGACCTGAGATGGGGGGAAGGGTCCAATTATTGTGGCATCGGGAGCTCAGTGCCACACAAGCCGCTGTCCTCGCTGCCTCCTCAGACTGTTACAAGAAACGAAGCCACTTGAAGGAGAAAGGGACCCTTCCCGTCCAATTCCAATGATTCACCCGTCACCACATGCCTGGACAGATGTGATGATTTTTCGACGGACACAGTTTTTGTAACAGAGGATGCAATATAATACTACTGAACACGAATACATATATCTTATTGGCGATTTGTGTTCACCAGCTTATACCAACCAACCAAACCTTAAGCATGCATAAACGTTCTTTTCTGCGGTATTGCATAAAAGTAACGAAAACCCCAGGATACTGGCGACGAGCACAAGGTTAGCAGGACGAGTTGATGACGACAACAGCAAGATCGAAGAAGAAGAGGCAGCAGCTGCCTCTCGGAGGCTGGTGCAGATTGCAACTGTTGAGCCAAGCCCGGCTTCCGAAATCACAGCACTCTGACGACCCCGGCTGCGCCACGAGGAGGCGCGATACTGAGATCCAGACTGTTGACCGCGATGCTAAGCTCCAGGCTGCCGATGGACGATGCTGTTTCCAGGCCAGAGGCCATGGACGCGAAGGATGTCTCGGCGTGAGCCTTTGGCCTCTTGAAAAAATTAGATAGTTCATTAACCTGCCAGAAGAATTATAGTTGTTAGGTTTTTCTCATCGATGCTTCGTAGTATAGATGAAAATGTGCTAATTTTACCTGCACGTTATTGCCTAAAAGACCTCCAGCGCCTGGATAGCTTGGTACCTGAGGTGAGGTTCAGGATTCAGATTTCAGCAATTTATCTTTGGCTGTTTGTCTCAACTCGCTAGCCATTAATAATTGCAACTCGATCTCTAATGCAGTATGAAACACAAAAGGAGTACAGAATCTGTAGAATTTACCGGCACATCCCCGCGGTCGGTATGAATTATTTCCTCAGTTGGAGCAGGCTTAGTGGCAATGCTTTGAGGACTCGGCACCTGAAACAAAGGGGGGAAGATTACCAGCTTCAAGATCTAACCAACCATTGGAACTGTCCTGCAATTTTATCAAGCAGGCACCTGATCGTTGTTGTAGTCAGCCATGCCGACGTCGAAGAGGCTTGCCCGGCGCTTCTTCTTGCCGGGGTTGGTCTGCCGGAGGAAGTACTTCTGGGCGTGGCTGGCCACCTGCGTCGCCGTCCTGGTGGTGACGAAGTTCTTGGAGATGCCTCTCCAGTACCCTTTGCCCAGCTGCCTCAGGCCGTCGAGGAACTTCCTGTGCTCCTCCTCAGTCCACGGAATCCCTGCACCGATTTCACCATCAATCGACCCAGGACAAATCAGAGGATGATTAATCAATTGATGACTGTCACTACTAGTAATTCTGGTGATTGGTGAAGGTCTTGTGGATTGTAAGAGCAGCCGTTGACTGATCCATGGAAATGGAAAGGGCTAAATTTTTACTATTCGTTTTTCTTATTGCTGGAATCTGGCACAGCGTTTCCTTCCACGAATTAATCGTTGGATCATGTGCCTTAACATGTTATAAACATAGTAACATGCCTAAAGTTAAGTTTTCAGAGGCAAGGAGAGCCGAATCGAAAATAAAAAGAAAGAAAGTCACCTTTCTTCCTCTCCTGCGCCTTGCGGCGGCGGCGGCGCTTCTGCTGCAGGGACGCGAGGTCGCCGTCGTCGGAGGCGTAGCCCTTCCTGACCACCCCGGGCGGAGGGTTGAAGGAGGTGAGGTTGGGCATGCTGGAGCTCTTCTTCATCTCCATGGGGAACCCGTCCTCCTCCCCCTCCTCGTCCACCTCCTCACCGGCGGCGACGCGCACGTCCATGCCGAACAGCCTGAAGCTCACCGGCGCCGGCGCCTTCCCCCGCTCCTCCTCATCCTCCTTTGGCCGCCGGCGCTCCATCCCCATTCCCTCGCCCGCCGTCTGTTCACGTGGTCGCTGTCGACGGTATCTTGTCGGGAGCGGATTGGACGATTGGTTGGATGCTTTGGAGGCTACTGCGGACCGCAGTAGAAGGCAGAGCAGTGGTGGTGCGGTGGTTGCTGCCCAGCTCTGCCTGAGCCTTTTCTCGTAGCCTCCACTGCTTTATTTATAGGGGAGTATCGTGCTGTGTCAAGTGTGCGCACCACAAGAACGAAGCCGTTTTGAGCGTTTCAAACCTCGTTTCAGTGTGACTTTTTGTGCAAACGAGACGGGCTCATCCATAGCCTTACCATCGTTGACTCGATACACACGAGGGGTGGAAGATTCCATATGTAGTTTAGCTGCAAGCTGTTCCTGCTCGACGCCTCTAGTATACTGCAACGGGTTCCGGCGACGTCAGTAAGTGCGTCATGAACAATACGGCCGTCTTGGGTTCCTCTGTGGCAGAGTTCTCGACGGACTTCTTGGATCGGTAGGCATTCTTCGATGCGGCGGTGTACGTACTACGCATAATAGGCTACTTCCTAACAGGCTGAGAGACGAAGAGCTCACAGGATGTTACGGGACTTGAAAAAGTGTGTGAGAGCTTCAGGAGTTGATCGGCGCTTAGATTTGGCTCGGCTGTACTCGTGTGAGCAGGAAACTACATGGGGGCTTCGTTCCGTTCCATTTCAGCAGTCATCGTCCCGAGTCGAGCCGTACCAGACTACTAGCACGCACTACGAGTCAACGAGGCGCTGCCGGCCACAATGCATCAGCATCTAACGAACAAGCTGGATGGCGAATTGATCCGTCGGCTGCATGCGTACTCCGCTCCTCCATCCGCAGCAGCCTGATGACCGGTGCACGCAAAACTTGACGAGCCGGCGGGGTGGCGTGTTGGTCGGGCCGGGAACTAAGTGGATGGTCAGACGATGCCGTGGGAATTTCGCGCTCCCGGGCCCGGCCGGTGCACGTACGTTTCGTTCGTTCCGTGCTGGTCCGGGCAAGCATTTTGCATTGCACGCCGTGGAAATTCCGCGCTCCGATCGGCCGACCACACGTACGTAACGTGATGAACCCTGCCCGTGGCGCGTTTCGTGTGCAGTGAGCTGCTGCTGCAGACGACGACGACGATGATGCGCGCGGGGCACTCGCCTCTCGCCTGCGTGCGTTCCGTCCAACCAAAGGGCGTGCTGCTCGCAGCCCTCGCGCGCCACGCACGGCGCTCCCACTAATCCTCCGACGATTGGTAGTAAAAGTTTAAACAAAAGCACCGCATCATATTCATCGAAAAGTATGTGCCGATCGGGCTTGGAGTCATCGAGCCCGCGGGGCCCCCGTGCGCGACGTCTCTGCCCGCGTCGCGCTTTAATTCGCTTAGCCTTTTCCATCAACCAGCGCGCGGCTCGGGCCGCCGTCAAAACGACACTCCCTCCACCCGGTGCCACACGAGGTGCATACATACGCTACGCACGGCCCGTCCCTCCTCGTGATCGACGTCAGTGGCTACGCATGGTCACCCTGGCCAGGACGTACGAAGGTTGGTGGCGAACGGCGGCCGGCACCGGCGCGTCTCGTGTGCCCGCCTCGTCCTTGTCGCCTGATCGAGCTGCATTGCATGCGAGGAACGGACGCTAGCTGCGTTCGGACTGGATTAAGTTTACTATACGTGCGTGCGGACTGATCCCACCGAGAAGCCACGTCCTAGTTACCGCATAGGGTAACCGGAGAGTGGCGTTTACTTGGTGAGACAGTTACTCTCAGTTCGTGTTAACCTAGGACTAGGAGAGTGCTGCTGCTACTGAGACTATCAGCACAGCGGCAGCATTGTTGTCTTGTTCCGGGGCCAAGAGGATTTACTGCTCCCGATTTTGCAGTATAGTAGCTGTATAAAACCGCACACTTGGGGGAGATATTTTTAAAAAAAAAAGAGAAAATTTTAAAAACCAAATTACAGTATCGGGTATGAAATTAAAAAATTACAAAAAAAGTCCTACCGCCTCCTTGCATGGCGGTTTATCGTTTATCTACTGCAGTGAAAACACCCTCACATGGCAGTTTTTACAATTCTAATAATCTTCTAGAGATTATTTCATAATTTTTATTTTTCTCACAAATTTTGCAACATACCCTAAAACCACCCTCAATCCTCACAGTCCCTATGACCCCTATCTAAGGGTGTTTCAGCTGTGGATTCTTGAAAGCCCGATTCTAGCCGTGAGCTGTGAGAAAGCTGTTGTGAGCTGAGAGTTGCGGTGAAGCTAAAATATGTTTGGCTAGAAACAACTATCAATTGTGGATTCTATAATAAATGTGTGTTATAAAGAAAATAATGTTTAGTTGTGTCATTGGTGGGTAATTTCTATGAAAAGTTGGAACGGGAACATGAAAAATCTAGGGTTATGGCAGATTTCCATTTGCACTAAAAAAATTTATAGATTCTAGATAATCTGATTCTCATGTGAACCCATTTGGTTCAGATTTCTGATTTTTCATAGAGAATCTGGTTGGTGCAGCTGAACCAAACAGACACTAAGTCTCCACTCTCTCAAATATACCACAAAATGACCTAATATTCAGGAAAAAAAGAGAGGAGCTGGGAGGAAGGAAAATGTGAAACCTCTAAGTAACTAGGGAATTCAATATTTAGATTATACTTTTATAGTAAAATAAATACATTAAGTTTTTAGTAACTTCGTTCATTTATGTACGACAGATATATAAGAGAAAACATGATTAACATTTATTTTGGAGAAGTGAGTGTTGGTCATAAGCCTAATGGGATAGATTTATCAGCTTTTAAATATGTGTAGATAAGGTTTATATAATTGGTTAATGCGTTGATTAAGGCTCAATCTGGAGGCACATCATTGAATGTGCAGTGTCATCTAGGAGCATATGCCTATTATAACACACATGACTGAAAAGATTATTTTAAAAGTGCATTTGAGCGGTAATGGCCCTTTGCTATCTTATTTGTAGGTACGTAAAGCCGGTATTTGGAAGCTCAAATGACCAACCATAGACTGAGCCTAGAGTGACCCTTGCAGAAGCTCAAGGGATGGCTGAGGAGGAGGAGATAATCCCTAATATTATTGACTAGATGCAACTTAAATATGAAGAGGTTGAACTAATAAATAAAGATGAGGATTCGTTAGATGGTGAGGGCAACCCCGCGTGTAACACCCCAAAATCTTGTTAAGACCCTAAATCCTGTTAAGAGGGGAATTTAAAATTTTTTGGACGTGTTGCATGTTTTGCAACAATTTAAATTCAAACTGGAATTTAAATTAAACTCAAAACAGAAAAGAAATAGAAAAAGAAAAAGGAAAACAGAAAAAAAACCGGCCAGTGGGCCGAAAACCACCAGCCGGCCCACCCTGCCCCCGCGCCAGCCCGCAGCCGCGCGCCCGCGCTCTCTCTCTCAGACAAGTGGGACCCACCTGTCATCCCTAACCCCCGATCGTCCGAAACTCGGACTGTTCACCCGCGCGCGCGCGATCGCAACCGACCGTATTTCCGGCCGAATTCTGGTTCCGGAGGACTCCCACTCGATCTAAACAAACCCGCCGCCCTCCCCCGTCTATAAAAACCTCGGCCTCGTTCTGTTTTTCCCACTCGATCCGCCGATTTTACTCCGGTGAGAACCCGGGCCCCTCCGGCGAATTCTGGCCGATCTACGCTCGGAAATTCCGATCTAACTCGCTGGTCTTGATCCACCGCCTCCGGGGAACCTCGCAGGTGCAGAAAACTCGGTGGTTTGCGGTTCAAACACAGCGCCGATGAGACTCGCTGTGAATTCACCTCGGACCTCGTCGCCGATCGCTTTCCAGGACCTCCGAGCTCAAGAAAACCCCCGGGGTGAGATCACCGACCTCCCCTCCACCGATCTATGCCATAAAATCACAGTTCTAGGAAGAATTCTCGAAAATCCAAAAGTCTCCGGCGAGATCGCCGCTTCCCGCCGCCGAGCAGCGCCGCCCGCGCTCGATCAGAGCGACATGGCCGCTTGTGCGCCGTCTATTTTAAATCGCACGGTAGACTTTAAATCCCCGCGTACCGGTTCGGCGTTATAATCTCAGCCGTCTGTTTTAAATCGGACGGTCCACGTCAGCCCCGCGTTATAAAGACTGGAAATCTTACGTGCTACCCCCTGGGGTTCTCAGGAAATAAGAGCTAGCCTCGGAAACTTCTGATCTAGCCCCTGGAACTTCAGAAAATCATGTAAATTCATTTAAAAATCAGTTTTAGCCCCTGGACTTAATAAAAATTAGGAAAAACCCCTCCGATAAGTGTAGCTATACCCCTGGAAATTCTGAAAATAATATTATAGACCCTGTAGTGGGGTGAGTTTACCTTTTAGCCCTGTTTAGTATTTAATTTAGGAAATTGAATATGTGGCTCGTGTTTAAAAAATAAAAAGTGAGACAAACATATTGTCAAAATTAAATTAAAGACTTTCTCAGTATTTAGGAAACTTTGGAGTGAGATAAAAATATATTTTAGGCTAAATTGAATCTGTTTAATTTATTATTCACATTTAGGGACACATTTTTAAGTAAAGAATAGTTCTAGAAAATAGGGAAAATAAATGTAAAATAGTTTACATCAGAGAAAACGGTCAAAAATATATTATTAATTATTTTAAATCAGAACCTATTCTGTTTAGATGATGTGTCTTGTTATTTTCATAATAAAGTTCACATTTAGGCATAGGAAATAAATCTGAAAATATAACAACTAGTAAATGATAAATGAAGTTTCTAAAATCCAAAGAATTCAGTTTAGGGTTGGTAGAAATTCTGAAGACACATATGGAGTAGGAAGATACCTTTCATGCATACTTGGTAGTTAAAAGGTGTAGTAATTAAATATAAGGAATTTATTTAAATTGGAAACTCATATATATAGTATGTAAGCATAAATGTGAATACAAAAGTAGGAATCATATACACATGATTAAAAGTATATGTAAGTCACAGATCAACACACGTAGAGTAAACACAACACATAGAAGTTGTGAATGGCCTTGCTACATGTGAATGTGTGGTTTGTATGAAGTGGAAGTGTGAACTATGTCTTATGGATTGTTGTTTTTCTTTTGCTATGTGTGATGGTATGATGTAGAACCTGCTCAAGAGCAAGTTCTTCCTTTCCAAGATCAGGACTACCCATTACAAGAGCAGCAGGAAGGAGGCAAGTATCCTTGACCACTTTGATCCTATACTAGGATGTGTAGATAGAATTATTGCATTGTCAAGTTAAATATGAAACCCATGCTAGGAAGTTTCCCTAGGATTGCATTACCTTGTTTCCTTGTAGCTTGGGTTGGGATTTATTTTATCATGTCATTTATTATTATGCATATGCTTAGCCATGCTTAGAATGGGATATTTGGGATATGAGATCATCAGTTTATTTTACCATACTCTTGAATGAGATATTGTGAGTTATGTAGAGGTAGGGATCAAGGCAAGTTGGATGCTTTGGTTGTGTGCTGGGTGCACGAGACTCGGGTTTGTGTTTAGTACTTGCATGGATCCTAAGGACCGGTTCATGGAGCATGTAACCTGGTTTTACCGTGCCAACCACATGCTGAGATGGGGCAGCTTGGCCAATTAATTAGGTGTATCCCCAGCGTAGAATGGGTGTGTTGGATGGTGCGGGGAATAAGTGTCAGTTGGACTACCATATGAACCGCAAGGCTCAAGAGGGGGCCACTGCAGCGGGGTTGGAGCCTCTTGTATGCTGTTAGGGGTGAAACCTCAGTGGGCCCACGCTCGTCGGAAATCCCTTTGTAAAGGCTTCGTAGTGATCTCCTGGCTACACACCTTGGGAAGTGTGAATGTGGTTCGTAGCCACTGGCATAATGGAGGTTCTTTTAGTCCACCCGACAACGGGGGATGAAATCACTACATGTGGATACAGTGGTACAAACTCTGCAGAGTCAAAACTGTCATGACAGTCATGCCCACGGTCAAGAGCGGCTTGGACTTATTCATGATTAGAGGAGTGATGGTTTTGGAAGTTGTGGATGTTAAGCGGGGAGCTTAGCATTGGAAATGAAGTTATGGTTATTTGATTATGATGATGGGACGGGAGATTGGGACAATTTCACGTGCGTAGTAATGTAGGTGCTTAATAAGCTAAGGTGATAGGTATTATTTGCGTAGTGCTTTAACCATGAGTTCAACCTCCCCTTGTTCTAGCCATGCATGACATAACTTTCCCACACTTGCTGAGTACCATCGGTACTCAGCCTTGCATATTTGTTGGTTTATATTGCTGCTCAGGTCAAGATAATGAGGTGGTGTATAATGACCAAGACTTTGGATCCGAAGAAGGTTTCTAGGTTCATGGAGACCCCCGGGCAACGCCTGTGAAGGAGCCCTCAAGAATAATATTCCGTTGCTAGTTTATTTACTTGTGATGAACTTATTATTGTCTATCGAGACATTTGCTATGTAAGACTTATTTATATTCGACACCTGGCTTGTAATAAATGATGCTTCACTATTTGTCATCACATGTATGAGAAAATGATCCTGGCATACATGTGATATTCACTTGGTTGTTCTTCGGAAAAACCGGGTGTGACAGAAGTGGTATCAGAGCCAAGGTTGCCCGTAGGAACGTGGACCTAGGTAGAAATGGACGTATTTAAGGGCCCTATTTTCTTAAAAACTATTTTACAAGGTGTGTGTTGAAAAGTGTTATTTAATGGAGCCACTTTCTTCATCTTACCCCAACTTTCATTTAAAATAGGATTTTTGTTTGAGAGTTTATCTAACCTAATTTTAAATTCTTTTTGTTTTAGATGGTTCGCATGATTCGCACCGCTCGCAAGTCCACAGGAGGGAGAGTTCCCGTAGTTGCCCTTGCCGAAAGAGAGGAGAGCCGTCCGGTGACGTGCCTTTCCTATGGATTGGCAGTAGGAGGCTTATTGCGCCGTCTTCGGCGTATGCTCGAAGCCGCCGGCAACACGGGCAAGCTAATCATCCACTATAACTCCACCAGGACCATCCGTGAGAAGAGGGCAGAATGGAGCTCAGAGATGAGGATTATACACGAAAATCAGCTGCTTAAGATTCACCACTCTCCAGCTTGTCGAGCGACACAGGTCGATGCGGAGAAAGATGTCCTCCAACTTGGACAAAACTGAGTACATGTATGTCCTCCAACGTGAGAGTGGTACCACGGAGTACAAGTACCCGCCGGTGCAGCAAGGGACTTCCCATGAGCACATGGATTTGTGCTTGGAGGATGCTGCTATGCTCAGCACTCGACTGCAGGAGTGTCAGCAAGAGCTTCAGGATGTCCGGGACACCCTGAAGGAAACGGAGGCGTTGATGCGAGCCTGCTTGAGGGCGAGAGAAAGAGGAGATGGGAATGAACTGTGTGTCACCGCGAATGATACATGGACTCCTGACTCCCCAGATCGTCGGGCGATAAGGCGTCGTCGCACTTCTCCATCAGCAGCCTCCCCACCCAAAGCAGAGTCAGAAGGAAGCCAAAATGATGAGGAAGATCCCGAGGAGCCAGCTCAAGAAAACGAGTAGTGTAGAGTCCTTCCCTTAGTTAGCAAGATGTCGAATAGTCGAGTCGTTAAGTTAAGTTAATGGTGTGTTAATGCTTGGTGTGTGACGTGAGTTGTGGAAGCCATGAGCAATTGTCCACAGCCTCGTCTTTAGATTATTTTGCTTTGGTGTGAGAATCCACGTGAAATAATATTACATTTATTTTTGTGTGAGAAATGAACCCTCAGAAAAGTATAACAAAGCCTCAACACTTCAAAGTACAAACAAATGAAAGTAGTAAGATGATACTACATGCTTTCAAATTAACATTGGTTGATTCTGCCAGATGGCCGGAAGAGGAAAAGGACGTGCTGCCAACCCCGCCAACAACAACGATGAGGCATGAAACCCTCATCTTTCTGGAGGCCAGGACCGGGGTGGTCGCCGTGAAGAAGTTGATCCCCTCCACCAAATGCTGGAGAATCAAAATCAGCTCATCCAGAACTTGACTCAAGTGGTGGCCAACTTGAATCAAGTTCCACCTCCACAAGCTGCACCACGCCAACCAAGGTTGAGTGAGTTTCTAGGAACTCAACCTACAAAGTTCGCAAGTGCTGCTGAACCTCTGGAGGCAGATGATTGGCTGAAGACCATTAAAAGTAAGATGAGGATCATACAGTGCCAAGGGTATGAGAGGGTGCTGTTTGCCTCTCATCAATTGCATGGACCTGCTGCTGATTGGTGGACCGCCTACGTGACCGCCCATCATGACCCTGAGAACATCACTTGGGAAGAGTTCAAGCGTAGTTTCCGCAACCATTACATCCCAAGAGGTGAACTCAAAAACAAGAGGAAGGAGTTTTTGGGGTTGCAGCAAGGTAACATGACTGTGAGGGAATACCTCACTAAATTTACTCAACTATCCCGTTATGCCCCACGAGACGTAGAGACTGATGAGCAGAAACAAGATTGTTTCGTGGAAGGACTTACCGCGGAGATGCAGTGTGCAATGTCCTCCAATGAGTATGAAAGCTTCCAAAAGATGGTGGACAGAGCATTTGTGGTAGAAAGGAAGCTAAAGGCCTTGGAAAATGAGAATAAGAGGAAGCCCGGTTGGTCACATCAAGCCTCGGGTAGCAACACCCGCCCCCGTCTGATGCAGCAACCAGCAGGGCAGACGAACCGTGCTGCGGTACCCTACTCAGCACCAAGAGGGTACAACCCGAACTACAGGCCTCCGGCAGCATCAGCACAGCCGCAACGTCAGTTTGTGCAGCAGCCTCGCCCCGCATATCCACCTCGACCATCAGTGCAAGGACCCCCAAACCAACCCCAAGACAACAAAGGCCAGGCACCTAAGGTTGGGGTGCAATGTTTTAGCTGTGGTGAAGTGGGGCACTACGCCCATAAGTGCCCAAAGAAGAAGCCCGCGCAGCCACAACAGCAGAATGTGATGCGAGGACGGGTGAACCACGTCACTATGGAGGAAGCGCAAGAGGCACCCGACGTGGTAGTTGGTAAGTTTCCTGCCAATTTACACCTTACAACCCTGCTGTTTGATTCTGGTGCTACCCACTCGTTCATTGCTCAAGGGTTTGTTAAGAAGCATGACCTAGCAACAACACAAATGAACCATATGCTAGCTGTAAACTCTCCTGGGGGAGAAATAAGGACAAGACAAGTGTGTCCCAAAGTGAACCTAGACATTAATGGGGTAGTATTTACTGCTAACCTCATAGTGATAGATTCACAAGGGATAGATATTATTTTGGGTATGGATTGGTTGACAAAACATAAAGGAATCATCCATTGTTCGACCAGAACGGTGGAACTAACTCACCCTAATGGCACCAGAGTAAAGTTCATAACAATACACGAGCCTAGGAGGGACATTAAATTGAATCAAGTTGAGGTGAAAGTGGAGGAGATCAGGACCATCAGGGAATATCCAGATGTTTTTTCCGGAGGAGTTGCCAGGTATGCCTCCCGATCGTGAAGTGGAATTCGCAATTGAGCTAGTACCTGGAACAGCCCCGATTTACAAAAGACCTTATCGGATGGACTCCAAGCAGCTGGAAGAACTCAAGGATCATTTAAGAGAACTGACGGAGAAGGGGTATATTCGCCCTAGTTCCTCACCTTGGGGAGCTCCGGTGATATTTGTGCCCAAGAAGGACGGAACCCAAAGGTTATGCGTGGATTACCGTGCCTTGAATGAGGTAACCATCAAGAACAAGTATCCATTACCCGCATTGAAGACTTGTTTGATCAGTTGAGGGGAGCTTGCGTGTTCTCGAAAATTGATCTCAGGTCGGGATACCACCAACTCAAGATAAGGCAATCTGATATTCCCAAGACATCTTTCGTATCTCGGTACGGACTGTATGAATACACTGTCATGCCTTTCGGGCTAACTAATGCCCCGACATACTTCATGTATCTCATGAACAAGGTATTCATGGAATATCTGGACAAATTTGTGGTGGTTTTCATAGATGACATTCTCGTCTTCTCCAAAGATGAAGAAGAACATGAGAAACATCTAAGGTTGGTGTTGAAGAGGCTAAGAGAACACCAACTATATACCAAATTAAGCAAGTGTGAGTTTTGGCTGAAGAGAGTTCCCTTCTTAGGACACATAATCTCGGAGGGAGGAATCTCCGTAGATCCCGCCAAAATCGAGGATATACAGAAGTGGAAGACACCTGAAAATGTCGGGGAAGTTCGAAGCTTCTTGGGATTGGCTGGATACTATCGACGGTTTATTGAAGGATTCTCCAAGATCTTGAGACCTCTCACCAAACTGTTGGAGAAGGGAATCACATTCACCTGGACGCCACAGTGCGAGACGAGTTTTCAGGAGCTAAAGAAGAGATTGACAACAGCCCCAGTGTTAGTTATGCCAGATATGCAGAAGAACTTTACGGTGTACTGCGATGCCTCTGGAAACGGGTTGGGATGTGTTCTCATGCAAGAAGGGCATGTCGTGGCATATGCATCCCGGCAGCTTCGGAAGCATGAGAAGAACTATCCTACACATGACCTAGAACTAGCCGCAGTGGTACACGCGTTGAAAATTTGGCGACACTATTTGATGGGGAAGAGGACAGAGATATATACGGATCATAAGAGTTTGAAGTACATTTTCACACAGCCAGATCTCAACCTCAGACAAAGGATATGGTTAGAGCTAATCAATGACTTTGATGTGGGCATCAACTATCATCCTGGGAAGGCAAACGTCGTGGCCGATGCTTTGAGTCGGAAAGTGCAGGTCAATAAGTTGAGCTTGAAGGACATGCCTGCAGAATTGAAGGACGAGGTTATAAGGCTCAATCTATGTCTAGTGAATAGTGGTGAAGCCATCGCCATGGAAGTGGACTCCACACTAGAGCGAGACATCCGCGAGGGTCAAAAGAAAGACGAGAAGATACAAGAGATCAGACAACTCATCAAGGAAAATAAAGCTCTTGGTTTTAGAGAGGATGAACAAGGAACGGTGTGGCACGGGAAAAGAATCTGTGTGCCAGAAGTAAAGGAGATCCGTGAATTGATTTTGAAGGAGGCTCATGATTCTGACTATTCCATTCATCCTGGGAGTACGAAGATGTACCAGGACCTCAAGAGCAGGTATTGGTGGTATGGCATGAAGCGAGATGTCGCGGAACATGTTGCCCTATGTGACACATGTCAGTTGGTGAAAGCAGAACATCAACGACCCGCGGGATTATTGCAACCACTCAAAGTGTCTGAATGGAAACGGGAAGAGATCAACATGGATTTCATCGTGGGATTGCCTAGGACCCAATCAGGATATGATTCGATATGGGTCATCATTGACAGGCTAACCAAGGTAGCTCATTTCATCCCCGTGAAAGAAAGCTACAGCGGATCCAAATTGGCAGAGTTGTACATGTCAAGGATCGTGTGTTACCATGGAGTGCCAAAGAAGATTGTGTCGGATCGAGGGACACAATTCACCTCAAGGTTCTGGCAGAAGTTGCACGAAACCATGGGAACCCATCTGAACTTTAGTTCTGCTTATCATCCCCAAACTGACGGGCAGACGGAAAGAACCAATCAGATCCTTGAAGATATGCTGAGGGCATGTGCACTCAAAAACAATCGGAGTTGGGAGAAGAGCTTACCGTATGCGGAATTCTCCTATAACAACAGCTATCAAGCTAGTATGAAGATGTCACCGTTTGAAGCTTTGTACGGGAGGAAGTGCAGAACTCCCCTATTTTGGAACCAAACGGGGGAAAGTAAAGTGTTTGGTCCAGAAGTACTACAAGAAGCCGAGGCGAAGGTGAGGGAAATTCGCAGCAATTTAAGGATAGCACAAACACGCCAAAAGAGCTATGCCGATGTACGAAGAAGAGAGCTCGTTTTCAACGTGGGAGACTATGTCTATCTCAAGGTGTCCCCTATCAGAGGACTTCGTAGGTTCAAGGTGAAAGGGAAGTTGTCACCTCGATACATCGGACCCTTTCAAGTTCTGGAAAGGAAAGGCGAAGTGGCGTATCAACTAGAATTACCGGCTCGTCTATCGGATGTGCACGATGTGTTCCATGTGTCACAACTCAAGAAATGCCTCAGAACGCCTGAAGAGGTGTTACCCATGAATGAAGTGGACGTAGCTGAGGATTTGACTTATGTCGAGCAACCATACAAGATTTTGGAGACAATAGAATGCCTCATCAGAAATAAAAGAATCCGGATGTGTAAGGTGCAATGGAAGCATCACTCAGAAGAGGAAGCCACCTAGGAACGGGAAGTTGAACTCAAGGCCCAATTTCCAGAATTGTTTTCTTAGAACCACCAATCTCGAGGATGAGATTTCTTTTAAGGGGGGTAGATCTGTAACACCCCAAAATCTTGTTAAGACCCTAAATCCTGTTAAGAGGGGAATTTAAAATTTTTTGGACGTGTTGCATGTTTTGCAACAATTTAAATTCAAACTGGAATTTAAATTAAACTCAAAACAGAAAAGAAATAGAAAAAGAAAAAGGAAAACAGAAAAAAACTGGCCAGTGGGCCGAAACCCACCAGCCGGCCCACCCTGCCCCCGCGCCAGCCCGCAGCCGCGCGCCCGCGCTCTCTCTCTCAGACAGGTGGGACCCACCTGTCATCCCTAACCCCCGATCGTCCGAAACTCGGACTGTTCACCCGCGCGCGCGCGATCGCAACCGACCGGATTTCCGGCCGAATTCTGGTTCCGGAGGACTCCCACTCGATCTAAACAAACCCGCCGCCCTCCCCCGTCTATATAAACCTCGGCCTCGTTCTGTTTTTCCCACGCGATCCGCCTATTTTACTCCGGTGAGAACCCGAGCCCCTCCGGCGAATTCTGGCCGATCTACGCTCGGAAATTCCAATCTAACTCGCTGGTCTTGATCCACCGCCTCCGGGGAACCTCGCAGGTGTAGAAAACTCGGTGGTTTGCGGTTCAAACACAGCACCGACGAGTCTCGCCGTGAATTCACCTCGGACCTCGTCGCCGATCGCTTTCCAGGACCTCCGATCTCAAGAAAACCTCCGAGGTGAGATCCCCGACCTCCCCTCCACCGATCTATGCCATAAAATCACAGTTCTAGGAAGAATTGTCGAAGATCCAAAAGTCTCCGGCGAGATCGTCGCTTCCCGCCGCCGTGCGCCGCCGGGCAGCGCCGCCCGCGCTCGATCAGAGCGACATGGCCGCTTGTGCGCCGTCTATTTTAAATCGCATGGTAGACTTTAAATCCCCGCGTACCGGTTCGGCGTTATAATCTCAGCCGTCTGTTTTAAATCGGACGGTCCACGTCAGCCCCGCGTTATAAAGACTGGAAATCTTACGTGCTGCCCCCTGGGGTTCTCAGGAAATAAGAGCTAGCCCCGGAAACTTCTGATCTAGCCCCTGGAACTTCAGAAAATCATGTAAATTCATTTAAAAATCAGTTTTAGCACTGGACTTAATAAAAATTAGGAAAAACCCCTCTAATAAGTGTAGCTATACCCCTGGAAATTCTGAAAATAATATTATAGACCCTGTAGTGGGGTGAGTTTACCTTTTAGCCCTGTTTAGTATTTAATTTAGGAAATTGAATATGTGGCTAGTGTTTAAAAATTAAAAAGTGAGACAAACATATTGTCAAAATTAAATTAAAGACTTTCTCAGTATTTAGGAAACTTTGGAGTGAGATAGAAACATATTTTGGGCTAAATTGAATCTGTTTAATTTATTATTCACATTTAGGGACACATTTTTAAGTAAAGAATAGTTCTAGAAAATAGGGAAAATAAATGTAAAATAGTTTACATCAGAGGAAAAGGTCAAAAATATATTATTAATTATTTTAAATCAGAACCTATTCTGTTTAGATGATGTGTCTTGTTATTTTTATAATAAAGTTCACATTTAGGCATAGGAAATAAATCTGAAAATATAACAACTAGTAAATGATAAATGAAGTTTCTAAAATCCAAAGAATTCAGTTTAGGGTTGGTAGAAATTTTGATGACACATATGGAGTAGGAAGATACCTTTCATGCATATTTGGTAGTTAAAAGGTGTAGTAATTAAATATAAGGAATTTATTTAAATTGGAAACTCATATATATAGTATGTAAGCATAAATGTGAATACAAAAGTAGGAATCATATACACATGATTAAAAGTATATGTAAGTCACAGATCAACACACGTAGAGTAAACACAACACATAGAAGTTGTGAATGGCCTTGCTACATGTGAATGTGTGGTTTGTATGAAGTGGAAGTGTGAACTATGTCTTATGGATTGTTGTTTTTCTTTTGCTATGTGTGATGGTATGATGTAGAACCTGCTCAAGAGCAAGTTCTTCCTTTCCAATATCAGGACTACCCATTCCAAGAGCAGCAGGAAGGAGGCAAGTGTCCTTGACCACTTTGATCCTATACTAGGATGTGTAGATAGAATTATTGCATTGTCAAGTTAAATATGAAACCCATGCTAGGAATTTTCCCTAGGATTGCATTACCTTGTTTCCTTGTAGCTTGAGTTGGGATTTATTTTATCATGTCATTTATTATTATGCATATGCTTAGCCATGCTTAGAATGGGATATTTGGGATATGAGATCATCAGTTTATTTTACCATACTCTTGAATGAGATATTGTGAGTTATGTAGAGGTAGGGATCAAGGAAAGTTGGATGCTTTGGTTGTGTGCTGAGTGCACGAGACTCGGGTTTGTGTTTAGTACTTGCCTGGATCCTAAGGACCGGTTCATGGAGCATGTAACCTGGCTTTACCGTGCCAACCACATGCTGAGATGGGGCAGCTTGGCCAATTAATTAGGTGTATCCCTGGCGTAGAATGGGTGTGTTGGATGGTGCGGGGAATAGGTGTCAGCTGGACTACCATATGAACCGCAAGGCTCAAGAGGGGGCCACTGCAGCGGGGTTGGAGCCTATTGTATGCTGTTAGGGGTGAAACCTCAGTGGGCCCATGCTCGTCAGGAATCCCTTTGTAAAGGCTTCGTAGTGATCTCCTGGCTACACACCTTGGGAAGTGTTAATGTGGTTCGTAGCCACTGGCATAATGGAGGTTCTTTTAGTCCACCCGACAACGGGGGATGAAATCACTACATGTGGGTACAGTGGTACAAACTCTGCAGAGTCAAAACTGTCATGACAGCCGTGCTCACGGTCAAGAGCGGCTTGGACTTATTCATGATTAGAGGAGTGATGGTTTTGGAAGTTGTGGATGTTAAGCGGGGAGCTTAGCATTAGAAATGAAGTTATGGTTATTTAATTATGATGATGGGACGGGAGATTGGGACAATTTCACCTACGTAGTAATGTAGGTGCTTAATAAGCTAAGGTGATAGGTATTATTTGCGTAGTGCTTTAACCATGAGTTCAACCTCCCCTTGTTCTAGCCATGCATGATATAACTTTCCCACACTTGCTGAGTACCATCGGTACTCAACCTTGCATATTTGTTGGTTTATATTGCTGCTCAGGTCAAGATAATGAGGTGGTGTATAATGACCAAGACTTTGGACCCGAAGAAGGTTTCTAGGTTCATGGAGACCCCCGGGCAACGCCTGTGAAGGAGCCCTCAAGAATAATATTCCGTTGCTAGTTTATTTACTTGTGATGAACTTATTATTGTCCATCGAGACATTTGCTATGTAAGACTTATTTATATTCGACACCTGGCTTGTAATAAATGATGCTTCAATATTTGTCATCACATGTATGAGAAAATGATCCTGGCATACATGTGATATTCACTTGGTTGTTCTTCGGAAAAACCGGGTGTGACACCGCGCTAGTAGGATGGACGAGTAATGGTTTTGGACATCTTGTCATAAAACATGACAACATGGTTCCTTGAGAGTATAGAGAGAATGAAGTTGCTCACGGTGCCAAGTACCCAACTTATGATGTTGTGAAGGAGACAACAAAAGAGTCGGTATCCATGATCAGAGAGTTTAGGGTAATGACATGCAAGAAGTCTATGTACGAAGTGATGTGTGTGTAGGATGGTTGCCCTTGGCGGGTGCAAGCGTTTCATGGAAAATAGGAGGATTATTGAGAATGTTCTATTGTCACAGGGTATAATTTTCATCTGCAAAGCGTAGAGAAATATCATCACAACCTGAATTTTGCATTCATTACAACGAAATGTATAGGATGATAGTTAACAATCTATTCTATAAATCAAGGTCAATAATTAGCCATATATAAGAACCTTTTAAATATACTATCACCTATGTGAAGGCATGAAGAACCAAACAGAAGGTGCTAGAGATGAGGTTTTGACACATATCATACCTCATATGATAATCTTCCTCGACTATTAGCCACCATTGGTAACAAAAATCTAGGAAGTTATTATGACATCAAAACTATTCATAGTGATTCAGTTTCTACTTGCATACACAAGCGTGGTGTATTTTTCTGCATCAGGGCCTTCTAGCACTGCTAGCTTATTTTGATAATCAACTGGTATTTGGCTACATGCTCACAAAGTATATGAAAGAGAAGTCCAAGAAGGCAAAAATTTATTGGCAACTCCTATGCAGTAAACAAGAGCAAAGATTTGAGGTATTGTACAAAGACAACAACACATGGCGTGAGACATGAGAGGCTTGTACAAGAGTGTGTCTTTAAGAATGGTGATACATATGTTTGGACACGTGAGAAGCTAATAATTGTACATAAGCCATGCTCCTATGTAATAGTTGTCTGCACTAAGTGCGATATTACTGCTCAAATTTGTGTTTTATCTTACTTTTTGAATGAATCAATTGCACATATTTGATAATGTGAGGTATATAAGTTGTGACAGAACCGCCCGAATTACGGGATGACTCGTCATTCTAGATCATCGGTTGTCAATTTGGCAAGCAAATGACCCAATAGTACAACATAGATAAGGTACTTATATTACATGAACATAGTTAATCTTTTACAATATTTCAAGTCCATAGTGTCATATGACATCGAAATAAAGCAAGTTTATATAAAATATGCGGAAGCGTTCTTGCAATCAACGCCATTAGCCTAATCCGAAGCATGTCGGCCCATAGACACGCTTCATCCTTCAAGTGTCGTGAGATGGAGAGGCGGGAACCCACTCGACCGTCCCTTCCGACGGGGGTTCACCCTACCATACCACCTTGCCACAACAATCACAAAAGCTTCCTTGATAATCATCTGCAACAAAAAATTAGTCCACAATGTCTGAGCAACTAATACTCAGCAAGACTTGTCCGTCAAATTTTTCGGTTCTCCATAACCGATTTCTAGACCATGCAAGGCTCAAGGGCTGATTTTTATTTGCTGAAAAAACACTAGTATATGGATCAGTATCTTCATGTTTTAGCCAAGTTATGTGGGTTCATTAGGAACATAAAGGTGTGCCAATCTATAATAATTCACACATGCTTTGCATACAATATTAAAACAATTCAACATCATATAAATAATTCGTTTGTTCATTTCTTACTATGATGTGACGAGATCGCAAGTGTATTCATTAACCGTGAGGAACGACGATTTAAATCGATTTATATCTTGCAGGAGAAACCTAATTACACGTCACGTACACCCTTCCGTGGAGTCGTACGCGACAACCTTACAAGTAAAACTATGAGAATGATCTTACAAGTTTTAATGTAGGTTATTGCATTGTTCAGGAAGGTATTGACAAAATTTTAGAGTTTTTCATTCATTAAATAATTTATCATGATTAAAATGAGGGAAGACACTATTAAATTAGTTTCTAATTAACTACACAGAGTTAAGGAGCTAAATTTGGTCTGAAAATAGGTATACTATAGGTGAACATGTGTGTAAAATATTATGATAGGGTAAAGGATTTTATAATACAAATCATCTAAAATTCATAATAATTCCACACTGCATGAACATATTGATTTTTGTGTTCCATTTGGACATATGATTATTAGGGAGCTAACAAAACTTGTTTCATATATTTCTGAGTTTTCTATAATTTACTATGTATTTTACGAGTAGCTAATTCTAAAATAACGAAAAACGTGGGAAAATGGCAAACAGCTCTGGGCTGCCCACGCCAGGCCCAGCCAACGCACAGGAGTTGAGCTGGAGCTCGAGCTCCTGGCCATGGCGGCTGTGGCCAGCCGGCTCGCAGGAGTTCGCTCCAAGCGGCGGCGTAGCCAACGGATGAGACGAAGATGAAGAGTATGGCGAGGGCATCCCATTTTGAGGTCCCATGCAGCTTCAAAGGCAGAAGCTCTCTGGTCGTGAGGTGGCTTTTGGCTGGACTTCGGCGAGCTCTTGTGCGCAAAACAAAGGAGGAAATGAAATGAAAACGAGAGGAGAGGTTCACCTCATCGACTAGAAGACCGACATGCGGTCAGTTCGGGGCGGAGATGCCCGTAGCCGGAGATCGACGAAACTCCAACAATGGAGGAGAGAGAAATCAGGGAAGAAAAAGGAGGGAGCAAATGGGAATGCGAGAAGTCAAGGGAATAGCGTGGGGAAGAGGAGCAGGGGCGCAACGCCCCTGTCGCCATCGGCCACGTGGTGCTTGCCGCCCTAGCTGCCAATGGAGGAAGAATAAGACTGGTTTGATTTACAAGTGGGCCCGAGTTGTGCTTCGTTGTTCTTTTGTGTTGTCTATAACAATCTACCCCCTTAAGAAAATCTCGTCGCGAGATTTACAAGTTAAAGAGGAGGGCTTCAATAGACATACCTAAAAGAGAGAGAATCCGGAAAATTTGTGAGCATGAATTCTTCATGTTCCCATGTAGCTTCACGCTCGGTGTGGTTAGTCTATTGGATCTTATAAAAATTGCTCACACTATTCTGAGTAACCCTTTCCTTGCTGTTAACAATTTTAATAGGATGCTCGGAATATGTATGATCATCTTGTAGATGCTCCAAACCGAAAATCACCTTATCAACTGGAGGTTTCATACACTTCTTCAATTATGAGACGTGAAAGACATTGTGAACTCTGGATAAGTTGCGCGGTAATTCCAATCGATAGGCTACAGGGCCACATTTTCCAATGATCGGAAAAGGTCCTATGTAGCCAGGAGCCAACTTTCCTCTCACTCTAGATCTTTGTACACCCTTAGTTGGAGAGACACGAAGATAGACATGATCTTCAATTTCAAAAGGTAACGGTCGACGTCGTTTATCCGCATAACTCTTTTTGCGTGACTGGGTGGCCTTCAAATTTGCTTGGATGACCCGAACCCTTTCTTTAGCTTGAGCCACTATATCAGGACCAAAAGTTGTCCTTTCGCCTGATTCGGACCAATTCAACGGAGTACGGCATGGACGACCATATAGAGGTTCAAAAGGAGACATCCTGATGCTTCTTTATAACTATTGTTATAAGAGAACTCCGTCAATGGTAGATATTCATACCAATTTTGCGTATTATTCAAAACACAAGCTCGTAGCATGTTTCCAATACTTGATTCACATGTTCGGTCTGACCATCGGTTTGAGCATGATATGGTGAACTTTGAATCAATCGCTGCCCAAGCACATATGCAATTGTTCCCAAAACTAAGAGATAAATTGTGTTCCTCGATCAGAAACGATGGTCTTAGGAACTCCGTGCAAGCACAATACACGGGTGATGTAGAGCTCGGCATACTTTAGGGCGGTATACCGAGTATGAACCGGTATAAAGTGAGCTGAATTTGTCAACCGATCCACAACAACCCATATGGAGTCATAATGACGAGAGGTGGGGGATAGTATGATAATAAAGTTCATGGTAATATCTTCTCACTTCTAATTTGGAATATGGAGGGGTTGGAGAAGACCCGCTGAACGTAGGTGATCAACCTTCACCTTCCGACATGTGTCGCATTCCGAGACATATTTAACATTCTCCCTCTTCATTCGTGTCCACCAAAACTTGCGTCTTAAATCATGATACATTTTATTGCTACTAGGGTGTATGGAATATTTGGACAAGTGAGCCTCATAAAAAATCTTCCGATGCAACTCTTGATTTTTAGGCACCACCAAATGGTTCTTGAACCATAGGACACCCTTATCATCTTCATGAAAACACCAGTGATACACCTTGATGGAGGCGTGCTTTAATTTTTACCACTCCCACGTCTTTGCTTCGAGCCTCAACAATTTCTTCCAGAATAGTTGGAATAAGTGCAAGATTGTATATTGCTCCATGTGGTATTATTCTCACACTCGGTTCCTCTTCAAGAGCAGAAATTTCAGCATCAACTTGGAAATTGTGGCAATAAGAGTTACAACTCAAGGCGTCGGCAACTACATTGGCTTTTCCCGGATGATAGTGAATCTCTAATTCATAACATTTGATTAATTCTAGCCACCTTCTTTGCCTCATATTTACATCACTTTGAGTGAAAATATATTTCAAGCTCTTACGATCCGTATATAAGTGGACGAGATTTCTGAGAAGGTAATGTCTCCAAACTTTCAAGGCTAGAACCACGGAAGCCAATTCTAAGTCATGAGTAGGATAATTTTGTTCATGAGGACGAAGTTTCCTTGAAGCATAAGCAATAACTTGGCCATCTTGCATCAACACGCATCCCAAACCCGTACTGGAAGCATTAGAATACACATCGAATGGCTTCGTGATGTCGGGTTGAGCCAACACGGGGGCCGTGGTTAATTGCTTCTTGAGAGTTTGGAATGCCTCTTCACATACATCATTCCACACAAATTTATTGTCCTTCTTGAGAAGGTCTGTCATAGGCTTGGAAATTTTTGAAAGGTTTGGAATGAACATCCGATAATATCCGGCAAGCCCAAGGAAGCTTCGATACTCTGAAACGGTTCTTGGTGTCTTCCAATTCAACACATCTTGCACCTTGCTCGGATCTACGGCGATGCCTTTGGCTGAAATAATGCGACCCAAGAAAGGTCCTTCTTGTAACCAAAATTCACATTTGCTAAATTTAGCATAGAGTTTATGGTCACATAGTCGTTGGATCACAATATGGAGATGGTTAGCATGCTCTTCTTCACACTTGGAGTATATGAGAATGTCGTTGATGAAAACAACGATGAACTTGTCTAGTTCCGGAATGAAGACGGAATTCATCAAATATATAAAATAGGCAGGAGCGTTTGTTAATCCGAATGACATTGCTAAGCACTCATAAAGGTCATACCGAGTAGAAAATGCCATCTTTGGGATATCCTCCGGCTAAATTTTAATTTGATGATACGCGAAGTGAAGGTCAATTTTTTAGAACACCTTGGCGCCAACCAATTGATAAAAAAGAATATCAATCCGAGGTAAAGGGTATTTGTTCGTGATGGTGACGGCGTTCATAGGGCGGTAATCAACACATAGCCGTAGGGATTTGTCTTTCTTCTTCACAAATAAAGCAGGACAACCCCACGGTGATAAACTTGGTCGAATAAAACCTTTGTCCATCAAGTCTTTTAATTGAGATTGTAGCTCGGCAAGCTCATTTGGCGCCATCTTATAAGGTCTTGGTGAGATTGGAGCGGTACCCGGTAAAAGCTTAATACGAAATTCCACTTCCCGATTGGGAGGCATTCCTGGTAATTCATCGCGAGAAACATCCGCGTATTCGCACACCACAGGGATGTCTTCAAATTTCTTATCACTCACATGATTAATTTCAGATTTGGTCATGTGAGAAATAGGGAGTTGAATAATTGTGCGGCCATCAGAGGGAGAGTCTAGCTGAATTTTCCGAGAAGATACATATATTACAGCATGATGGTGGTTCATCCAATGCATCCTAAAATCATGTCAATCCCTTGTCCGTTGAGAACAAGGAGGTTTGCAAGATAATTCCTCCCTCCCAAATTCAAAGGTGCAGATCGAATCTCTTGATTTGCAATTATTTTCTCACCGGGTGAGATGATGATATATGGTGATTTTGTGGTTGATGTAGATAATCCATATTTATGAACATATGACATGATTATAAAATTATGAGTAGGACCCGAATCAAAGGGAATCATAGCAGGGTGGTTGTAGATAGAAAACATACCCACGAGTACTTGGTATACTTCTGGAATTTCCTCAACTAAGGTATAGTTCACCCGACCAGTTTTTGGACCATTACCCTTTAGTGGCTGATTCTTGTGATATGCTTGAGAGCGAGGATTGCGAGGATTTTGCTGCTGCATTTGAGCATGACAATCTCTCGCGAAGTGTCCTAGACAACCACAAGTGTAGCAAGAGGAAAATCCCGGTCTTACACTTTGTGGTCCCGGTGCCGGGGGACGAAAACCTTGTGGAGCTTGCGGTGGATACGGCCGAGGTGCTTATTGTGGCTGCTGCAGTAAAGGGCGATGATTCCCCCATTGAGGAATAGAGGCGTACCTCTGACCAGTAGGTGCGGTAACAGCCAGACGGTATTTCGATGGCCCTTGACTTGATGACCCCGTCATCACACTCTTCTTCTTCTTTTCTTCCTTGTGGGTGCGGATGGCATCTTCTATCATAATAGCTGAGCTTACGAGTTCAGTAACGTTCATGGAATGGTGGAGAGCCAACCGTTCTTGCAGCTTTGCACTCAACCCCTTGAAGAAGCAATCCTTCCTATTCTCATCCGTGTCCACATGGTAAGTAGCATAATGAGCCAAGTGGTTGAATTTGCGGGAATAGTCATGGACGGAGCTACTCCCTTGCTGCAAATTTAAGAACTCCGTAAGCTTCCTTGTCGTGAGTCCGGCGGGGATGTGTTGCGCACGGAAAGCTATCTTGAATTCTTCCCACGAAAGTTGATGTCCCGCGGTGACAGTAGCTTGGTAATTTTCCCACCAAGATCCAGTCGATCGAAGGAGTTGTTGTGCGGCAAAGAGAGCCTTCTGGTGATCACAAGTGATAAACCCAAACCTAGACTCAATAGTACGAAGACAGTGATCCGCCTCAAGAGGATCCACCGTGTCATGGAAGAGAGGTGCGTGTGTGGCCAAGAAATCCGCATACGTAGCTTGTTGTGGCTGCTGGCATTGACGAGAAGTTCCTGCACCTGTGGTGTTTTGAACAAGCAACCTCATCAACTCCGTCTGCTTGTGTCGAGATTCCAAGATGGACGTGATGACTGCAGCAAACGTGGGAGGAGGTGGTGGATATCCTTCCGTGTTGGGGTTCTCGGGTTCATTGTTGTTTCGCGTACGCACCATTCTGCGACACACGAAAATTCGAGCATCGTTAATTGAATCTTATCACAAGGATTAACAAGTTCCACAACATAACATGGTGCAAATAAAAATTAAAATTCAGATCTGAACAATGAAAGAAAACAACGGTTTTCATTTCTAAAAATACGGTCATTGATGAGAACCGTTATACAACGATGTTTGGTAACAAAAGAGGGTCACGAAATTAATTGCCTAAGGGAAATGCAGCTAATTCTCATATTCGGGCTGCATATATTCGTGACACACTATCTTGACTTGCATATATTAGTTGTTCATTCCTAAATGACGTGAGAGCTATATACATAACTTGACTACTAAAGTTACTAGGGCTGTTGTGGTGGCACATGGCTATACGCATCCGAATTGATGTCCTCATCCATAGGAGAAGGTAGGGCCTCATAGTCAAGTCCAGACGCCGCTTCCCTTCTTCCTCTCCTCCTACCTCTTCTCCTTTAGGTGGGACAACCGCGAGATTGAGCTGTAGTAGAAGTTGCTCGATCTCTTGGTGAGCTTGACCCAATTCTTCCTCGAGTTCATTGATAGCAGCATGCTGATTTTGGATGGTGTCATCGTACTCAAGCAAAGCGGCTTGCTGATTTTGGATGGTGGCATTGGCTGCAATCAACTCATCGTTAGTGTCAATAAGTTGTTGATCCAACCATTCGACCATCTCAAGAACATCTTGAAACTCATCTTGGAGGTCAATTTTACTCTCTTGAAGCTCTTAGAGTTGCTGATTTAGGGTGAGGATGTGGTCCTCACGCTTAGCAAGTTTTGCCAAAACTTTCTGGAGCTGCTGATCTAAAGCTAGAGCATCCTTAGCACGGATCTCCTCCTCGTTCTCCTTACCAGCCATCGGTGGGAAGGTTTGGGAAACAATATCAAACCATCCCTGCATTTAACTCCTAAACTTTTGTCAAGGAACAAAAATTTAGAGCCTAGGTAGGATATAAAATATACGAACCATACCCAAAAGAATACAGCCTGGCCCCACAATACTTCGATGGATGGTTTCTGTCCTATAATGACATCCATCAAAAAAGCTAAGATAAAAAATATTTGGAGCTGAAACCAGGCAAACTACTGAGTACCAAACTTTTAGAGGACCTTTATAGCCTTCCAACGAATATTTATTTGCCTCAATCTGATTAACAGAACAGTTACTATGGCAGTCTCAAGTGGTAGTAAGAGTGCAGAAATCTCGTTTAATAACAGAACAATATTAAGTTTTTGGGAGCAGTTTAAAATTATTTAAGGGCACGATTTGGACACGTGACCATGAAACATCTTATAGAATAGGACATAATAGGTTCACAGGGTGATCTATATGAGACGCTCAGTACAAATAATTAAGGTATATTGATTTTTAAAACTTGCTATTGTGAGCACTGTTTTCAGACAAATGGATTTCAATGAGAATACATGCAATGATATAATTTGACCTACACGTCCTCACCATAAATAAAAAATTAGGTCAAGTCCATAGTGTCATATAACATCAAAATAAAGTAAGTTTATATAAAATATGTGGAAGCGTTCTCCCACTCAACGCCATTAGCCTAATCCGAAGCATGTCAGCCCATAGACACACTTCACCTTTCACGGGTCGTGCGATGGAGAGGCGAAAACCCACTCGACCGTCCCTTCTAACGGGGTTTCACTCTCCCACACCACCTTGCCACAACAGTCATAAAAGCTTCCTTGATAATCATATTGAAAGTTGCCTAGAGGGGGTGAATAGTCGGAAAATCTGAAATGCGGCTTAATAAAAATGATTAGTTCACAAAGTGCAGACTAGTTCGATCCTGAGGGTGGACTAGTCCGGTCATAGAAGATTTTGGCTCAATAAGACAAGAACACAGTATTTATCCCGTGGTTCAGCTCCACAAAAAAACATACATCCACGTTGAGTAGTCCACCAAGGACCAGATCGCTCTCAACCTTTTCCTCACCAAGCCACCACCAAGTTTGGCTTGTTCTTTCACTATATCACAAATGTTTCACAATATGTCATGGGGAAACTCACAACTTTAGGCTCCCACAAGAACTCAGCTCAAAGCACTTACACAATAATTCTCTTCAACAACACACTTCTCACTCAGTGCTAGAGAATCAACCAAGAGCTCTATAGTGCACATTCCCCTTCTTCTCCTCTTCAAAAAACTCAAAAACCCTCAAGATCACACTTAGGGTTCCAAGAATTTGAAGAGAGGGGGCTAAAAAAGCTTAGGAAGGCTATTTCGTCGTTAGGGTGCTTGTTCTTCTTTTTGAGGCCCGAGCAACCCCCTTTTATAGAGGTACCGAGGACTAGTCGTTGCCAACTGCCAAACCCCGGACTAGTCCGCCCTTTGACACCGGACTAGTCCGGCCTGCGGGGACCGATAACATCACTCTTCACCTACTAAACGGTCACATCTCACCAACTAAATGGCCGTATTCCACCAACTAAATGGTCACATACCATGGATTAGTCTGATCTCACACAGAACCCATTGTTTCGGTTGAGAACAGACAAGTCTGGTCCACCGGACTAGTCCGACCCCCATGGGCGAACAAGTTCGGCCATCCAGGACTTAGTCCCTGCAGCTACTTCCTAGTTCTAAACGGACTAGTCCAACACACAAAGGACTAGTCCGATCTCACACAGAAACTCCTGTTCCAATTTGAAACGGACAAGTCTGAACCTACGGACTAGTCCGGCCATAAAGAGCGGATTAGTCCGGTCATTCAGGACTTAGCCCCTGAAGGCCTCAGACACTCTCTCAATGGACTAGTCCGTCCCTAGACGACAAGTCCGAACTCACACAGAAACTCTTGTTCTGTTCTATATCGGATTAGTGCGATACTTCGGACTAGTCCGGCCTTCCACCCCGCATAAGTCCAAACTCACAAAGAAACACTCGTTCCGTTCTACATCAGATCAGTACGATGTGTCAGACTAGTCCGGCTACCAGCCCGGACAAGTCCGGCCCTATTCCCAATGCTTATCCCAAATCTACACTCCACTCAACCTAAACTCGGACTATGGGCTCTTAGATGATTCTCAGCACTTTACTCTATGATCACACTCATGCTCAAAGGCTAAACTCAACACAAAAGAAATAAAAATCCTAAATCTATTTTCTTGTGCATTTGCCCTTTTCTCCTCTTTTCCTTTTTGAGTGTATTCGTCTTCGTAAATTTCTTAATCATCAATACTCACACTTACAAAGCTCATTAGTCCCTTAAGTGTTGTCACTAATCATCAAAACCCACGGGGAATTAGCCTAGATGCACTTTCAATCTCCCCCTTTTTGGTGATTTGATGACAACACTTTGAGGTTTTGATAAAAAATATGAATGAGTTAGTTTTCATAACAACCACGTGTATAAGTCACTCCCCCTAAATATGTGCATGAATGTTTTGCAAGAAAGGCTATGCACGAGAGTGTGCTATATGGGAGATTTATTAGAGTGGTGTGTTATAGTGGTGTGCCTATGTGTGATGCAAATGTTAGGATGTAATAATTAAGTGTGAAACATGCATCTCAAATTGAAATCAAGTACCATCACACATAGTATAGAGTTATTACAACCCAAATAGCAAAATATGAAAGTGTAGCAACATGTAGCAACATTACAACTTAAAAGAGCCCCTTAATGTCTCCCCCTTTGACATCAAGACACCAAAAAGGAAAAGAATAGATCCTATGTCTAGTCATCGTTGCTCTCACTCTCATCCTCGTGATCTTCATCGCTTTGGGTTGCTTCATCGTCATCCTCCTCATCATCTTGGTCGTCCTCTTCTTCCTCGATGGCGGGAGCAACACTAGAGGAACTTCCCCCAAGGAATGCAGCCTCCACTGTAGTGAGATCCAGGAAGGGTGTGATTTCCTCGTCGTCGGAGGCTTCCGAAGACATAGTGATGTCCGCCTTCTCACAGAGCTTCTTCAAGTACTTTTCTTGCCTTTTAGCCATTTTTTGCGTCTTGACTTCCACTTTGTGGCAAGATGTGAAGATAGACTTTAAGAATTTGAAGATGACACTGGAGGAGTATCCGGAAGAGGAAGAGGTAGGAGCAGCTAGAGGAGGAGGTGCCTCGGGAACACTCCTCCTATAAGCTCCTCCAAGCTTTGGCACAATATGAGGGATTTGAGGGTGAAGGGGTCTATGTTTGTCATCCTTCACAAACTCCAGTCTCGACATGATAAAAGGAGCATAGCCACAAGAGCGATTGGGGGCGTGAGATATGTTGAAGATGTCGTTGTAGATGTAGTCAAACACATTGAACTTTTCATCTTCACATATTAGCTTTAACAAATGGCGGAGGTGGCCTGGGATCATTCCGGCGTCCCCATCTTTAGGTGCTAAAGTTTTTCTCAAGATCCGATTGAGCACACTAAAAAGGGACAGAGGATTTTGGTAGTAGGAGGGTGATAAAAGCCAACCTCATACATGAACTCCATCTCCCCCAAGTGTATCGCTCTGAGGCTGTGAATAGTCAGCTCATAGTTCAGAAAGTCCTCGAGGCCGAGGATCCGTGCAAACTTATTGTAGAGAACGGAGTATTGGACTACGTCCGTCATCCATGAAATCTTTCTGTCTCTGAAGGTGGAGAAATAGCATGTGGTGTAGAACTGAGTGACTACCTCTGTGTTCCAGTCATATTGGAAGGCTAGAATGTCCTTCAACCCGTGATGCTCTACGGCTTGAATGACTGCATTGAAGGCTTGATGGTTTTTCTTCTCCATATAGGGTCAATCAACCCACTGAGCATCAGCAACCAATGTCTTCATTTTCAAATAGACTAGGCCATAGTAATCGCAATGGAAGTCACACCAAAAGCAATGATCCGGTGTGGCCTTCTCATACTTGTAGGGGTCCTTCTCCCTAAACATGCTTGCCTTTTCAGAGCCTTTCCCATGAAAGATATTGCTTAAAAGCTCTGGTTGTCAGTTTGGATTGTTCATAGGTGGTGTCATGACCAAAGGTCTAATGGGACCCTCTGGGGGAGTACTTGATCCCATGGGACGATCTTGAATGACAATCCCCACACTAACGGGCGCCCTTCTTTTTGGTGTTGCCTTCTTGATGGGCACCTTCTGGACCGAGGTTTTCCCTTTTCTCTTCGCCCCTCCTCCTTCGTTCATGGGTGGCTTACCTTTGTCAGCTGCTTGGCCCATCTCCTTTTCTCCTAATGAAACAATCCTTTTCCTCCAACTAGAGTGTTCTTCTTCTGCTTGAACTTGAGTTGCCTCTCTTTCCTGCCGCTTCTTGGTTCGAGCTTCACGACAAGCGAGCTCTTGTGCAAATGTGGCGTCCTCCTTCTCACGACGGCGATAGAGCTCTTGTCGAGCCGCTTCGCGCTCCAGGTCGAAGACGGGTGGAGAGTTGTCGTTTTGAGACATGCTGGAAGAATGAACGAGCAGGGATATGAGATGAAGGCAAAAGATTATCGCGATAGAGGTGCAAGAAAAATACAAAGTTAGGGGTTAACACAAGGTTTGGCTTGACTTGTCCAGTCCATGATTGGACTAGTCCGGTCAGGAACGGACATGTCCGCCTTCTGTCCGGTCTAGTCCGGACAACCTAGCGTTAAACCCTAACTAAGCGGATTTTCTGCAAATTTAATCGATAGTTTGCAATAATCCTAAGGAAGAGGCGCATGAAGACTCTGAAGCACTAAACATCTTAGTTTATGGAGAAAACATCCTAGAATTGAGAGATTTTACAAGATTAGGTTTTGCCTCAAGAACAAACCTTGATTTCTTGATTTTGATGAAATCACCGGATTGGAGTACGAAGAAGTCCGAGAACTGACTTCCCGAGACCGTAAGGGGTAGATGACTCGGATCCTTTGAAGTTTTTGGTGGAGGTCTTCAAAAAATCGCCAATGGGGACGATTTTTTGAGTGTGGGCACGTGTTTTGAGTGTTGTGTCGGGTGAAGTGAGTCTCGACCCCCGGCGGTCGGATTAAGTCCCAACTGTCCGGACTAGTCCGGTCGTAGATACCGGACAAGTCCGGTCGCCGGACTAGATCCGGACTTATCTGACTATGTGGACTAGTCCAGTCAGGAGCGGACCTGACCGGACTAGTCCGTTATAGACTTGTCTAAACTCAATCGGACTTGTCTAGCATTCCGGACTTGTCCGGCGTATGGGCCGGATTAGTCCGGTCCTTGACATCAAACTCTTATATATGATGAGATCTGTAGGATTTGATCCACATGGATTGATTTTTCACACGTATTCTCAATGAATAATGACCATTAGAGCACACAACCAAACAAATAATAGCCATGATTCAAGGAGATGATAATTGAAAATAATTTGATAGAAAAATTGAGAGAGATGGTTGTCTTATAGAAAATGTGCTCAGTTTTGAAGAAATTAGACTATAAAAACCAGATGTGCAATATATCAAGCCACATTTTGGGAGTCGAGGATATTCAGCTCACTCCTAAGTTTGCAAAAGCGTTTTTCATCTAGTGGCTTGGTGAAGATATCCGCTAGCTGTTTTTCAGTTCTAACATGTGAAATGACTATGTCTACCTTTATTGAGTGATCTCTGAGGAAATGATGTTGGATATCAATGTGTTTGGTCCTAGAGTGTTCAACAGGGTTGTGAGCAATCTTAATAGCACTCTCACTGTCGCATATGAGTGGAATATGGTTAATATTGAGACCATAGTCTCTTAGAGTTTGTCGCATCCAAAGAAGTTGTGCACGACAACTCCCGGCTGCGACGTACTCTGCTTTGCTGTGGATAGGGCAATGGAATTTTGCTTTTTGGATGACCATGACACTAAGGATCTGCCCAAGAATTGATAGGGGCCCGAGGTACTTTTTCTATCTACTTTGCATCCGGCATAGTCGGCATCGGAGTATCCAATGAGATTGAATTTGGACCCTTTAGGATACCACAGCACTAGGTTAGGTGTATGAACTAGATAGCGCAAGATTCTCTTTACGGCTTTTAGATGACATTCTTTGGGTGCGGCTTGAAACCTTGCACACATACATACACTCAACATAATATCGGGCCTAGATGCACAAAGATAAAGAAGGGATCCAACCATGGAACGATATCTTTTGATCCACGCTAGGGCTGTCTTGGTTGAGTTTGAGGTGTCTATTTGTTGCCATTGGCGTTTTGATGGGCTTCGCCTTTTCCATGCCAAACTTCTTATGTATGTTTTGAGTGTACTTCGTTTGACATATGAAGGTGTTTTCTTTGAGATGCTTTACTTGGAAGTCTAGAAAGAACTTTAGTTCTCCCATCATTGACATCTCAAACCTTTCCGTTATGATTTTGCTAAATTCTTCATAAAAAGATCTATTAGTAGAACCAAATATTATGTCATCGACATAAATTTGACACACAAATAAGTTATTGTCTAAGATCTTTGTGAAAATGTGTAGTCGGTCTTTCCTATCCTAAAACCATTGTCAATGAGGAAATCTCTAAGACATTCATACCAAGCTCTAGGAGCTTGTTTAAGGCCATAGAGAGCTTTGTGAAGCTTAAAAACATGGTTAGGATACTTATAGTCTTCAAAGCTGAGTGGTTGCTCCACATACACTTCCTCCTTGATTGGTCCATTGAGAAAGACGCTTTTCACATCCATTTGGTATAACTTGAAATTATTGTGAGTAGGATAGGCTAATAATATACGAATTGATTCAAATTTAGCTACGGGAGCAAAGGTTTCATCGAAGTCCAGAACTTTAACTTGTGAGTATCCCTTCGCCACAAGTCTAGCTTTGTTTATTGTTACTACTCCATGCTCATCTTGCTTGTTGCGAAAGACCCACTTGGTGCCTACTATATTTGCATTTGGTCTTTCCACAAGCTCCCATACTTTGTTTCTTTTGAAGTTGTTAAGCTCCTCTTGCATCGCCATCACCCAATCCGGATCTGTAGGGCATCTTCAACCTTGAAAGGCTCCAAAGAAGATACAAAAGAGTAGTGAGCACAAAAGTTAGCCATATGAGAGCGATTCATTACCTCCTTGAAGATATCTCCAAGTATATTTTCAACGGGATGACCCCGTTGTACACATTAATGGACTCTTGGGTGTGGCACACTTGGTCTTGAGTCAATTTCTTCTTCCTCTTCATCTCCCCCTTGATCATTGCCGCCATTGTTACCTTCGATCTCTTGAACATGGTGATCTTGATCTTGTTCTTCATTTAGGGGATTTAGTGCTTGATCATGTGTTTGGGTTACTTCTTGTGATGAGGATGGGTCACTTGGGTCTTGTATCTCTTGTGGTCGTATGTCACCAAGTTACATCCTCCTTAATGCCATACATGGTGCCTCTTCTTCATCTAATGCATATTGATCAACTTGCTCCCTTTGGGAGCCATTAGTTTCATCAAACACTACGTCACGTGCGATTTCAACACAACCGGAGGTTTTGTTGAATACACGATAGGCGTAAGTGTTTGAATCATAACCAAGCAAGAAACCTTTATCAAATTTCGAGGCAAACTTCGAAACTCAAGGTTTCTTGTTGAGAATATAGCACTTGCTACCAAAAACTCTAAAGTAGGAGATATTTGGTTTGTTACCTGTTAGGAGCTCATAGGGAATCTTCTTCAAGAGAAGATGGAGGTAGAGACAGTTTGTAGCATGGCAAGCGGTATTCACTGCTTCCGCCCAAAACCGGTCGGATGTCTTGTACTCATCAAGCATTGTCCTTGACATCTCTATTAGAGTTCTGTTCTTCCTTTTGGCCACTCCATTTTGTTCGGGTGTGTATGGTGCCGAAAACTCGTGCTTGATGCCCTCCTTGTCCAAGTACTCTTCTACTTGGGTGTTCTTGAATTCGGTGCCGTTGTCGCTTCTTATCTTCTTGATTCTCAAGGAGAACTCATTTTGAGCTCTCCTTAAGTAACTCTTGAGGAAACCTTGAGTTTCACCCTTATCATGCAAGAAAAACACACAAGTGAAGCGAGAAAAATCATCGACAATTACTAGACCATATTTATTACTGTCAATGCTTATGTAAGAAATGGGACCAAAGAGATCCATGTGAAGCATCTCTAGCGGTCTTGTTGTTGTCATCACATTCTTGGCGGGGTGAGCTACTCCAACTTGCTTCCCGGCTTGGCATGCGCTACAAGGTCTATCTTTATCAAAAATGACATTATTAAGACCTCGTACGTGATTACCTTTTAGAAGTTTTTGGAGATTTCTCATACCAACATGGACTAGCCTACGATGCCCCAGTCAACCCATGTTAGTCTTTGTCATCAAACATGTGTCAAGTTGAGTTTTATGCACAGAAAAGTCTACAATATAAAGCTTTCCTTTGAGCACACCGTTGAAGGCAATTGAGTTATCTACTCTTCTAGTGACAATCTTGCCTTCGTTAGTGAATAGGCAATTAAAACCCATGACCCATAATTGAGATATGGATAAAAGATTATAATCTAGTGACTCCACATGCATGACATTTGAAATGGTGTGTTTTGGAGAAATGGAGATTTTACCCATACCTAGTACCCTTCCTTGGCTATTATCACCGAAATAAATACCTTGACTTGGATCATTGGTTTTTTCATACTCTATGAACATTTTTCTCGCTCCGGTCATGTGGTTGGTGCAGCCACTATCTAACACCCACTTTGTGCCGCCGGAGGAGTATGCCTACACAACAAGTTTAGACTTTGATTTTAGGTACCCAAGCTTGGATGGGTCCTTTAAGGTTAGTGACAAGAGTTTTGGGTACCCACACACAACGCTTTGGGCTCTTGCGAAGTGACCCAATATATTTTGCATAAACATACCCAAATTTGCTTTTCATTAGTACATAAGATGCATTGAAATCATGGAATGGTGTTGGGTTGCTATTCTTAGCATCTTTAGTATATTTATCAAATTTTGTCATTTTAGTAGAAGTATGACATTTATAGTTTTGCATGATACTTCTTTCACAAAGGCTATATGCCTCTTGTCACTTTTAGATAGGTTTGTATTTTGCATTGCTTTTCTTGAATATCCAAGACCATCTTTGATCAAAGAAGAGCTTGCAATTGAGTATGCACTACGTGCATACTTAATCTTCTCCTTGTCAAAGATGTTACTCTTAGGTGCACTCTTTGCTATGTTAAGTTTCATTTTCAAATTAGGTTCAAGTTTTGCATATTTGCAATTTTTAGTGTTTAACACTAAACTACACAAGTTTGAGCTTGTTGAGGGGAGAGAGATAACATTTGACTTGAGAGTTGTGAATTATCCTTCAAGGTTCTTGTGAGCTTTGTTCAAACTCACAAGCTCATCTTGGAGCACAACATTCGAACTCTTGAGACTTGAGGAGGTCTCCTTGCATTCCGCAAGTTCAAGTTTAAGTGTCATGTTTTTCTCCCTCTCAAGCTCGAGGAGCTTCTCAAGGTCAAGATTCTTTTACTTCACCTCAATAAGCAAATCCTCTCGTCTCCAAGAAGTTCTACCTTATCTAAGATTTCATCAAATAGTTTTTTCATTTTAGCTAGTGCATTTTTACTTAAGCCTTCGAACAAATATTCATTTTCACTATCACTATCAAAGTCTTCATTCTCAATAGAATGTAAGGAGAGTTTAGTTTTTACCTTTCGCTTTCCCTCCTTTGCCATGAGACATGTGTGATTTGAACTTTTCCATTCACCCTTGTTGGATAGAAGAGTCTTCTTTATTGTTGGCTTTTTGATGGCGACGGTTGCCACTTCTTCTCCATCATCGGAGGAGTACTCATCATTTAAGCCCCATTCTTTGCCAACATGAGCGTGCCCATGTGTCTTCTTCTTTTTGAATATCCTCCTTCTCTTGTGGTTTTTCATCCTTGTTCCTCTTCTTCTTGTCGTCTTCTCTTTCATATGGGCAATTAACAATGTAATGCCCATACTCACCGCAGTTGTAGCAAGCTTTCTTGCTTCTTGACTTGCCTTTATCCTTGCTTCTGCTCTCATGTATTGGTCCTCTTCTTCTCTTCATCATCCTTCTCAATTTTTTGATAAAGAAGGCCAATTCCTCATCATCCATATCAGAGCTCTCTTCTTCACTTTCCTCATCATCACTTGAGATTTGTACTTCTTTGTTCTTGGCTTTGGGTGATGCTTTGAGAGCAATCCCCTTTTTCTTGTTGGATGTAACCTTGGCAAGATCGTTGACATGACGTGCTTCCATTTCCATCATCTCATGATTGATAATCTTGTCAAGAACCTCATCCGGAGTCGTTTTGTGAAAGTTTGGACTCTCTCGAATGAGTGTGCAAAGCGTCACATTGCGAGGCATGAAGGCTCTTATCATCCTTTTGACTACCTCATGGTCTGTCCACTTCTTACAACCGTACGCTCGACTCTTGTTTATAAGAGTCTTGAGTCGTTTGTACATCTCTTGAGGAGTCTCGTCATCTTCTATGGCAAATCGCCCAAGCTACACCTCAATCATCTCAATCTTTGCTTCTCGGATAGAGCGGTTGCCTTTATGTGCAATTTTGAGTGTATCTCATATTTCTTTGGCTTGTTCCAACTCATCCACCTTGTTGAATTCTTATTGGCTTAAAGAAGAGTTGAGTACGATTGTTGCTTGAGCATTGTGGTGGATGAGTTCTTCTTGCTCCGGTGTAAGTTCTTCATCATCCACGGGGACATCTACACCTGTGCAAACAATGTGCCAAAGTGTGGGGTTGAGAGAAATAAGGTGCAGCTTCATATTGTGTTTGCACATTGTATAGTTTGTGCCATCAAAGTGTAGAGGTTTGCCTAAAGGAATAGATAAGTAATTTGTGTGCAAATTTAAACGCTCATAGTTAAAAAAATATCGAGTATAGTCTTCTTCGAGCTTCTTGAGTTTCTTTTCTTTCTCAAGCCTCCTCCTTCTTATAGCTTCATTTTTTGCCTTTTGAAGAAGATCGGCAAGACGCCTCACTTCTTCATCTTCGTTGTCAGTCTCCAAGTCGAAGGGAGGGAGCCTTGACATGTCATTGATTAGGTTGACACCCTTGTGAGGTGAGAACTTGAGCCCTTTACCGTTGTGGTTGTTGTTCTTGCCAGCGTCGGTGGTGTCGACCGACGGTAAGTCCTTTTTGCCGTTTTTCCCCCATCTACTCTCCAAGCGGTTAAGCTTTTTAGGAGAGTTGGGCTCTGATACCAATTAAAAGTTGCCTAGAGGGGGTGAATAGGCGGAAAATCTGAAATACGGCTTAATAAAAATTATTAGTTCACAAAGTGCGGACTAGTCCGGTAACAGAATATTTTGGCTCAATAAGACAAGAACATAGTATTTATCCCGTGGTTCAGCTCCACAAAGAAGTCTACGTCCACGTTGAGGAGTCCACCAAGGACCAGGTCGCTCTCAACCTTTTTCTCACCAAGCCACCACCAAGGTTGTCTTGTTCTTTCACTATATCACAAATGCTTCACAATATGTCGTGGGGCAAGTCAAAACTTGAGGCTCCCACGAGAACTCAACTCAAAGCACTTACAGAACAATTCTCTGCAACAACACACTTCTCACTCAGTGCTAGAGAATCAAGCAAGAGCTCTATAGTACACACTCTCCTTCTCCTCTTCCCAAAACTCACAAACCCTCAAGAATCACATTAGGGTTCCAAGAACTTGAAGATAGGGGGCTAGAAAAGCTCTAAGAAGGCTATTTCGTCGTTAGGGTGCTTGTTCTTCTTTTTGAGGCCCGGGAAACCTCTTTTTATAGAGGTCCCGGGGACTAGCCGTTGCCAACTGCCAAACCCCAGACTAGCCCGCCATTTGACATCGGACTAGTCCGGCCTGCGGGGACCGATAACATCACTCTTCACCTACTAAACGATCGGAGCTCACCAACTAAACGGTCGGATTCCACCAACTAAACGGTCACATACCACGGACTAGTCCGGTCAACAACGGACTAGTCTGATCTCACACAGAACCCATTGTTGCGGTTGAGAATGGACAAGTCTGGTCCACCGGCCTAGTCTGGCCCCCATGGGCGGACAAGTCCGGCCATCCAGGACTTAGTCTCTGCAGCTACTTCCTAGTTCTAAACGGACTAGTCCGACACACAAAGGACTAGTCCGATCTCACACAGAAACTCCTGTTCCGATTTGAAACGGACAAGTCTAAATCTACGGACTAGTTCGGCCATAAAGAGCGGATTAGTCCGGTCATTCAGGACTTAGCTCCTGAAGGCCTCTGACACTCTCTCAACGGACTAGTCCGTTCCCAGACGAACAAGTTCAAACTCACACAGAAACTCTTGTTCTGTTCTATAACGGATTAGTCCGATATTTCGGACAAATCCGGCCTTCCACCCCGCACAAATACGAACTCACACAGAACCACTTGTTCCGTTCTACATCGGATGAGTCCGATGTGCCGGACTAGTCCGGCTACCAGCCCGGACAAGTCTGGCCCTATTCCCAGGGCTTATCCCAAATCTACACTCCACTCAACCTAAACTCGGACTATAAGCTCTTAGATGATTCTCAGCACTTAATCTATGATCACACTCATGCTCAAAGACTAAACTCAACACAAAAGAAATAAAAACTCTAAATTCTATTCTTCTTGTGCATTTGCCTTTTTCTCCTCTTTTTCTTTTTAAGTGTATCCGTCTTCGTAAATTTCTTAATCACCTATACTCACACTTACAAAGCTTATTAGTCCCTTAAGTGTTGTCACTAATCATCAAAACCCACGGGGAATTAACCTAGATGCACTTTCATATCTGTAACAAAAATTTAGTTTATTAAAGTCTGAGCAACTAATACTTAGCAAGACTTACCCGTCAAATTTTTTGGTTCTCCATAACCGATTTCTAGACCATGCAAGGCTCAAGGGGCTGACTTTTATTTGTTGAAACAGCACTAGGATATAGACCATTATCTTCATGTTTTAGCCAAGTTATGTGGGTTTATTAGAAACGTAAAGGTGTGTCAACCTATACTAATTCACACATGGTTTGCATACAATATTAAAATAATTCAGCATCAAATAAATAATCTTTTACTCATTTCTTACTACAATGTGACGAGATAACAAATGTACTCATTAACCGTGAGAAACAACGATTTAAATCGATTTATATCTTGCAGGAGAAATCTAATCACACGTCACGTACGCCCTCCCGTAGAGTCGTACACGACAACCTTACACAACAACACAACTAGAGTTGATTCAAATCTCCCCTCCCGAGCACCATAGCCATGCTCTCTCACATAACTCCAAAGAGGGGAGTTTAATGTCAACCAATCATTGCCATTGAGCTACATCGGTTTACTAGTTTCCATATAACTAGTATATGATTAGTACAATTCAATTTTGATCAACTAAGCCACATTCGAGTCGGGCCTCAACCGACACGAGCAAAGCTACCTCGCACAAGACCCATGTCTTGTTGCACCCTAACTCCTCTTTGCTCGGTCTCCATTTAAATATCATGAACAAACTTGTAAGTAATAATCAGATAATATTTCAAGCGCCCTACAACTCACAAACAGGTTCCAATCCGCTCGACATCTACCAATAGCTAGAAAAGTTAAGCATAGTGTAACGACACATTAATATCAATCTAAAACAACACATAATAGGATTATTTTGAGTCACATGCAGCTACAGTTTCAATCAAATCCTATACGTAATGCACAATACACGACCTACAATCATGTGATACTAAAGGAAAAAAAATTTAAATACTTGGGAGTGCACTGGGGCTTGCCTAGAGAGCACACTCAAAAGGAACGATTGGGTTAGTCTCTAAAGTCACCGCAGCACCTCCAATCACCGTGTTGCTATCGTCGTTTGCTATGTTAAAATGCAATGCAATACACATATGATTATGTAATGTAATAGAAATTAAAGTGTTATGAAGAGAATTTTAATGTTATGGTCTTGTAGTTAATTTACAACAGCTTTTCAGAGGGTAATAGCGTAACCAAATTAAATTTTAGTTAGACGTACCCTTTCCTTGTAAAAGATAAACAAATTCTATTTTAATAATAATTTATATGACAATAACATCATATAGTAGAACTTTATGTGAACATTGAGCAATGTGAAATTATCACTAGATCCGTCAGGGTCAGAGGTCCTATTTTGGTGTTTAAATAACGACATAATCTAAAATAATTTTATCACACTAGACCAATAATTAACAAAACAACTAATAATGAAAATAGATCTTCAAACTAAAACTGTGACAATTTTGCTATGAGAATGATCTTACAAGTTTTAATGTAGGTTATTACATTGTTCAGAAAGGTATTGACAAAATTTCAGAGTTTTTTTATGCAGTAAATAATTTATCATGATCTAAATGAGGAAAGATACTATTAAATTAATTCCAAAGGCCAAAACTCGCCGGCGTCGAGGTGGTTTTTTACCGGACTTCGGCGAGCTCTTGCACGCGAAACAAAAGGAGGAAATGAAATGAAAAGGAGAGGAGAGGCTCACCTCGTCGACTAGAAAACCGGCATGCAGTCGGTTCGGGGCGGAGATGCCCGTAGTCGGAGATCGACAGAGCTCCAACAATAGAGGAGAGAGAAAGCGAGGAAGAAAAAGAAGGAAGAAGCAAATGGGAAGGGGAGAACCCAGGGGAATAGCGTGGGGGAGATGAGCAGAGGGGTGCGGCGCCCCTGTGGCCGTCAACCAAGTGGTGCTTGTCGCCTAAGCTGCCCAATGGAGGAAGAAGAAGACTCTTGTTTTATTTACAAGTGGGCCCGTGTTGTGTTTTTTTGTGTTGTCTGTTACATAAGTTTGGTATAGCCAACACATTCACAAGGACACCCCAGCAAGTGTTCTACATTTCTGATCCTGAGAACCGCACATGTGAAGAGAGGTCCTCGTAAAACACGGAGTATTCAGGGTGTGTTTGATTCAGTTGTAGATTCTTAAAATATAATTCTAACTATGAGCTCTGAGAAAGCTGAAATCTGTTTGGCTAGAAACAACTATCAATATTGTGGATTCTATAATAAATGTGTATTATAAAAAAATGTTTCATCTTGTGTAATCAGTGGTATGGTGGATAATTTTTGAAAAATTTTGAAAGAGGAATCTGGAAAATCTGGGTCCTGGCAGATTTTCATTTGCACTATGAAAATTTGTAGATTTTAGAGAATCTGATTCTTATAAAAACCCTTTTGGTTCAGATTTCTGATTTTTGATAGAGAATCTGGTTGGTGCAGCTGAACCAAAGGGACCCTCAGAATAACAGGGATGAGTTGGAGGCTGGCCAAAGGTGAAAACATTGCAGTGCGTATACCAAGCTCAGACACACCTATAAAATTGCAAGAAAGATGTTGTATGGTCGGAATCTCTCAAAGCCTGCTCTTCAGTACATACTACTACTAGAACAGTGGTGTTTCAGGTAGAAGGGCTTAAATAAAAATACAGCGACAATAGTATAAAGATCATGTGAACTTGAGTAGGAGTTTTGGATGATTGCATCAAAATAGTAATTGCGTCTCAGACGCTCCTACCTGTGTGCCCTGCCTCTAGATTATTTAGTTCTTCTATGTGATTAAATGTGTAATCCATCTATATATGTGACCGTCTTCCTGTCTGGTCTCTCATCCTGCCAGCTACTCATTCGCTGCATTTTGTATGTGCCTTTCTTACTCTTTTGGACTCATGATGTTGATGAGGTGAGATCAGGCAAGCTAGTTGGTGAGGCCTTTCCCCCCTAAGGCCTAGTTTGGCTGTAGAGGGTAGAAAACCCAGGGGGCTCAGTTTCCCATGGGAACGATCCCACTGCACCACTCTGCCCCGGGGTGAGCGCTCCCTGTGGGTTGGAGTATTTGGAATTCAGAGGATGAGGGGAGATAAGCCGACGGGAAAATTAAAAAATATAAAAGTCCAAGAAAAATTATAGGGAAAACACCTAAAAGGAAAATTTGAGAAAAAAGTATGTAATTGCATAATCACTAGATTCTAGAATCTCATCATCACTAACATAGTCTTATAAAAATTCAAAGCATTACGTAACAACCATAAATACTACATTATTGTCAAAAATTCAAATGCCATCAAATTTCAGCCAGGTTAGAGCAGGGGGGAACTACCCAAGAAAATTTTAGGTAAATTTGACAAATGAAAAATAAAAAACATCAACAAAAATTCAGGACAATCAGAAAGTGCTCGATAAATTCAAATAATTTAAAAACTTAGAATAATTTCAGTAACATACATATTTGTAGCGATGATAAGTAATACAATCTCATAAAAAATTCTAGATCCACCACTACATGCGTTATTTTGACAAGTGAAGATCAAGGTGTATATAATATACAAGGTGACTGACAACTTATCACAAGTGCTAGATATGCGAACTTGATGATATGACGACTCTGAGCAACTATTTATTAAGTTACATCAAATTGCTCAATAAACAATCTAATGTTACAGTAGTTTACACGAATAAGACTAAATCAGCAAACATCTAACGGTAAGGAGGCACAACAACAATGTCTTGTCAGCTGATTGCTCCAAGAACCCGATTAGACATGATAAATTGATGCATCAACATGTGACTAGGATGCTGCAGCTTATGGACAACTGAAATCACAAGAAAACAAACACAACCCCAATTAGTAAGCATATTGTTGAATATATATGATGTATCCAGTGTTCCAAAAGGCGCTGTGAGGCGGGCGCCTAGGCGCGCTTTAGCGCTCCGCGCTGGCCGCCCGCCTCGCCTCAGGGGGTGGGCGCTCACAAGGCGCGGCGGGGGGGGGGGGGGGGGGGTCGTAAATCTAGGTGGTTGCCTGCGGAAGGAGGAGCCAGCGTCAGCGCCGCGGAAGGAGTAGGAGATCGGCTGCGGAGTGCAGAGGAGGAGCCAACGCGGGGGAGGCGCAGATCCGGGGGAGCAGGGGCGTGCGACGGAGCGGTGGGGAGGAAGCAAGCGCGGGGAGGTCACGCCTGTGGAGGAAGCAGAGGAGGAGCAGCGCAGCGGGGGTGCGCTGAGGTAACTGGCAGTGGGGAGGGAGCAGTTGGGGGAGAGAGGAGGAGCAGCGCAGGGAGGGGTTGGGTGGCCTACGGGGCTGGGCTGGGCTTGAATGACTGGACCATGGAGTTGCTGGTGCTGTGTGGGAGAGAGGAAAAAAAGAGAGCTGAAGAGAGCAGTGAAAAATTAGGAATCACTGGAGAAATATACATATATTTCTGTATTTATAAATTTTTTAGAATACAGTACTGCTACAGTACATAACACCTAGGCGTCGCCTAGGAACGCCTAGGCACGCCTAGGCTCTAGGCGATGGGTCACCGCCCGCCTAGCACCTAGCGCCTTTTAGAACACTGGATGTATCTATGTATGCGTGCTATATTAGCTAGATGACCATAATAATAAATTTATATACATGCAAGAGCAAATTGTTTAACCAACTTGTTTAAGTTGTTTTCATACTGATGAATCCATTTATCATGGCCTGGATGCATGTTAAATAACATGGGCAGTCATGCCAAACCAGAGAAGACTATCTGCTTCTAGTAATGCCCACTAAAGAAGAAACTATAATTCACTTCAGACAAAATAATCAACTCAGGGGAAAAAATGGAAACTACATCTAAAGTTCTAAACAAATCTTATAGGGCAGTTGGGCACCTCACATAGCAGCTAACATATAGGTGCAAGTACAAAGGTAAAATCGGGAGCACAATTACAGTGATGACTAAATCAAACAACACAATGTGGCAGTGAAAACAAAAATATAATCTCTAGCTAACTGTCATGCAGACCGAAGAGTGCAGAACATATGGTGTAGCAGGAAAACATGATAGATCTCAGTCTGAGCATGCTATCTTATTTTCTCTCTGAACGACCACAAGGAAGCAAATTAAGGCAAACTTATTAACAATGTTTCTACTCAACATACAACACAGCAAGGCAGGACATGGTGCTGTCTATGACCCGTTCTAGTTGAAAGATCAAGCTGAACAGCTTGTACCCATGGGCAAGGCAATAGAACATGTCAAAAGAGCTTAATGGTCACCAACTAATTACCAACGCATGCAAATACCCCTATGTACTATGAAACCTCAATGTTCATCAGGAACAACCATAATAAAAAATTAGTTTTGAAAGGTTATTGTTCACCCAAGTAAACTGACATTTATCTCACTAAACATGGTCACATGATACAGAGCAAAATCGCATAATGACTATGTTGGGCCATGACAAGCTCAAATCCGTGGCTTCATTTTGGCAGGTTAGCCAGGTATTGCATGATCAGCCAAAGATTTCTATTTAGAGCAATAGCATGGAGGGAATAAAAAAAAGACATATTGCAGCGCTAAACCCCACCAGAAATCCATTTCGGTCTTCAGTTTCTCTACTTACTAGTTTCCCCAACGAATCAAATCGATCCATATTACCTAGAAATTGAAAAGAATGCAGATATAGAACCGAGGCGAGCATGTACCAGGTAGCTCGAGTGATTGAACCATCAAATCACCAGGATCCAGAGCCGGGGATGACACGCACAAATCTGTCACTCATGTAGGCTGTAGCAATAACACCACGAGAAGAGAAATCAACACCCGATCAATAAAGTTTAAACTCCGCAACAGGATAAAAGATGCATCATTTGGGGATAAAGGGGTGAGAGGGAGCAAGAAGATCTCGCATCAATGGGGGTGGAATAAGGACAGATGGGATTATTGAATAGAGATACCTGCAGCGGCGAGGGTATACGAACGACGATTAGGAAGGTGGCGTGGAGTGTAGTAGAAGCCGCCGTGCCCTTCGTGCATTGCCTGCTGCCAGCTCCCTCTCCCAGTTGCGGCAAGATGGGGGGCGACGCGGCAAGGTGGAGGAAGGTGGGGACAACGCGGCGAGGTGGAGGAAGGTCAGTGTGGCGCGACGGGATGCAGAGGCGGCGAGAGGCGAGGCCCCGAGTCGAGAGGCGAGGGTTTCCTGCCCGACCTCGTGAGGCCGGGCGTGAAAGCCCCGTGCTCCCCCGCGTATTGGGCCGTGGAAACGGACTGCCAAGTACACATAATTTTTTCCTAGGGAAATTTTAGCCCGAGGTTTACTGGTCCCTGGATTCACCCGGGATCCTGCGGGATTCTGGCCTACCAAACAAGGCCTAATGGTTCATGGCGACGCTTCTGCCACAAAACTCCGCAAGGCAGGGTAGGACTCCGCTCCGCGCGCTCCGGTGGTCATGGTGCCGAGCGCATTAGCTAGCTAGAGCTAGGTATATATCACGCCTGACTAGTTCTCATCGTCGCCGCCGTGGGACGGTGAGTGGGCTTGGCTTCATAGTGGCTCACCTGTGACTAGGATGATAATGAGATTTGGCCCACGAGCCCTTTCACAGTTTATTTTGACCTTTATTTTTTTATTTAATATTAATTCAAAAATAAACATGAATTTGGTCAGATCCTAATCTAATTCGGCCTTTGTCATTATCAGTTTATTCTGTTGGCCCGTTACAGCCCTAGTAGTGACCATGCATGTTTACAAGCTAGCTAGGCCGTGCATGCATCCAATCTTCCTTTCTCCAAGCTACTCCCTCCGGTACATAAAAAAATTTTGTTTTGACATGTTCTCGCATATCAAGAAAGTACTACAACAACAACAACAACCAATCCTTTATCTCAAGCCTGTTGGGGTCGGCTAGACATGAAACCCAATATCATTGAAGTAAAAGAGAGGAAGAGTTATAAGAACAACGAAAAAAAGAAAAAAAAATGAAGAAAGAAGAAAGAAAAAGAAAAAAGAAAAAAGAAAAAAAAAAGAAAAGAGAAAAGAGAAAAGAAAAAAACAAGACTACGATTCTGGCACATGGATTGCTACTTTCCATGCGGTCCTATCATAAGCTAAGTCTCCGGATACATTCCAATCTCTCAAATCTCGTTTTACCACCTCCTCCCAGGTCAACCTTGGTCGTCCTCTACCCCTCCTAATATTTTCTTTACCTCTTAAAATCCCACTGTTAACCGGTGCTTCTGGAGGTCTCCGTTGGATATGTCCAAACCACCTAAGTCGATGTTGGACTAACTTCTCTTCAATCGGCGCCACCCCTACCTTATCTCGAATCACCTCATTCCTTATTCGGTCTCTTCTCGTGTGCCCGCACATCCACCGTAGCATGCGCATCTCTGCGACACTCATTTGTTGGACATGTTGCCGTTTAGTTGGCCAACATTCCGCCCCATAGAGCATCGCGGGTCTGATCACCGTCCTATAGAACTTCCCTTTTAGCTTTTGTGGGACTTTCCTATCACATAGGATTCCATAGGCTTGTCGCTATTTCATCCACCCTACCTTGATCCTGTGGCAAACATCCTCATCAATATCACCATTGCTTTGTAACATTGATCCTAAGTATCGGAAAGAGTCCCTTCTAGGTACTATTTGTTCTTGTAGACTAACATTTCCCTCTTCAAGACCAACACCACTAGAGTCACACATCATATACTCGGTTTTGGTCCTACTAAGTCTAAACCCCTTGGACTCTAAGGTTTGTCTCCATAACTCTAATTTCTTATCAACACCATCTCTAGTTCCATCTACCAGCACTACATCATCAGCAAAGAGCATGCACCAAGGGATATCCCCTTGTATATCCTTCGACACCTCATACATCACCAAGGAAAAGATGTATGGGCTCAAAGTTGATCCTTGATGTAGTCCTACCGTGATAGGAAATGCATCAGTCTCACTATCACTTACGCGCACACTTGTCCTAACATTATTGTACATATCCTTGATAAGGGTAATGTACTTCGTTGGCACTTTATGTTTCTCTAGTGCCCACCACATGACTGACCTTGGTATCTTGTCGTACGCCTTCTCCAAGTCGATAAACACTATATGCAAGTCCTTCTTCTCTCCCTATATCTCTCCATAAGCTGACGAAACAAGAAAATCGCCTCCATTGTAGACCTCCCGGGCATAAAACCAAACTGGTTTTTAGTGACATTGGTCACTTTCCTCAGGCGGTGTTCAATCACTCTCTCCCAAAGCTTCATAGTATGACTCATAAGCTTAATGCCTCGATGATTAGTACAACTTTGAATATCTCCTTTATTTTTGAAGATAGGTACTAATATACTTTTCCTCCATTCTTGAGGCATCTTGTTTGACCGAAAAATATAGTTGAATAGCTTTGTGAGCCATACTATTGCCACGTCCCTAAGACATCTCCACACCTCAATAGGGACATTGTCAGGGCCGAGGGCCTTTCCTCCTTTCATCCTTTTTAAGGCCTCCTTAACCTCAAACTCTTGTATCCTCCGCACGAACCGCCTGTTGGAGTCATCAAAGGAGTCATCCAACTCAACCATAGTGCTCCCATTCCCATCATTGAATAGCCCATTAAAGTAATCACGCCATCTATTCTTAATCTCTTCATCCTTCACTAGAATGCGGTCAGTCTCATCTTTGATGCATTTAACTTGATTGAGATCCCTCATCTTTCTCTCGCAGATTTTTGCTACCTTGTATATGTCCTTTTCACCTTCTTTTGTCTCTAGTCTCTCATATAACTTATCATAGGTCTGTCCTCTTGCCTTACTCATAGCCCGCTTTGCATTCTTCTTAGCCTCTTTGTACTTAAGCATGTTGCTTGCGCTTCTATCATTATGCCAACTCTTGTAACACTCCTTCTTCTCCTTAATGGACTTTTATACATCCTCATTCCACCACCAAGTGTCTTTATCTACAAGTTTCTTTTCCTTTGTCACACCGAACACCTCACTAGCTACCTTCCTAATGCAAGTTGTCATCTTCATCCACATACTATCTGCATCTCCATTTTCTGCCCAGGGTCCTTCTGTGATCACCCTATTTTTAAAGGATTCTTGTGATTCTCCCTTCAACTTCCACCACTTTGTTCTTGTGATTTTGACACCTTTGTCCCGCAAAAGAGCATGTATGGAAGCGAAAGTCAGCTACCACAAGCTTATGTTGTGTCACAACACACTCCCCCGGGATCACCTTACAATCTAGACACTCCCGTCTATCCTTTCTCCTAGTGAGGACAAAATCAATCTGGCTAGAGTGTTGGGCACTACTAAAGGTCACTAGGTGAGATTGCCTCTTCCTAAAGAGGGTGTTAGCTATCAATAGATCATAGGCTACGACAAAGTCTAGGATGTCCTTACTCTCTTGATTTCTATCGCCGCATCCAAAACCTCCATGTACTCCCTCAAATACTAGATTAGTTGCACCCACATGACCATTGAGATCTCCCCCTATGAGGAGTTTCTCGGTTGTCGGTACACTACTAACCATATCCTCCAAGTCCTCCCAAAATTGCCTCTTAGCACTCATGTTGAGCCCAACTTGTGGGGCATAAGCACTAATGACATTCAAGACAATGTCCCCAATCACTATCTTGATTAAGATGATCCTATCCCCTCGTCTTCGAACATCCACTACTCCATCCTTAAGACTCTTATCTATTAGAACACCTACGCCATTTCTAGTCCCAGCCGAACCAGAATACCAAAGCTTGAAACCGGTATTCTCGACTTCTCTCGCCTTTTGACCCGCCCATCTAGTCGCTTGTACACAAAGGATATTTACTCGTCTCCTAATGGCAACATCTACTAACTCACGTAGCTTCCCCGTCAAGGATTCTACATTCCAACTACCCACCCGAAATCTATGTTCCTCGGCTAGCTTCCTTACGCTTTGCACCCGTCGAGTAAGATGCAAAAACCCTTGCTCACTTATCACTACATCCGGGCGATGATGTAGCGCGTCACTAAGGTGGTGGCGATCCGGCCCTTGCTCATTTAACACCATATCCGGGTTCCGATATGGCGCGCCACTAAGGCGGTGGCGACCCGGCTCTTGCCCACTTAACACCATACCCGGGTTCCGATATGGCGCGTCGCTAAGAGGGTTACGCCCCAACGAATTTCTATTGGGTTTCATTTCCATGAGAATGGCTAAGTGTAAGTTGTTGGCTCGCCAAGCCTATCACAACCCCCTCCTCCTTTACCCGGGCTTGGGACCGGCTATGTCATTATAACATAGGCGGAGTTTTTATAGGCGGAGTATTAAATAGATTTTGTTTCCATTACTATAACTCACTTTAATGGCTTGACTGGTCTACTCCACTGTTTCCCATACCTCTCATGCAGGTTTGATTCCTAGCCACACACTGTACGATGTATTTATTATGTTTTTTCCCGAGACAAACTCTTCGATTCTGCTTCGATGATAATTTTTTGTGCACTCATGACTTTTATGTAGAATGATAATTTTTTGTGCACCGGAGGGAGTAGGAACAAACTAAAGCGAGCCAATGTGCACGATACAGACCAAAACTTCTTGATGTGAACAATAACTAGATAAGCTAGCACTGCCTAAAAAAATTCAGAGACGATTAAAGAAATTTCAGTCACGCGACTAGGTTTTCTGAAACGGCAGCGCATTCAAGTGACATGCAGCCTTGCAGCTCCTGCTAGCTGTCACTGCGCGACGTTCTGCGATCCACAAAAATCGAGCAGCCACTGTTTTGTTGCAAAACCTATGGGCTCCATTGGATTATTTATTATTGATTCGTCGTGTGCTCTTGGTGACATGTTCGATTGCAAAGACCGTTCCTGCCAATTTCCAATCCAGCTGGCTTCCCCGTTTGCCACGTCCAACCTGCCATGGGTGTGGCCCTCCGTCCCTATTGAGCTAAACATCTTGCTGTGGAGTGTGGAGATTGGACTCTGGCCTGCATGCGCGATATAAATCGACGTGGACGTGTGGAGCGAAACCAGTACCCCGTGATGGGTCGATCGGAGCGGCTCCCACTGCGTGATCGATGCTTTTGCATCTCAAGAAAGTGTAAGTGTGTAACCCTTGGCCTCTTCATTAGACTAGTGCAACTCACGTCAAAGACACCCTGTGATCGACATGCAGCCTCCACAACAATGACAGGTGGGCCAACTGTTTCAGGGTAACAAACCTACAACTGGACCCAATCCAATACGCCCATTAGGGAAAGCTAGTGAAGAAGAGAGGTAGACCATGCCCCCTGAATCCTGATGGGTCCTCGGTCCGGCTAACAAGCCTGTCACTAATGATCTCTTTGGTTCAGCTGCATCAACTAGATTCTCTGCCAAAAATCAGAAATCTGAACTAAATAGGTTCAAATGAGAATCAGATTTTCCAGAATCTATATATTTTCTTAGTGCAAATGAAAATCTGCCAGAACCCCAGATTTTTCGGATTCCTGTTCGAACTTTTTATAGAAATTAGCCAGTATGCCACTGATTACACAACCAACGTTGTTTTATTTATAACACACATTTATTACAGAATCCACAGTTGATAGTTGTTTTCAGCCAAACAAATTTCAGCTTCACTACAGCTCTTAGCTCACAGCTAGAATAAGATTTTCAAAAATCGACAGCTGAACTAAACACACACTAAGTAGCTAATGGACATCATCCTCACCAAGGAAGCTTGCACGTGTTGAGTCGTGGGCCAGCACTCCATGCACGCGCCCTCGTGGGCCTCAACCGACCTGGTCCAGTGCCATGACATGGCTCGATAGGCTGGCGTACTGTTTGCACGTGTTGGCCCGGTTCGGGTTTAAGGCCCGTGGCGCGCATCCGTTCGTTCTATTCGCGTCGACGAGCCTCTCCTACTGCTCGGCATCTTTTTTCCTGAGATCCCTCTTCTCGGCATCCGATTTAACCTAGGCTCGCCTGCATCTGCAGGCAGGCAAGTTCCCTGCAACCCGGAATCCGACCGACGCACAGGTTCAACACGCGGCAAGACACGGCCGACACGACGTAACCGTTCGTTCACCAACCGCTTGTCTTCTGTTACGCGCTCTGCTGCATCGAGCGCCCCATGGCTGGCTGGCTGGCTGACTCGACGACGCTCGTATCGCCAAACGCGCCGTCGCAGACGTGCGTACAGTACGTACGTACTGTAGTTCCCACAGAAGATCCAGACAGTTCTTGGTCGGTGTCGCTGGTCGTAAGTGTGGTCCGAAGCGGCGTGTCAGGTCCACTCCTGCTGCTCCTAGAACAGCTTCCACGACACTGTTTCGTCAAAAGCCCCTGCGAGCAAGTAGCAGTAGAGTACAAACAAAACTAGGAGACGCGAAAGCAATGGTTCGTCAAAGCGGGCGACGACGACGAGTGACCATCTCGCCAAAGGCCAAAGCCCCGCCGTCGATCCCTACAAAGTAGGACATCAACATATACTAAATCTAGCAGCAGCTGTAGTACTGAAAACATTTGTCTGGCTCAGTTGATCCCTGACAAAGGTGAAATCGGCGCCTGAAAGAACGAGACGCACGCAGCCACCGCGCGCCTTTGACTGATCTTCTGTAGCATGGAAATCTGATGGGTCTCTCGGATCAGATCACCGAAAGCAATGCTCTCGCTTCTTTCGATAAAGAGGGGCGGGGAGAGAGAACCCAGTCCCCCTTTTTTTCGCCGTTTTCTAGAACCAAGGAACGAGACGGGCGCAGGTTTTGAACGACGTGATTGATCCCTAGGAGGTGCTGGAGGAAAGGAATGTTGTTGTGCTCTCGCGCTACACTGACGTCTAGGTGTAAGATCGTCCGTACCCATGTACTAAAACCGAACTCTATCGGATATGTCGATTAGGCATTCCTTTTTTTCCCCGCACGTCATATGCTAACCTAGCATTTGCTACAGCGTTACGTCTGCTCGGGCGTACGTCTCGCCATGCTGGATGGTGGGTCGAGGCCGCGGTGGCCGTTGCTTGCGCACGACGGAGGAAGCTGTAAACTGTGATGAGGTTGGAGGTGGAACGCGGGCGAGGCAGCGAGCGGAGGGGAGGCGACGCCGGTGCGTGAGTGAGGTGGCGCGTTGAGAGCGAGGCGACACGTGGGTGGCGCACGAGGAAGAAGAAAAAAAATAGTTCAGACGTTCAGGCGGACGAGAAGGAAATAAAAAAGATAGGGACAAATAGAGGAAAGATGAAAAAAGAAAGAAAGGAGGGGAAAATAAAATAAAAGAGAGGGGGAAGGAAAGGAAATAGAAGGAAAAAAGAAAGAAAATAGAAGGAAATTAAGAGAGGAAAAAGGGGAAATAGAAGGGAAATAAGAGAGGAAAAAAACAGAAATAAAGAAAGAAAAAAGAGAAAACGGAAACAAATAGATGGAAATGAAGAGAGAAAAGGGAAAGAAAATATAAGGAAAGGAAGGGAGGAATAGAGAAGATGAAAAAAAAGAAAAAAATGGAAAGAAATGTTAAAGAATGATGGTAGTTGATATAGATTACGTTTAAAGAGTACGATGAGTGTAGGAACTCGCGTTGAAAAATAAATAATCTTTTAAAGTGTGCTGAGAAGAGCTGAGAAAATATTCGTTTGAAGTAGGTTTTTAAAGTACATGAGTACGTGTGGATAGCCTAACACAACTAATCTCCTATTCCACACTGAAGAAAATTGAAAAGTTTAGAAGTTTGTAGATATCATCAGCTAGAAGTATGTAGGAAAACGAGCTATGTGCTTTGCGTCGTGCAAGGAAAACAACGAGCAGTGTTTTGATCAGCCACATGGTTAGGCGTGTTGTGAAGCCCCTACTCCATGCTACAAGAATGAGAGCTCCATATCCCTTTTCTTCTGAAAGAAACGGGAATTCCAGTCATCCAGACAATGTGCGGTGACGCGGGACCGGAATATTATTTTCATTCACTAAGAAAAGACTTATGGATGTGCAATTGTCCTCCTTTCCTACATAAAACTGAGTTTATTCATGTGCGTTTTTTTTTGTCTCACAAGAATCTTGCCGAGCCAGTTCCCAAGAAATGGAATAGAAAGACTACTAACTAGTGCCTTGTTTGCGTAGGTTTGGAATGTTGGCAACGCTTTGTTTTGGAAAATGAATTCCCCTTGACATTGCTTCTAATCACATCTATCAAAAGCAATGTCACTGCCAAGGATCAAGCTTTTCTTTGTTGAAGTTCAGGCTCAAGTTTCCCAACACGTTAGACAGAACGTGCCTGTCGTGGCGAGCCTAGAAGCTACTTTGACTTTTCATGGATTTAGATCAAAATGCAAGTTTTAATTCGAGCTGGTGATTCTGAAAAAGTTCTTAAACCGATGCGCCTCATTCGGAGCAGGAGCTTTGATTTCCTTTAAACCAGCACGCGGGTCCACAGGTTTGATTACAAGAGCGCGGCATACTAACGCAAAGCCGCTAGTGCTGTAACGGTAACATAACGTTAACACAGCGAAATCTTAGCGGAGGAAGACGACGAGACGCGACAGCACCAGTACCTGCCTCTGCCTGCTCTGCGCCTCCCTCTGCCGCTGCCGGCTGCCGCGGTGTCTTCCTCTGCCATCATCCGCAGCGAGAGCACTCCAACCATCTCTCTCTCTCCTCTGCGACGAACTGCTCCGTTCCCTCTCTATCTAGACACCACCGGCCCTCCTGTCCCTTCCGCACCCGCCTTTGTCCGTTACATCGCCATCAAGTGGTCCGAGCACGCCGCGGCAATGCAGCCGTCACGCTCACAGCACGCCATGCAGCAGCTGCCAAGATCCCACACGCGCTCGCGCAGCCAGGCACAGGCAGCGGTCGCTCCGCTGGATCCGGGCTCCGATTCTGAGTACCAAGATTTTCGGTTCCACTTCGTCCCCGAGGTGTTCGAGCTCCAGATGGGCCGCGGCGAGGGGGGGAATAGTGAGGCCAAGACGACGGAGAAGGTCCTCGCGTTCGAGTTCGACAAGGTCAGGATCAGCATTGCGTCCAGCGACAGCGAGGAGGATCGAGAGGTGCCGCCCAGGAGCTCCTTCTCCGGGGCCAGCCACCCGCCTGAGCCAGTCGACGAGATGGACACGGCCTTCGTCGCCGTGGACGGCCGGGATAAGCCGTCGTCCAAGCCGATGGTCTCGTGGGACGCGTCCCCGCCGCCGAGCGGCACGGTGAGCCCGCACAGCAGCATTGACAGCTCCGGCGCGGCGGCCACGGTGACCAGCATCGCGCCGAGCTGCACCGTCACCAGCCTGAGCGCCAAGACCAGCGTCAGCAGCAGCAGCGCGGCCAGCGACGGCAGCGGCTGGAGCAACGGCGCTGGCGCCGGCGGCGGGAGCGGGGGGAAGCCGCACAAAGGCGGGGACCCCAGGTGGAAGGCGATCCTTGCGGCGCGCGCGCGGGACGGGCCGCTCGCCATGGGCAGCTTCCGGCTGCTGCGGCGGCTCGGGTGCGGCGACATCGGTACGGTGTACCTGTCCGAGCTCAGCGTCGGCGGCGCGGCGAGGCCCTGCTGGTTCGCGATGAAGGTGATGGACAAGGCGTCGCTGGAGAGCCGGCGGAAGCTGAGCCGCGCGCAGACGGAGCGGGAGATCCTGCAGCTGCTGGACCACCCGTTCCTGCCCACCCTCTACGCTCACTTCGAGACTGACAGGTTCGCCTGCCTCGTCATGGAGTTCTGCCCCGGCGGCGACCTCCACGCGCTCCGGCAGCGACAGCCGGGCAAGCACTTCCCGGAGCACGCGGCGAGGTACTTGCTACATTTCATAGCAGCACTATGTTCTTTGCTTTAGACTGGTAACTTTGTCAGTGATTGCAAACAACATTCTGTTGTTTAGGTGTTTAATCATCGGAATACAGATCTGGACAATGCATTGTTCCGGTCTGCTGCAGTCGCGTGTTAATTGCTGGCTCTTCTGTTTCAAAGTCTTCATTTAAAAAAACATCAAAAATGGCTGGTCCATCAGAATTAGAGTCGTGCAAAATATTTCTAGAGGTTTGATGTTCCGTGTCGACAAACAATATAGCTTGTCGTTCTAACATACTAACATACTCTTGTTTCGAAATAAATTACGTTGAGCACAGTCATGTCTTTCGCAGTCAGTATATATAGTCGGTATTCTTTTTTCTGCTAGAGTGCTGATTAAAGCACCACCATCTTTTTCCCCGTTGTCTCTTTCATGATATAGAACTTGATACCTAGATTAGCATAGACGCGATGCACACCACTGTATCCTACATTCCTACTCTAGTATAAAATAGTCTGCAACTTTCAAATGATTGTTCTGTTTGCTCGGTCTGGAAAAAGATGGTTTGCTCAATTTTTTCCCTAGGGGTGTACTGCCTATTGACATTTCTTAGACCAGCATGCCAAATCTCTGCTGATGATATTAAGGTGTTCGATCGTTTTCAATTTTTCAGGTTCTACGCCGCAGAAGTGCTTCTTGCGCTAGAGTACCTGCACATGCTTGGAGTGGTCTACAGAGACCTCAAGCCGGAGAACGTCCTCGTCAGGGAAGACGGCCACATCATGCTCTCCGACTTCGACCTCTCCCTCCGTTGTGCCGTCTCGCCAACGCTGGTGAGATCTTCCCTGCACTCCGATCCCAGGAACGCGCAGACCTGCGCCCAGCCCGCGTGCATCCAGCCGACATGCTTCATGCCCAAGTTGTTCAACCCGAGGAGCAAGAAGAGCGGCAACGCCAAGAAATCCAAGAGCAGCAGCGAGGCCAAGCAGCAGCAGGCGTCCGGCGGCCTGCCCGAGCTCGTCGTCGAGCCGACTGGCGCGCGGTCCATGTCGTTCGTCGGAACGCACGAGTACCTCGCCCCGGAGATCATTAAGGGCGAGGGCCACGGCAGCGCGGTGGACTGGTGGACGTTCGGCATCTTCCTGCACGAGCTGCTGTACGGCAGGACGCCGTTCAAGGGCCAGACGAACCGCGCGACGCTGTTCAACGTCGTGGGCCAGCAGCTCAAGTTCCCGGAGTGCCCGGCGACGAGCAACGCGAGCAGGGACCTGATCAGAGGTTTGCTGGCCAAAGAGCCGCAAAGCCGTCTCGGCGTGAAGAGGGGAGCGGCCGAGATAAAGCAGCACCCGTTCTTCGAGGGCGTGAACTGGGCGCTCATCCGGTGCAGCACTCCTCCCGGCGTTCCGAGGGCGTTTGAGCCGGTCGCGGTGGCACCGATGCCGGCCAAACCACCGCCGGTGGAGAGGGTGCCCATGAACAACAGCAGCAGCAAGAGGACGGCAGGTGCAGATGTCGAGTCTGGAGGGAAGTTCCTAGACTTCGAGTTCTTTTAGGAAGTCTGTGGCTTGCTTTGCAGCTATAGTAGTAGCGTGTTAACCATACCTGTTTCTATTCCAGTTTTTAGGTGTAGCCCCATTTGCCCCCATCGCACTAGTGTTTGGGCAATGTAATCTCTGGTCCGTTTCAGAGTTCTGTTGCATCTGTTCAGTCTATATTGTTTGCGATTGCATGTCAGTTAACGAGAGTCGGATGCAAAATTTGAGCAGTCCAAATACTAATTCCATCATGCTTATTGGCATGACTTTGTACAGAGTTATCATAGTAGATTACATTTTCAGCAGCATAACACACACTTAATTGGCCAAAGCATTCTGACCATAATGTGAGTGGCAACTACAACAGAACGGCTGAGCCAAAAATGCTAAAGAAACAGAGGCAAAACAGAAAATGATCCACCTTACACTACGTCAGTACACTACACGACCAGGTTCTCTGCGGCGCCGATAATCCCCATGCCGGCGGCCGGATTACGGTGCCGCATGAGGACGCGCAGCTGCGCTCGCTGGCACTCGAGGTTGGACACCAGATCCACCCTCTCCTCGCGCGGCCGCACCAGCCTGACCGCCTTGGGGAACTCCACGAACCCCTTGATCCCTCGCCGGATGTGTGGGTTCTCGCCGCCGCTGGCGCCTCGCCTGTGCAGTTGACCGTGCTGATGACTTCGGCTCGGGCTCGACTTGCCCACCGGGCTACTGTTGCCGCAGCAGCTGCTCCTGTTGCTGTCGCTGATGGCAGCAGCGGCATGGAGCTCGGCGACAGCGTCGTCGATCTCCCGCAGCTTCTCCTCCATCGCCGCCTGCGCGTCGGTGAGCTTCATCTTCACCCGCTCCTCGCGCCAGAGCTCCGCCACGCGCAGCATCCGCCGCTCCCCCTCGACCTCCTCCAGCGCGCGGTCCACCTCCGCGCGCACGGCGCCGGCCTCCTCCCGCAAGGCCCGGCACTCTGCCTCCGCGGCATCGCTGCGCCGCCGCTCCTCCGCGAGCTCCGCGGCCAGCGCCTCGCTCAGCGCCTCCGCCCTGCGCCGCATCCGCCGCTCGAGCTCGAGCTCGGCTCTGAGCTCCCTGATGCGGTCCACACAGAGCTCCAGCTCCGACGACATGGCGCCGTACCCCCGATCAAGCTCCGCCCCCTCCTCCGCGCCGCCGGTGTCGGCGTCGAACACGAGGATCATAGGCGGCGACTCTGTGTCCCTGCCCTGACAAGGAGATCGCGAGGAGTAGCAGTGGCCGTCGTGGAAGCAGTAGTGCGGGTTGTGATAAAGCGCCCAAGGCGGAGGAGCGCGACGTGACCCGGCGCCACGATTGATCTCCGCTTGCACCGCCGCCATCTTTCCGAGCTCGGGATCCAATATTTTACTCCGGATCGCGAGTGGGGTTTGGAGGGAAAGCGCATGGCCCCGGTGCTACGGCCTCGTCGAAGCACTGTTTTGTGGGCTGTAAAGACGAAGCTAGGAAGAAGATGGTCACGTCTCACATGCATCGATCCCGAATTCGACCCCGCCATCATGGTGCCTCCTCACGCCCCCCGCCTTTCCCTTTCCCATGCGTTGTTCTTTACCATTCCGCCTCCTCGGTTGGCATGCTGATGACGATAGCTGCCATTGCCACTGCTGCTGGGTTGCTGGTCTACGGATCATGTGCGCGCCATAGTGAAGCGCGCATGCCGCGCGGTCGCGTCCCCGCAGTGTTCCAACCCAGAGATGTTGGTCGTGTGCTCTTCACCGAAGAGCAAAAAAAAAAAAAGAACCATCGTTCCTCGCATTGACGCCTAGTCCCGGCCGTGCCCGTCCTTCTTACGGTTGCTGAAGAACTGCAGCACCGTCCTGCATCAGCCATCAAGACTGCTGCTCGCTATTGATATCGGCTGGACACGGTACCCCTGCGCCGTGTAGCTCCCGACTCCTCTGCCGCGCCATCAGCCGTGCCCCGGAGGTGCGCCGGCTGAACCTCGCAGGACGCTGCGCTCTGCGGTCGCCGTAATGACGTGTCCGTACTAATGAAACGGGCACTGGGATATCGGGTATCACTCGGAAGCCGTGATAGCAGTAAATGATCGTGCTGTAGTCAAAACGTGTGAGTAACGATGGCAATGGGCAGCGACTTTCGCACTAGAAAACCTACCTGATCCATTACGGGTAATCTAGCAGTTACTCCACCGTCGCCACTCGTACCCTCTTTCCTCCCGGTTCAGTGCGCCTCCGCACGCTAGATCCAGCAGCTCCCGTAGGCCGTAGCACCTCCCCACCGAATCTCGTCGCTGACAGGTGTAAGTGTAACCATGTGTGTCTGATAACGGGTAAAAAATGAACTAACAAATAGGATGATCGGACCGGATTAAAAATAAGTCAAATTTACATTTATTTTTAGTCTAACGTTTAATGAAAACCGAAATAATTGTGAAATACTCCCTTCATTCTGAATTAATTGACGTTGAGGACAACACCCGTGTGAACGACGTCGGCAGGCTGTTCGTGAGATCTATCTGGACGAGCCTCTGAATGCTACGGTCTAAATTGACGTAGAAAATCTGGGTTGGAAAGTGGTGAACAAGTTTGGGTAGACCGCAGACCAAAGTACCTTTCAGCCTGCCTCCATTTGCTTTACTATTTCGGCCCATCGTCTGGTTGCGTGGTGTAAGCATGTGGCCGATCACACCCACCGGCCCACCATAATGGACTGGGGCACGTCCTCGTCGAGATCTGGTCAGAACAAATAACACCGCCAGTTGTTTTCTGCTAATGTTACCAATTGGATCCCACACGAGTTTCAAAAAAAAAAAGATCACGCATACCTCAAGCTTTGCTCCATTAGAAATGCATGTCTCTACAAGACTACAACCCCATAAGATTGCTGCTCATTGAGTTTTTATTTTGTTGCGAAATATTAAGGACCACAACTCGAGAGTAGAAGCTCCCCATGGCTTGAAAAAAGAGAGTAGAAACTCCCATCTACAAAGAAAAAAAAAGAAATAGAGGCTCCCATCTCCAAAGAAAAGAAAGGAATAGAAGCTCCCACGGAGGTGTGCTAGCAGCAGCCCTAGCACTGTGTGGTCCGTGAACACAGCTAACCTACTTGGGAAAGGCAACCTACATTTTCTTTTCTAGGGAGAAAGGCGATCTACGTAGTGGTAGATCACTCTTTATTCCCAGATTCCCCATCCGGCATGAGGCATTTTTGGACCTTTCCTGCCCAGCCAGCCCATAGACTATTCCCGATCACCGAACGACGTTTTATTTTTATTTTTTTCCTTGGAAGCAAGCACTGAACCAACTTGAGGACAGGGAGAGGAAGGGGTCAAGCGAACATGTTGGGCCCATGCCCTGGTATTCTTTCTCTCTCTCCCTTCCCCCACCATCCCTGCTATCAAATCCGGCAACGTGAGTATCGTTCACGCCTCGGGAAGAAGGGAAGACGCATGAATGCCAACCACTTTCTCGCGCCACGGAGCTTTCTAAGAAAAAGGAATGGTCGGCTTCGCCTCGCCCAACAACCGGGCCGGGCAGGTCCAAGTGCCAGCCATGCTTTGCTCGCTGCTGCTTCACTTATCCCCACGGAGGACGGAGGCCGCAGGGCGCCATGTTGTCCAAGGCGGCGAGCAATGATCGGAAAGGCCGTGCCCGTGGCGGACAACGTGGGGCACGGCACGGCAGCAACAGCCTGTGATGCTGCAGTCGATTTGCCCCTTCATCCCCCGCAAAGGCATGATAACTTGGCTGTATTAAGGGGAAGCAACGCGCCTTGAAACAGTGCGTAAAGACAGGCGGAAATGAGAGCTTTTGCACAGCTGGGTCGCGACGAGTGTCACGCCCGGTACCTGCAACAGTCACCAAGCGTACTCCTGTGTGTGCCAGGATCAAGTCATTCCACACACGAGATGGATAAGAGCAATGTATCATTATTAATATTAAGCCAAGTGCGGCGATTACATCAACCGAGTACATAAATGCCTCAAGGGCTCAAAAGAAAAGTACATCATGACAGCGGAAAATCTAAAGTGGGCTCCACAGGCGCCGTCCGGCGGTACGCCAGCCTAGATCTGTGCATCGGGGTCGAAGCCGTCATCCACGTCATCCTCAGCAGCCTCCTCGGGTCCTGAGCAGCACGGAAAAGAAAAGAGGCAAACGCCTGAGTACAATGATGTACTCAGCAAGTGTGAGAAAGTTTATGCATGATGAGGCAAGTTACTAAGGGAGGCTTGACACGGCTATTGCACTACGCAACCTATTCCTTAGCTTTATTAAGCGTCCTATTTGTTTAGTGACATTCCCGCCCAACCCAACCATATCTCCAAGTGATCTCCACTATCACTGTAATATCTCAATCCAAACCGCCCAACTCCCAAACCATACCAAACCAACCCACGCTAATCATGAGAGAGTTACCAGCCCGCTCTTGACCGTGAGCACGGCTGTCTAGACAGTTTTGACTCTGCAGAGTTTGTACCCTTTACCCACAAGTCGTGTTTTCATCACCCGTCGGCGACTCAAGAAACTCCTTTCCGCCCTCTCACACTCCCTATGGTGTGGGGCCAGGAGTACACGACAAGGCCTTTATATTGCACTACCCAACCCGTGCACACCCGCTAAGGATTCACCGCTGCGGCACTCTGAAACCTCTGCCGCAGAAGCCCCCTCTTGCGCCACTTACACATCTCTCTGGTGTACACAAGGAAAGATAGGAACAACTTAATTGGCCATACTGTCCCATAACAGTTCTTGTGGTGGCACTGTTTAAGCCAGTTGACGGGTCTCACGAACCGGTCCTTAGGATCTACGCAGGCTAACCAACCACTAACCCGAGTCTCGTGCACTCAGCACCCACCGTAACCCACCAGCCTGCTAGATCCCTACACTACCCACCTCATACACCACATACATCACCACTTATATATACCATATATATATATATATATATATATATATATATCTCCACACAACATCTCAATGATCATGATAATATAACATTAATGTAAATTACTCCCATCCCATTTACTAAGCGGGGCTAAGCATGAAAATAATGACATAAAGGTAAACCCTATACTACCCATCCCGGCTACAAGGCAAATTTTGGAAATATTAGTAAACAACCAACACATGGGATACAATTTAAGACCTAAGCATGCAATTCTAACTAAAATCCTGAAAAGGTGCAAAATGGACAAGGGCACTTGCCTCTCGAGAAGTGCTGCGGCTCGGGGTCGTCGAAGTCTTGGGCTTGCAGGTCCAGCGTCGGCTCGGGGGCTGATTCGTCCATGTCATCGAGGGTGGAAAGGAAAAATAACGAGACGACAAGTAAGACAAAAACATCTAAGCACTCTAACAACTATCATAGCAAATGCATAAAAACAGTTCCCATTTCCTACACCCCATGTGCATGTTCCTGTTAGGATTCTAAGTAAAAATCCTTTACCTTGCTATAAGGGGATTCACACATATTCAGCAGTTACACCTGGATTTAAATGGGGTTTTAGGGCCTAGCTGGGGGTTTTCTAATAATGCAACATTTCTACATGGGTTAAATTACCACTTTATCTAATATTGGGATGTTTTATGAGACTTCAGCCTTACATTAGGTTTAAGATATGAAAAACAGATTAGACAGGGGCTTGTTTGCCAATTTGCAGCAGGTGTTGTGGGCTGGTATGATAGGACAGATCTTTCTAGGGCCTAGACGGCAAAAACAGGGCATGCAGTGATGTGTTTGGGAATTCTAGAAGGATGCAGGGGCTATTCTGTAAATTTCCAGCATTGCTCATGGGTATGGAGCTCACATACAGATGGTTCCTAGGGCTAGAATGAAAGTACATAACAATTTTGGGGCCTATTCATGCAATCAGCACCCCTAGGGGTTCTTAGGGATTCCAGGGGTTTAGTTGCTATTTCAGGAGCTTACAGGGGTTAATACTAAGTTTTTGGGTGAACTCTAGTGGCCTAAGGTTGCAAATACAGAGATCCAGGGGGCCATGTGGTAATTTTTCATGCCACATCAGGGGTTAAAAGTGAATTACAGAGGGTTTGGGGGCTAGGTCATTAATTCAGTGAGTACCAGGGGTGAAATTGCTAAGTCAGGGTTTTTTTTTTGGGGTGCTATGCGCAATTTCAGAAGGTCACAGGGCTTAGGGAAAATTTTTCCCGGTGAAATACACATCTTCCTACTAGTCCAGGGTCTTTTTGCAAGAACCAGGGACTTGCCTGCTCTATTTCGGAAGATCCAGGGGGCCTAACGCAAAAGAATCCGCGGGAATAACGGGGGTTCAACCAGGGCCGTCGGATCGGACGCGGGCGGTCGGGATTTAAAATCCCGAACCGGTACGTCACGTTCTATTTTGGGCCCTCGGATCTGGATCGGACGGCTCAGGGTTTTCCCGACCGATTCCGACCACCGGCGGCCCCCTTCGCGCGGTGGCGCGCCATGGCAGTAGCCCAGGGCTCGCCGGCGCCCGCCGTTCTCACTCCTTCGCGCGTTCTATCCCTAGCTATCCATCGTGAATGAAAGAGGGGGCGTCGGGGAACTCACCTAGGGATCTTATAGGGCTCGAGACGGCTCGGTACGGGCTTGCGATGATGAGTGCAACGGAGACCTTCGGGTCTTCGACGGGGAGTGTCTTTGCGGGGTTTTTCCCGTGTGCTTCGAGCCGTCGACACGTTCTGGAGCAGGGTATAACGTTTAGGAGTGTTAGCTAGCGGTGAGAGGAGGGGAGACGAGAGATGCATGGGGGTAGACGAGCTCCTTACCGGCGGCCGGAAGTGTGCGGTTCTTCCCCGCGTTGGATCGCGTCGAGGAAGGTCGAGAGGGTTTGGCTCGTGTCTCTGCGGAGGAGGCAGCCATGTTAGCTCTCGGAAGCGGAGAGGAACGCAGGTAGGAGAAAACGGTGCAACGCTCACCGGAAGGGTAGACGCCCTGGAGCTCGGCTCCGTTCGCGGCGGGAGGGCGGAGCAACTGAGGTAGGGTTTTCGGGGGGGGGGGGGGGGTTTATGGACGGTGGAGGCGGAGGATCCGAGGGAGAGGAAAAGCATCGGCGTGGCTTTCGGTTGGGGCTGCCAGGGGCTGTCGGCGACCGGGCAAAGGCGGGAGAGGAGAGGGGGACCGCGGGAAGAAGGAAAGCAACGGGAAGATGCCGCCTGACGGGCGGGCCCCGCCGGTCAGTGGGAAAAAGAAAAAGACAAAGGAAAGGTGGGCTGGGCTGTTAGGGTAAGTAAAGGAGACGTGGGCTGCGGGAAAACAATTAAAGGTAGGTGGGCTTTTGGCCCAACCCGGTTTCTGTTTCCTTTTTTTTCCTTGATTCTTTTGTCTCATTTCATGTTTCAAATTTTGAATTTTGGGTAGTGTGGTTCGAATTTGTTAGAAAAGTTTAAAAACCCCCCCTTTATTTCCCCTGTGGGATGTTACAACGAGCCATGCTGGTGTGGCACGGCAGGAGGAAGTGGTCCAAAAGGGCACAAGAAACAATCAACAGAAAATGCCATCCCTCGAGACAAGCAGATGGCAGGAGACGCACAGGCAACGCCCACCTTTCAGTTCAGAGCTCAGACTCCAGAATTTCTACACCACGGGAACAATGAATCACATTGGGTAACAGTTGTTGAGGTACGCAAATAAAGTAGTGCTCATGTTAAATAGAAGCACGCGCTTGATTCAACGCTAGCGTCGAGACCAGAACGCTGTACATTATGTATCTGCTCTCGCACTTCCCAGAACAGACGAAACGAGACCCAACAATGCAAAATCATTATCTACAATCAAAATGATTCCAACAACGAAACATCCAGGGAGCCTTCTCCTATAATTTCATCACTAGTTTGAGCTATATATAATGCATTTCCCCTATATAAACTACTGAATCACCCAAAAAAGCAGTAGCAAAGGATTTCTTGGGAATTCTGATAGTGTGAGCTTCTACCGCACTGACCCAGCTCGCCGGCACACAGCATCAAGAGCTTCAACAACTGTCCCTGAGAAACCAGCTATGGCTTGGAACATTCCCGGAAGACCTGTTTGTATGTTGTTCAATGTCATTGACCGGGTGACCTCGACAGCCTTAGAATGCCTCGTAATCTCATCCTCCACCTTCCGGCGGCATAGGGCAATCTCAGACTTCTTCTCAGCAAGTGGATCACGGGCATCATATGCGACACTTTCAATACCATCACGCCCGCTGCCCGGAAGGCCAAGGCCAACCACTGAGTAGGATTGGTAGTACTTCTTCTCAATAGACCGGAGCGAGTTGGTTTTCTTTTCCAACTCCTTTGAATATGTCTCTGCCCGCTTCTTGATCTTCATCTCCTCTGCTTGCTTAGTGTAGATGACATGGACAACATTTACGAAGCTCTTGATAGCCTCTGAAGCCACCGCGTCTGGAAGTCGATCCAATGCTTGCTTCCACTCGTCACAGAAGGTGGTGAGTTCACGCGATATCAGCGAGGTGTGGGCTTCTTGTGGGACGGTGCTGTCCACTTGGAAGAGTGTGAGCTTCAGCCAGCCATAAAGAGAGCGGATGTATTCACGCTGATACTTGATGAGGCGGTTGAAGTTTGAGTGCCATGCCGAAACAGCAGCCTCAAGATCACGGGTTGCAAGCCTGTGAAGGTCAGATGTCGATTCTGCCATGGAATTGTCGACCAGACCACGAACTTGCTGAACAATCTCATTCTGGATCTCATGGAAATGATTCATTAACCTCCACATACCCAGTAGCCTGCATGTTACAGTATACAGAAACAGTTAAGCACTTCTGAGCATAACCACAAGATCTGAAATTAGGGATGGGGGAAATAGGACCAAGACTTACGCAAAACAAAGCTCAACAAGCTGTGGTGCAAGTTCATTGTCACGGACTCTGACAATGGCTGATGATGTAGTGGTGGCAGCCTGTGAAGTAACAATAATCAGTGATTGCAACTTGTTTATGGAGGCCTTGGTCTTGTCCAGCTTAGCACTATCCCTCCCTTTATATTCCAGGCTTTGAAGGGTAGAAAGCTTTTTCTCATGCTCAAACTTCACACTCTCTCTTGCCTGCAGGAAATTAAATTAATACATATTTAAACGTTCAGAATACAGGGCTAAAAAACTGCATAGTGGATATAAATGCAAGTTCCAAACTTGAACAGATATTTTATTTAAAAATTTCTGATACTAAGGACAAAGTTACGCTGAATCTAACTTTGGCGCTACAAGATATATTATGTATATTAGCAACAATTTCTTGATGATCTAGACCAAGAATCTCTAGGAAAAGAGTTGTATAGAAAAACATAGAGCATAATAGAAAGGAAGTCCATTTCCATGTATCATGCTTTCTAAAGTAGATTTTCACGGACTGTGCTTGCCGCTTTTCCTAAAAGTAGTGAAAAATATACACCAAATGCTCCAGCGGCTCCGTAGTAGGAAAGTGCAGGGGTCCTTTCAGCACACTATGCCTCAGAATCAGATTCTTCTCACACATATACTGAACAAAAAGACTTACAAACACTAGAATTATATTAATGGTTAAGTTGCACCCAGTGTGTACAGAAAATACAATCTGTACACATTTTCTTTATAACATTCATTTGAGTCACGTTCATCTGTGATTAAGCTATCTTCTTGGCTAAAATGCCCAAGTTTTCTTCAGCTGCGTTCTTTGTCTCTGTACCGATTGGCAGCCCCATGCTACCATGCAAGAGTTAAGAGTAAGACTGTATCATGACCATGTGGATTTTCATGGGAAAATTGATAAACCTTGCACACTTATTCTAACAACATATGCATTTCATTGTTTAAAAGCCCTACAACGGCGGGTCCAAGAATGTGAGGGCTTGGCCTACTAAGCTTGCACCCCTCCAAAAGCCTCTAGACTGTCTTATCATCTTTCACCTAGGTAGTATAGTTAGAATATTTCAATTGGAGCTAAGCTGAATAGTTTGGCCAATTTTCACCAACTAATGACTAAGAGATCTGATAACATCTCAATTTGAGTGTTGTGCCAGCACTCAACAATGAAAATCACCAATGTTGAAGTAACTATCAACAGAAGAACGAAATTACCTTGACCTCCTCATAGAGCTTCTTCTCCCAAGCCAAAAGCCGCTCCAGCGTGGATCCATGGCTCTTCCCTTCCATTGACTCCATCTCCAGTGCATTCGTATCCAGCTTGTAGCGTACAGCCAATGGAGGCTTTGACGACCACGTTGACAACAATGCTGAGAGCACACTGTTAGAGTGGTACACCGTCTCTGCAAAAGAAAAGAAGTCAAATTAAGCTCAAATGCTCAAATCACATTTTTAATTTTCGAAGCACAAATTGTGCATTTTTGTACTTTTAAGCTGCCTGAAGTTGCGGTCGAGCTGTGCACGGCTGGCTTCGAGGAGCTCGGACACACCATTGCCGGCTTCAGCCGCCTTGACAAAGTACTCCTCTATGGCTGCCACAATCTCCGCGAGAGTGCGGTGGCGCACTACCATCCGCATCTCGGCTGCCGCGGTGACCGTGGAGGAGGAGTCCCCAGCCTCCGACCTCTCATCCCTCCTTAGCGGCAACTGTACGGCGGCGTACTCCGACGGCGCCGTCCCGCCGTACTCCGATCTGGCCACATACCCGCACTCCGATCTGGCCGCGAACCCGCATTCCGATCTAGTCCCCATCTCCCCATTCTCCTCCGATCTGGTCTCCGAAGTGGTCGTGGAAGCGTAGTGCTCCTCGTCGTCCTCCCATCCGCCACAATGCATTCCCTCCTTTTCTTCCTCCTCCTCCTCTTCCTCGGCGTCATCAACCTCGTCCTCTTCTTTGAGGTTGTGGGGGTGGAGATGGTGGAGGTAGGCCCGGGCCTTCTCCTCCTCCTCGAGCTCGCGGAGGCGGTTGGCCTCCTCAGCCTTGCGGCGCTCGAAGAACTCGGAGTTCGGCGGCGATGGCGGGTAGAAGTTCTCCCAGTCCCACGCAGACGAGGAGGACGGCGTCCCCACCACCGGATGCTTGCGGAATGACGACTGCGCAGGGCTTGCCATGCTCGAGTCCGACAGGATGTGCGGAACCCGGAGCCGCCGCGGGCGCGGAGCCCTCACTGGCGTCGGCTGCGCCGGCGGCGGCGCCGCAGCCTGCGGAGGCGGAGGCGGAGGATGCGGGTGCTGGGAGAGCGGCGTCGGGGGCGGTAGCGATGAGGACGCGTCGGTCGACGGCGCCGGCGTGGGGAGCGCGTGGGCGGTGGTGGGCGGCGGCTCGGCGGCGGAGAGGAAGACGGGGGCGGTGTGGTGGGAGACGGCGAGGGAGGGGTGGCCCTGAGCGAAGCGGGATAGCGCGGCGGCGGTGACGCGGAGGGAGCGGAGGTAGTCGGCGTGCGCGGAGGCCAGCAGCTGCCGCGCCGCCACCGCGTCCTTCATGTGGCGGCGCCGCTCCTTGCAGCGTCGCACGGTGTCCTCGTGCTCCACCTTGGAGGCTGCGCATCCCATCCCCTCTCACCAGATCGGCGACACCGCGCTGCCTGCGGCGACCTCTCGCTCTCTCTGGTCTCTCGGTCTTGTTCGCCTCGCTTCTTCCCCCACTCTACTCGAGTGCGGAGAGGAGTGTGTTTGAGTGGAAGTGAGCTGCCGGTCCCTTGCTGCTCCCTCGGCACACTTATTAATTTGCCATTTTTATTTCTCTCTGCTTTCTGCTTCCTCCCAATTGTCACATATTAATAACTACTAATGCACAATGCATTATTATAAAGGATATGCATCCCTCTTAGCTTCCACTACAAATGGATAGTCTAGCGTAACTGCAAGCGTATCGTGATAGCTGACATGTGGGACCAACTAAGATCACGGTTTATGAGGATCCGTGTACACACGACTACTTGTGTCAGGTGGGTCATAGAGCGTGATTATCTGGTTTTTATTTGTTCGGCCTTTTTTCCACAGCAAACTGTCACATCGAAATAGAAGTTCAGTCAATAAAAAATATTCATAACCATGTGATTTCACTATAATCAATCAAGAAGATAGTAATAATATAAACCTTCATGATGAAATCATAGTTTTAACGCAATCCTGAAAGCAATTTTTAGAAACAATATAATCTACGATTATTGTATTTTTCACTTAAATCTACTGTCGGTTTATTTTCTAGGGTAGGAATTGTGCGGGTGCGTTCTGTGGGCTCAACTTTCACATGCCAGTCCCGGCCGAAAACAACAACGTATTTGTGTGGTACTGAACCGAGGGGGCTCCGGATCCAATCCATTAACGAAAAACGACGTAACGTATCACACGCTACCGTTGTTGCCATCTGTCAGAAAATAAACAGTATCCCATACGATCTTCGTTTGGATGCTGGTAGCATCAGTAATCCGTCCGACCTGAACAAAAGCCTGCCTGCCTGCCTGCCCTTGTTGTCATAAGATGACCGGGACGTGTGCCGCATGAAGTAAAAAAACGTAGGCGGAAGAGAAAGCACGAGACAGCGTACGGACATCGCGCTACCTAAACCTGAAGGGAAGTTCCTGCTCCCTTTCGGTACATTACCGGTAGTACTACTACTAGTTATTGTATTGTATTTCCCTGCTAGCCTCAGAGGATCCGGAGAAACTGTCGCGGCAACGGCGGGGACCTCGGGTCCGAGACCGGAGGCGAGCCGTGGGCTCACTTGGAAGCGCGATCTTGGTCGGGTCCGTTTTTATTTTTCTCTTTCTCGTCCGCGCGTGTCGGTGTTCCTCCCGCCTCGATGCGACGCGGGGGCGGCTGCGTCACGGTGCTCCGGAACTGTAAAAAGGCTTGGAGAGAACGGACGTGACATGACGCGACGCGACACAGGCTAGCCCCGCATGCGAGTATGCATGCGTTTCCTGCCGTTCCGCGTCGCTCGATCAGGTCCCGTGTACCCGGACCGCCCGACGGAGAGACGGAGGCACGGCATGCCCAGCGCGGCGCCGGCGTCGACGTCGAAGCGCGGCTCGGACGGCCGTGGGAACAAAGCAGGGACGCCACGGCCGAGGGGGCGGGGCAGACGGACAGACAGCCCACGTGTGCCCGGCGCCTCTCCTCGCGCGTGGTGCGGAAGGGCCGCGCCTTTTTCCGCGCGCGCGTGTGCCAGCACGATCCGGCGTCACCGTCCTCTCTCCTCTTTCGCGACCTCCCCCAACCAGACGGACGGACGTCGGAGACTTTTGCGCCGGAGCTGAGAATCCGTTTCGGCAATGGCCTTTGCTTTTCTTTTTTTCCTGGTCACGACTTTTCTAGTTCGCGTGTATCCATCCATGCACAAAGGCGGTGATGCTGCAGCCTACTCCAAGGAAAAGGAGGATAGATGAGACAGAAGGTACGCCGGTGGTTTCAGGGCAGCCGCCGTCCTCCTCCTGCCGCTTACCCCAAAAGCGCAGTACGCTTCGCCTTCGTTCGTACCAATAAAGTTCAGAGAAGAGAAAAACACACAAAAGAGAATGGACCCTACATCAGTTTTCCAAGAGATTATCATGTGGGCCGAACATGATGAAGAAATAGAAGAAAAGGAAAGACGAGGCCTGATCCGCTGATACTTTGCTGGCGGGCCTGGCCCCCTTTCCCGTACGTATAAGATCAACAAGCCCAGATACAGCACATGTGTTCTTAGAAACTGGCCCAAAGCTGTCGCACAGAAGCCGAGGACGACGACTCCATGGAATGCCTTTTTTTAGGTAATGAGTCCATCGAGTACTTTCGAATCGTATATAAAATTATTACGGTTTGTTACAAGTACAGGGTTCATACGATATAATGTAGGGGTAACATACATGCATCATGTACGTAGTTCACTGATGAAGTATATATAGAAAGGAACCTGGAGTGCGTTTGTCTTTTGATCATTGCGTGCCATGCATGACTCGTGATTAGGCAGGAGTTTGCTGGAGCTAGGCCCACCGCGGAATTTCAAACTTTTCAAGTGGCAGAAAATTAGCCTAGCTAGCTGTTATAAGTAGTACTTGAGTGCTATATATCGGTCGCAATCGATCAGGTAGGCCTCAAATTCAACGATTCAGGCGTATCATCCTTAGAATAATAATCATATATTTTTTCTTAATAAAGCACTCGTCAATTAATTGATTAACCGGTCCATCTCAGTCAGATGGGAGCCGAACTTTGGATTCTTAGTTTGACCACACTTCCGTCGCTCATCTCTGCTCACCCCAACGTTCTTTAAACCTTTTTTTCATTTGAACCCACTCAATACTTTTTTTCCAGGTGCTAGGGCTTTCTCATTTATCCATACACGGCAAGAGAACGCTCATGCGCCTATATATATATATATATGTATATATATATATATTATATATATATTGATACCCTTATGTCCAAGTGTTTTTCTGCGACACTTCCTTCGGTCTACTCGGAAGCAGCTCGCGGAGCTTATTTTTTTCGAAGGAGCTAGTTAATCTTGAAGGTCGGAGCACAATGGTGAAAGAAACACGAGCATTTACATGGTTCGGATCGCCGGTGCGTAAAACCCTATGTCCACGGGAGTGCTTGTTGTATTGCTCGCGCGTGTGAGTTGGCTGGGTTGCGAACCCTTTGCCCGGAGGCTGCCCCGATCCTTTTATAGCCCAAGGCCGGGGCAGTTACAAGGTGGCCCGGGGCCCGACAGGTGGCCCCACGACTATCTGTCTCCTATAAATGAGCTATACGCATTTACAACTATATAAATTATCACTGTCGGTGGAGTTACGACGTGCCGCCTGACACGCCGGGCACCTCTGACCGGGTGGCCGGTGATGATGAATCCCCCATCTTGTCGCCGCGTCTCCTCGCACTGCTAGGCGGCTCTGTGCCGTTATGAAACACTGTTGTGTCGTCACGCCTCGCCGCCCTGTCCTTCACCGTAATGGTGCGCAGACGTGGAACGGAGGCGTGCGCCGCGCGCTATGCTTCAGGGAAGGCGCGAGCCTTGAATGCTCGACCTCAAGGCGTACCTTCCTCTTTACTCCTTGGCCATCTACCCATTGCTCGTTGATGTGGCATCCGGACGGTGCCCTCGGGGCATGCATCTCCACCGGAGCCGCCTTACGGAGTAGAGGGTGGTCTGGAGTCGTTGGACACGTGGCAGCACCGGGGCCCTCCCATGCTGGTGGTCGAGCCCGAAGCCGCAGGACACGTGGCACATCCACAGCCTCCCTTGGAGAGAAAGTACACCTGGAGTCGTAGCCCACGTGGCAGCACCAGAGCCCTCCCATGCTGGAGGTCGGATCAGGAACCGTAGGACATGTGGCACCTCCGGATCTCTCTCTAGTGGAGGGTGTGCTCGGAGGTTCTGATCACGTGGCAGCGCCGGAGCCCTCCCTGGCAGAAGGTCGGGCCCGGCACCACTAGACATATGGCGGCTCCCGAGCCGCCCTCGGTCGGTAATCATGCTCAGGGCCTGAAGACACGCGACAACCCCGGGGCCGCCCATGGGGCCTAGGGCACATGACTTACGCTAGCGCCCGCTTAAGCTGGAAAGGCGGGTCCCAGGCTATTTTTATCCACTATGCGGGGGTACCCGGTTCGCAGGGTACCGACAGTGGCCACCGAGCCCATCTCGGGGGAGGTATTGAGCCCGCAGTTGGGGCCCCCGTCTCTCCGCGTGGTGGTTTTGAACTTGCGATTTTGGGAATCGAAGTGAAGGCGACATTTTCGCATAGTGGGCGAGCGGTCGTACCTAGGACACGAAGAGGTTGCTTGCTCTCGGTCAAAGAGACTTCTCTGCCATCACGGACTGGCGCCTCTTCATTGCCGGAGGGTCGTAGGAGGCGCACATTTCGTCCAACTGCTGCATTACTTGCGTCGGTTCCCTGCACGACCCCTGCTCTTCCTCTTGTCAGGCTTTATCAGGGAACCGCTTTTTCCCATCATAATTGTGGTGCCCTTTGCCCACACTGTGTGCCGCGTGGGCCTAGCGCTTCCGCTCTTGATGGTTTAGCAAATGCGGGCGCGATTATTTCGGGCACATCGCGATTGGCGGTTCTCGAAGGGTCTGGGGCAAATAAAGAGACCCCCTGCTGCTGGCAGGAGTTTTCTCCTTCGTTTGATCCCTTGCGCTTTTGTCTTTTCGCTTCCTCTCCCTGCTCCAACAGCGTCGAACCTCCGAGAGTCTCGTCTCCAAAGCGCTAGTGACGTGAGGCGCGTGAGGCGCTTGATTGGTTGGCAAGCGCCTCAGTATGATGGGAGGGTTCGCTGCAGATCCCTGCCGCTTGTAGACCTTGAACCCGGTGAGGTCGTCGTCTTCCTCGAGTACATACTGGCGGGGCTCGCCTTCCCCGCTTCTTCCTTCTGCCTGAACCTGCTGGAGTCCTGCGGGCTCCAGCTTCAGCACTTGACGCCGCACTCCCTCGTGCTGGTGTCGATTTTCGTCCACCTTTGCGAGATGTTCGTGGGGCTGCGGCCGTCGGTGCGGCTGTTCCGAGCGTTCTTCGTCCTCCGGCCGTCGGGGAGGAGCTCAATCTTCCTGGGTGCCTACTACTTCCAGAACCGCACTAGGTCCGTGGCAACGTACATCTCTCCCTTCTCCTCCAGCAAGTGGGAGAACTCGAGGGAGACTAGGTCATTGTGAAGACCAACGTCTATGACCGGTTGAATCTGCTGACTTCTCCTCCTTCGACCACGCGAACTGACGGGGAGAATACACCACACCTTGAGAGCGTCTACTCCCCCGTGCCGGCGAGGATTAAGTTTCTGGCGGACCAGGGATTGTCCTTGCTGATGGTGTTGACCGACTTCCTGGGCCGGCGCATCGCTCCCCTCCAGAGTCGTTGCCGCGTGGCCTGGATGTACACCAGCAATAACGACTCCACTCGCCTGGAGCGTGGTCCCGGGACAAACCTGAAGATGGAGCTTCTAGACGCTTTGCTGGGGACGATATATGCCCACGTTGGAGCTGGCCCAGTCCCCGACAATCCCATCATCCCTCCGAAGCTGTGCCTGCCCATCTTCATGAACCAGGAGATGAGATTGCAGCTCCTAAGGACGATGCCAACACTGGACGACATCGACATCGCTCCTCGGCAGGTCGGCGACGCTTCCTGAAGAATAACGATCCCAGGGGTGACCGGAGCGAGCGATGGGAGGGATGCCTCCTCTGATCCGACCTCGGCTGCTTTAAGTATTACCACGCCGGGTTTCGCAGCTCTCACTTCCTACACCCCAAGCCTGGACAAGGGAAAGTGGAAAGCGCCGGCGGCCCCCAACCTAGCTCTCCCGGGAAGAAGCAGAGGTTGACTCGCGTAGACGGAAGCTTTGTCTCTGCACCTAGTTCTGTGATGCCCACATCGGCCCCAAGCGCTCCTGAGGTTGGACTGGGGGGCGTGGCCGGAAGCGGCATGGCCGGTCTTGCATCCACGCCCGCAAAGGGTACTCCTGCAGCTCCAGCACCTCCTCTGCCGGCAAAGAGGTCGGCTGCAGCCGGAGGTTCTGGTGGCTTTGGAGGCCCGAGCAAGCGTCTTCGAGCCGCTTCATGGGACTTCGTGGGCCCTAGGTAGGCCACCCTTTGCTTCTTGTCCTTTTTTTCTAAGCTTTGAGGTTGTCTGCTGACCTCTGTCCTCTACGCAGGGCTCCGTCTACACGAGCTCCTAGGAGCGCTCCGGTGCATATGGAGTCCAGCAATCCGCCGGCAGCCTCTGGGATTGCTCCAGACCAGGGTGCGGACCCACCCGCGCCAGCGACGTCCACACCGCCAACCTCTTCTGCATGTGTCCCTCCGGTGGCCCCTGGCGCAGGGGGCCCCGGCCAGGATCCTTCGCCCATCAAGGCTTCGGTGCCTGATTCCGGGCCGGCCGTGGCTGATGGGGCTCCACCAGCTTACGGCGACGAGCCCGCGCCTGCCGGCGACGACGGCGCGTCGGATACCGAAGCTCCCACCCAAGAGGATAGCGCTCCCCAGCTAAGAGCTCAATTGCCTTCTTCCGAGGACCCAGCCGAAACTTTCCAGGGGCCCTGCGTACTAGTGCCTACTCCGAGGACCGCCGACATCCTAGGGAACGATGCCGAGGAGGCCCCGACACGCGTCGAGCGGGTCCCTTTGCCTGAGGCCGTGGCTTTGGCTCAAGCAAGTCTCCGTCGGGTTCTACTGTCGCTGGACCAGGAGCAGGGAGCCATCGAGCAGGAGGAGGAGCACCTCATTGGCTGGGAAAGGCTGCTCAAGCTTCGGACTCGGGAGACATAGAGGAGGTTGGTGACGAAGGAGGCTCGTTTGCGGGAGGAGCAAGAACTAATCAACCGGCAGCGAAACCTGGTCGATCAGCTGGACGAGCAGTCCAAGAAGCTCTAGGCAGAAGCCAAGGAGGCCCACTAGATAGCCAACAGTCGCCTCGCCTTCCTGGAGGAACTGCGGCTAGTGCTGACTCGTCGCGAGGCCGCCGTGGGCGAGCATGAGCGCGAGCTAGCGGCGAAGGAGGAGGAGGCTTCATTGCGCTTGCAGCGGGAGTGGGCCGAGTTGAAGTATCGGGCCGACGACTTGGACCGTCATCAGGCCTCTTTGAATAAGGAGCAGGAGAGGCAGATGAAGGAGTACCAGGACCTCCGGGCTGCAGAGTTCGACGCCTCGCTCCGCGTGGAGGGACTGCAGCACCGTGACCGTGAGCTTGATGCTCGGGCGGCGACATTGGCTGCCAAGGAGAGAAGACTCTCTGAACATACCTCGCAGCGGAACGACGCGAGCTCCAAGAGCTCCAGGCCTCACGCAAGGCAGAGTTCTAGCAAGTCTGGGACTTCCTGGGCCATGCCGAGTAAGCACCGGTGCCCTTCATCTTTAGCCCGGTGCGCACCGGTGAGACTTCGTAGGAGATGAGCTAAATGCTCCATGCGCTCGACTCTGCAGGCTCAAAGATGACAGCGTTGGAAAACATTGTCATCGACCTGCTGGAGATGGAGGGAAAAGCCCTGGCTAAGGAGGTGGCGGCACATGTGTTGACCTGCTTCCGAAGCTGGGATCCCAATGTTTACCTGGAGCCAGTCATCCAAGGCCCCGTCGCTGCGAGGGAGGCGACAACCCGGTCTACTGTCGAAGATCTAGGAGCTCTCATCGCCGGACGGTTTAGGCGTAACGCGGGCGAGTCCTAGGCGGGCCCCGACTTTTGTATCTTTTCTTTTGTCTTTTGTGTCTTGTTTTGTATTAATGTGCTGATGAATGAAAGACTTTTTGTTGGCCTCTCATCCTTCAGCCACTCAGGGCAGGGTCTTGAAGGCACAACCACTTTTGACTTCCACGAGGCTTCCTGATCCTTGGTGTCACAAGAACCAGGGGCTCTCTGATTTGCCAAAGTGGTTGATGCTTCCTTGTTTCTTGTTGTATATGTGTACCCTCTTCCTTCTTGCGCGTCGTAGGGGACCGAGCATTTTGCTTGGTTTGACCAGTCATGATGGCCCCCTAGCAGGTGTGCCCAAGTGATTGGGGACACGTGCCAAAAGGTACAAGACGCCAGCTGTGGACCCTTCGGGAGACTCTGACCTCGGGGTTCCGCGAGTGGCACCCTCGGAAAGCTAAGGTTCCACTCTCACGGAGTGGAGTCCTGTGCACTCCGAAGGGGAGAGACATCGTGTGGGCACCTCCAGACCCGACCAGGAAGGCAACCAAGGGGGTCCGGAGACAACCACAGGTGCTTCCGACGTTTCTGCTTTCTTGCACAACTTTGGCCAAGGGCGAGACAGAGAAACATTACTATGTACACGTCGAGGGGTACAAAAAATGTACGCAAGCTCAAAAGAAGGGCTACAAATTACTTTGTAGGAGGAGTTAGGCTGTAGAGAAGTCTGAACGACTTACTCTGGAATGGCGAGGGTAGCCGGGTCCCCCGGAGTTTGGCTGATCAGAGCACTGGTCCTAGTCTCTATGCCCCTTTTACAGGGGAAAACCGCCTTATCCTAAGCTATGGATAAAACTTATGGAGGTGCTCGATGTTCCAAGGATTTGGAATTGGGTCTCCATCCTTCGTCGTTAGGCGGACGCATCCTGGTCAGCATACTCGCGTCACCCGGAAGGGACCTTCCAAATGGGGGGAAAGCTTGCTGGACCCCTCTTGGGTAAGTATTTGCCGTAGCACGAGGTTGCCAACCCGCAGCTCCCTACTCTGCACGGACCGCTAGTGGTAGCATCGGAGTGCCTGGCGGTATCGCTCGTGCCGCAAAATGTAGCCTTCCATCTGTGCTCGTCGACGAGCTCAAGATCTTCACGCCGAGCCTGGTCCTGCGTGGCTTCGTCATATGCCTTGACACGAGGGGAGCCCAAGGTAATCTCTGTAGGGAGGACAGTTCAACTCCGTCGACCAAGAAAAAGGGAGTCTTCCCTGTGGCTCGGCTGGGTGATGTCCGGCCGACCAACAGTGCGGACGGAAGTTTGTTAATCCAGTTGGTGTCATGCTTTTCTAGGCCAGCATAAGTACGCGTCCTGAGGCCCCTGAGTATCTCAGCATTGGCTCTCTCGACCTGGTCGTTACTCTCTGGGTGAGCAACAAAAATATAGCAGACCTGGATACCAAGGTCCTCACAGTATTCTTGGAATGCTGCACTGGTGAACTAGGTCCCGTTGTTAGTGATAATTCTGTTCGGGACCCCGAACCTGCAGACTTTTGACTTGATGAATTTTACTGCGGACTGTGTGTTGATGGTGACTACAGGGGTTGCTTTCGGCCAATTGGTGAACTTGTCTACTGCTACGTAGAGGTACCGGTACCCTCCGACGGCCCTGGGAAAGGCCCCAGGATGTCCAGCCCCCATACTTCAATTGGCCATGAGGGCGGGATCATCTGCAGCGTCTGCGCCGTTGTGTGGATCTGCTTGGCATGGAACTGACGGTCCTTGCATCTCTTGACCAGTCGGACGACATCCAGGAGAGCTGTCGGCCAGTAGAAGCCATGCCGGAAGGCTTTCCCGACCAGCTTGGAGGACAAAGCAAGGTTGTCGCACTCGCCTCCATGGATCTCTACGAGCAGCTCGCAGCCCTCCTCTCGGGTTATGCACCGCAATAGAACGATGTTGGCGCCACACCGGTAGAGATCCCCATCCACCAGTGTGTATCTTTTAGTGTAACACCCTCATTTTCGGTTTCTGCATATATTCATGTTGTAGAAGAGAGAACATTTTTACAGAGAAAATTATCAAAAGGTAGCCAATAAGAGCCGAATCCAGTTCACCGAGAGCATCGAAGACAACTTGCCGCGGCCCGCTGGACACGTGGCGTGTTCGGAGCTCATCCCTGCGAAGTGGGGAGAGGTACGCCGCTAAACTGGCTACGTGGCAGGCTCAGGGCTCATCTCCGCAAATGGGGAGAGGTCCGACCCTGTGGGACACGTGTTGCTCCGGAGCTAGCCTCTGCGTAAGAAGCAAAGGAATTTTCGCAGGACACATGTCACCTTCGGAGCTAGTCACCACGAAAATCAGAGGACCAGTCGTGCGAGATACGTGTCGATCTCGGAGAGGTCCGGTTCTATCGGACACGTGTCGCCACCATAGCTTATCTCCGGGAGGTCCATCGCAGTTGGACACGTGTTAACCTCGGAGCTCGTCTCTGAGAAGAAAGTAAAGTCTAGCGCTACTTGACGCATGGCATTCACGGAGCTCACCTCCGAAGAGAGGGAGGTCCGGAATGGATACGTGGCACACCCGGAGCTACCTCCGGAGAGAGAGGAACGGTCCTGCACTGACACGTCTCGTGTGCGGAGCCACCTCCGAATAAGAGAGGAGGTCCCGACCGCTAGGATACGTGGCACACGCGGAGCTCACCTCCGAAGGAGAGGGAGGTCTTGCTCGCTTGACACACGGCACAACCGGAGCTTGTCTCTGCGGAAAAGGACAGACCAAGCCCCGATAGACACGTGGAGCTTCCGGAGCTAATCACCGATGAGGTAACGAGTTCTGGAGCGGTTTTTGGATTCTGTACGCATAGAGATACCGGTACGGAGAAGAAACTGACCTGAATTCCACAATGTTACCGTACCAAATCAACTAAAGATAAGATGTTAAGATTCAACGACGATCTGAATAGGACTCTTATTCGGAATCCAATCAGATTAGAACTCTTCTCTTCCCGATTATAAATAGAACCCAGAACCTCTGGTCAAAACCACGAACTTCTTTTCCAACTCCTAAGCCGACGACTTAGAGCCCTAGCCTCAAATCGCCGAGAAAACCATCGCCGGAGTTTAGCAAGGAAGATCGCCGGAAGAGAGCCCAACGATCTGAGAAGGGCCCGAGACCGAGAAGGGCGTAAGGTAGGTCTCCAATACAACCTTACAACATCGTTGTGTTTTCTTTGCATCCGTTCTTCGATTTCTTTCGAACAGAAGCTTTTTCGTGTACAAATCACTTGTTGATCGGGTTGATCTAAAGACAAGGTTATCACCACGTCCACATTTATCCGAACGCCTCTGTTCATCGTAAAACCATGCAAGAACCCGCACAAACCAATCTAATAAAACTGATCATAGGATAGCATGCATATGCATCATCGCATCTAGTTAAAGTTTGTGCATGATATTGATTGTTGTGAATCTTGTATGTGCGCGATCCTGTATAGCAGGACAAGCTCAGGGAGCTGTTTACGACGAGCTGCAACAACAAGGTTTCGAGATCCAAGAGACACCAGAACCGCAAGAACAAGACAAGTGCTCCTTGACCATATTGATCCTATATTTTTGGGAAAAACTCTTTTGATTTGCAAAAAGGTGTGTGTACTGAGTCAAACATGATGGGAAACCCTTTTATAGGGGTTTACTAGCTTTAGTTAAACCACCCTTGTCGCCAGGGAAGTTTATGAGTCGGGTATGGTTTTTATTTTTACGCTTCGCTGAGTCCATGGATTGGGAAGCGAGATATATGTGTCTAGCTAACTGCACTCATAATGATAATGAGAAAATTGATGTTGTTAATGGACATGGATCGGAGGGAGATCTAGGCAAGCCTGTGTTTGTGAATGAGGTAGCATGAGATGGTGGCTTACTTGCCGTAGATCTAAGGACCGGTTCATGCATGCACATGCCAGGATAATAGTGTCCCCACAAGGCCAAGTATGGGTGCGGCTTAGCTGAGTAATTAGGTAAGTTACTAGTTTGTTATGGACTGTGGAAGGCGCGGGGAATGGGAGTCGAGTGAGGACTGCCCTGGGAACTGCATGGCACAAGAGGGGGCCCGTGGGTGGGAGAATTGGAGATTCTAGCCTGCCGGTGAAACCTTATGAGTCCATACATCTAGTGACCCCTTTGTAAAGGCTATTTTGTGATCTCTTGGCCATACACCGACGGTTGTGTACTGGTATAATTGAGGTTCTGCAGTCGCCGACTGGTGATGAAATCACAAACTTGTGGGTAAAGAGGTGCAAACTCTGCAGAGTTCTTAAAACTATCATGATAGCCGAGCTTACGGTCACGAGCGCCTGGCCAACTGCCATGATTAGTTGGGATGGTTACTAGAAAGGTTATTGGTTATGGTTTTGGATGGTTTGGTTATGGTTTGGTTTTGCGACTATTGAGTCCGGGTGATAAGATGGTTGCATGACTGTTGAGTCATGGCAACAAGGTTGGTCTCGCTAGAGACAAAGTTATTTATGAGATGAAATGGTAGCGAATACGAGATGGTATTTGTGAGATGGTAGCGAATACGAGAAGGTATTCGTGAGAATGAGGTTGATTGATGACCGGTTATGACATGGAAAGGTAATGAACATAATGGAGGTATGATTGGTATTTTAATACATGTTGGAATTACATTCACTTAAAGATGAGTTGTTGTTTTATCATGGTTTTGATAAATAACTTTGCTTTCTGCAATGAGCCTTTTTATACCTACCTTGTTATGAGACTACATATCATATTTTCCCACACTTGCTGAGTATATCATTATACTCAAACTTGCATTATTATTTCATCATCAGCAGCAGAAGAAGGCTACTATGAAGACCAGATGGAGCATTAGACGTGTGATCTGTTCTCAACCTTGCCTGTAGGAATGGAATAGATATGGAGCCATTGCTGCTTAGATTTGCTTCCGCATTAGTTAAATTGCTTCCGCATTAGAATAAAGACTTCCGCTGCATAGAAATAAGAATTCCGCCGTGAGCATGAGCCCAAGACTCATGAGATATTGTAATAAACTCTGTTATTCGTGGTAATATATAATCTGAATTCAGTTTGTGGAACATATGTGTATGTGTGATGAACATCCTGGGCACACATATGCATTAGTTCTCAGTTCCGTGGTTTTCCACAGAATTGAGGGCGTCACAGATTGGTATCAGAGCCACGGTTGACAATGGGTTACACGCCTAAATAGGAAACACAGATTGGAATCAAAAGCCACAGATAGGGGTAGATTACACATCTAGATACAATCACATATTGGTATCAGACACAGATTGGTAGCTAAGCCACCCTGACCATAGGAAGCATCCTAAGATGCTTAGGTTGGCCTTGAAACTACCTTCACATAGGAAAACATCTTTGAATAGGAGTTGTGTGAGCCCTTGTAATGATTGTTTGTGATTGTGTGCTTAGTGTGAGTTGTGGGACGTCTCAAAACGTTGACCATATCCACACGTAAGTAGAAAGAGGTGTGAGATGTTTCGTCACTTGATCACATCCTCATATGGGCTAATATATATATAGTCCAAACTCACCTTGATGCATATAGTTGAGGGAATCTACCTAACCTTCTAACATTCTATTCTATTTTGATCTCTCTCACGGATGGTGAGAGGAAACGCCGGCCGAAGGAACGTCCGTGACAACCAAGAGGATGGTCACGAGGAAGTTCCTTTTAACCCCGGAGCTGGCGAGAACCACCTGGAACGGTTGATGGCCATGCAGAATCAACTTATGCAAACCATGATCCAAACTTTGGGTCAGTTGCAGGCCAACAACAATAACCCTGTTCCAGCACCACCGCCACCACCACCACCGGCTCATAACAGGTTGGGAGAGTTCATGAGGACTCGACCACCCACCTTTGCTCAAGATAACGACCCCATGGTGGCCGACGACTGGTTGAAATCCATAGAGAAGAAGCTTGCCATAGTACAGTGCAATGACCGAGAGAAGGTTCTCTTTGCATCGCACCAACTTACGGGAGCCGCCCTCATTTTTGGTTTCTGCATATATTCATGTTTTATGAAGAGAGAACATTTTTACAGAGAAAATTATCAAAAGATAGCCAATAAGAGCCGAATCCAGTTCACCGAGAGCGCCGAAGACAACTTGCTGCAGCCCGCTGGCCACGTGGCGTGTTCGGAGCTTATCCCTGCAAAGTGGGGAGAGGTACGCCGCTAAACTGGCTACGTGGCAGGCTCGGTGCTCATCTCCGCAAATGGGGAGAGGTCCGACCCTGTGGGACACGTGTTGCCCCGGAGCTAGCCTCTGCGGAAGAAGCAAAGGCATTTCCGTAGGACACATGTCACCTTCGGAGCTAGTCACCGCGGAAATCAAAGGACCAGTCGCGCGGGATACGTGTTGATCTCGGAGAGGTCCGGTTCTATTGAACACGTGTCGCCACCAGAGCTTATCTCCGGGAGGTCCGTCGCAGTTGGACACGTGTTAACCTCGGAGCTCGTCTCTGAGAAGAAAGGAAAGTCTGGCGCTACTTGACGCGTGTTATTCACGGAGCTCACCTCCGAAGATAGGGAGGTCCGGAATGGATACGTGGCACACCCGGAGCTACCTCCGGAGAGAGAGAGGAAAGATCCGACACTGACACGTGGCGTGTGCGGAGCCACCTCCGAATAAGAGAGGAGGTCCCGACCGCTAGGATACGTGGCGCACGCGGAGCTCACCTCCGAAGGAGAGGGAGGTCTTGCTCGCTTGACACACGACACAACCGGAGCTTGTCTCTGCGGAAAAGGAGAGACCAGGCCCCGATTGACACGTGGAGCTTCCGGAGCTTATCACCGAGGAGGTAATGAGTTCTGGAGCGATTTTTGGATTGTGTACGCATAGAGATACCGGTACGGAGAAGAAACCAACCTGAATTCCACAATGTTACTGTCGAAGTGTGTAGCCGACACTTCCCCCGGGCCTGCACTGGGCAGCCCGCGAAGGTTCTTTTTCGGAGGGGCTAGTCACTCGCGGAGAGCTTCAGCGTAGGGACGATGGAGGGAGAAGCTTGACACGAGAATTTTACGTGGTTCAGGCCGCCGGAGCGTAAAAGCCTACGTCCACGGTGAGCAGAGGTGCTCGCTGTATTGCTTGCTGCTCAGAACCGGAGTCCTGAGCTTGAGGGTGAGTGATGTCTAGAGTGCGAGTTCACAGAGTTTGAACCCTTGCTAACGTTGCCTACCCGAGCCTTTTATAGTCCAAGGCTCGAGCGGCTTACAAGGTGGGTTCGGGACCCGACACGTGGTCCCGGAGAGATTGCGTGCCATCTACCATATCTGCAGTTATGCCGGTAGTTGTCTCTGGTGAAGGCTTCCGAGTCTTCGTTCTGCTGCCCTGCCCATGCCGCAAGCTAGTCGTAGTGGTTGATGATGGAAGGGGCGGCAGGGGATGTCTTGTCGCTGTGTTTATTGGTGGGCAGGCTCTGACACGGCGTGCCAGTCTGCGATGTGACTGGGCGCAACGGCACCTGACAGAGACGTGGTCCGCGTCTCCGCGTCTTGGGAAGGCGCGGGCCTTGAATACCTTGTACGGGCAAGGTATGACACGTCTTTACGCCTGTTGCCTACCATGTGGGGGCAGGCAGCGTTGCTCTGCTAGCCACGTGGCGGGTCCGGAGCTCTCCTCTGAGGAGAGGGAGGTCCGGCCCCATGGGACACGTGGAGCCTTTGGGCCTCTCCCTGCGGAGGGTGGAGGTCTGGCTGCTGCTGGCACGTGGCGGGCCCGGAGCTCTCCTCTGAGGAGAGGGAGGTCCGGCCCCGCAGGACACGTGGAGCCTTCGGAGCTCTCCCCGCGGAGGGGGAGGTCCGGCTGCTGCTGGCCACGTGACGGGTCCGGAGCTCTCCTCTGAGGAGAGGGAGGTCCGGCCCCGTTGGACACGTGGCGCCTTCGGAGCTCTCCCTACAGAAAAGGGTGAGGTCCTGAGGCATTTTCCCGTGTGCGCGAGGGTACCCCATATCGAGGGTACCGACAGTTGCCCCCGGGCCCATCTCGGGGGAGATAGCGAGCCCGAGGTGGGGCCTCCGCCTCTTTCATTCCGCGCACCTTCTCTAAGTCCTACATTGACCGTTGCCGAAGCACGAACAGTCGCGGGATCGTGGGAGCGTGAGCCCACTTGATGGTTGCTTTTACTGCGGCGGTTCCCAAGGCTGCCACTTCTGCACGTTGCGGCGCTTTCTTTGGGAACCGTCGAAGCGCCTTGCCAGCTCGTCTCCTTGGGAGACTGACTTTTTGGCCCACCGCTTCAGCTAGATGACTTGGGTCCACTTGTCATCGATGCTTGGTCTTGGAGCCGAAGCGGTTGCCCAAGCGGCGTATTCGAAGGGTTTAGAATTGCTTTGAATTGGACCTTGGAAGTTTTAAAAGGGGATCTTACCCGCATCGCGGCTTCCCTTCGCACTTCCTAGCGCTTGCACCTTCCTTGAGCTCTTGCGCCTTTATCTTCCCTGTTTTTGAGCTCTCCTCTGCCATGGCTTCCAACCTGCTTCCGTCACGTCTCACCCGGTCGGCTGAGCTCGGAGCAGTGCGCAAGCTGCTGGGCTGGCACGCGGAGGAGCGGAAACGCCAACTCCGCCAGGGATCTCTCCCCCTGCTCCTAGAGAAGGGGGGGATGGTCTTCTTAACTGCCTACGCCATGGCGGGGTTTGTCCCGCCAATTTCTTCCTTCTCCGTGACTCTGCTGGAGATGTACGGTCTCCAGCTCCACCATCTTTCCCCCAACTCCTTCTCGATGGCCGCCGTCTTCGTCCATTTCTGCGAGATGTTCGTGGGGGTGCATGCTTCGACGACGCTCTTCCGCTACTTCTTCATGCTGCGGACGACTGGGCGCAGCTCGAAGGCTCAGCTGGGCGCGTACTACTTCCAGCATCATTGCAAGGATCCGAAGGCTTCCGGGTACCTTCTACCTTTCGGTGCGTCAAGGTGGGAGAATTGGAGGGAGAACTGGGTGATTGTGCAGACCGACGAGCACGATCGCCTGCAGCTCCCAACTGCCGGCCCAACCACCGAGCGTCGCTTCTGGGAGGAGGTTCCGGAGCTGCAGCAGGAGTACGCACCGGTCTTGGAGCGGATCCGGTTCTTGGCCAACGAGGGGCTGACGTCCGTGATGGTGCTGGTGGACTTCTTGTCGCGCCGCATCGCGCCCTTGCAGCAACGCAACCGCCCGACATCGTACTACACCGGCGAGCTCCACTGCACCAGGTTGGAGAGGGGTCTCAGCTCCGATCCTTCTAAAAACGAGTTGTACGAGATGGTGGCCAAGGTGAGCAGCGACTACATCACCGGTGGCGACCTCGCCTTCCCGGCCTCTAGCACTCCCCTCTTTTTGGAGCTGCAGAGGAGGACGGAGCTGCTGCGGAAGATTCCGAATCGACGACATTGGGATCGCCGTTCGTCAGGTTGGGGATGCCTTCCGGGGCATCTCGATTCCCGGGACCGAGCACTCCGGACCGGAGCGCGAGGCGTCTGTCGCTGCCCAATCCGCACCGAGGGCCAGCGGGACTCAGGCCGCCGACAGGGGGAAGGGAAAGGAGCCGGCCCCCGGGCAACCAGAGAAGAAACATGTCCGGTCTCCTCCAAGGGCGTCGCTTGCGCCGAGCCAGGGGGTCGGGGCACTCTTGCGCCCATCTCCCGGAGGTGCCGGTTCATCGAGTGGCGACCCAAAGAGACCCCGGGTATCGCACTCCGGCGGGTCTCATCTCGGACAACGGCGGTCCGAGGAACCCCAAGCGTCCCGCCACCCTTCTTCAGGTGAGGGGGTTTCTAGGAAGGACGCTGGTGGGATGACGCCCGGGAATGTGCCGGGAGCTCAGACGCCCCAGCCGGCGGACGTTCCAGCCGCAGGTCCCGGCGGTTCTGCCCCGGCCCAGAGGCCGGGGCTCCAAGCCCGTTGGAGCGCTCACGCCGCCCAGTAAGTATCGCCCTTTTCTGGCTTGCAGAAGTAGCGTTCCCTTCTCCTCTCTTAGCCTGAGAGCTTCCTTTGCCTGCAGGGGCTCATCGGCTGTCGGCGGCGAGCCTATCCCCCGGCCATCTCCAGTTAGTGGAGGCTCTGCGCCGCAACATCCGGGAACGACGACGCTTCCGTCGGCCCCCAAGTCATCGGGGGCTCCTTCTGTGCCGACGGGTTCGTCCTCCGCGGTGGCCGCGGCAGCACCCGTGGCAGCGCCAGCCCGGAAGTCCGGTGCTGAGGCTAGAGCGGCTGCTGTGGGCGCACGCGCTGGCTCCCTCGGGTCAGCGTCTTGCCTCAGCTGCGGAGGCCCCAGCTCCTTCTTCGGTTGTGGACGCGACGGAGGAGGTCAGGGGCGCGGCTCCCGCTCCTACTGCCCAGGTGCCCATATGGGATGCCTTGGGCCGTGCTCAGGTTGCTGAGTACATCATTATACTCAAACTTGCATTATTATTTCATCATCAGCAGCAGAAGAAGGCTACTATAAAGACCAAATGGAGCATTAGGCGTGTGATCTGTTCTCAACCTTGCCTGTGGGAATGCAATAGAGATGGAGCCTGTCGGTACCCTCGATATGGGGTACCCCCGCGCACAGGGTAAAATGCCTAAGGTACTCGCCCTTCTCCGCAGGGAGAGCTCCGAAGGCGCCACGCGTCCGGCGGGGCCGGACCTCCCTCTCCTTAGAGGAGAGCTCCGGGCCCGTCACGTGGCATACAGAAGCCGGACCTCCCCCTCTGTGGGAGAGAGGTCCGGGGCCGGACCTCCCTCTCCGCAGAGGAGAGCTCCGGGCCCGCCATGTGGCATACAGAGGCTGGACCTCCCCCTCCGCGGGGAGAGGCCCGGGGGCTCCACGTGCCCCGCAGGCCGGACCCTTCTCTCCTCAGAGAAGGGCTCCGGACCCGCCACGTGGCCAGAAGAACGGTGTTGCCCGCCCCCGAGCGGTAGGTAGCGGGCGTAAAGGCGCCCCACACCTTGCCCGTACAAGGTATTCAAGGCCCGCGTCTTCCCAAGACGCGAAAACGCGAAGCACGCGTCTTTCAGGTGCCGTTGCGCCCAATCGCATCACAGACTGTCGCGCGGTGTCAGAACCTACCAGCCAATAAACGCCGCGACAAGACATCCCATGCCGCCTGCGCCATCATCAACCACTACGACTAGCATGCGGCATGGGCAGGGCGGCAAGATGAAGACTCAGAAGCCTTCGACCAGAGGCAACTACCGGCGTAACTACAGATACGGTAGATATCAGTCAATCGACCCGGGACCACCTGTCGGGTCCCGACCCCCCTTGTAAGCCACCCGAGTCTTGGATTATAAAAGGCTCGGGTAGGCTACGTTAGCAGGGGTTCGGACGCTAGCCCTTCGCACCCTGGGTTTGCATTTTGCAACTCATACGCTAGCCATACACTCTCAAGCTGTAACTCACCCCCAAGCTCAGGCCCCCCGGCCCTGAGCAGCAAGCAATACAGCGAGCTCCATAGCTCGCCGTGGACGTAGGGTTTTACGCTCCGGCGGCCTGAACCACGTAAAACTCTCTGTGTCAAGCTCTCACTAACTCGTCCATCTGCGCAAGATCTCCGCTAGGAACTAGCCCCTCCGAAAAAAGAACCTCCGCGGGCTGCCCAGTGCAGGCCCGGGGGAAGTGTCGACCGAACACTTCGACATTTGGCGCGCCAGGTAGGGGGCTTTTCCCCTAGCGCGACGAGTTTCCGCCGACGAAGATGACCAAGCTTCCTTCAGCGGCAAACTCTCCCCCTCCGTGCTCATGGCGAACCGTGACCAGGGGAGAGTACATGATGACACACTCAGGACGGAGTGTGTCAGGGCAAGCTGGGAGCCAGCAACCGGCTCTGGCAGCGCCGACCCCGGCAATGCAGGCTCCATCCAGCGTCAGGCCTTCAGTAGCGTCGGGCGTACCTGGTGGGGGTGCGCTAGCCGAGGCAATGGCGCTACTGCACAATCCGCCTGCTGGGGACGCGACTCAGGCAGCGACCCAGCAGTGGATTCGCGAGGTAGACCGTCTTGTCGTCGCCGCCGCAAACCATCGACTTCGGCGGGGACGACGCTCCGACCAACCGGCTGCGTCGCTGACGCGCACGCCAACGGTTGACGGGCAGACGGTGGGTTCCAGCTCCACCAAGCTTCCGTCAACGGACCTGAGGACGGAGCTGGAACGGTGCCACTTGGGCCAAGATGCCCGAGTGTTCCTCGAGCGACGTCGAGAAAGGCGTCGCACTCAAGAGGTTGGCGACAACATGACGTCGGCCTCGACCCAGCCTGGGGGGTAGACCTTCGCTACGTGAGCTCTGCCCCAGGCGTACGCCGCACAGCATAAGCCACAACCATGTGCTCTGCAAGCGGCGTCCCCGGCCTATGGCGCAACCTTGCCCATACCGGGGTACACTGTGTACCTGCACTGGGAGACAACAACCGGCTCTGGCAGCGCCGACCCCGGCAATGCAGGCTCCAACCAGTGTCAGGTCTTCAGTAGCGCTAGGCGTACCCGGCGGGGGTGCGCCAGCCGCAGCAAGAGCGCTACTGCGCAATCTGCCTGCTGGGGACGCGCCTCAGGCAGCGACCCAGCAGTAGATTCGAGAGGTAGACCGTCTTGTCGTCGCCGCCGCAAACCATCGACTTCGGCGGGGACGACGCTCCGGCCAACCGGCCGTGCCGTTGATGCGCACGCCAATGGTTGGCGAGCAGACTGTGGACTCCAGCTCCACCAGGCTTCCGTCGACGGACCTGGGGGCAGAGCCGGAGCGATGCCACTTGGGCCAAGATGCCCGAGTGTTCTTCAAGCGACGTCGAGAAAGGCGTTGCAACTAAGAGGCTGGCGACAGTATGACGTCGGCCTCGACCCAGCCTGAAGGGCAGATCTTCGCCACGCGAGCTCTGCCCCAGGCATACGCCGCGCAGCATATGCCACAACCATATGCCCCGCAAACGGCGTCCCCGGTCTATGGAACAGCCTTGCCCATACCGGGGCACACTGTGCCAGCGGTGAACCAAGCGTTCGCGGCACCAATACCTGCACTGGGAGCCAGCAACTGGCTCTGGCAGCGCCGACCCCGGCAATGCAGGCTCCGACCAGTGTCAGGTCTTCAGTAGCGCTGGGCGTACCCGGCGGGGGTGCGCTAGCCGCAGCAAGAGCGCTGCTACTCAATCCACCTGCTGGGGACGCGCCTCAGGCAGCGACCCAACAGCGGATTCGCGAGGTAGACCGTTTCGTCGTCACCGCCACAAACCCTCAACTTCGGCGGGGACAACGCTCCGGCCAACCGGCCGTGTCGCTGATGCGCACGCCAATGGTTGGTGAGCACACGGCAGATTCCAGCTACACCAGGCTCCGGTTTTGGCCGCACCTGCCCGAAAAGTTTGACAGCAGCGTCAACCCGGCGGAGTTCCTTCAGGTCTACTCCACCGCCGTACTTGCGGCAGGAGGGGATGAGGCCGTCATGGCCAACTACTTCCCCGACGCCTTGACCGGCCCGACCCGGTCTTGGCTCATGAACCTCCCTCGGGGTTCCATAACTTCCTGAGGAGAGCTCTGCCGGCAGTTCATCGCCAACTTCGGCAGCTCCTACAACCGTCCCGGCACGGAGCTTGACCTCCAAGCCATCAAGTAACAACCTGGGGAGTCGCTGCGCTCCTTCATCCAGCGGTTCTCCCAGGTATGCAACACCATCCCGCGTATTCAAAGTGCTTCTATGGTGGTGGCACTTCGACAGTGTCCGAGACGAGAAGATGCTTGAGAAGCTTGCGACCAAAGAGGTCTGCGATGCCTCTGAGCACTTCAGCCTGGCGGACAAGTGCGCCAGAGCAGCCGGTGGGCGGAGCTGGCACTCGCTGCCAGCTTCCGAAGCCGGAAGACAGCCCGAAGACGACGGAGTTCAAGCTGAGCTCCCGACCACGTCAGACAGCCAAGAGCCAAGCACTGGCTGACTTCGTGGCTGAGTGGACGCCAACGAAGGCTGACCCAGGGGGCCGCGAAGACGGTGAACCAAAGCACCGAGCTCCGGTCTTCACCGGGCCTCACTGGACGCTCTTCTTCAACGGCTCCTCGCGAAAGCAGGGGGCCGGTGCCGGCGTACTTCTTCTCATGCCATCGGGGGAGCAGTCTGGGTACATGGTGCGGTTCAATTCCAAGGCAACCAACAACTTGGCAGAGTATGAAGCACTCATCTTTGGCCTAAAAGACAGTCCTGTCTTTGGGCGCTCGCTAGTTGTTGGCACAGGGCGACTCCCAGCTAGTTATCAAACAAGTTAAGGGTGAATGCCCCTGCAATGACCCACAGCTAGCTGCTTATCTGCTTCACGTGCAGATGTTGGAGAAAGAATTCCTCGCCTTGGACCTGCGCCATGAACCGCGCGCTGGCACGGCCGCAGCCGACAACTTCTCAATGAAGACCTCCATCGGAGCCCCCGTGCACGAAGGAGTCTTCGAGAGGACGTTGTTGCGGTCCACAGCCCGGCCCGCCGAGCCGGGCGAAGGGGGCTGAACCGACGCCACGAAGCTAGGCAGTCCCGGCGGCCCTGGATGCCGCCAAAGGATCGTAAGAGTCGCTGAGGACTCCGTGCAACCCAGCGCTCGAGATCCAGAAGCTCAAGTAGTCCCGATGCATGGACCACGGAGGTCCGGGACTCCTTGAAGGACATCCTTCCTGATGAACGTGCATCCGCTGAACGGGTGGTGCGGACGGCTAAGTGCTACGCACTGGTATCTTTACTGGCGTGGCGCCTCGACATCCTATTGCGGTGCATAACCCAGGAGGAAGGCTGCGACTAGCTCGCAGTAGTCCAAGGAGGCGAGTGCAGGGAACGCTCATCGTCCCGCGCGTTGGTCAGATAAGCCACCCGGCATGGCTCCTACTGACCGAGAGCCACCTGGACGCCGTCAAACTGATTAGGGATGCAATGCGTGCCAAGTCCACGCCAAGCAGACCCACACAACCGGTGCAGACGCGCACTCAGAGCCGTCGGGGGATACCGGCTCCTCCATGTCGAGGGCCAGCCGGACTTCCCAGGGCCGGGTCACGGGAACTACCCTTCCACATGGTATGCAGGGCCGAAGCCATGCTTCCCCCTGATATAGCCATGGGGGTCCCCCCGTGTCCGGCGTACGACGAAGCCACGCATGACCCGCTCTGCGTGAAGACAGGCGCTCCGTCGCCACCCCAGTAAGTTCACCATGCTTACTTAGGTGTTTATTTAAATTACGCATTAATTTATATGAACACCTCCCCAAGCTCTAGACAGTGTGCGTCCATTGTACACTCGGTTCCTCTTTCCTGCTCTCATGCATAGTCGATATTTGTCGTCCTGCCGAAGGCGGTAGTGCTTGGGGTACCTGCCAGAGGCCCGGTGGCCTTTTGGATCTCTCTCTATAAGGGTACTGCACCGCCAGTTGGTCTCCTCCGAGAAAAGACCTACGCTAGGACGGGGGGTCAGGAGCCTTGCTTTGCCCGGTCTTGCACCAAAAGCATGCGCACTCTGCCTCCCGGCGCTACGGTCTGAGTACCAGGGGGCCAGGCGGTTACACCCTGACTGGGGCTGGGGCCAGACCTCCGGGACCAAGTGCACTGGATTACCCAAGCCCCGTATTCCGGCCTGGGACAGTAAGCCAAATGAGACTAAGGGATAGGAAAGGGGGGACCACTGAGCAGTTCTGGACCTCCGCCCCCACAGCTGGCCATCCCTTGCCCTCCTTTCAGAGGCGAGCGCTGATGCCGGACCTCGCGCCCTTCGCTGGCCTGAGCTCCGATGACTTCCGGACTCCGCCTCCACAGCCAGGCCGAGCTCCGAGGCCAGCCCTCGCCCTCCTTTCAGAGGCGAGCGCTGACACCGGACCTCACGCCCTTCGCTGGCCTGAGCTCCGATGACTTCCGGACTCCGCCTCCACATCCAGGCCGAGCTCCGAGGCCAGCTCTCGCCCTTCTTTCAGAGGCGAGCGCTGATGCCGGACCTCACGACCTTCACTGGCCTGAGCTCCGATGACTTCCGGACTCCGCCTCCACAGCCAGGCCGAGCTCCGAGGCTAGCCCTCGCCCTCCTTTCGGAGGCGAGCGCTGATGCCGGACCTAACGCCCTTCGCTGGCCTAAGCTCCGATGACTTCCGGACCTCCGCCCCCACAACCGGGCCGAGCTCCGATGTTAGGCTTCACCCTCTCCTAAGAGGCTGAACATCGAAGCCGTCAAGACCCTGCCAGCACTGGGAGTACTCAAGACAAGAAAGTGCGCGGATCAGAAGAGACGAAGGTCCCACCTCGGGCTCGCCATCTCCCCATAGATGGGCCCGGGGGCCACTGTCGGTACCCTCGATATGGGGTACCCCCGCGCACAGGGTAAAATGCCTAAGGTACTCGCCCTTCTCCGCAGGGAGAGCTCCGAAGGTGCCACGCGTCCGGCGGGGCCGGACCTCCCTCTCCTCAGAGGAGAGCTCCGGGCCCGCCACGTGGCATACAGAAGCCGGACCTCCCCCTCCGTGGGAGAGAGGTCCGAAGACGCCACGCGTCCAGCGGGGCCGGACCTCCCTCTCCGCAGAGGAGAGCTTCGGGCCCGCCATGTGGCAAACAGAGGCTGGACCTCCCCCTCCGCGGGGAGAGGCCCGGGGGCTCCACGTGCCCCGCAGACCGGACCCTTCTCGCCTCAGAGAAGGGCTCCGGACCCGCCACGTGGCCAGAAGAACGGTGCTGCCCGCCCCCGAGCGGTAGGTAGCAGGCGTAAAGGCGCCCCACACCTTGCCCGTACAAGGTATTCAAGGCCCGCGTCTTCCCAAGACGCGGAAACGCGGAGCACGCGTCTGTCAGGTGCCGTTGCGCCCAGTCGCATCACAGACTGGCGCGCGGTGTCAGAACCTGCCAGCCAATAAACGCCGCGACAAGACATCCCATGCCACCTGCGCCGTCATCAACCACTACGACTAGCATGCGGCATGGGCAGGGCGGCAAGATGAAGACTCAGAAGCCTTTGACCAGAGGCAACTATCGGCGTAACTACAGATACGGTAGATATCAGTCAATCTCCCCGGGACCACCTGTCGGGTCCTGGCCCCCATTGTAAGCCACCCGAGTCTTGGACTATAAAAGGCTCGGGTAGGCGACGTTAGCAGGGGTTCGGACGCTAGCCCTTCGCACCCTGGGTTCGCATTTTGCAACTCATACGCTAGCCATACACTCTCAAGCTGTAACTCACCCCCAAGCTCAGGCCCCCCGGCCCTGAGCAGCAAGCAATACAGCGAGCTCCATAGCTCGCCGTGGACGTAGGGTTTTACGCTCCGGCGGCCTGAACCACGTAAAACTCTCTGTGTCAAGCTCTCACTAACTCGTCCATCTGCGCAAGCTCTCCGCTAGGAACTAGCCCCTCCGAAAAAAGAACCTCCGCGGGCTGCCCAGTGCAGGCCCGGGGGAAGTGTCGACCGAACACTTCGACAGAGCCATTGCTGCTTAGATTTGCTTCCGCATTAGTTAAATTGCTTCCGCATTAGAATAAAGACTTCCGCTGCATAGAAATAAAACTTCTGTTTTGAGCATGAGTCCAAGACTCGTGAGATATTGTAATAAACTCTGTTATTCTTGGTAATATATAATCTGAATTCAGTTTGTAGAACATATGTGTATGTGTGATGAACATCCTGGGCACACATATGCATTAGTTCTCAGTTCCGTGGTTTTCCACAGAATTGAGGGCGTCACATTTAGCCACACGAACGATCCGTTCAGCGGATACATGTTCATCATGAAGGACATTTTCTTTCAAGTAGGCCCGGATCTCCATGATCCATGCATCAGGTCCTACTTGAGCATCTGGATCTTGGGCGTCGGGTTGTACGGAGTCCCCGGTGACGCATATGATCCTTGGCGAGCGCCATGGTTGCTGGGCCGCCGGGACTGCCAGCTTTGAGGTGCTTGTCACACCCGGTTTTTCCGAAGAAACAACCAAGTGAATATCACATGTATGCCAGGATCATTTTCTCATACATGTGATGACAAATAGTGAAGCATAATTTATTACAAGCCAGGTGTCGAATATAAATAAGTCTTACATCGCAAATGTCTCAATGGACACTAATGCTTCATCACAAGTAAATAAACTAGCAGCGGAATATTATTCTTTTAGGGCTCCATCACAGGCGTTGCCCGGGGGTCTTCATGAACCTAAAAACCTTCCTCGGGTCCAAAGTCTTGGTCATTATACACCACCTCATTATCTTGACCTGAGCAGCAATATAAACCAACAAATATGCAAGGTTGAGTACCAATGGTACTCAGCAAGTGTGGGAAAATTATATCATGCATGGCTAGAACAAGGAGAGGTTGAACTCATGGTTAAAGCACTACGCAATTAATACCTATCACCTTAGCTTATTAAGCACCTTCATTACTACACAGGTGAAATGGTCCCAATCTCCCATCCCATCATCATAACCAAATAACCATAACATCATTTCCAAGGTTAAGCTCCCCGCTTAACATCCACAACTTCCAAAAACCTTCACTCCTCTAATCATGAATAAGTCCACGCCGCTCTTAACCGTGAGCACGGCTGTCAAGACAGTTTTGACTCTGCAGAGTTTGTACCACTGTACCCACAAGTAGTGATTTCATCCCCCGTTGCCGGGTGGACTAAAAGAACCTCCATTATGCCAGTGGCTACGTTCCACATTCACACTTCCCAGGTGTGCGGCCAGGAGATCACTACGAAGCCTTTACAAAGGGATTCCCGACGAGCGTGGGCCCACTAAGGTTTCACCCCTAACAGCATACAAGAGGCTCCAACCCCGCTGCAGTGGCCCCCTCTTGAGCCTTGCGGTTCATATGGTAGTCCAGCTGACACCTACTCCCCGCACCATCCAACACACCCATACTACGCCGGGGATACACCTAATTAATTGGCCAAGCTGCCCCATCTCAGCATGTGGTTGGCACTGTAAAGCCGGGTTACATGCTCCATGAACCGGTCCTTAGGATCCAGGCAAGTACTAAACACAAACCCAAGTCTCGTGCACCCAGCACACAACCAAAAACATCCAACTTGCCTTGATCCCTACCTCTACATAACTCACAATGTCTCATTCAAGAGTATGGTAATATAAACTGATGATCTCATTTTCCAAATATCCCATTCTAAGCATGGCTAAGCAAATGCATGTAAATAAATGACAAAATAAATCCCAACCCAAGCTACAAGGAAACAAGGTAATGCAATTCTAGGGAAACTTTCCTAGCATGGGTTTCATATTTCATTTGACAATGCAAATAATTCTATCTACACGTCCTAGCATAGGATCAAAGTGGTCAAGGACACTTGCCTCCTTCTTGCTGCTCTTGAAACGGGTAGTCCTGATCTTGGAAAGGAATAACTTGCTCTTGAGCAGGTTCTACTTCATACCATCACACATAGCAAAAGAAAAACAACAATCATAAGACATAGTTCACACTTCTACTTCATACAAACCACACATTCATATTTATGAAATTCATTCACCATTATATGTGTTGTGGTTACTTTATGTGTGTTGAGTTGTGGCTTGCATGCACTTTTAACCATGTGTATATGATTCCTACTTTTGTGTCCACCTTTATACTTACATACTATTTATATGGGTTTCCAATAAATTTCTTATATTCAACTACTTCACCTTTTTACTACCAAGTGTGTATGAAAAGTATTATTCTTCCCCATATGTGCCTTCATAATTTCTACCAACCCTAAACTGAACTCTTTGGATTTTAAAAACTCCATTGATCATTTACTAGTTGCTATATTTTTCAGATTTATATTCCTATGCATAATTGTGTATTTTATTATGAAATTAGTAATACACATCATCTAAACAGTATAGGTTTTGGTCCTAAATAATTTAAAATCATATTTTGACCTTGGCTTCTGATGTAAACTATTTCATAATTATTTTCCCTATTTTTCTATAACTATTCTTTACTTAAAAATGTGTCCCTATACTAATAAATGTGAATAATAGATGAAACAGATTCATTTCAGCCCAAAAATATATTTTTATCTCACTCCAAAGTTTTCTAAGTACTGAGAAAGTTTTTAATTAATTTTGACAATTATGTTTGTCCCCCTTTTTAAATTTTTAAACACTAGTTACATATTCAATTTTCTAAATTAAATACTAAACAGGGCTAAAATAATGAACTCACCCCATTACAGGGTCTATAATATTATTTTCATAATTTCCAGGGGTCTAGCTACACTTATCAGAGGTGTTTTTCCTAATTTCTATTAAGTCCAGGGGCTAAAACTGATTTTTAAATGAATTTACATGATTTTCTGGAGTTCCGGGGGCTAGATCTGAAGTTTCCGGGGCTAGCTCTCAATTCTAGAGAACCCCAGGGGGTAGCACGTAAGAATTCTAGTCTTTATAATGCGGGGCTGACGTGGACCGTCCGATTTTAAACCTACGGCTGAGATTATAACATCGAACCGGTACGCGGGCTTTTAAAGTCTACCGTGCGATTTAAAATAAACGGCGCACAAGCGGCCACGTCGCTCCGATCGAGCGCGGGCGGCGCTGCCGGCGGCGCACGGCGGCGGGAAGCGGCGATCTCGCCGGAAAGTTTCGGATCCTCGAGAATTCTGCCTAAAACTGTGATCTTATGGCATAGATCGGTAGAGGGGAGGTCAGGCATCTCACCTCGAGGGTTTTCTCGAGCTCGGGGGTCCTGGAAAGTGATCGGCGGCGAGGTCCGAGGCAAAACCACGGCGAAGCTCGTCGGCGCTGGATTTACACCGTAACTCTCCGAGTTTTCTGCACCTGCAAAGTTCCCCGGAGGCGGTGGATCAAGACCAGCGAGTTAGATCAGAGTTTCCGAGCTTAGATCGGCCAGAATTCACCGGCGAAGTCTCGGTGCTCACCGGAGTAAAAATCGGCGATCGCGTGGAAAAAACTGATCGGGGCTGGGGTTTTTATAGCCGGGGGAGGGCGGTGGGTCTGTTGTGATCGAGTTGGATTCTTCTGGGACCGGAATTCGGGCTGTGGGACGGGTTTTCCGATCGGTTAAGATCGCGCGCGCGGGAGAGAGTCCGGGGTCGCGGGGTTGGGGATGACAGGTGGGTCCCACCTGTCTGTGTGAGAGAGCGCGGGCGCGCGCGGGGGCGGGCTGGCGCGGGGAAAGCTGGGCCGGCGGGCGGGTTTCGGCCCACTGGCCGGTTTTTTTCCCGTTTCTCTTTTTCTTTTTCCATTTCTTCTCTGTTTTGAGTCTAATTTGAATTCCAGTTTGAATTTGAATTTTTGCAAAACATGCAACACGTCCAAAAATTTTTAAATTCCCCTCTGAACATGGTTTTGAGTTTTGAATCAAAATTTGGGGTGTTACAGCTCTACCCCCCTTAAAAGAAATCTCGTCCTCGAGATTGGTGTTTCTAAGAAAACAATTCCGGAAATTGTGCCTTGAGCTCATCTTCCCGTTCCCAGGTTGCTTCCTCTTCTGAGTGATGCTTCCACTGCACCTTGCACATCCGGATTCTTTTATTTCTGGTGAGGCGTTCCATTGTCTCCAAAATCTTGTATGGTTGTTCGGCATAAGACAAATCTTCAGCTACATCCACTTCATTCATGGGTAACACCTCCTCAAGCGTCCGCAGACATTTCTTGAGTTGTGACACATGAAATACATCGTGCACGTCCGATAGATGGACCGGTAACTCTAGTTGGTACGCCACTTCACCTTTTCTTTCCAAAACTTGAAAGGGTCCGATGTATCGAGGTGACAACTTCCCTTTCACCTTGAACCGACGAAGTCCTCTGATAGGGGACACCTTGAGATAAACATAGTCTCCCACGTTGAAAACGAGTTCTCTTCTTCGTACATCAGCATAACTCTTCTGGCGTGTTTGTGCTATCCTCAAGTTGTTGCGAATCTCCCTCACCTTCGCCTCGGCTTCTTGTAGCACTTCTGGACCAAACACTTTACTTTCTCCTGTTTGGTTCCAAAATAGGGGAGTTCTGCACTTCCTTCCATACAAAGCTTCAAACGGTGACATCTTCATACTAGCTTGATAACTGTTGTTATAGGAAAACTCCGCATACGGTAAGTTCTTGTCCCAACTCCTATTGTTTTTGAGAGCACATGCCCTTAACATATCTTCAAGGATCTGATTGGTTCTCTCCGTCTGCCCGTCAGTTTGGGGATGATAGGCAGAACTGAAGTTCAGATGGGTTCCCATGGTTTCATGCAACTTCTGCCAAAACCTCGAGGTGAACTGTGTCCCTCGGTCCGACACTATCTTCTTTGGCACTCCATGGTAACACACAATCCTTGACATGTACAGTTCTGCCAATTTGGATCTGCCGTAGCTTTCTTTCACAGGAATGAAATGAGCTACCTTGGTTAGCCTATCAATAATGACCCATATTGAATCATACCCGGATTGGGTCCTAGGCAATCCCACAACAAAATCCATGCTGATTTCTTCCCACTTCCATTCAGGCACTTTGAGTGGTTGCAATAATCCCGCGGGTCGTTGATGTTCAGCTTTCACCAACTGACATGTGTCACATAGGGCAACATGTTCCGCGACATCTCGCTTCATGCCATACCACCAATACCTGCTCTTGAGGTCCTGGTACATCTTCGTACTCCCAGGATGAATGGAATATTCAGAATCATGAGCCTCCTTTAAAATCAATTCACGGATCTCCTTTACTTCTGGCACACAGATTCTTTTCCCATGCCACACCGTTCCTTGTTCATCATCTCTAAAACCAGGAGCTTTATTTTCCTTGATAAGCTGTCTGATCTCTTGTATCTTCTCATCATTCTTTTGGCCCTCGCGTATGTCTTGCTCGAGTGTGGAGTCCACTTCCATGGCGATGGCTTCACCACTATTTACTAGACATAGATTGAGTCTTATAACCTCGTCCTTCAATTCTGCAGGCATGTCCTTCAAACTCAACTTATTGACCTGCACTTTCCGACTCAAAGCATCGGCCACGACGTTTGCTTTCCCGGGATGATAGTTGATGCCTATATCAAAGTCATTGATTAGCTCTAACCATCTCCTTTGTCTGAGGTTGAGATCTGGCTGTGTGAATATGTACTTCAAACTCTTGTGATCCGTATATATCTCTGTCCTCTTCCCCATCAAATAGTGCCGCCAAATTTTCAACGCGTGTACTACTGCAGCCAGTTCTAGATCATGTGTAGGATAGTTCTTCTCGTGCTTCCGAAGCTGCCGGGATGCATATGCCACGACATGTCCTTCTTGCATGAGAACACATCCCAACCCATTTCCAGAGGCATCGCAGTTCACTGTAAAATTCTTCTGCATATCTGGCATAACCAACACTGGGGCTGTTGTCAATCTCTTCTTTAGCTCCTGAAAGCTCGTCTCGCACTGTGGCGTCCAGGTGAATGTGATTCCCTTCTCCAACAGTTTGGTGAGAGGTCTCGAGATCTTGGAGAATCCCTCAATAAACCGTCGATAGTATCCAGCCAATCCCAAAAAGCTTCGAACTTCCCCGACATTTTCAGGGGTCTTCCACTTCTGGATATCCTCGATTTTGGCGGGATCTACGGAGATTCCTCCCTCCGAGATTATATGTCCTAAAAAGGGAACTCTCTTCAGCCAAAACTCACACTTGCTCAACTTGGCATATAGTTGGTGTTCTCTCAACCTCTGCAACACCAACCTTAGATGTTTCTCATGTTCTTCTTCATCTTTGGAGAAGACGAGAATATCATCTATGAAAACCACCACAAACTTGTCCAGATATTCCATGAATACCTTGTTCATGAGGTACATGAAATATGCCGGGGCATTGGTTAGCCCGAAAGGCATGACAGTGTATTCATACAGTCCGTACCGAGATACGAAAGTTGTCTTGGGAATATCAGATTGCCTTATCTTGAGCTGGTGGTATCCCGACCTGAGATCAATTTTCGAGAACACACAAGCTCCCCTCAACTGATCAAACAAGTCTTCAATGCGAGGCAATGGGTACTTGTTCTTGATGGTTACCTCATTCAAGGCACGGTAATCCACGCATAACCTTTGGGTTCCGTCTTTCTTGGGCACAAATATCACCGGAGCTCCCCATGGTGAGGAACTAGGTAGAATATACCCCTTCTCCGTCAATTCTCTCAAATGATCCTTGAGCTCTTCTAGCTGCTTGGAGTCCATTCGATAAGGTCTCTTGTATATCGGGGTTGTCCCCGGTACTAGCTCAATTGCGAATTCCACGTCACGGTCGGGAGGCATACCTGGCAACTCCTCCGGAAAAACATCCGGATATTCCCTGATGGTCCTGATTTCCTCAACTTTCACCTCCACTTGATTTAATTTAATGTCCCTCCTAGGCTCGTGTATTGTTATGAACTTTACTCTGGTACCACTGGGGTGAGTTAATTCCACCGTTCTGGTTGAACAATGGATGATTCCTTTATGTTTGGTCAACCAATCCATACCCAAAATAATATCTATCCCTTGTGAATCTATCACTATGAGGTTAGCAGTAAATACTACCCCATTAATGTCTAGGCTCACTTTGGGACACACTTGTCTTGTCCTTATTTCTCCACCTGGAGAGTTTATGGCTAGCATATGGTTCATTTGTGTGGTTGCTAGGTCATACTTCTTAACAAACCCTTGAGCAATGAACGAGTGGGTAGCACCAGAATCGAACAGCAGAGTTGCAAGGTGTAAATTGGCAGGAAACTTACCAACTACCACGTCGGGTGCCTCTTGTGCTTCCTCCATAGTGACATGGTTCACCCGTCCTCTCACTACATTCTGCTGTTGTGGCGGCGCAGGCTTCTTCTTTGGGCATTTATGGGCGTAGTGCCCCACTTCACCACAGCTGAAACATTGCACCCCAATCTTAGGTGCTTGGCCCTTGTTATCTTGGGGTTGGTTTGGGGGTCCTTGTACTGCTGGTCGAGGTGGATATGCGGGCCGAGGCTGCTGCACAAACTGACGTGGCGGCTGTGCTGGTGCTGCGGGTGGCCTGTAGTTTGGGTTGTACCCTCTTGGTGCTGAATAGGGTACCGCAGCACGGCTCGTCTGCCCCGTAGGTTGCTGCATCATACGTGGGCGGGTGTTGCTCCCTGAGGCCTGATGTGACCATCCCGCCTTCCTCTTACTCTCATTTTCCAGGGCCTTTAGCTTCCTTTCCACCACAAACGCTCTGTCCACCATCTTTTGAAAACTTTCATACTCATTGGAGGACATGGCACACTGCATCTCTGCGGTAAGTCCTTCCACGAAACAATCTTGTTTCTGCTCATCAGTCTCTATGTCTCGTGGAGCATAACGGGGTAGTTAAGTAAATTTAGTGAGGTATTCCCTCACCGTCATGTTTCCCTGCTGCAGTCCCAAAAACTCCTTTCTCGTGTTTTTGAGTTCACCTCTTGGGATGTAGTGGTTGTGAAAGCTACGCTTGAACTCTTCCCAAGTGATGTTCTCAGGGTCATGATGGGCGGCCACGTAGGCGGTCCACCAATCAGCAGCAGGTCCCTGCAATTGATGAGAGGCAAACAGCACCCTCTCAGACCCTTGGCATTGTATTATCCTCATCTTACTTTCAATGGTCTTCAGCCAATCATCTGCCTCCAGAGGTTCAGCAGCACTTGCAAACTTTGGAGGTAGAGTTCCTAGAAACTCACTCAACCTTGGTTGGCGTGGTGCAGCTTGTGGAGGTGGAACATGATGCAAGTTGGCCACCACTTGAGTCAAGTTCTGGATGAGCTGATTTTGATTCTCCAGCATTTGGTGGAGAGGATCAATTTCTTCACGGCGACCACCCCGGTCCTGGCCTCCAGAAAGATGAGGGTTGCATGCCTCATCGTTGTGGTTGGCGGGGTTGGCAGCACGTCCTTTTCCTCTTCCGGCCATCTGGCAGAATCAACCAATGTCAATTTGAAATCATTTAGTATCATCTTACTACTTTCATTAGTTTGCACTTTGAAGTGTTGAGGCTTTGTTATACTTTTACGGGGATTCATATCTCACACCAAATAAATGCACTATTATTTCCTGTGGGTTCACACACCAAAGCAAAACAATCTGAAGACGAGGCTGTGGACAATTGCCCATGGCTTCCACAACTCACGTCACACACCAAGCATCATCACACCATTAACTACGTAACGACTCGACTACTCGACCTCTTGCTAGCTAGGGGAAAGACTCTACACTACTCGTCCTCTTGAGCTGGCTCCTCGGGATCTTCCTCCTCATTTCGGCTACCTTCTGACTCTGCTTTGGGTGGGGAGGCTGCTGGTGGAGAAGTGCGACGACGCCTGATCGCTCGGCGATCCGGGGAGTCAGGAGTCCATGGATCACTCACGGTGACACACAGTTCATTCCCATCTCCTCTTTCTCTCGCCTTTAAACAAGCTCGCAGCAACGCCTCCGTTTCCTTCAGGGTGTCTCGGACATCCTGAAGCTCTTGTTGACACTCCTGCAGTCGAGTGCTGAGCATAGCAGCATCCTCCAAGCACAAGTCCATGTGCTCATGGGAAGTCCCTTGCTGCACCGGTGGGTACTTGTACTCCGTGGTACCACTCTCACGTTGGAGGACATACATGTACTCAGTTTTGTCCAAGTGGCGACGATAGATGTGACTCTGGCAGGTGATGGCCTCCCAGGTGACATCTTTCTCCGCGTCAACTTGTGTTGCTCGACAAGCTGGAGAGTGGTGAATCTTAAGCAGCTGATTCTCGTGTATAATCCTCATCTCCGAACTCCATTCTTCCCTCTTCTCACGGATGGTCCTGGTGGAGTTATAGTGGATGATTAGCTTGCCCGTATTGCCGGCGGCTTCGAGCATACGTCGAAGACGGCGCAACAAGTCTCCTACTGCCAATCCGTAGGAAAGGTACGTCACGGGGCGACTCTCCTCTCTTTCGGCAAGGGCAACTACGGGAACTCTCCCTCCTGTGGACTTACGAGCGGTGCGAATCATGCGAACCATCTAAAACAAAAGAATTTAAAATTAGGTTAGATAAAATCTCAAACAAAAATTCTATTTTGAATGAAAGTTGGGGTAAGATGAAGAAAATGACTCCTTTAATAACACTTTTCCACCCACACCTTGGAAAATAGTTTTTAAGAAAATAGGGCCCTTAAATACGTCCATTTCTACCTAGGTCCACGTTCCTACGGGCAACCTTGGCTCTGATACCACCTCTGTCACACCCGGTTTTTCCGAAGAAACAACCAAGTGAATATCACATGTATGCCAGGATCATTTTCTCATACATGTGATGACAAATAGTGAAGCATCATTTATTACAAGCCAGGTGTCGAATATAAATAAGTCTTACATCGCAAATGTCTCAATGGACACTAATGCTTCATCACAAGTAAATAAACTAGCAGCGGAATATTATTCTTTTAGGGCTCCATCACAGGCATTGCCCGGGGGTCTTCATGAACCTAAAAACCTTCCTCGGGTCCAAAGTCTTGGTCATTATACACCACCTCATTATCTTGACCTGAGCAGCAATATAAACCAACAAATATGCAAGGTTGAGTACCAATGGTACTCAGCAAGTGTGGGAAAATTATATCATGCATGGCTAGAACAAGGAGAGGTTGAACTCATGGTTAAAGCACTACGCAATTAATACCTATCACCTTAGCTTATTAAGCACCTTCATTACTACACAGGTGAAATGGTCCCAATCTCCCATCCCATCATCATAACCAAATAACCATAACATCATTTCCAAGGTTAAGCTCCCCGCTTAACATCCACAACTTCCAAAAACCTTCACTCCTCTAATCATGAATAAGTCCACGCCGCTCTTAACCGTGAGCACGGCTGTCAAGACAGTTTTGACTCTGCAGAGTTTGTACCACTGTACCCACAAGTAGTGATTTCATCCCCCGTTGCCGGGTGGACTAAAAGAACCTCCATTATGCCAGTGGCTACATTCCACATTCACACTTCCCAGGTGTGCGGCCAGGAGATCACTACGAAGCCTTTACAAAGGGATTCCCGACGAGCGTGGGCCCACTAAGGTTTCACCCCTAACAGCATACAAGAGGCTCCAACCCCGCTGCAGTGGCCCCCTCTTGAGCCTTGCGGTTCATATGGTAGTCCAGCTGACACCTACTCCCCGCACCATCCAACACACCCATACTACGCCGGGGATACACCTAATTAATTGGCCAAGCTGCCCCATCTCAGCATGTGGTTGGCACTGTAAAGCCGGGTTACATGCTCCATGAACCGGTCCTTAGGATCCAGGCAAGTACTAAACACAAACCCAAGTCTCGTGCACCCAGCACACAACCAAAAACATCCAACTTGCCTTGATCCCTACCTCTACATAACTCACAATGTCTCATTCAAGAGTATGGTAATATAAACTGATGATCTCATTTTCCAAATATCCCATTCTAAGCATGGCTAAGCAAATGCATGTAAATAAATGACAAAATAAATCCCAACCCAAGCTACAAGGAAACAAGGTAATGCAATTCTAGGGAAACTTTCCTAGCATGGGTTTCATATTTTATTTGACAATGCAAATAATTCTATCTACACGTCCTAGCATAGGATCAAAGTGGTCAAGGACACTTGCCTCCTTCTTGCTGCTCTTGAAACGGGTAGTCCTGATCTTGGAAAGGAATAACTTGCTCTTGAGCAGGTTCTACTTCATACCATCACACATAGCAAAAGAAAAACAACAATCATAAGACATAGTTCACACTTCTACTTCATACAAACCACACATTCATATTTATGAAATTCATTCACCATTATATGTGTTGTGGTTACTTTATGTGTGTTGAGTTGTGGCTTGCATGCACTTTTAACCATGTGTATATGATTCCTACTTTTGTGTCCACCTTTATACTTACATACTATTTATATGGGTTTCCAATAAATTTCTTATATTCAACTACTTCACCTTTTTACTACCAAGTGTGTATGAAAAGTATTATTCTTCCCCATATGTGCCTTCATAATTTCTACCAACCCTAAACTGAACTCTTTGGATTTTAAAAACTCCATTGATCATTTACTAGTTGCTATATTTTTCAGATTTATATTCCTATGCATAATTGTGTATTTTATTATGAAATTAGTAATACACATCATCTAAACAGTATAGGTTTTGGTCCTAAATAATTTAAAATCATATTTTGACCTTGGCTTCTGATGTAAACAATTTCATAATTATTTTCCCTATTTTTCTATAACTATTCTTTACTTAAAAATGTGTCCCTATACTAATAAATGTGAATAATAGATGAAACAGATTCATTTCAGCCCAAAAATATATTTTTATCTCACTCCAAAGTTTCCTAAGTACTGAGAAAGTTTTTAATTAATTTTGACAATTATGTTTGTCCCCCTTTTTAAATTTTTAAACACTAGTTACATATTCAATTTTCTAAATTAAATACTAAACAGGGCTAAAATAATGAACTCACCCCATTACAGGGTCTATAATATTATTTTCATAATTTCCAGGGGTCTAGCTACACTTATCAGAGGTGTTTTTCCTAATTTCTATTAAGTCCAGGGGCTAAAACTGATTTTTAAATGAATTTACATGATTTTCTGGAGTTCCGGGGGCTAGATCTGAAGTTTCCGGGGCTAGCTCTCAATTCTAGAGAACCCCAGGGGGTAGCACGTAAGAATTCTAGTCTTTATAATGCGGGGCTGACGTGGACCGTCCGATTTTAAACCTACGACTGAGATTATAACATCGAACCGGTACGCGGGCTTTTAAAGTCTACCGTGCGATTTAAAATAAACGGCGCACAAGCGGCCACGTCGCTCCGATCGAGCGCGGGCGGCGCTGCCGGCGGCGCACGGCGGCGGGAAGCGGCGATCTCGCCGGAAAGTTTTGGATCCTCGAGAATTCTGCCTAAAACTGTGATCTTATGGCATAGATCGGTAGAGGGGAGGTCAGGGATCTCACCTCGGGGGTTTTCTCGAGCTCGGGGGTCCTGTAAAGTGATCGGCGGAGAGGTCCGAGGCAAAACCACGGCGAAGCTCGTCGGCGCTGGATTTACACCGTAACTCTCCGAGTTTTCTGCACCTGCAAAGTTCCCCGGAGGCGGTGGATCAAGACCAGCGAGTTAGATCAGAGTTTCCGAGCTTAGATCGGCCAGAATTCACCTGCGAAGTCTCGGTGCTCACCGGAGTAAAAATCGGCGATCGCGTGGGAAAAACTGACCGGGGCTGGGGTTTTTATAGCCGGGGGAGGGCGGTGGGTCTGTTGTGATCGAGTTGGATTCTTCTGGGACCGAAATTCGGGCTGCGGGACGGGTTTTCCGATCGGTTAAGATCGCGCGCGCGGGAGAGAGTCCGGGGTCGCGGGGTTGGGGATGACAGGTGGGTCCCACCTGTCTGTGTGAGAGAGCGCGGGCGCGCGCGGGGGCGGGCTGGCGCGGGGAAAGCTGGGCCGGCTGGCGGGTTTCGGCCCACTGGCCGGTTTTTTTCCTGTTTCTCTTTTTCTTTTTCCATTTCTTTTCTGTTTTGAGTCTAATTTGAATTCCAGATTGAATTTGAATTTTTGCAAAACATGCAACACGTCCAAAAATTTTTAAATTCTCCTCTGAACATGGTTTTGGGTTTTGAATCAAAATTTGGGGTGTTACAGTGCTGGACTCGCCCCCTTCGCCTGGTTCGGCCGGCCAGGCTGTTAGACGCAACAACTTTCTTTCAAACACGCCTTCGGGGACCGGGGTCCATGTAGAGGCTTTCATTGAAAGGTCGTCTGCCACCGCGTTGTTGGAGCGGGGGATATGGCACAACTCCAGGGCATGGAACTCCTTCTCCATCTTCTACACATGGATAAGGTAGGAAGCTAGTTGAGGATCATTACAGGAGCACTCACATGTGACTTGCTTGATGACAATCTGAGAGTCTCCTTTAACTAGCATCTGCCGCACGCCCAGTGACAGGGCGATACTCATCCCAAATATGAGGGCTTCAAATTCTGCCATGTTGTTTGTATCCTTGAAGTCGAGGTGCACCATGTACTTGAACTGCTCTCCCGCCGGCGAGATGAGCAGGACCCCCGCTCCGGCTCCTTGCTTACATGAGGAGCCGTCAAAGTAGAGTGTCCAGTGGGGTTCAGTAAGCACCGGAGGCTAGGGCTCTGGGTTGCCATCGTCTTGACCCCGTAGATGACATGGAGGCGGAGGCCATTCTGCCACAAAGTCCGCCAGTGCCTGGCTCTTAACGGGGTGGCGCGGTAAGAAGTCGAGGTCAAACTCTGCCAGCTCAGCTACCCACTTTTCTATGTTCCCCGTTGCGTTGGGGTTGTGGAGCACTGTCTTCAGTGGGTAGGTCGTTACTACCAAGACCTTGTGAGCTTGGAAGTAGTGACAGAGCTTCCTTGACGCGATCAGCACTATATAGAGCAACTTGTGGACCTCTGAATACTGCGTATTGGCATCGTGGAGGACCTCGCTGACGTAGTAGACCGATCGTCGGGTGGTCCGGGCCCTCCCAGAGGGGTCCGGAGCATCTTCCTCCATTAGTAGGAGGTCTACCGCTTCTTGATCTTGGTGTCCGGCCTCCGGGAGCTAGGACCCGGGAACATCCTAGGTCAGAGTCACGCCAAGCTCCCCTATGGGGCCCAGGTTCTGAGACTCGCAACCAGCAGTAGGCTCTTTGCTTGGTGCTTGGAGTCGCTCAGGTTCTGGCCGTTCAGCGACCAGGACCATGCTAACATCTTCCTCGTTTGTGAAAGTATAGAGCAGCAGGTGCTCACCTGGCTCTGGGGCGACCATGATCGGTAGCGAGGTGAGGTATTACTTTAGCTCTTGGAACGCCTTGTCGACTTCTTCAGTCCAGACAAAGGGCCCGAACTTCCGTAGAAGCTTAAAGAATGGGAGGGCACGCTCTGCTAGTCAGGAGATGAACCGACTGGGTGCGGCCAGGCATCCCGTAAGCTTCTGGATATCCTTGATCCGGGTGGGAGGTCGCACCATCTCTATAGCCTTGATCTTGTCAGGGTTAGCTTTGATTCCTCGGTGCGAGACCAAGAAACTGAGTAGTTTCAAGGTAGGAACTCCAAATGCGCACTTATCCGGGTTTAACTTGGTCCGAGTTGTGCGTAGCTTATCAAAGACTAAGACTAAGTTGTCCAACAGAGATGTATGCGACTTGACCTTCACAATGATGTCATCAACGTACACCTCTACTAGATCCCTTATCAGATCCCCAAATGTCTTATGCATGGCACGCATAAAGGTGGGCAAGGCGTTTTTAAGGCCATGAGGCATAGAGGCATAACAATAAAGGTCGTCTACTGTTATAAAAGCAGTGTGCTCTTCATCTTCCTTAGACATCGGTATTTGGTGAAAACCGGAATAAGCATCCAGGAAGCACAACAGATCAAAGCCAGAAGTAGAATATACAATTTGATCTATTCGTGGGAAGGGAAAGGGGTCTTTAGGGCATGCCTTGTTTAGACTGGTGTAATCGATGCACATCCGTAGCTTCCCGCCAACCTTGGGTACCACAACGGGGTTGGCCAGCCAACTTGGGTGGTGGACTTCTCGAATGAAGCCGGCGTCGAGCACCTTCTTGATTTCTTTACGTATGAAGTTTCACCGCTCGACCGGACTGCTTCCAAGGCTTCTGCATCACCGTCTTAGCGTCGGGGTTGATCATCAGATGGTGCTCGATCACCTCCCAGGGATCCCAGGCATTTGCAATGGTTGCCAAGCAAACACACCCACATTAGCCCGGAGGAAGGTGATGAGCGTGAGTTCCTTTTTGCTACCCTAGTTTCCCGCAATGGGGGTGGTCTAGGCAGCATCCACGCCTACCTGGATAACCTTGACCAGGACCTCCTCCGCACCTGAAGGATGTATACGGGGCAGAGAGGATGAGCCACGCTGTCGTGTGCTGGGTGGCTCCTTGCTCATCCCAACACTTTCGGAGGCTTCCACCTTTGAAGCTGCCAAGGCCTGGAGCTTCTCCAGCGCTGCGACCCCGGCGGTTCGATCTGCTCGGACTGTGAGGACGTCAAAGACGACACTCTGGTGCGGTAGTTCTCAGGCGCCCCAAAGTTCACTCGGAGGGAGATGCTACCGCGCGGGAGAATGGACCCCAGGCCCACTCCAAAGAACGGAAGCGACGGGGCCAACATTCCCACGGGGATCTACAGCTTTTGGAAGGCTGCAAGACTGATGAGGTTGAGGCCCGCTCCTCCATCGAACAACACGTGGTAGAGCTTCACGTTAGCTATGGTCGAGGAGACGATGAGCGGTAGCTGCGCGGCTCCCGCCATGTTCTTCGGGCAGTCAGAGGCGGTGAAGCTGATCTCTGTCTCCAGCCACTTGCGGTAGGGAGCTGGCTTTGGGGTAGGCGATACTGCCATGACCTCTCGCCGGAGGGTCTTGACGTCTCGTCGGGACGTTATGTCCCATGACCCTGCGTACATCACATGAAGCGTCTTTTGACACCCATCTAGGATGTGGCGAGGGTCAGAGCCCTTTCCTGGTCATAGGCGACCTTCGAAGCTCGCTCAGCGTCCTGGTACTCCGTCTCCTGACCATTGCTGACTTCTCAGTCAGCTCTTTGCTTGCCCTCCCGCTGGTGAAGGGCGCGCCATCCTGGCACTGTTGTCGGAGTTCTCGGAAGCACCTCGCTAGCTTCTGTATCTTCCGGCACTCACTGGCACTGTGTCATTTGGAGTTGTGGACCGGGCACCGTCGGTCGATGCCGTCGTTGTAGTGTTGTTGTCGCGGGCGCTTGGCGGTGCCCCCCTGCAGCCGCTACGAGTTGAGCGCGATAACGACTAGGTGGTCAACGCCGTTGTGCCACTGTTCTTTAGCAAATGGGGAAGCTTCTGCGCATGGGGGATTGTGAAGGAGTGCGCGGGCTGCTAGCAGCGCTCTCCGGGCTGGCCTCGATCGACACTGCAACGTCGTCGCAACCGGAGGCTGCGAGAAGGGAATTGGCACCGTCGCCATAGGGACTGGCGCCGACGGTCCCGCTCTGGGACCATAGAACGCTTCCCGCTCCCTCTGCCGTTGGCACCGTGAGAGGCGGGAAGATCCTCTGACAGATTGGATGTTCACCATTGTGGGCTTCATGAACAGCTTCAAGAACCAAAAGCCCCCAACCTGGTGCGCCAAATTTCGAAGTGTTTTCCTACGACACTTCCCCCGATCTGCTCGGAAGCAGTCCTCGGAGGTTCTTTTTGCGGAGGGGCTAGTGGATCTCGAAGGTCATAGCATAATGGCGAAAGGAACACGAGGATTTACGTGGTTCGGGCCGCTGGAGCGTAAAACCCTACGTCCACGGGAGTGCTTGTTGTATTGCTCCGCGCGTGTGAGTGTGTGAGTTAGCTGTATTGCAAACCCTTTGCCCGGAGGCTGTTCCAGTCCTTTTATTGTCCAAGGTCGGGGCAGTTACAAGGTGGCCCACGCCCGACAGGTGGCCCCTAGGCTATCTGTCTCCGAGCTATAGGCATTTACAGCTATATGAATTGTCACTGTCGGTGGAGTTACGGCGTGCGGGGTATTACGCTCTGGCGGCCCGAACCACGTATGTCGAAGTGTTGCGGTCGACACTTTCCCCGGGCCTGCGTCAGGGGCAGCCCGCGGAGGTTCTTTTTCGGAGGGGCTAGTTCTTTTCGGTCGACACTTTCCTCGTTGGTCGTGAGAGGATTGACACGAGGGTTGTATTAAAACATAAAGCCTAATCACCATTATGCACCTAATAACCATGATTAAAGGGAACATTAGTCAAACTTACATGTGGAAGAACCCTCTACAGCCATCGAATCCTTTTCTCCTCTTTTCTTGGTGAAGAACCGGAGTCCTTCGGGCCTCCACTGGCACTGTCCGGAGACGGCTTGGAGTTGCTCGGATCTTCCCACCGTAATTGCTCTCTTTTTGATCGGTTTTTGGATCTCGTGATTAGGAACTTAATTTGTTGCTTAATCACCTTTGACTTTTATAGAGCAATACAGTAGGGGACCAAGCCCGAGTTGGTTAGGAGAGCCTCCGATCGTGGCACTCATTTTCGTTGAGGACTCCAGGAGATTTTACCGGGTCCACTTTTACCTTTTCCCTTTTTTTATCTTTTCTACTTTTTGCTTTTGCTTATTATCTTTTCTTTCTTTTGATCTCAGTGAACCGAGATCAGCACCAACATTCTCCCCATTGATCGTATGATTCACTTTATTATCCATTCTTAATAAGTATAATGTACAAAGTGATGCGTTACAATGGTTTATTAAAACCATTGAACTTCAACACTTATAATAAATCAACTTATTTCTAATGGAAACATTATTCTTTACAGGGAGCGGCTCTTTAAAAGGTCCCTACTTTCCATAATCATAAGGGCTCCAATAATCCCATGCCGGCAACGTGATTACGAAAGATATTGGGTGGTAAGCCTTTTGTCATTGGATCCGCAAGCATGTGTCGTACTAATATGTTTGACATTAATTGTTTGATCATGGATTCTATCTTTCATAACACGGTACTTTGTGTCAATGTGATTGGCAGCAGCACTTGACTTGTTGTTACTCGCATAGAAAACCGCGGGTTCTTTATCGCATAATAGCACAAGTGGTTTATTAATGCTGTCAACCACTTTGAGCACGGGAATAAAATTCTTTAGCCATACAGCCTGCCCAGTGGCCTCATAACAGGCTACAAACTCAGCCTGCATCGTGGACGATGCAGTCACTGTTTGCTTGGAGCTTTTCCACGATATAGCTCCTCCAACCAGTGTGAATATATAACCTGACGTGGATTTCTTACTATCCACACAACCAGCGAAATCAGCATCTGAATAACCAATACCTTCCATGTTATCAGATTTTCGATATGTTAGCATGTGATTTTAGTACCTTGCATGTAACGCAAGACTTTCTTTGTGGCCTTCCAGTGGTCCATTCCTAGATTTGATTGGAATCTTCCAAGCATTCCCGTTACAAAAGCTAAGTCAGGGCGCGTACATACTTGAGCATACATAATGCTTCCAACAGCTGAAGCGTATGGAACCGACTTCATCTAGCCAGTTTCAATTTGGTTCCTTACATTGAAATGTTCCAAATTTATCGCCCTTGACTATTGGAGCAGGCGTGGGAGAGCACTTATGCATATTGAATTTCTTCAGTACTCTCTCGATGTATGCCTTTTGTGATATCCCTAGTGTGTATTTGGACCTGTCTCGATGAATTTCAATGCCTAGAACATAAGAGGCTTTACCGAGATCATTCATATCAAAATTTGATGACAGAAAACTCTTGGTCTCATGTAGCATATCCTTATCGCTACAAGCCAACAATATGTCATCCACATATAGGACTAAAATTGTGAACTTACTGCCTTTAAATTTAACATATATGCAGTTGTCCACAACATTTTCTGTAAAAATAAAAGTTTGGATCACCTTATCGAACTTGAGGTACCATTGTCTCGAGACTTGCTTCAAGCCATAAATGGATTTCTTCAAACGACACGTCATGTGTTTTTTCCTTCTACGACAAAACCTTCCGGTTGAGTCATATAAACATCTTAATTTAAATCACCATTTAAAAATGTCGTTTTAACATCCATTTGGAGTAGCTCTAAATCGTAATGAGCTATCAATGCCATTACCATTCTAAATGAATCTTTGGTTGACACGGAAGAAAAGGTTTCATTGTAAACGATTCCCTCTCTTTGTGTAAATGCTTTTGCAACCAGTCTCGCTTTGAACATTTCAATATTCCCTTTGGAGTCATATTTGGTTTTATAAACCCATTTGCATCCGACTCTTTTGGCTCCTTCGGGAATCTCTATTAAGTCCCAAACATCATTGGTGCCCATAGACTTTAATTCGTCTTCCATAGCCATAAGCCATTTAGATGAGTTTTCACTTTTCATCGCTTCTTTATAAGAAGAAGGATCTTTCACTTTTCCTATATCATTTACGTCACCAGTCATGTAATTGACATAGTCATCTGGGATCGGATTTCTTCGCTCTCGTTGTGATTTACGCAACAGAGGAGGTGGTGGAAGATCATTCTCAGGTTCGGGATTCTCGTTCACTAACTCATTTTCATTTATTGCAACATTTTCATTATTTTCGGAATGAACGAGAGGAGGATCCGGCGTCACGACAATATTTTTAAATGGAAAAATGAACTCTTGGATACTCGGGGATGGAACATAAACTCGTTTCTCCTCAAGATCAATTTTAGTAACTTCTGTGACGTCATCCTCGAAAAATACTGCTTGTCTTGTTTCCACAAATATCGTGACGTGGTTTGGACAATAAAAGCAATATCCCTTTCCCCGTTGAGGGTACGCAATGAAAAAACAACTAACTGTTTTTGGGTCTAATTTCTTTAATTGTGGATTGAATACTTTAGCCTCCGCAGGATAACCTCACACATATAAATAATTCAAGCTCGGTTTTCTTCCCGTCCACATCTCGTAAGGTATGTTGGGTGCTGACTTTGTTGGAGCATGATTTAGTGTGTGTGCAGCTGTCTTTAAAGCCTCCATCCATAGGCTTACTGGTAAATTCGTGTGACTAAGCATCATTCGCACCATATCCATGAGTGTGCGATTACGTCGCTCAGCCACACCGTTCTGCTGAGATTCACCAGGCATTGAGTATTGAGCAATAATTCCATTCTCAGCTAGGAACCTCGTGAAATGTCCTAGAATTTGGCCATAAGGAGCATGCTTTCCGTAATATTCTCCCCCGCAATCAGACCGTACTACTTTGATCTTTTCATTAAGTTGATTCTCAATTTCAGCTTTAAATATTTTAGATTTGTCCAAAGCTTCCGATCGATCACGTATGGGATAAATATATCCATAGCGGGAAAAATCATTCGTGAATGTTATGAACGAATCAAAACCATCTACGAATTTAACGTTAAGTGGCCCGCATATGTCAGTATGAATAACTTCTAAGAGTTTTGAGGCTCTTGTCGCTCCTTTTTAATCGTTTTTACGTATTTTTCTTTAATGCAGTCGATGTATTTATCGGCATCTGAAAAGTCTAATGGAAGAAGCGTGTCATTCTTAATTAAATGTTCGATTCTCCTCCTCAAAAATGTGGCAAAGGCGACGATGCCACAATTTCAATGAAGTACTAACGTCTTTCATTTCTTTTCAACGCCACATTCCATATTTACGTCATCGAGATCACAAACATCATTCACATGCATAACAGAATCATGAAGAGATAATATGTATAATTTTCCCCGTCTAAAGGCGAGGCCAACATTTTTATTACAGTGCATCAAAGTGCATTGTCCATGACCAAATAAACATTCATAATTGTTATCATCTAAACATGAAACTGAAATAAGATTCCTACTTAACGAGGGAACATATAGAACATTATTTAATTAAAGCGGGTGAGAGCTCCAACAGCTTTAACTTCCGCTTCTTTTCCATTTGCGACTTTAAGGTTTCTTTCCCTTCGTCCAAACTTTTGGGTCATACTTAATCCCTGCATGGAATTTACAACATGAACAATTGCACATGAGTCAATCCACCACGTATTTCTAGAAAAATCAACATAAAGTGATTCGTCATGAATGTAATTTCATCGTTACCTCTCTTCACCAGCCATTTCAGAAATTTAGGGCAGTCCTTTCTGAAATGTCCCATTTTGTTGCAATGGAGGCATGCACCCCCTGCACGCGCAGCGGAAGAACTGAGCGCAGCTGAAAAATTAGGCGCAGTGGAAGTACTGGCTTTCTGAGGAGACAGATTCTTAAATGGCATCTTACGAGACTTTGAAGGACCAGAACCATTCCATTCTTTCTTCCTCTTAGAGGAATTAATATTAAGAGTTTGGTCATGTGCTTGCTTCATTATTCTTTCTTCCTCCTGTACAACCCTAGGAGTCATTTCAGCAAGCGTCCAATTTTCCTTCAGTGAGTTGTAGTTAGTCTTAAACTGATCAAACTCACTAGGAAGAGATTCCAAAATCATAATTATGAGAAGGTTCTCACTTAATTCACAATTCAAAGCCTTAAGCTTTGCTGATGCATTAACCTTCCTTAATATGTGTCTTCTCACATTCCCATCCATTGTGTATTTCTCAAGAAGCTTTGCAAAAAGCTCATGAGCATAAATCTTTTCGAAGCCTTTAAATTGCTCTTCCACCGCCACAAGAAATTCTTTGACGGTGTCTTTATTTGGAAGGGCTCCCACAATATCCGGAGATATTGAGGCATTCATTACAAGGAGGACTAAACGGTTGAAATTCTCCAATTTCTCCAACATACCCTCATAAGTCCTTTTGAGCTCGTCATACCCAGCAACACCTGGAGTTGGCGCCACTGGTTTATCTTCCCTTAGGGCATAATCCAGCTGATTAAACCCCAAAGATACCTCAACGCAGGTCTTACAACGAGGGAAGTTACTGCCCGTAAGTTGTTCGATATTCTCATATCGAAACGGCATCACAGTGGCTGTCATTAGTGCATAATAAATATAAACATCAGAAAAATGCATAACAATAAATTTTCGTTGGTAAATAAATCACATGCAATAATATAATTTTATGTCACATCACCGTTGGGTAGAAAATGACACAAAAATTTCAAACATAATTGAATATAAACATGACTCAAAAATTAAATCAACGTTGGTCAGAATTAATTTTATAGTCATCATTCTCAAATTAAACATCAAAATTCGTTGTTATTGATGCTTAAAATGATAAAATGTCATTGACATATTAAATCATGTAAATTAAATTATTCCGTTGGTTTAAATTTAATTTAGACTCATTAATATGTTTTCATTATGAGTATAAAAATTTTCTATTTAAAACAGTGGTAATATCAGTACATAAACATAATTACCAAAAAAATACGAAAATAAGCTATAGGCGGCTGACGCACAGCGCCAGCCATGCGCGCGCCCGGCTGGCGCAACCCGCCCCTGGTGGCTCTGGCGCACGCAGCAGCGCTGCGGCTGGAGCGGTGCTCGCAGGTGCAGGGCTGAGCCCGCGGTTGTCCGGTGGTGCCCAGCGCTAGCACCGCTCAAGCCTCTATCTGCAAGAGGTGGTGCCCGGAGAACAGCGCTGGCTGCAGCTGCCTTTGGGGCGCGTGGCCAGAGAACAGCGCTGGCTGCAGCTGCCTTGGGGTGCGTGGCCGGAGAAGCAGCGCTGGCTGCAGCGCACGCCCGCTGCTAGCGGCCGGGGACCGAGCAACAGCGAGAGCACAGGCAGCGGCGCGTGCAGCTAGATGAGTTCCCAACTATTATTATTTTTTATATATTAATCCGAGAACCAATTTTGACCGAGAACATTTGGCTGTATTTAATCTTTCGAAGGATTTATGGTTTTTCCGATTTGAATCTAATGTTTGACTAAACCGACATAATCATCGGCATGAAAGTGATTAGGGGGGCTATGATACCATTGTTAGGTCTAAACTTTAGGGCTTTGCATTAAAACGTAAAGCCTAATCACCATTATGCACCTAATAATCATGATTAAAGGGAAGATTAGTCAAACTTACATGAGAAAAAATTCTCTGCAGCCATCGAATTCTTTTCTGCTCTTTTCTTGGTGAACAACCGGAGTCCTTCGGGTCTCCACCGGCACTGTCCGGGGACGGCTTGGAATTGTTCGGATCTTCTCACCGTAATTGCTCTCTTTTTGATCGGTTTTTGATCTCGTGATTAGGAACTTAATTTGCAGCTTAATCACCTTTGGCTTTTATAGAGCAATATAGCAGGGGACCGAGTCCGAGTTGATTACGAGAGCCTCCGATCGTGACGTTCGTTTCTGTTGAGGACCCTAAAATTTTTTACCAGATCCACTTTTACTTTTTTTTTCTTTTCTACTTTTTGCTTTTACTTATTATCTTTTCTTTCTTTTGATCTCAGTGAATCGAGATCTAACACCAACAGCAAGTTGATAGAGCCGTCTCGGTCTGCCTCGGAAGCCGGACCGCGGCGCCTCGTCCTATCGCAACCAACAGAACCACGGCTTCTAGAGTTCTAGTCCATGGTCGCCGGCTTCCTGCGTTGCAACTGGAAGCCGCCTCGAAGCACCGTGAGCGTGATGTCACCTTTCTTATCTCCTCGTCCCAGCTTGATATATAGCCGTGCGCGGTCCTGCACCATGACCACACTCAACGCTCCTCCTCCCCATTCGTCAAAATCAAGTTTCAAGTCACCTGACAAGACGAGTCCATCGGCACATGACTTTGTTACAAGAGCACCTCGACCTCATCCGCGCACACCTCCTGGACGACCTCGACGTTGCCAGTGGCGAAGTCAGCTCGTCCGACGTCTCGTCGGCGTCGCCCTCGCCGCCTGGGAGGAGGAGGGGTAGGCAGGCCCCCGAGCTCTCCGTCTCGCTGCTCCTCCCGAGGCAGCAGCAGCAGTGGGCGGCGCCGCGTACGTCGCAGGTTCAGCAGTGCTGCTGCTACGAGCCGGTGGAGGGGGAGGACGACTTCTGGCGGTACCGCGGCGTGCGGCAGCGGCCGTGGGGCAAGTACGCGGCGGAGATCCGGGACCCGGCGCGGAAGGGCGCGCGCGTGTGGCTCGGCACCTATGACACCGTCGTCGAGGCTGCGCGCGCCTACGACCGCGCCGCGTTCCGACTCCGCGGCTCCAAGGCCATCCTCAACTTCCCCAACGACGTCGCCTTCGGCACCGCCGCACACTGGGTTCCCTCCGCTGCTGCCCCTCTCAACAACAGTTACGCCACCGCCGGTAACAAGAGGGCGAGGTCGCCGGAGCCATCTCGTCAATATCAGTTGGAGGCTGAGTGCTTGGAGCGGGTCCAGGAGCCCGCCGCGAGCTGTGATTGGGCTGCTGGCATGGTCATGGCACCATCGGCGCCGGCGAGCGGAGGGGCGGACTACTTCTGGGAGGAAGTGGTCCTCAAGAGGCCGCTCTGCAGTCTGCCGCCGCTCTCGCCGCTGTCGCCGCACCCACACATGGTCTTCCCGCAGTTCTCCGTCAGCTGATGCATCCGTCTTCTATGCGCCGGACAAGGAGCAGAGCAGAGCTTCGCTTCAGCATGGCAAAGACCAAAGAGCGGCCTTAGTTAATTCAAAAAAGAGATTCTAGAGAGATAATAATATTTTGTCAATAAAGTGATTTCATCAGACCAATCAGCATGGAATTTAACTCGATTTTTAGATTCCTTCCATTTTTCAACAGGGATTATATTTGTTTTTCCAAGAGAGAGGAGAATATTTCCAGTGAACAGGTCGTGGCGGGCCCAAAGTTGGAGCTCTGACCCGACTCAGTAATACATTTATGCCGTAGCCCTTTGATGTCGGACGAAACAATTGGGCCCATCATGGCCCATACCTTCGCGCCGAGAGGTCACCGGCTCCACCCAGCTCACGTGGCTGCCCACCTCTCGGCGTTCTTCTCTCCCGGCGCGCTACGGCTACATAGCAGCTTGCCGCGAACGGCGCGTGTGATGCTTCTCTACAATTTCACCTCCAACCTGACCGCCCTTTCCGGCCGTGGCCGCCGTCTCTACGCAGTGGCGTCCTCCGTCCAGACCCGCGGCTCCGTCTCGCCGTTCTCCCCGGACGCGTACACCTTCCCTTTGCTTCTCAAGGACGCTGCGGCCACCGCGCACGGGAGCCCGCTCGAGGCTTCGAGGGCCACAAGCTTCACGCCCTAGTCATCAAGTTTGGCTTCTCCTCCTGCGCCTCCGCCCCCGCCTCCACCGCGCTCATTGACTTCTACGCCAAAGCCGGCGAACTGGCCTCCGTGCGGGAGGTGTTCCACGCAATGCCGCTCAGGACGCTGCCTTCCTAGACGGCCATCATGGTCGGGCACGCGAGGTGTGGAGATATGAGGTCGGCGATGGAGGTGTTCTCATTGATGCCAGAGAAGGATACCGCAGTTTACAACGCCATGATGGATGGGCTGGTGAAGGCAGGGGATGTCCAGTCAGCATGTAGGGTGTTCGATGCAATGCCGGAGAGGAACGTTGTTTCTTGGAGTTGCTTGATGCACGGATACTGCATTTCTGGGAACATGGAGGATGCTAGGGAGCTGTTTGATGCAATGCCACAAAGGAATCTGTATTCGTGGAACGTGATGATCAGTGGCTACTGCCGGAATAGGGAGCATGGGAAGGCACTGAGTCTTTTCAGAGAATTGCAGTCTCAGTCGTGTTCATTTGAGCCAAATGAAGTGACAGTTGTAAATGTGATTCCAGCAATCACTGCTACTGGTGCTACAGACCTTGGATGGTGGCTACATGAGTTCGTTAGGAGAAAGGGATTTAACTGGAGGGTTAATGTCACCGCATCGCTTATTGACATGCATGCGAAGTGTGGAAATGTAGAAGAAGCTAGGAGATGTTTAATCAATCAAATCATAAGGATGTCACTTGTTGGAATGCTATAATAAACGGCCTTGCGTTGAATGGCTATTCCAGGGGGGCTCTTCTTTTGTTTGAGGAGATGCGAAGAATTGGGATTTCTCCCAATAGTGTGACCATGATTGGAGTTCTATCAACTTACAGCCATGGGAGGCTTGTGAACGAGGGGAGACAGTGGTTTCATGAAATGGAGGCGCTTGGGATCAGCAAAAAGGTAGAGCATTATGGATGCATGGTGGACCTTTTAGGACGATGTGGGTATTTAGATGAAGCCTTAGAGTTGATGGACAAAATGCCCTCTGGACCAAATGGGATAACATTAAGCTCATTGCTCTTTGCTTGTGCATGTCATAGTGATGTTGATATGGCAGAGAGAGTGATGGAGAGAGCGGTTGAGGTTGAGCCATGGAACACTGGGAATTATGTTATCATGAGGAATCTATATGCTGCAAAGAAAATGTGGAATGGGGAGTAAAAATGGGTGAGCTAAATAAACTGGGTGGTAAATGAGGCTGGATGCAGTCTCATCGAGATTGGGAGCCATGTTTGGGAGTTTGTTTCCGGGGAAAGGGCTCACCCCAAGCTGGAGGTCATATATGACATTGTTGGTTGCCTTCGATTGCATATGCGGGTTCCGATATATAAGGAATTTGACTTTACTGGACCAATTATCTGACTTAGAAAAGTTTTGTGCTGAAATTGTAGAAGGGAACATGAATCAAGTATTTGTTTTCGGTAATTATGAATTGTTTCACCAAAGGTTTGAACTTTGAAATGTTGGAAACCATGGTAACCGAAGTAGCATGCTACTACACCATGATTCAGAAACCAAAATGGTTAATGATTCCATCTGGAGTGAAGGGACGGTGATTCCAAATGAAGTAAAATATATGTGATACTACTTTAGGTATATTATGCTTCCTCTCTTCCATTTCTTTTTTATTAGTATGCTGCTTTATTTCTCTGAAATACAACTCCTGCGGAAAGGCTCTTTGCCTAGTGGTTAGGACTCTTAGTAGCATCCCATGGTCCTGGTTTTGATTCCCCGTGGGAGCAAATTTATGTCTGGGATAAAAAAGGTCACTTGACCCGTGGGCTCGAAGCACAGGTAAAAATCTGGTCCCTAGAGGGTAGGCCCTCGTGTTTTTTTTGGGGGGGGGGGTGCGCTCTTAAAAGGAAAGGCGTGGGGGCATTCCCTCACCAGCTGAGTTTTTCTGAAATACAACTCATAATGTTTTATGGAACAGTTACTGTATGCAAACATCTTCCTTCTGTTCCTGGCAAGCATTTGCAACTACTATAATTTCCTCTCTATCATCATCTCTGTTTAAAAAAGCGATCTAGGCGGCCGCTTAAGCGCCGCCTAGGCGCTGAGCACCACCGGACCGCTCCGCTTTTCCCAAAGCGGCGGCGTTAAGCGGTCAGACCGCTTTTTTTTTTCAGTTTTTTGCGCTCTGGTTCGCTTAATTCCGCTTTCCACCACTTTTTGTATCTTTATAAAAGGAATAGCTAACTCTAGTTTTTTTTTCTCATCCTATCGATGGCGTTTGTTGTTGACAAAGTGGTTGTGCCCTGCTTTAGTGCCTTGCTGCCTGCACAGGACAGTGCCATACTCTATCTCATCTCGTCTCATTGATTGACTAAATATTTTTAAATTTAAAAATCTACATACATATAATATGTTATAGAAATTTAACTCCGCTTTTTATGAAACGACTAGAAATGCCTAGGCGGCCTAGGCGCTAGGCGGAACTCCTCCGCTCTCTTCTCTTTACCGCTTTTCTAAACACTGATCATCAGTCACTATATGAATAGCATTAAATTACTAAGATGGAACTATTCTCAGATAACAAATCTGCTTTGCCGTTTTCGTGACCTTTCTCGGCTGAGCTCTAGTTTACCTCTTCTTAAAAAGAAAGGTCTGGGTCCAGTCTTTCCTTCACCAGCCGAGTTTTTCTGAAATACAACTCCTAATGTTTTATGGAACAATTATTGTATGCAAAAATCTTCCTTCTGTTCCTTGCAAGTATTTGCAACTACTATAATTTTCTCTCTATCGCCAGTCACTATAAGAATAGCATTAAATTATTAAGATAGAACAATTATTAGATAACAAACTTGTGCTGCCCTGATCAAACCCTACACTTTTATCTAGTACTACAAAATAATCATTTATGTAGTCTTGTTGGATTTCTATATGTGGATTGGTCACTGTTCCATAGTCGTTAATCTGTGCTGTTTGCCACTAGTTTGGATTAGAAGTCGGGCAAAAATCTCACTCCAAGTTGCACTTTGAAGAAATAATGGATAGCTTATTGAAAAACAAATATCGGATGATTAATGCCAAGGCTAGAGAAGGTGACTTGAAGAATTACTCTTCAAAAGCTACCATTTATACTCCATGCTTAAAACTGAATAGTTCCACTTAGGGCATTGCGAAGACAACTATCAATGCTGATGCTGACGTTTGATTTGGAACAACTGACATAAAATCTTTTTCCATTATAGCTAACTTGACTTGACAAATTACATTAGAGTGCTTGCAGATATATACTGTTTTTTTTCTAGAATGTTGCTTGCAGATATATTCTGTTTGTTTTTGTTAATGATTCCAAACTACTTCTGTTTTTTTTCTTCTTCAAATTTTCTCTATTTAAGCTTGAAGGTTAGGCATTGAGCCAAGGAATGTTTTGAACTACATTAACATGAGTAAGTTTTGTCATGCAAAGAAGATGCGGAATTATGAACTGGGAGTGATTGATGAGATAAATAAGCTTGGGGCTGAAGAATAGGCTGGATGCAACGATGCAGTAGCAGTCTTTGGCAGTTTGTTTCAAGGGACAGGGTTCATCTCAAATGGGAGGTTATATGTGAAATTTTCAGGTCCCCTGAATTGCATGTTCTGGCTCCAATTGAGAAGGAATTCAATTTCTTTGGACTAATGACCTGATTGCATCCAAAATTTTGTGCTAAATCTGTGGGTGAGGAGATGCCTCAGGTATTTTATTCTGATAAATATTAAGCATGGCCTGTCCCAAGTGTTGAGGGATTAAGCTTATGAGTCATACTATGAAGCTTTGGAGAGAGTGGTTGAACACCGCATGAGGAAAGTTTCCAATGTCACTAAAAACCAGTTTGGTTTTATGCCTGGGAAGTCTACTATGGAGGCGATTTTTTTGCCTCGTCACACCTTATGAAGAGATATAGGGAGCAGAAGGACCTACATATGATGTTCATTGACTTGGAGAAGGCGTACGACAAGATACCAAGGTCAGTCATGTGGTAGCCACTAGAGAAACATAAAATGCCAACAAAGTACATTACCCTTATCAAGGATATGTACAATAATATTAGAACAAGTGTGCGCGTAAGTGATAGTGAGACTGATGCATTTCGTATCACGATAGGACTACATCAAGGATCAGCTTTGAGCCCATACATCTTTTCCTTGGTGATGAATGAGGTGTCAAAGGATATACAAGGGGATATCCCTTGGTGCATGCTCTTTGCCGATGATGTAGTGCTGGTAAATGAAATTAGGGATGATGTTGATAAGAAATTAGAGTTATGAAGACAAACCTTAGATTCCAAGGGGTTTAGACTTAGTAGGACCAAGACCGAGTATATGAGGTGTGACTTTAGTGGTGTTGGTCGTGAAGAGGGAAATGTTAGTCTACAAGGACAAACAGTACTTAGAAGTGACTCTTTCCGATACGTAGGATCAATGTTACAAACCAATGACGATATTGATGAGGATGTTTGCCACAGGATAAAGGTAGGGTGGATGAAATGGTGACAAGCCTCTGGAATCCTATGTGATAGGAAGGTCCTACAAAAGCTAAAAGGAAAGTTCTATAGGACGGTGATCAGACCCGCGATGCTATATGGGGTGGAATGTTAACCAACTAAACGGCAACATGTCTAACAAATGAGTGTCACAGAGATGCACATGCTACGGTGGATGTGCGGGCACAGGAGAAGAGACCGAATAAGGAATGAGGCAATTCGTGATAGGGTAGGGGTGATGTGAAGAGAAGTTAGTCCAACATCGACTAAGGTGGTTTTGACATATCCAACGGAGATCTCCAAAAGCACCGGTTAATAGTGGGGTTTTAAGAGGTAGAGAAAATATTAGGAGCAGTAGAGGACGACCAAGGTTGACCTGGGAGGAGGCGGGAAAACGAGATTTGAGAGATTGGAATGTATCCAGAGACTTAGCTCATGATCGGATCGCATGTAAAGTAGCAATTCATGTGCCAGAATCTTAGTCTTTTTTTCTTTTCTTTTTTCTTGTTACTCTTATATCTCTTTCTCTCTTTTACTTCATTGAAATATATATATATATATATATATATATATATATATATATATATATTTATTGGGCTTCATGTCTAGCCAACCCCAACATGCTTGGGATAAAGGCTTGATTGTTGTTGTTTGTTGTCCCAAGTGTTGAACTTACCATCTTTGTATTTTCGATAGAATAAACTTAAAATTTGTTTGCAAAAGCGTGCCATATATGCTATCAACATATACTATTTTCTGCCGTAAATTAACAAGGCAAATCCCTTCTAGAGATAGCTCTAATTCGTTTATTGCTAGAGATTTTACGTCTGCCTGTCTTTATGTCAATTTCAACCTGGGAAATTGAACTTACCATTTTTTATGTGAAATTTCTGCGATCTAAACGTACCCTTAGTTGGACTGGAGTGTTTTATCCCCCAAACTGCATGGTCTATAATCATTTGAATTTTACAGAACATAGAGTGTCTGAGGTATTGGGTTCGAACCAGCCTCTCTACAAAAGCGTTGTCTAGAAATCAGTGATTAAAGGCGTCGCCTAGTAACCATCTAAGCATCTAGTTGCCCCAGCCCGGATGTCGGGGCTGGTCGTCTCACCTGGAACAGCCATGGCGCTTGCCCAGGACGTCCTAGCGACACCTGGACGCCTGGGCGGACCACCAGGGCGCCATCCTCCCTCATCCAGGCTCGACCCACATTCTAATCTTCACTTCTCTACTGAACCTAACCCTACTCGAGGATCTGAGCTCTCTGTTTGGACTTTGGACGTCGCCTCCTTTGTCGCCGCGCCTGCGGCCTGTCCCGGCCGCCGCCCCCCAACTCCCAGCCCCCCCTCCCCGGTCGTCGCCCCCTCCCCTGAATCGGTGGCACCGCCCCCTGCCATTCGGCCCGCTCGGCCGCTCGTGGGACCCTGCCCGACCGCCCCCCTTTGTCGAGTGTTGACCCGGCCGTCCCTTGCCTCGGTGGCGCTCCCTGGTCCGGCTGTTGTCTCAGCTGCGCGCGCCACACCCTCACGCTGCTCGCCCCCCCTCGCTTGTCTTGCGCAGACAGTGAACTGAAGGTGAGTATGAGCAGCAGTGAGGAGTCCACTCTCTTGCTTTTATGTTGTGGTGTATAGGCTAAAAGAATGATGCTCTATGCCTCTATTCAGGGATGGATCAACCGGATGAGAACCACCACTAGTCTGCTGAAATGGGTCTGAACTTATTACCTTTTAGTTGCTCACTAGAATGGGACTGCATTTGTAACTAGAATTGCTGAAAATCTTTGCTGAAATAATGTCTGCAGTGGACTGGGCGCCTTGGGGACGCCTAGGCGTCCAGGCGTCTGTCGGGCGACTAGGCGTCCAGGCACCAATTCACAAGCCTGCTAGAAATAACCCTTCGCCAGACCCTACAATGTGTGAGAGACTTCGACATTAGGTACACTCTTTTTATAAAGTGTCTCCTACTTTGAGCCTTAATATTTTGCTTGCTCAAATGCTTTCTGTTTCGAACGTTGCGATAAGCATATTATTAGATTCTCCACGTGCGAGTGTGGAGTGTGTCAATAGTGTCACGGGTTGGCCTCTCTCGAGTAGGCAAGGAGGTATGGGTGAAGTCAGTTACTCAATCCATATCCAACTATGTTACTCCCTTCGTTCTGAAATAAATGACGTTTAGGATTAAAGTCTAGTTTAATTTAAACTAAATTAGCTGTCGTAAACAACATTTACTTTAGAACAGAGGAAGTATGAGCTATTTTCAAATCCCGGTGGTAATTTGTTATAAAATGAGAAAGAGTATTGTTGATCTTTGGTGAGGATTCTAGGGATAGAAGAATAAAATGCATTGGAGATCTTGAGAGTGGTTGTCCTCGTTGAAATCTTTGGGAGGAGGGGCTTAGGATTCAGTGGCTTTGTTCCTTTTAACCAGGTCATGGTTGGCAAGCAATGCTGGCATCTTATGTCAGATCCTACGTCCCTTCGTGCTATGGTTATTAAAGTTTGTTATTATCTTGAGTCTGGCTTCCTTTCCGCAGCTAAACCGAAGACTTCATCATTCACCTTAGTGGTCCATTCTTTTTGGGCATGTAATGATGCTCGAAGGAATTAGATGGGGTATCAACAATGGAGATTCTATGCGGGTGATGGAGGACAATTGGGTTCCTGGTTCACGCTCAGATCTTTTAAAATTTCTACTCTAATACCTGAAGGCACTAAAGTGAGCTTCTTGATGAACTATTCCGGAACTGCATGGGAAAATAGACAAAGTTGACTCATTATTTCATAGGTAGAGGTGGGAGATGGGCCGGGCCAAATTCGGGCGGGCCGAAGCCCGACGGGCCGGCACGGCCCAGACACGAAAATGGCCCGAAATAGATTCGGGTCGGGCCGGCCCGGCACGGGATTTCGGGCCGTGCCGTGCCCGGGTTCGGAGGCTTCGGGCAGCCCGGTCCGAAATTGAGTTTCGGGCCGTGCTCGGGCCGGCCCGGCCCGAAATTGGCCCATCGGCCCGAAAAGGCCCGAAATGCCCCAAAAGCCCGATTTTTTTGGAATTTTCTCTGGATTTTTTAGATTTATTTGGATTTTTTTGGAATTTTCCTGATTTTTTTATGGATTTTTGATTTTTTCGGTTTTACAGATTTTTTTGGATTTTTTATTTACAGATTTTTTTGAATTTTTTTGATTTTACAGATTTTTTTTAATTATTTGGGTTTTTCTGTTATCGGGCCGTGCTTGGGCCGGACCCGGCCCGAAATAGGCCCACCGGGCCGCGTGCCGTGCTCGGGCCGCCAGTTTGGTAATTCGGGCCGGCCGGCCCGGCCCAAAAAGCCCCGGCGTGCTTTCGGGCCGCGGGCCGAATCGGCCCGAAGCACGAAAATTTCGGGCCGTGCCGGCCCGGCCCGGCCCGACTCCCACCTCTATTCATAGGGCAATTGCTAAGGCGATCTCTGATGTCCCTATTAGCCAGTTTGGTGGTCTGGAGGATTTTGTCATGGCCACTGGATAAATTTGGGACATACTTGATTCGTTCAGCTTATAATCTAGCAAGGACATAAGCTTTCTTCTCCCGGCGATGTGATTTGGGACACGGATTAGGTTTTGATCGTGCCAATGATGAGAAGCACTAGAAATAGACATGGGTGATCAATGTACCAAGCAAGATGAATTTGTTCTCCAAAGAATGACTCATGATTGCCTTCTGCAACTTCTAATATATGGTAGATCAATGTTCTGTGGTATCTCATAAAGAGTGGAGCATCTCCTATTATGCCCTTTTGCGAGACCAGTCTAGAGCTCGAGCTTGACTAGGGAGCAGTTCCCCTTCATCTCTGTCATAAGGATCAACATGACGCTGGACAATGGATCTTGATTTTTTAGGAAAGGAGAATGCTATATCGGCTACTGTTTAGGCGGGGAATGATGCAAGAAGTAATGATATTCAAAAGCACCCCTGTGTGTGAGAGCTAAAGCTAAGGCTGTTCAAAACCATGCGTTGTTAGTAGAGGTGATGCTGAGTCGGATGTCTCTTGGTCTCCAACACCACACATGTAGGGATTTTTAGTACGTGTATGGACGTTGTCCTTTTCCCAGGGCAACGTAGGATGGGGTGAGGTCCGGTTCTTCCAAATCATGTTGGAGCCTTTGTTCCATCATTGTCTGAAGGGTTGACAGTTTGAGACCCTGGCACTAGGGCACGCCTTGATAGTGCTCCGAGATTGCGATTTCCACCTGTGTCTCGTGAAGTCGAATTGTCTGTCACTAATCCAACATATCAGCTCGGTTACTCAGGACCATTTTGCGGTGGGGCTGTGGTGAGTGATATCAAATTCCTTCCTAATGGGTTTTGTATCATGTTCTTTCTATCATATTTGCCGTTGTTTGAATGTCACGACACATTGTTTGGCTCGTGCTTCAAAGTGCTCAATTTGTAATTTTTGTTTTCTTATTAAAAGAAGTGTTAGACTCTGTAATTACATGGGTAACACAGGGGCAGTTTAGTCATTAGTGAGAGATTAGGGTTAGGGGTAGTTTAGACTTTTCTCCTCACCTAACCCCCCTATATAATGGACCCTGTACCACTTGATTTTCATCATCTAATACAGCTCACATTTATCTCTCTATTATGATATCATTAGCTAGGGAATTAGGATTAGCTAACCCTAATGGTTGCACCTCAGCCACAACTCTGGGCTGCCGCCGCCGGCTCAGCCACCCCCGTCGTGCTCCCAGCCGTCGATAGCTACACCAGCGCGTCGCCACCATGGGCTACCGCCGGCGCCTCTGCGCTGCCGCCCTGGGTCGCCGCGACCCACCCTGCCGCCGTCGCCCAGATCTGCGCCGCCACCGCCTAGATTCGGGGCAAATCGGTCGCCGCCAGCCGGCGGTGCCTCTGGCCAGCGCACACGGGGGGGGGGGGGGGGGGGGGCTGCGGCCGCCGCCCTAGAAGGCGCGTTATCGGCGAACCTCGGGTGGCCAGTGCGCCCGAGGGGCTAGCCACCGCCGGCTACGGCTGGCCGGCCAGCGTGCACGGGGGGGCTTCCGCCGCCGCCCTGATAGGAGCTTCCCGGGGGGGGGGGGGGGCGTTGCTGCTGTTGCTGGATCGGCTGCCACCCTCCCCTGGCCGGCCGCCATCTCTGTTCCGGGGGGGGGGGGTTGGCACGCCCCTCCCTCGGCAGGCCGCTGCCTCTGCTTCGGGAGGCGTTGTCGCCCCTCCTATGTCTCCGAAGACCGGTCCGGATGCCGGCGGACCTCTTGTAGGTACCACCGGCAAATCCGCCACACCCGCTGCCGCTATCGCTTTCATGGCAGGTACCTCTGGGCCACGTGACTCTACCCCCACCGGCCTCGACATCGACGGGAGCACCACGACCGCTGTCCCACCGATCCCGTTTCCAGTCGCTGGCGCCGCTGCTGAGAGCGCAGCCACTTCTTCCTACGGCACCGACACGACGGACACCTTCGACATCGCCGCAGCTCTGGCTGCATCTCGCGAGCGCGAGTGGGCACTCGCTCTCGCCCTGGAGCAGGAGCGTACCTCCGTCGCCGCTCTATCTCACCAGCTCGAGGAGAGTGCTCACCGACCGATGAGTACTGCCCACGAGCCTCCCTCGGACGCTGGTACATACTCGGTTTCACTTGTGGTTGCTCTTCATGCGCAGGCCGCCGGGATTCAGAACATCCGGACGCGCGTGCCGGTTGTTCTCAGCTCTGAGTCTACCTCATATGCCCGGTGGCGTGACCTGGTGCTCCTCACGCTGAGGCGTTTCTGCCTCGACGACCACGTCCTCCAGGACGGTTCTTCAGTGGATGTTTGCTGGATCAGCATGGACAACCTGGTCCTATCCTGGATCCTTGGCTCCCTATCGGAGGAGCTACAGGACATCGTCAGGCAACGCGGTGGTGGCACCGCTCGACGGGTCTGGCTGGTCTTTGAGCAGCGTTTTCTAGGGAACCGTGCGACTCAAGCCCTCCACATTAGCGCTCGGTTACAGAACACCATCCAGGGTGACCGCTCTGTCTCCTCCTACTGCCGGGAGATGAAGGGCATGGCGGATGCTCTACGTGACCTTGGCGAGCCGGTCACCGATAGCGCTCTTGTTCTTTGGGTCCTTCAGTGCCTGAATGAGCGCTATTGTCACCTACGAACGTGGCTACTCCGTCTGGAGCCACCCCCTACCTTTGAGAAGGTATGGTCTGACCTTGAGCTTGAGGAGATCACCACAGGAGACTCTACTGGCTCTGGGTCTGCCACAACCTTTTATGGCTCTGGGCAGTCCCCTCGTCCACCCTCACCAACTGCTGGTGGACCACCGTCACGACCACCTTCCACCCCAGACACTCCTGCCAGTATTGGAGGTGGAAATCGTTGCCGCCGAGGAAAACACAGCAGCCGTGGTGGAGGTAGCAGTGCAGGCGACACTCCTTCACCCACTACTCCGGCTACTGATGGTAGTGGTGGTACCGGCAGGGGAGGTGCATCCTGGCCCACACCCTACAATCCATGGACTGGCCAGATCTACATGTGGCCTGGGCCGTGTCCGGGTTCTCAGCCCCCACGACCACCACGCCCCCAGCCGGCGTTCGTAGCCACTCCGGGCTATAGTGGACCAGCCTACAGTGCTGGTGGGCCGCCGACTCAGGCCTACGATGGGTCTGGCTACCCTTCTGGCGGACAGTCAGCCTCGACCTACAGAGGCACCGACTATCCTTTGGGCACTCGGAGCCGTCGGCACCTCTCTTGGAGCCACCCTCGACGTGGGATCGACAGTCGCTGGCCTCTTCCTTCAGCACCGTGCACTTTACTCCACCAGGTGCTGATTGGATAGTTGACTCCGGAGCGTCATACCATACCACTCCAAATGCTGGTATACTCCCTTCCACCCACCCTCCCAATCTCTCTTTTCCTTCATCTATCGTTGTTGGGAACGGGTCTGTTCTTCCGGTTACCTTAGTAGGTGATTCCGCTCTGCCGAGTTCTTTCCAGCTTAAAAACATTCTTGTCGCTCTGGATATCATTCAAAACTTGCTTTCTGTCCGTCGTTTTACCACTGACAACAATGTTTCCATTGAGTTTGATCCATTTGGTTTGTCTGTGAATGATCTTTCTACCTGGCGGCATCTTTTTCGATGTGATAGCTCGGGGCCCCTGTACACACTTCGACTTCCTACTTCCGCTGCATTACCGCTTTTTGCTTTGACTACGACAGCTTCATCCACCATTTGGCATCGCCGGCTTGGCCACCCTGGTGCAGATGCTATGTCGAAGTTATCCAGTAGTTCTGTTATCTCGTGTTCTAGGGGCACACATGACTCCCTATGTCATGCTTGTCAGCTTGGTGGCCATGTTCGGCTCCCTTTTCCCACTTCTGGGACTCATGTTGAGCACGCTTTTGATCTTATACATTGTGATTTGTGGACATCACCCATTACTAGTGTATCGGGCTTTAATTATTACTTGGTGATCATTGATGATTTTTCTCACTTTTTCCGGACTTTTCCATTACGATTGAAGTCTAAGACTTTCGTTACACTTTCTCACTTTTTCGTTTGGATTTCTACTCAGTTTGGGCGCACCATCCGAGTTGTCCAGTGTGATAACGGACACGAGTTCAATAACTCTGTGTTTCGTAACTTTTCGCACATGGGGTACAGCTACGCATGTCTTGTCCGTATACCTCTCCTCAAAACGGCAAGGCAGAGCGCATGATTCGCACCACTAATGATGTCATGCGCTCCCTGATGTTCCAGGCATCAGTTCCAGCCCGATGCTGGGTGGAGCCTCTCCATACGGCCACACTTCTGATTAATCGCTTTCCTACCAAGGCAATTCGTGCCTCCACCCCCTACTTCGCTTTATATGGCACCGATCCCCTTTACGATCACCTTCAAGTTTTCGGGTGCACTTGCTACCCTAACCTTTCCGCCATTGCTCCGCATAAGCTTGCGCCCCGCTCGACACGGTGTGTTATTCTCGGGTATTCCCTTGATCATAAGGGGTACCGGTGCTTAGATCTCACTACTCACCGCCTTTTGATCTCTCGGCACGTCGTCTTCGACGAGTCCTTTCCCTTCTCCACCACATTTTTTGATTCCACCACAGAGTTGGATTCCCTTTTCCCCACTGACCCCGAGGCTGCTCCCCAGTTGCCTTGTCCTCTTTCTTCTGCAGGTTCGACATGCGCTACACCTTAGGTGCCCTCGGCGTCACCTGCTGCACCACGTGCGGCATCGACGCCTCCAGCGTCACCTGCTGTACCTCGGTGGCCCCGACGTCACCAGCTGCCCCACGCGCAGCATCGACGTCTCCGGCATCGCCTGCTGCGCCTCGGATGACCCCTACCTCACCAGCCGCGCCACGCGCGGCCTCGGCTTCTCCGACGTCACCTGCAGCGAGCCCGACGTCCCCGACGCCACCAAGCGCAGCACCAACGACGACTTCTCGCTTCGCCGACCCCGCACTTGTCTACCAGCGACGAGCGCGGGATGGGGCCTCGGCTCCAGCTGCGCCACGCGCGGCACCGGAGCCCTCTACACCAGTCGTCGCGCCACACGCGGCCTTCGAGACCCACTCTCGTCTACCCACGACGAGAGAAGGTTGTTGTACCCGAGTGCCCGGTGTACAACCCTCCTCTTCTTCATAGGGATCCTGGTCACGTCCACCCGATGGTGACTCGACGTGCGTCCGGGAGTCTCTGGCTAGTTGAGCGCTTCTCCGGAGCTGCCCTCTCGTCGACGACGTGTCCACCGACCGACTCTTCTTTGGTCTCACCCATACCGACTTCCGTCCGTAGCGACCTCGCCGACCCTCACCGGCGCCGCGCTATGGAAGAAGAATATGAGGCCCTGCTTGCCAACCGGACTTGGGACCTGGTTCCCTGCCCCGGTCGTGGCAATGTTGTCACGGGCAAGTGGGTATTCACACATAAGAAGAAGGCGGACGGTACCTTGGAGAGGTACAAGGCTCGGTGGGTACTTTGGAGCTTCACTCAGCGCCATAGAGTCGACTACGACGAGACCTTCAGCCCGGTGGTGAAGCCGGCGACGGTTCGTATCGTTCTGTCACTGGCTCTCTCGCGTTCTTGGCCCGTTCACCAGTTGGACGTCAAGAATGCCTTCCTCCACGGTACACTGACCGAGACGGGGTACTGCAGTCAGCCGACATGATTTGTTGACCCAGCTCATCTAGACATGGTCTGTAAGCTGAACAAATCCCTGTATGGTCTGAAGCAGGCACCGAGAGCCTGGTATAGCCGGCTCGCCTCCTTCTTGGTCTCATAGGGCTTCGCTGTTTGTCTATCGACGTGACAGTGACACTGCTTATGTTCTACTGTACGTCGATGACATTGTACTGACAGCGTCCAGTCTGGCTCTTCTTCGGCGCACCATTTCTGCTTTACAGTAGGAGTTCGCTATGAAGGACCTAAGCCGCCTCCACCACTTCCTGGGTATTGCGGTCGAGGACGGACTAGGCGGCTTGTTCCTTCACCAGCGACAGTACTGCCTGGATATCCTGCAGCGAGCGAGCATGGCTGAGTGCAAGTCGTGCTCCACTCCAGTGGATACTCACGCGAAGCTCTCCGCTACCGACGGGACACCCATCACTGACCCTACTGCTTACAGGAATCTTGCAGGTGCCCTTCAGTACCTCACCTTCACCAGGCCGGATATCTCCTATGCGGTTCAGCAGGTGTGCCTCCACATGCACGACCCGAGGGAGTCGCACCTCACCGCTGTGAAGCGAGTTCTTCGGTACTTGCGTGGCGCCCTCGACTACGGCCTCCTCCTTCGACGTGATGCGACCTCCGAGCTGGTCGTGTACACCGACGCTGACTGGGCAGGCTGCCCGGACACTCGCCGGTCTACCTCTGGGTACACCGTCTTCCTGGTCCTCGAAGCGACAACGCGTGGTGTCGCGTTCCAGTGCTGAGGCGGAGTACCGCGCCGTGGCTAACGGCGTGGCTGAGGCTTCCTGGCTTCAGGAGCTCCACACTCCCGTCGCCAGGAGCACCCTGATCTACCGCGACAACGTCAGCGCCGTGTACCCCTCCACCAACCCGGTCCAGCATCAGCGCAGGAAGCATGTGGAGATTGACCTACATTTTGTTCGTGAGCGGGTTGCACGCGACGAGGTTCGGGTACATCATGTCCCGACGACGACGCAGTTCGCCGACATCTTCATGAAGGGCCTCCCGTCGTCGTTGTTCTTCGAGTTTTGGTCCAGTCTCAACATCTGCAGTGGCTAGATGTTGTGACTGCGGGGGAGGGGGGTGTTAGACTCTGTAATTACATGGGTAACACACGGGCAGTTTAGTCATTAGTGAGGGATTAGGGTTAGGGGTTGTCGAAGTGTGTAGCCGACACTTCCCCCGGGCCTGCTCTGGGCAGCCCGCGGAGGTTCTTTTTCGGAGGGGCTAGTCACTCACGGAGAGCTCACGCGTTAGGGACGATTGAGGGAGAAGCTTGACACAGTGATTTTTACGTGGTTCAGGCCGCCGGAGCGTAATACCCTACGTCCACGGTGAGCTGAGTTGCTCGTTGTATTGCTTGTTGCTCAGAACCGGAGTTCTGAGCTTGAGGATGAGTCGAACCTAAGGATGCGAATGGCTGGAGTGCGAACCCTACGGGAGAGTGGGTCAAATGTTGAACCCTTGCTAACGTTGCCTACCCGAGCCTTTTATAGTCCAAGGCTCGAGCGATTTACAAGGTGGGCTCGGGACCCGACAGGTGGTCCCGGGGAGATTGTCTGCCATCTACCGTATCTGCAGTTACGCCGGTAGTTGTCTCTGGCGAGGGCTTCCGAGTCTTCGTTCTGCCGCCCTGCCCATGCCGCCAGCTAGTCGTAGTGGTTGGTAGGGGCGGCAGGGGATGTCTTGTCGCGGTGTTTATTGGCGGGCAGGTTCTGACGCGGCGCGCCAGTCTGCAATGTGACTAGGCGCAACGGCACCTGACAGAGGCGTGATCCGCGTCTCCGCGCCTTGGGAAGACGCGGGTCTTGAATACCTTGTATGGGCAATGTATGGCGCGTCTTTACTCCTGTTGCCTACCGCGCGGGGGCAGGCAACGCTGCTCTGCTGGCCACGTGGCGGGTCCAGAGCTCTCCTCTGAGGAGAGGGAGGTCCGGCCCCGCGGGACACGTGGAGCCTTCGGAGCTCTCCCCGCGGAGGGGGGAGGTCCGGCTCTGCTGTCCACGTGGCGGGACTGGAGCTCTCCTCTGAGGAGAGGTAGGTCCGGCCCCGCTGGACACATGGCGCCTTCAGAGCTCTCCCTGCGGAGAAGGGCGAGGTCCTTAGGCAGTTTCCCCTGTGCGCGGGGGTACCCCATATTGAGGGTACCGACAGTGGCCCCCGGGCCCATCTTGGGGGAGATAGCGAGCCCGAGGTGGGGCTCCCGTCTCTTCTATTCCGCGCACCTTCTCGAAGACCCGCATTGACCGTTGCCGGAGCACAAACAGTCGCGGGATCGTGGGAGCGTGTGCCCCACTTGATGGCTCCTTTTACTGCGGCGGTTCCCAAGGCTGCCACTTCTGCACGTCGCAGCGCCTTCTCGGGAACCGCCGAAGCGTCTTGCCGGCTCGTCTCCTTGGGAGACTGACTTCTTGGCCCACCGCTTCAGCCGAACGGCTTGGGTCCACTTGTCATCGACGCTTGGTCTTGGAGCTGAAGCGGTTGTCCAAGCGGCGTATTCGAAGAGTTTCGAATCGCTTTGAACCGCGCCTGGGAAGTTTAAAAGGGGATCTTACCCGCATCGCGGCTTCCCTTCGCACTTCCCAGCGCTTGCATCTTCTTTGAGCTCTTGCGCCCTTGTCTTCCCTGTCCTTGAGTTTTCTTGTGCCATGGCCTCCAACTTGCCTCCGGAGAAGAAACGTGCCCGATCTCCTCCAGCGGCGGCGTTTGCGCCAACTCAGGGATCCAGGGCGCCTACGCGGTCCTGCTTCTGGAGACGGCGCCCCGTTCAGTGGCGACTCCAAGAGGCCTCGGGCTCATCATCCCGATGGGACTCCTCTCGAGCGGCGACGGCCTGAGGGTCCCCGGGCGTCGCATCCTCCTTCCTCAGGAGGTGGAGCCCTGAGGAGCAGTGCTGGTGCGGCGATGCCCAGGGGCGAGTCTAGGGCTCAGGCGCCCCGGGCCTCGGGAGCTGGATCAGCGCCTAGGGGGGCTACAGGAACGTCCCCTGCTCCGTCAGTCCGGGCAACTGCAGGGCAGCCCTCGGCGGCGACGGCGGGCTCTAGTGGACCTACCCTGGCTCGGAAGCTGGGGTTCAGAGCCCGTTGGAGCGCTCGTGTCCCTCGGTAAGTGACGTCTATCGGGTTCCAGAGCGTGTATTGTCTTCTTCTTTTCTTAACTCGGGAGTATCCCATGTTTGCAGGGACTCCTCGAGTGCCGGCAACGTTTCTGTTTCCCGGCCATCCCTGACTGACGGGGGATCTGCGCCGCAGCGCCCGGAAGCTGAAACGGTCGCAGCGGCCCCCAAGCTGGGGCAGGTTCCTTCTGCGCCGGTCGGTCCGGCTCCTGCGGCAGTGGCGACACCTCCCGTTCTTCCCCCTTCACCGGATCGGGAGCCGGCTGTCGCTGAAGGTTCGGCGGGACCGGCTGGTGGTGTCCCGCCTCCAGTTGTCGAAGCGGGAGAAGTTGCCACGGGCCCTACGGTATGCAGCGAACCGGGGTGCACCGGGAGCGAGCCTGCCCCAGTGTCGGCTTCTCCTGATCAGCGCCTTATCCCGGTTGCCGGAGCGTCGACCTCTCCTGAAGACGACGTGATGGAGGAAGTCGGGGGCGCAGCTTCGGCCTCTGCCGCCCCGCTGCCCCTGGCAGACGCTCTTGAGCTCACCCAAACGAGCGTCCGACAGGTTCTGGCCGCGCTCGGTCGAGAGCGGGAGGGGCAGGCAGTAGAGAGGCATCGCCTCCTCACCTGGGGGCGCCTCTTGAAGGACCGGACTGAGGAGGTCAGGGAGGAGCTCGACTCGAGGCGGGCGTCGCTCGATGTCATAGAGGCGCTCCTTGACCGCCAGAGGAGGGCCGTCAACCGCCTGGACTCCGAGACTCGGCGGCTCCACCGGGAGGCCCGCGAGTCTCACGCTCAGGCCGATGAGCGTCTTTCCGCTTTGGAGGGGCTCCGTCTGAAGCTGGAGCGCCGTGAGCGCGCCATCGCGGACCAGGAGCGCACTACGGCAGCTGAGGCAGAGAAGGTCGCAGCGCAGCTGGCGGCTGGCGAGGGCGACCTAAGGGCCCGAGCCAAAGAGCTGGAGGCCCGGAAGGCCGATCTGGTGTCAAGGGAGGAGCAAGTCTCCCGGGAGCGCCAGGCGGTCCTGGATCGGGAGCTGGCTGCCGACTTCCGGGCTTCGGAATTGGAGCGGCTTGCCCAGAGTCTCCAGCTCCGGGAAGACTCTCTGGCGGCCAAGGAGAAGGAATTCTCCGAGGGGAGCCTTGACGCCTTGCTGGCAGCCTGCCGCGAGGTGGAGGAGCTCCTGGCCTTGCGGTCCTCCGAGGCACGGGCGGTCTCGAGCTTCGTCGACCAGGCAGGGTCCGCCCTGGTCTCCCTTGGCTTCAGCCCGGTGAAGGCAGCGGCCCCAGCTCCGAAGGCGGCCGAGGTGATCCCCGCGCTCGAGTCTATCGGCGCCAAGCTGAACAGGCTTGAAGCGGTGGTCGCCGGTGAGCTCGAGGCAGAGGGTCGGGGCCTGGCGCTGGAGGTTGCTATGCACGTGTTGGCGTGCTTCCGGAGCCGGGATCCCTCCTTCTCACTGGAGCAAGCGAGGCAGGGCCCCGCCGCGGAGCGTGAGGAAGCCGCTAGGGCTGAAGTCGGGGACACGGCCGCCCTTGTAGCCTCTAGGTTCCGGCGCGAACCAGGGGAATCCTAGGGCTTGTATCTTTTCTTTTTCTTTTGTCGAGTCTGTAGTCCAGCTCGTGGAGCCTTGAATGAATAGACTCTTGTTGTTTCCTGTGTCTGTGTTCTTTTGTCTTCTTCTTGGCTTGGCCTGGCCGAGTCCTTAGCTCCGCAAGGTACTCAGAGGTCTTCACCAATCTTGAAGCCTTGCACAGACACCTTCCTCGGGTCCTTATTGAGTTAAGGGCCCCAGGGGTCTCCGGAGCTTGCCCCGTGAGAACGGGAAGGTCCGGATCTGCCGACCACGTGGCGGGCCCGGAGCTCTCCTTTAAGAAGATGGAGGTCCGGCCCCGCTGGACACGTGGGGCCTTCGGGGCTCGCCCCTTCGGAAGGGGCGAGACCCGGATCCTCCGGTCTTGCGCTGGAGTAGTCGATAGCTCTTTCCCCCCCTTCGTGCGGTCCCCGTAGCTAAAACCTGGAGATCCCGCACACAGGTAGAGGAAGCGTAATTCTCCTCAGGGGGTTCTCTCCGTCTCTTAGTCTTATTTGGCTTACGGTCCTAGTCTGGTATACGGAGCTTGGGCAATTCTGTGCGCGAGGCGCCGGGGCTCTGGCTCCCTCCGAGGTCAGGGTACGATCGTCCGGCCCCTAGTACCGGACCGTACGCCGGGGAAGTAGAGTGCACAGGCTTTCGGTACGGAACCAGGCAAAACGGCTGTACACCCTTGGACCTCCGAAGGGCAGGGCGCGCACGCTTTGGGTCGGAACCGGCAAAGCAGGCTACGCACCATGGATCCCCCATGCACAGCGCAGACCTTTCCTTGAGGTGACCAATTGGCACCGCAACGCCTGACTGGGGGAGGCCCGAAAGGCCCCCTGGCCATCGGCAGGTGCCTCAAGCGCAACCGCCTTCGGTAGGATAGCAAATGCTGACTATGGATGAGAGCGGGAAAGGGAAGCTAAATGTACGGTGAGCATACATGGAAAGTGCGGTCATAGAAATTAATGCGTAATTTAAATGAGCACATAAGTAAGAGCGTGGTAGAACATGTTTCTGTGTAAATGCCCATAGGAGGAAGGCAGGCTGAACATGGAGGCAACGACCCACCCCATTAAGAAGGGAAGCAAGACTCTACGCGCTTGGAGTCGGAACCAGGCCAAGCTGGACGTAGTCCTGGACCGTGCCCTGAGGCTTAGCTGCTCCGAGCGCTGTTCCTGGAGCCTATGGGATCTATTACAGAAAGGAAAAGGCATGTTCTACTAATGCTCTAGGGATAGAACTTACTGTGATGTTCCACGTTCCAAGGGTTCGGGAGCGGATCCCATCCTTGGTGGAGAGGCGTATATACCTGGGGCGGCAACTTTCGTGACTCGGAAGGGACCTTCCCGGCTGCGGGAGAGTTTATAGGTCCTTCGCGGGAAAGTGTGCGCCGCGGCACCAGGTCGCCTTCTTGTAGCTCCCAGACGCGCTTGGTCCTTTGGCGGTAGTGTCGGAGCGCCAGCCGGGACCGTGCGTTGTGGAGTGTTGCTTGTAATTGTGCCTCGTCGACGAGGTCGATATCTTCACGTCGGAGCTGGTCCTGCGCGGCTTCTCCCGGGGGCCCCGGGGTACCTTCCTCTATTGGCTCAGGCCGACAAGAGGTAGGCGGACCCGGACTCTTCTTGGGGGACCCAGGATGTCTTCTTCCATTGGCTCACAGGAGGTTGACGGATCTTGGTCGGCCCCCGGGAGGTGAGGCCGAGGCACGGAGACGTGCGCTCGGGTGGAGCTGGCTCGGTTCCGCACCGCCGGGGGCTGGTGCTTGGGCTGCTGCAACTGATTGGAGCTTTTTCAAATCTGATACCACAGCAGTGCAGTGTCCACAGATCTTTGGGGCAGTTGTAGTGGACTACCACCCTAGCTCTTCATCGGTGGAGCTGGAGTCCTCATAGTTGTGTACTGCCTTTACGGCGCGCTGAGGCTCCTGGAACCCCACCTGGTGGCCGACGTTGTCTTGGCTGTCGACCTTCTGCTTGCCCTCCCTTTGCCGGAAAGGAGGGGCGTCAGCACGCGGTTGCCTCCCCTTGCGGAAGCGCTCCGCGAGCTTCTGAATCTCCCGGCACTCAGCAGCAGTATGGCTGCTGGTGTCGTGCACGGGGCATGGCCCGCCTTGGTCACCATCTGGAGCTGGTGACCGTCGTTGCCTTTTGTCGGGGCGTGGCTTCCGAGCTCCGCTGGGTGCTGCAGCTGCAACAACGGGAGCTGCGGTCAGTGGTTTCATCTTGCCACCGCCCCGGTTCTTGATCTTCTTGCTGCTTCCATGGGAAGCAGCACCAGATCCGGGCTGTCCTCCTGATTCGAAGGTTGGCTGTGAATGCCAGTTTCGCCCTTCTGCTGCCCTGGCGCACTTGTCCGCCAGGCTGAAGAGCTCTGAGACGTCGCGAACCTCTCTGGTCGCGAGCTTCTCAAGAATCTTCGTATCCCGTACACCCTGCCGGAACGCCACCACCACAGAAGCATTTTAGATATGCGGGATGGTGTTTCGTACCTGGGAGAACCGCTGGATGAAGGAGCGCAGCGTCTCTCCAGGTTGTTGCTGGATGGCGTGGAGGTCGAGCTCCGTGCCAGACCGGGTGTAGGAGCTGCCGAAGTTAGCAGTGAACTGCCGGCAGAGCTCTACCCAGGAGGTTATGGAACCCTGGGGGAGATTCATGAGTCAAGACCGAGCTGGGCCGGTCAAGGCGACAGGAAAATAGTTGGTCATGACGGCCTCGTCCCCTCCTGCGGCAAGGATGGCAGTGGAGTAGATCTGGAGGAACTCCGCCGGGTTGATGCTGCCGTCGTACTTCTCGGGCAGGTGCGGCCGGAACTTGCGCGGCCACTTCGCGAAGCGAAGGTGTGGCGCCAGGGCCGCACATCCTGCTCCTGTTGCTGCAAGTGTTGGTGCCGCGAACGCTTGGTTCGCTGCTGGCACTGTATACCCCGGTATGGGCAAGGCTGCGCCATAGACCGGGGGCACTATTTGCAGGGCATATGGCTGGGGCATATGCTGCGTGGCGTATGCCTGGGACAGAGATCGCGTGGCGAACGTCTGCGGCCCAGGCTAGGTTGAGGCGGTCGACATGCTGTCGCCGGCCTCTTGGTTGCGACGCCTTTCTCGTCGTCGCTCGATGACCACTCGGGCATCGTCGCCCAAGTGGCGTCGTTCCAGCTCCGACCTCAGGTCCGCCGACGGGAGCCTGGTGGAGCGGGAATCTGCCGTCTGTCCGTCAACCGTTGGCGTGCGTGTCAGCGACACAGCCGGTTGACTGGGACGTCGTCCCCGCTGAAGTCGAGGGTTCGCGGCGACGACGACGAGATGGTCTACGTCGCGAATCCACTGCTGGGTCGCTGACTGAGGCGCGTCCCCAGCAGGTGGATTGCGCAGTAGCGCTCGTGCTGCAGCTAGTGCGCCCCCGTGGGAGACACTCAGCGCTACAGTGGATCTCATGCTCGCTGGAGCCTGCGCTGCCGGAGTCGGCGCTGCTGGAGTCGGCTGCTGGCTCCCAGCTTGCGCCGACACACTCCGTCCTGAGTGTGTCGAGACGTAGTCCCCGCTGGTCACCGTTCGTCATGAACGTGGGCGGGGAGAGCTTGCCGCTGAAGGAAGCTTCGTCATCTTCGTCGGCAGAAGCTCGTCGCGTAAGGGAAAAGCCCCCTACCTGGCGCGCCAAGTGTCGAAGTGTGTAGCCGACACTTCCCCCGGGCCTGCTCTAGGCAGCCCGCGGAGGTTCTTTTTCGGAGGGGCTAGTCACTCACGGAGAGCTCACGCGTTAGGGACGATTGAGGGAGAAGCTTGACACAGGGATTTTTACGTGGTTCAGGCCACCGGAGCGTAATACCCTACGTCCATGATGAGCTGAGTTGCTCGTTGTATTGCTTGTTGCTCAGAACCGGAGTCCTGAGCTTGAGGATGAGTCGAACCTAAGGATGTGAATGGCTGGAGTGCGAACCCTACGGGAGAGTAGGTCAAATGTCGAACCCTTGCTAACGTTGCCTACCCGAGCCTTTTATAGTCTAAAGCTCGGGCGACTTACAAGGTGGGCCTGGGACCCGACAGGTGGTCCCAGGGAGATTGCCTGCCATTTACCGTATCTGCAGTTACGCCGGTAGTTGTCTTTGGCGAGGGCTTCCGAGTCTTCGTTCTGCCGCCCTGCCCATGCCGCCAGCTAGTCGTAGTGGTTGGCAGGGGCGGCAGGGGATGTCTTGTCGCTGTGTTTATTGGCGGGCAGGTTCTGACGCGGCGCGCCAGTCTGCGATGTGACTGGGCGCAACGGCACCTGACAGAGGCGTGCTCCGCGTCTCCGCGCCTTGGGAAGGAGCGGGTCTTGAATACCTTGTACGGGCAAGGTATGGCGTGTCTTTACTCCTGCTGCCTACCGCGCAGGGGCAGGCAGCGCTGCTCTGCTGGCCACGTGGCAGGTCCGGAGCTCTCCTCTGAGGAAAGGGAGGTCCGGCCCCGTGGGACACGTGGAGCCTTCGGAGCTCTCCCCGCGGAGGGGGGAGGTCCGGCTCTGCTGTCCACGTGGCGGGCCCGGAGCTCTCCTCTGAGGAGAGGGAGGTCCGGCCCCGCTGTGCACGTGGAGCCTTCGGAGCTCTCCCCTGCGGAGGGGGGAGGTCCGGCTCAGTTGGTCACGTGGCGGGCCCGGAGCTCTCCTCTGAGGAGAGGTAGGTCCGGCCCCGCTGGACACATGGCGCCTTCGGAGCTCTCCCCGCGGAGAAGGGCGAGGTCCTTAGGCAGTTTCCCCTGTGCGCGGGGTACCCCATATTGAGGGTACCGACAGGGGTAGTTTAGACTTTTCCACTCACCTAATCCCCCTATATAATGGATCCTGTACCACTTGATTTTCATCATCTAATAGAGCCCACATTTATCCCTCTATTAAGAAGTCCTGTACAGAAAAAAAGGGCTCGTGTTCAAGTGTCCGTTTGCCCGTTTGGCAAGTCCCGTAGTCATCAACTCAAAACACGCCATCTACCAGACAACAGGATACCCCCACGGGCCCGCTCACCAAACCTCTACCAAAACCCACTGACGTGCGGGCCCCAACGAAAACTGCGCCAAACGCCCTCGTTGCTTCCCCTGTTCTTAGCTGCTCCGCTCTCACCGCGCCCAAATCCTCTCCGCTTCGCCGCACGAGGAGGCAGGCAACGGGGGGCTCAAATCCTCTGCAGTACTGCACATGTAGTAGCAGTCACTGACATGTGGGCCCGCGCACCCACGGGTCCACATGTCAGCGACTGCTACTGCATGTGCAGTACTGTAGAGGATATGCACCTGACAACGGGTGCCGGTGAGGGAGGCGAATACGAAGCCCTAGACCTAGTTCCCGTCCTCTGCCGCCCACGTCGATGGCCGTGCCACGCGCCGGTGTGGTCGTCCTCGGCCTCCTAACCGCCGTCGCAGCGCTCACGCCGGTGGCCTCCGACGTGCCCTTCATCGTCCTGCACGGTTACGGTCTCCTGGTTCCCCTGTACCTTCTATATTTGGTACCATTCTGTGTGTGCAAGGGTGATTGGTGCTGAACTTCTTTTTTTTCCGCTCTGCCACATGGAGGCAGGGATCGGAGACGAGTGTGGGAACGATGGGTTAGTGTGGGAACAATGGGTTAGCGTCCTTCACCGAGTTGCTCGAGGTATGGTCTGGCTCCAAGGGCTATTGCATGTAAAGGCACCCTTCCTCCTCATTAGTATGTGTGCGTGCGGGTGTTTTGTGTGGTATATCCACTGAACACCTGACCTACGCATTGGCCTTGTTGATACATCTGTTGTGCGGTTAGAGTGGCAAATGGCGGTAAGGATCCACGTTGCGCTTGCTGATTCTGTGTTTTGGATATTGTTTGGATGCAAGGTTACTTGCTTATGAAGGCATTGGAATCGTTTATTTTGTAGATGAACTGTAGGGTCGTGTAGGGTGAAATCTGTTGTCAGGTAACGCTCTGCTTTCTAGCATACATTTATGTTCTCCGTGGGAACGCCAATTAATATAGGTTTTCAATTCAAGTATAAAGGATATCCTTGAATACAGAAAAAAGGAATGAAATGTAATACGCTTGCGTTTGTGCATGGATTATGTGCTGCTTTTTCATTCTTCAACAATTCGCCTTTTTTACTTGGTATTGTTGTCATGATCATCAGTTTTAATATAAGAAACATTTTTGTTGACTTTATTTGATAATTTTAAGTCAATACACAGTGGTTCTAGTGTTCTACACATTTGCCAGGTAGTCTCATAATTCCATTTAGTTTGCTTTGCCATCACTATCCAGTGATCTCACCACTAAACTGATGTCCCGACTTCTTTTCATCGGATCAGTAGACATTCCTAGTCTTATTACTCTTGGTTAATGCCACTTCAAGAGCAGGTTAGTTTCTTACTCAAACTTGTTTGGATGGTTTTCTTCCCATACAAATTTCTCATATTTTATATTAATTTGTAGGCAAAAACAGTTTGTATGAAGGTGATGCAGCATCTCCTGCTTTTCTGAATTGTACATGGAGACATCAAGGTTCTGTATCTTTGATGGAATTTGTTTACCAGGTCAAGAAAATGAAAGAGCTCAGCAAAGGTTACAACATAACTGGTCTTTCCAAGGTGTGCTCTTGATGTTGTGATATTTTTGACTCATCATTCATGACAATGTAACTTTAGATGCTTGTTTCTCTTCTGGGAAGACTTTTGTACTTATTAGATCTGTTTCTATAATGCAAGTTCTTTCACTTTATTTCAACACGATGATATAAAATTTAGATGATGAATTCGAATAATTGCTATTTGTTGCAAGTATCCCTTACGTTATACTTCCTCTGTCTATTTTGGTGTCGTCAGGACAAAAAAAAAAACTAGTCTAATTCTGCACTAGATTTCTGTTCAGAAGGACAAATAGTGGCTAAAAGAGACTCCTTCCAATACTTGAGATCAATGTTGCAAATCAATGACGATATGAACTAGAATGCCTGCCACAGGATAAAGGATAAAGGCAGGGTGATGAAGTGGTGACAATCATTTGTTATCCTATGTGAAAAGATGTCATATAAGCTAAAAGGTAAGTTATATAGGACGATAATTATATCGACAATGCTATTGGACGAAATGTTGTCCATCACTGAGTTTGATAATAGCATGTCTACTATAGCCCGTCCCACTGCTGAGATCTGCAAGTATCCATTACATTATACTTCCTCTATGTAATGGATACTTGCTCCTTTTAATACTTGGGATGTTAGTTCAAAAGGACAAATACTTGGGATGTTAGTTCAAAAGGACAAATAGTGGCTAAAAGACTCCTTCCAATACTTGGGATCAATGTTGCAAATCAATGACGATATTGACGAGAATGCTTGCCATGGGATAAAGGCCGGGTGATGAAGTGGTGGCAGTCATTTGTAATCATATGTGAAAAGATATCACATAACCTAAAAGGTAAGTGTCAGCACAGACCCTGTCCGCTGCTAGGTCGCGACTTCCGTCGATCGTCCAACATCCACTGAAGCAGTTGTCCCTTGCCGTGGGGCTCGGCCCAAGAAGCCTAGTGTGCGTGTTACGGGCTCGTGTTGGTCCCGGGTGTGAGAATATGTAACGTGAACATGAGGGAAGAACTCAACAAGGAAGAGAACGAACCCTATCTCTCGAATCCCCTCTGTGTTCTGTGGCTGCCCTTCCTCCTCCTTTCGATCGGCTAGATTCTCTCCACTAACAATTGGTATCAGATTTGCTAGTTCAGTCCGATCTGGAGGAGCATCAGCACTACACCCGCCGCCAGCGAACCTAAGCGCCATGGAACCCAATACCAAGCTCCTACTCGACGAGATGCTGAAGCAAGTCCGAGTGGAGATTTCAAGGGGCTTCACCGAGCACATTGAAGACATGGAGAAACGGTTCGCCGACCTCGCCGTCTCCAAGCAAGAGAACACCGCAAGAATCTCGGCGTCGGAGGCATCTGCAAGCGAGTTTGACAAAACCTTTGGCGCCTGGAAGCCCGAAACCGAAGAATCCATCAGTGCAGTCAAGCTGGAGATTTCCAAACTCAACAAGTTCTTCGAACAAGGCGCCCGCGACCACTAATCTCCGCAATCGGGCATTCTCAGAGTCGAGTCGGCGTTCGAGCTTCCGGCGACCGGATTCTCTACCGACGGCCCAATCGGGCACCACGTCGACAATCTTTGCCGGGATAGTGGGTTCGGGGCGGTGTACACCCATACCCATATCCCGGTCAAGGGCATGTTTGATTCCGAGACCTCCCGGTTTCCTCATTTTTCAAGCTTAGCACATGATCACCACCGTCACTCTACCATAGGACATAGGGGCAATCTACCTAAAATGCAGTTTCCAAATTTCCATGGAGAAAACCTAAACTATGGAAATCGCGTTGTGAAGGCTATTTTGAAATGTATTATGTCGACAATAGTTTGTGGGTTAAAGTAGCAGCACTTCATTTTGAAGGGGCAGCTACGAGATGGCTTCAATCGGTAGACAGGAAAATACCTTACACTTCTTGGGAAGCATTTTGTTCTATGGTGGTAGATCGTTATGGGAAAAGCTATCATGAAGCCCTCATCCAACAGTTATTTCATATTAAACAAACAGACTCTGTGGCTGATGCCCTGTCCCGTAAGCCTCAAACTGAAGCTCAAGTTCTTTCAATTTCAACGTCTCCAACCTGGTTTTCTGATACCTGGTTTTCTGATATCACTAATAGCTACCATCATGATGCTCAAGCCACAGACATATTATCTGCATTGTCTGCAAACCCCTCTGCTGTTCCTCAATTCTCCCTAAATCAGGGACTCATTCGTTACAAAGAGAAAATATGGATTGGTAATGATTCCAAGCTTCAGCATCAAATCATCTCAGCCCTACATGACAGTCCTATCGGAGGTCATTCCGGAATTCCTGTTACCTTGCGCGAAATCAAGCAACTCTTTTCTTGGAAGGGGCTCAAATCTTCGGTGACAGAATTCATCAACTCTTGCTCAACCTGTCAACAGGCTAAACCTGATAGAGCTCGCTACCCAGGGTTGCTACAACCTCTAGATAAATTTTCTCGGTATGATCATTTTCTACCATTGCACCACCCTTTCAATGTTGCAACTATTGCTAGAGTTTTTATTAATAATATCTACAAACTTCATGGCTTGCCCAAAGCAATTATTTCTAACAGAGACCCAATATTTACAAGTAAATTGTGGCAAGAGCTCTTTTCCTTAGCAGGAGTTCAATTGCGGATGAGCTCAGCCTATCATCCATAATCTGATGGCCAGACCGAGAGCGTCAACCAATGCTTGGAGACCTTCCGTCGCTGCTTTGTACATGCCTGGCCCACCAAGTGGACAAAATGGCTACCTCTTGCCGAGTTTTGGTACAACACCAACTTTCATTCAGCCTTGGGGAAGTCTCCATTTGAAGTCCTTTACGGCGACACACCCAACCTTCTCGGTATTCCTCAAGACACTCCTTGTTCACATACTGAGCTCCAAAACTGGTTACAGGAGAGAGATCTCATGCAAGACCTGGTCCGACAACACATGCTCCGAGCTCAACTTCGCATGAAGAAACAGCTGACAAGAACAGATCAGGAAGGTCGTTCTCAGTAGGTACCTGAGTTTATCTTAAACTCTAACCCTATGTCCAGACATCCCTTTTCCACGCGCTCTTGCTAGAAGGTGGCGTTCAGGTATTTTGGGCCGTTTTAAATCATAGATCGCATTGGATCAGTGGCATACAAATTTGCACTTCCACCTCGTCGTCAATCCATACGGTCTTCCATGTTTCTCAGTTGAAGGAATCCCATCATCGCCCATTCCAGGTCAGTCCCTCCCTCCCAGACGTCAATCTGACGCTGCAAGTTCCACTTCGATTTTGCAGAGCCGTACCATCACTCGAATGAATTCTTCCTTTCGCCAAGTTCTGATCCAATGGTCTCATCCGCCACAAGAGCTAGCTACATGGGAAGACTACGAGCATCTTCGTCAGTCATTTCCTCGAGCTCCTGCTTGGGGGCAAGCAGGCTACCAAGGGGGAGGGGTTGTCAGCACAGCCCCTGTCCGCTGCTCGGCCGCGACTTCCATCGACCGTCCAACATCCACTGAAGCAGTCGTCCCTCGTCGTGGGGCTCGTCCCAAGAAGCCCAGTGTGCGTGTTACGGGATCGTGTTGGTCCCGGGTGTGAGAATATGTAACGTGAACAGGAGGGAACAACTCAACGAGGAAGAGAACGAACTCTATCTCCCGAATCCCCTCTGCGTTCCGCGGCTGCCCTTCCCTTCCTCCTTCTCCTTCCGATCGGCTAGATCCTCTCCACTAACAGTAAGTTATATAGGACGACAATTGGATCGACGATGTTATATGGAACGAAATATTGGCCATCGATGAGTATTAGAAGGATAATTCTGGATTGTATTAGATGATAATGATAAAGAGGGTACAGGGTCCATTATATAGAGGGATTAGGTGAGAGGAAAAGACTAAACTACCTCTAACCCTAATCTCTCACTAATGACTAAACTGCCCCTGTGTTACCTATGTAGTTACAGAGTCTAACACCCCCCCCCCGGCGACGGGAGTGGAGCTCCTGAAGCAGCTGCTGAAGCCACGAAGCCTCAGCCACGTCGTTAGCCACGGCGCGATACTCCGTCTCAGCGCGCGAACGTGACACCACGTGTTGCCGCTTCGAGGACCAGGAGATGATATTACCGCCCAGAAGTACGGCGTACCCAGAGGTAGACCGACGAGTGTCTGGGTAGCCTGCCCAGTCAGCGTCGGTGTACACGACCAGGTCGGAGGTCGCGTCACGTCGAAGGAGGAGGCCTAGTCGAGTGTGCCACGCAGGTACCGAAGAATCCGCTTCACAACGGTGATGTGCGGCTCCCTCAGGTCATGCATGTGGAGGCATGCCTGCTGAACCGCATAGGAGGTACTGAAGAGCATCTGCAAGACTCCTGTAAGCAGTAGGGTCAGTGACGGGTGTCCCGTCGGTAGCGGAGAGCTTCGCCTGAGTATCCACTGGAGTGGAGCACGGCTTGCACTCAGCCATGTCCGCTCGGTGGAGAATATCCAGGCAGTACTGTCGCTGGTGAAGGAATAAGCCGCCTAGTCGGTCCTCGACCGCAATACCCAGGAAGTGGTAGAGGCGGCCCAGGTCCTTCATAGCGAAGTGCTGCTGCAAAGCAGAAATAGTGCGCCGAAGAAGAGCGTTGTTAGTACAATGTCATCGACATACAGTAGAAGGTAAGCAGTGTCACTGCCACGTCGGAAGACAAACAACGAAGTGTCCGACTTGGCTTCGACGAAGCTCTGTGAGACCAAGAAGGAGGCGAACCGGCTATACCAGGCTCTCGATGCCTGCTTCAGACCGTACAGGGATTTTTTTCAGCTTACAGACCATGTCTGGATGAGATGAGTCAACAAATCCTATCGGCTGACTGCAGTACACCGTCTTGGTTAGTGTACCGTGAAGAAAGGCATTCTTGACGTCCAACGAGTGGACGGGCCAAGAACGCGAGACAGCCAGCGACAGAACGGTACAAACCGCCGCCGGCTTCACTACTGGGCTGAAAGTCTCGTCGTAGTCGACTCCAGGGCGCTGAGTGAAGCCCCGAAGTACCCACCGAACCTTATACCTCTCCAAGGTACCACGCGCCTTCTTCTTATGGTGAATACCCACTTGCCCGTGACAACATTGCCACGACCGGGGTGGGGAACCAAGTCCCAGGTCCGTTTGGCAAGCAGGGCCTCATACTCTTCCTCCATAGCACGGCGCCAGTGAGGGTCAGCAACGGCACTACGGACGGAAGTCGATATGGGTGAGATCGAAGCAGAGTCGGTCGGTGGAGACGTCGTTGACGAGAAGATAGCTCCGGAGAAGCGCTCAACCGGCCGCAGACTCCCAGACGCACGTCGTGTCACCATCGGTTGGACGTGACCAGGATCCCTGTGGAGCAGAGGAGAATTGTACATCGGGCGCTCGGATACACTAACTCGCTCCCTCGTGGATAGACGAGAGTGGGTCTCGAGGCCGGGCGTGGTGCAGTGACTGGTGTGGAGGGCTCTGGTGCCGCGCGTGGCGCAGCTGGAGCTGGGGCCCCATCCCGCGCTCGTCGCTGGTAGACAAGTGCGGGGTCGGCGAAGTGACAAGTCGAGGTTGTCGTCGGTGCTACGCCTGGTGCTACTGGTGATGTCGGGGACGTCGGGCTCGCTACAGGTGACATCGGCGAAGCCGAGGCCGCGCGTGGCGCAGCTGGTGACGTATGGGTCACCCGAGGCGCAACAAGCGACGCCGGAGACGTCGATGCTGCGCGTGCCGCAGCTGGTGACGTCGGGGCCACCCGAGGTACAACTGGTGACGCTGGAGGCGTCGATGTCGCACGTGGTGCAGCAGGTGACGTCGGGGGCGCCCGAGGCGTAGCGCGTGTCGAACCTGCAGAAGAAAGAGGCTAAGGCAGCTAGGGAGCAGCCTCGAAGTCAATGGGAAAAAGGGAATCCAGCTCTGTGGAGGAACCAGAAGAAGTGGTGGAGAAGGGAAAGGAGGACTCGTCGAAGACGACGTGTCGAGAGATCAAAAGGCGGTGAGTAGTGAGATCTAAGCACCAGTACCCCTTATGTTCAAGGGAATACCCGAGGAAAACACACCGTGTCGAGCGGGGCGCAAGCTTATGTGGGGCAGTGCTAGAAAGGTTAGGGTAGCAAGCGCACCCGAAAACTCGAAGGTGGTCGTAAAGAGGATCGGTGCCATATAAAGAAAAATAGGGGGGCACGAATCACCTTGGTAGGAAGGCGATTAATCAGAAGTGTGCCAGTGTGGAGAGCCTCCACCCAGTATCGGGCTGGAATAGATGCCTGGAACATCAGGGAGCGCATGACATAATTAGTGGTGTGAATCATGTGCTCTGCCTTGCCGTTCGGAGGAGAGGTATACGGACAAGACGTGTAGTTGTACTACATGTGCGGAGAGAAAGTTATGAAACGCAGAGTTATCGAACTCGTGACCGTTATCACACTGGACAACTCGGATGGTGCGCCCAAACCGAGTGAAAATCCAAACGAAGAAGTGAGAAAGAGTAACAAAAGTCTCATACTTCAATCGTAATGGAAAAGTCCACGAAAAGTGAGAAAAATCATCAATGATCATCAAGTAATAATTAAAGCCCGATACACTGGGGATAGGTGATGTCCACAAATCACAATGTATAAGATCGAAAACGTGCTCAACATGAGTGACGAAAGTGGGAAAAAGGAGCCGAACATGGCGACCAAGCTGATAAGTATGACATAAAGAGTCATGTGTATCCCTAGAACACGAGATAACAGAACTACTGGACAACTTCGACATAGCATGTGCACCAGGGTGGCCAAGCCGGCGATGCCAAATGGTGGACGAAGTTGTCGTAGTCAAAGCAAAAGGTAGTGATGCAGCGGAAGTAGGAAGTCGAATTGTGTACAGGGGCCCCGAGCTATCACATCGAAAAAGAGGTCGTCGGGTAGAAAGATCCTTCACAGACAAACCAAACAGATCAAACTCAATGGAAACATGGTTGTTAGTGGTAAAACGATGGACAGAAAGCAAGTTTTGAATGATATCCGGAGCGATAAGAATGTTTTTAAGCTGGAAAGAACACGGGAGACCAGAATCACCTACTGAGGTGACTGGAAGAATAGACCCATTCCCAACAACGATAGATGAAGGAAGAGAGGGATTGGGAGGGTGGATGGAAGAGAGTATACCAGCATTTGAGTGGTATGGTATGACGCTCCGGAGTCAACTATCTAGTCAGCACCTGGTGGAGTAAGGTGCATGATGTTGAAGGAGGAGGCCAACGATTGTCGATCCCACGTCGAGGGTGGCTCCTGGAGAGGTGCCGACGGCTTCGAGTACCCAATAGGATAGTCGGTGCCTCAGTAGGTCGAGGCTAACTTTCCGCCAAAAGGGTAGACAGGCCCACCGTAGGCCCGAGTCGGCGGCCCACCAGCATTGTAGGTTGGTCCATTGTAGCCCAGGGTGGCTACGAACGTCGGCTGGGGGTGTGGTGGTCGTGGAGGCTGAGAACCCGGAGACGGCACAGCCCACATGTAAATCTTGCCAGTCCACGGGTTGTAGGGTGTGGGCTAGGGTGCACCTCCTCGGCCGGTACCACCACTACCACCAGTAGCCGGAGTAGTGGATGTAGGAGTGTCGCCTGCACTGCTACCTCCATCACGGCCGTTGCGTTTGCCTCGGCGGCGACGATGATTTCCACCCCCAGTACTAGCATGAGTGCCTGGGGTGGTAGGTGGTCGTGACGGTGGTCCACCAGCGGCTGGAGAGGGTGAGCAAGGGGACCTAGTGTCGTAAAAAGTTGTGGCAGACCCTGAGCCAGTGGAGCCTCCTGCAGTAATCTCCTCAAGCTGGAGATCAGATCATACCTTATCGAAGGTAGGGGGTGGCTCCAGATGGAGAAGCCACATCCATAGGTGATAGCAGCGCTCATTTAAGCCCTGAAGGATCCGAAGAACGAGACGTTGTCGGTGACTAGCTCGCTAAGGTCACGTAGAGCATCCGCCAATGCCCTTCATCTCCCGACAGTAGGCAGAGACAGAGCAGTCACCCTAGACGGTGTTCTGGAACCGCGCGCTGATATGGAGAGCTCGAGTCGCACGGTTCCCTAGAAACCACTGCTCAAGGCCCAGCCAAGCCCGTCGAGCAGTACCACCACCGCGTTGCCTGACGATGTCCCGTAGCTCCTCAGAAAGGGAGCCAAGGATCCAGGATAGGACAAGGATGTCCATGCTGATCTAGGAGACATCCACCGAAGAGCCGGAGGACGTGGTCGTCGAGGCGGAAGCGTCTCAGCGTGAGGAGCACTATGTCACGCCACCGGGCGTATGAGGTAGACTCGGAGCTGAGGACAATCGGCACGATTGTCCGAATGTTCTGAATCCCAGCGGCTTGTGCATGAAGAGTAGCCACAAGTGAAGTCGAGCACGTACCAGCGTGTGAGGGAGGCTCGTAAGTAGCACTCATCGGTCGGTGAGCGGTCTCCTCAAGTTGGTGAGATAGAGCGGCCACAGAGGCACGCTCCTGCTCTAGGGCGAGAGCAAGTGCCCTCTCGCGCTCGCGAGAGGCAGCCAGGGCTGCAGCGATGTCGGAGGTGTCTGTCGTGTCGGTGGCGTAGACAGAGGCAGTAGTCGCGGTGTCAACGGCGGCACTAGCTACTGGAAACGGGATCGGCGGGACGGTGGTCATGGTGCTCCGGTCGATGTCGAGGTTGGTAGACGTGGCGGTAGAATCATGTGGCCCGGAGTTACCTGCCATGGAAACAATAGCGGCGGTTGGTTTGCCGCTGGTATCTACAAGAGGTCCGACGGTGGCCGGTCCGGTCTTCGGAGACACGGTGGCGGCGACAGCGCCTCCCGGAGCAAAGATGACGGCGGGCGGCCGAGGGAGGGGCGTGCCAATCCCCCCTGAACAGAGGCGACGACCGACCAAGGGTCGGTGCCCCCCACCCCCCATTGAGACACCTCCCAGGGCGGCGGCGGGGGCCCCCTACGTGCGTTGGTTGGGTGCAGCGCCGGCCTGCCGTAGCCTCCCGGTGACGCGCTTGGAAGGTCGGCGACGGCCGCCCCCCCTCCCCCAGCGCGTCGGCCGAGTGCGGCGCCGGTTGGCCGCGGCCCTGCAGCGGCACCCCGAATCCAGGCGCGATAGTAGGGGACAGGAGGCGGGGTTGGGCGCTGGTGGCGGGGTGGCGTGGTTGTGCGGCAGAGCAACAAGATCAGTAGCAGCGGCGGCTCCGACGGCGCTGGCCCGGAGAGAAGGCGGCTGTGAAGGGGCGGTGGGGTGGTGCAGCAGTGGCTCGCCCACGGGTAGCGCGCCAGCGTGGGCAGCGGTGGCGTGCGCTGGCCCAGGGAGACGACGGGTGTGAAGGGGTCATTAGAGTTAGGATCCTAATTAGACTGTACCATATTAGAAGGATAATTCTGGATTGTATTGGATGATAATAATCAAGAGGATACAAGGTCCATTATATAGAGAGATTATATGAGGGAAAAAATAAACTACTCCTAACTATAATCCCTCACTAATGACTAAACTGTCCCTGTGCTAACCAACTCGTACTTGCAATTTTACAACGACTTAAGAAGCAAAATCATATAATATAACATCCAGTACATTTACAAAGGAATTACATAGATCTTGCAACAGGGCGAGCAGCTCCAGTCTGGCTGACGCTGTCACACACTGACACACTCAATACTAATCAACAAATAATTAATGTCCAACTTAAGTATACGCCGTCCCATAATTCTATCAACGCTAAAACTTCCAAGTTATTAATTTTACACACCAAATGATCACGAGAAAATTGTACACTCAACTTTAAATGGCGGCAAGTGGCCGTGGAGGCAAAGGCCACGACCTCACTATGTGGAGTCCTTCAGGCTTCAGTCATTGTCGACACAGGCCAAGCTGTTGTAATGCAAGCGAGCTTCGAAAGCCAGCAGTGCCTGAACTGATATTTTGCGTTGTGCTGCACTAGCCAGGCAGCCCTTGGTAAAGTGATGCTTTATTCGAGGATGCAGCTCCGCTGAGGGCGTGCTATCATGCTGATGTCCCTGACTGATGGTGCTCCAGGTTCCTGAGGACAATTCTTGCAAAGATTTTGGCTTCGATAGAAGCTGTTGTTGCAGCTGCAGCCCCACGCAAGACTCGACCTGCTCCTGCTTTCTGCAAGAGACCAGCGTGGTGCACGGCATGACGACCTCCAGGGATTGTGAACTGCAGTATTGTTGGACGGTAAGTTTATTTTACAAAGCAAAAGAAGATATACAAAGGTTACATAATGAAGTCTTTGTTTGTGTGCATAGGACGTGATATGAAAATGTGCACTTAAAGAGAGCAATTGTCAAGCCAAGCAGACATGAGGCGATCAAGCTTTTACATGCACCAAAAGGAAACAAAAATTCTCATAACTGGTGGATAGAACGAGGTTGAATGTGGATGGAAGAACCGAAGAAGTCGTGATAGGTCATTATGATTTACACACGTTTTCAGAACGAGTCAGGGTGTGCATGAAATAAAAGTAATGCGGAGTCTTTGGTTGCCCTTTAATAGGCACAAAGTAGATGTTTTTTCGAGGGGGGGATCTACTTTAGGTTGCAGACTTAAAAATTGATGGTTAGGAGGTTTTGAATCCGTTAGCAAAGTACCATTTAAAACTAAGCAGCATCAATGGGTTTTCACGGTAAAGACCCATGTCTCAACTCATGATGACTCTTGACACATAATTTTAATAAATACCATCACATGTTAAGAGAGGGAATAAAAGAAAACCAACCTGAAGAAGGGCAAAGGCAGCGCAAGCACGAAGAATTGATGAGGGATTCCGAAGCATGGCAACAAATCTACCAATCTCAGCGCCACTGGGGAAAGTAAAGTACTATCAGTACTATGCTCTAATAAGATGCATGAAACAAACGTATACTCAAGTGTGTCAAAAGCTTTCAAGAACTCAAGTGTCAAGCCAAACCTGCATCTCAAATGTCCAGCTTCATGTATAAATACTGCTTCAGCAACCTGAGATAGTGCAGCCGGGGCTGAGGATGCAGCAGCCATAGAAAACACATGTGGATTTGAAAATGTCAACACAAACGTCTCTATATGCTTCAAAGCTATTCTTCTAGCTCCCTCAAGATTAAAGTTCTTGGAATTGCTATCAGAGGATGTCCCAACCAATGCAACTTCAACCATTCTGTCAATTCAAACAATTCAGATTTAGATCATGTGACCATATAAATACCTCATTAAGAACAGAGGAGATAGCAGCATAAAAGTTACTGCAAAACAATATACAATAACAAAGCCTTTGTCCCAAGCACGTTGAGTAGGCCAGATATGAAACCCGACAATTTTATTTTTTTAAAAAAATAGAAGAATAAGAGAAAGAAGAGTAAACAAAGTATAACTAACTAAGATTCCGGAACATGAATTGTTGATTTTCATGCAATCCTATCAAGATCGCCAAATCTCTAGGTACATTCTGTTGTATTTCAGGTGATGGTTTGTGTCCCAGCAGCCCCACTATTCCTCTATTTATATAGATGTTAGTTTCATCTACCAACACTACATCTTTTGACACCTCATCCATCACTAAGGAATAAAAATGTATAGGCTCAAGGCAGTGGAACATTTTAGAACTTATAAATGCAGGCTAGATTGATAAACAAGGAATGGTAAAGCATGATTCCCTCTTGACACCAGCAAACGCTTCTAATGTTGAAATAAGAATTCAGAGCCACAAATAATCAACTACATAATTCTATTGACGTCACCTAATTATTCCATAAGACGATAAATCTTAAAGCCTAAAAGGAATGGTGTGCATCATACTGTAGCAACAGTTCATCATAATCGATTGAGGACAATTAATTTGGAAGCCTAAAGATGGATCGACGCTCTAACTTAAGTTCGATGTGTTGACCTCCTGGTATTACTTGCCCAACTAAGAATTAACTCGGTTATTAATATCAAACAGAAAATATGAGAAGTAATTTGATTTCATAAAATGAGGCGTACTGCATGCAGCATACCTTCCATCAAACATATAGGCTAGGGCTAACGCAGACATGAAGCGGGCCATCTTTGATCCAGATGACGTGCAGATGTGTACAAGAACAGGTACCCCACCTTCCTCAACTATGCGAAGAGCATTACCAGAATAGAAAGCAAGATTCCACAGTGCTCCTGCAGCTGTCTCGTGAACATCCTGCAGAAAAAGGAAATCATTGTCTGGACGGAATAGCTAATTAATTCTAAAAAGGGAAGTACAAATGTACAAGAACTATCTTAGACTATAGAATCACCTAGCATGGCGAAGTGGAATCAACCCTCAAAAAGAATTAAGGGTACCGATTTACTAAAAAAATCTATTAGGCTTGAAGATGGGCAGTTATATAAAAGGACAAGTCGCATACACGCAGCAAAGAAGTCTTGGTAAGGATTGGAGGGATACAAACAAGACAAGTGACAATGGAAAGTTAGCTCTCAAGCAAGTAAATTTAAAGCCAGATAATAAAAATCAAAGTAATTCAACGTGGATACTGAATACAATGAACTTGATGTATATGATCATATTCCACAAGAAAGTTATTTGCCCCCAAAGAACCATGAGCTTGTGCACTTATATCTTACGCCTAACACTTCTGTGAGGTACCTTTAGAATACAGTATATTAGGCAATGCAAATCTGCAGTGCTGCACTGCAAGTGACACAAACTAACATAGACATATTGTGGACACAAACATATTTCAATCCTGGACCCATTAATTCATAGCTGCTTTTGAGAGCAGCAGGTCATGTACACTAGTAATGAACTTATGACCTAATACCTAACAGACATGAACAGTTCCAGCAACTAAGTGAAAACGGGACACGACATCGAAATGTAAAAACTAAGAAACAATTAAGTATTCAGCCAGTGCGTCTGGGAATTACTCTTAACTGATGCATGAAGCATACAGGATGCTATGGAAAGTATTACCTACTACCAACAATAAGCCTCTTCACAGTAACGATGGCACGTGATTTCAGTAATAAAATATTTAAAAACATGAACATAATAATTGTAGAACTTATATGACGCATATGGAACTTACTTCAATCTCCGAGCGTGCCAATGTGAGCAAAGGAGCAACACCGCCACCCTGCCCAATTGCAATGCTGACCAACCCAAAAATGATGTTATCAACAACAATGTTTAGAGCAAATAATAACTAGACAATTTGTAGATGGAAGAAGTTCCAAATAACTCATTAAATAACCAAAGCCTCCTGAATGGAACAAGTAACTTCAATTTGCCAAACTTCTTTTTTCTTGATTAACCATAATGTCTATGAGCACTTCATAAACACAGGTAAGCAGTTGATATTTATTCCAGACTACTTCTCAATGTGACAGGCAAGAGGGCATAAGAATATAATGGAATATGACAATTTAGCAACAGGATATCATCAAACAGAAATTTAGCTACAGTTAAAAGGTAGAGAAAATATTAGGAGGGGTAGAGGACGACCAAGGTTGACTTGGGAGGAGGCGGTAAAACGAGATTTGAGAGATTGGAATGTATCCAGGGAGTTGGCTCATGATAGGACTGCATGGAAAGTAGCAATTCATGTGCCAGAATCTTAGTGTTTTTTCTTTTCTTTTTTCTTTTTACTCTTATATCTCTTCCTCTCTTTTACTTCAATTTAAAAATATATAAAACAATTTGTTGGGTTTCATGTCTAGCCTACCCCAACATGCTTGGGGTAAAGGCTTGGTTGTTGTTGTTGTACAGTTGAATGTCTGGTTCGTCAGCTATGCAGCCTCAACTAAAGTAAAGGAGGTCTGTGAGATTATTTTGTAATAGCAAATAAATGCTAGTTCAGAGCAAGTGTTTGTAACTTTCAGCAAATTTATGAAGTTAAAGCATGAGCAGAAAGATGCATACCAAATCACGAAATAAGGAACATGAATTAGTGAGAACATGCTGCTCATTACCTGTTAGCTTCTGAAACAGACAGGCCCCATAATGCACCAGCAGCTCTCTCCTGAAGGCCTTCTGAAGCATTTAAACATTCCTGGACAAGTGAAACCTAAAAAATAGAAGTCGTTAATCTGACATATTTTTTCCCATTTGAATGGACTTGAAAATAAATGCAAGGTATAGGACAGAAATGTTCCTAGAACATTTTGGTATCCTAGCAACATTATCAATTAATTCTCACGCTCAGAAAGGCAAGATCAGTTGTATGTTTGACTCTCATGGCCACCATACTGAATCATAAAATTCAATATAACATCTACACAAATCACACCCAAATAAGTTGAGAGTACTTTTAAATGAAATTTGCATATTAGAATGGCAGCACTCAGAGTCAACCATTGTATTCCTCTCCAGAGGTACCTCTCCTCCCATGCTCCCTCTGATTCAAATTAAAGTCATTTCACGATTCCTGTTGGTCAAACTTTTAAAAAATTGAAAAATTGATATATAAATAGAAATGCAATTTGACAAAGTGAGATCAATGCTGTAAGATTCTGTCATCGACTCTTTCTATGGGCGCCAATATGTGAGTCGCCAGCAGGGTTAATTAGATAAGGGAGAAAGGGGGATTCTGTTATCATTAGATTAAGTTTGTTTTGGTTGTTGAGATCAGATTTTGTTTAACAGATCTGATCCCCTAATAAGCTGTGCCCTACCTGTTTCTATAAGAGGGCGGCAGCATAGTTGTAATCGGGCCATCGAAGAAATAAAGTATCCCCTTCCCTAGGGTTTCTTCTTCGGTCGCCCTGGCTGGGCACTCATCCAGCCCAGGCAACATATCCTCTTCTTCATCTACTGCTCCTCGCTACCCTCTCAGATCAGACACAACCTCAAGGCAGAGACTCCTCCCTCCCCTACGCCCACCAAGGAGGAGGTTCGGTACCAACTTGGTATCAGGATCAGGACTGCCGCCAGCCACCATGGCCGGCATTGAAGATGATTCTGAGGAGCAAACGGTGCAGCAAGCTGGATGGGATCCTTGCCCAGGTATCCACAATCAACTCACGCCTCTCTGCGCACGACAACCGGATTGCCAAAACTGAAGACCAGCTGAGCCAAATTGGGGAATTCTTCAAGTCCAACAAATGTCATGAGTTCAGGATGATGATCATCGTCATTCATCTCGTTCTCCCAAGATCAACTTCCCAAGTTTTGATGGGGAAACAGATCCATTGGCATGGCTCACCAAATGTGAGTCATATTTTAGGGATTTGAGGACGATGAACGAGGACAAAGTATGGTTAGCATCCTTGCACTTGGAGGGTGCTGCAGCATAATGGTATTATGCACTGGCATGGGATCACGGGGTTTTGTCTTGGCCGAGATTTGCAGATTTTGTGAACCTGCGGTTTGCCCCCCCCCCCCATCCGCGCTAATGGCCTGGCAAACCTCAAGGAACTGTATCGCACAGGGACAGTGGAGGAATATCAGAGGCAGTTCTTGGTGCTGCTCTGTAGATGCGAGGATCTCTCGATGAAACAACAGATAAATCTCTTTACTGCAGGGTTGAGACAACCGCTGAGGACTGATGTAGAATTGCAGGCACCCGTAAATCTGCAGTCTGCTATGAGTTTGGCTCGTGCGTTTGAGCAGCGGCTGGAGAAAGATGACAGGACCAACACTGCAAGGACTGCTGCGCGCAACACAAACAGGAACTTCCTGCTACGTCCAAGACAAATTGGGGTTCAGCATCCCAGCACTCGCGCCAATATGTGAGGCGCCAGCAGGGTTAAGGGAGAAAGGAGGGATTCTGTTATCATTAGATTAAGTTTGTTTTGGTTGTTGATATCAGATCTTGCTTAACAGATCTGATCCCTTAATAAGCTGCGCCCTCCCTGGTTCTATAAGAGGGTGGCAGCATAGTTGTAATCGGGCCATCGAAGAAATAAAGTATCCCCTTCCCTAGGGTTTCTTCTTCGGTCGCCCTGGCTGGGCAGTCATCAAGCCCAGGCGACATCTCTTCTTCATCTACTGCTCCTCGCTACCCTCTCAGGCCAGACACAACCTCAATGCAGAGACTCCTCCCTCCCCTGCGCCCACCAAGGAGGAGGTTCGGTACCAGATTCATCATGAAAAGTTATTTCATAATGTCAAGCCTGACATTCGTGTCACTGTCCTAAATGACTTATATTTTAAACTGGTGGAAGTATTTAAATATACCACAGAACAGTTAATAGTCACCAAAAGGCCTGAAGTGTGCAGGAAATGTAACAGGGGAACAAAGGGTTTACCAAAGCTTCAACGCCACCTGCTGCTGCAATAGCTTCACGATTTCTGTCATCAAAGGACAGATTCCACAAAGCACCAGCAGCTTCTTGTCTAATTGCATACGTAAAAAATTCCACAACTTAATGTAGGTTCACATAGATAATCCAGGCATAATGCAGACAGCAAAACCTGAAGGCTATGAAAGTGGGCATATCGACTCAACCAAAGTAATACCTCACACCCTCATTTTGAGAACTTGTTAGTTGCACTAATGCCTCAAGAGCCCCTGCTTCCTGACCTACAGCAGCATTGTTATCATTGTTGTCCCCATGTGCAGCTAAGTTAGCTAAAGCTCTTGCAGCCTACATATATAAGAAAAGAAGCATTAGAAAATAGAAATTAACAAGATAGCCAATAGAATAAAAAATAGAGACTAGGAGCATTAAAGAAACAAGGAATTAGGAACTACTGTGAGAAAGCATTTATTTGTGTAGCATAAAATGAGATGGAGAGCTTCCACATGCAAACATCACTTCAAAATATCTATGTAGGAAATCAGAAAAGTTAAACTGCTTTAAAAAACCAAAAAATAAAGCTAAGCCACGTCTACGATGTTGGCCCAGAATCAATAATTGCAGGTAAGTTATGTTGATTTGGTCTCATATTTCCAGGTACACCTGCTCCCTTCTGTTTTGCCACCCCTGTTCCCTCTTTCACGCTTGGATGTTCTTCCTCTCCCTCCCTATTTTATCTCTGCTTCTCTGATGAAACCGAGCTCCATGTTTGTATTGAGCGCAGCTAAGCTGCTTTGAGGAGGTACACCTCCTTGCTCTTTATAGACCTTGGCTGGATACACAGAGGAGTGTTCCGACCGCCAGAACAGTAGTGTCGCTGATACAGTGCCAGATTCTGGCATTAACTCCTTCCTACTTCTACTCCTACTCAATCCATTCTGCTTATCTCAGCAGATGATGCAAGCTGCCATATTGCAGCCCGATGCTGAAAGTGGTCCTTATTCTTACGAGCAGGTGATGATTGCTGCCATATGCAGCCTGATGCTTGTGAGCAAAATCTTTAACTTACAGTCCGCCAGTTCCCAATTGAGGAAGGCTGATTTCACGTCCATGTGATGGAAGTGTCACCCTCTTCTTGTCGCCAATGCCAGCACAAGTCGTGTGGATGGAACAACTAGATCGAAGACTTCCACGAAGTCAATGCCTTCTCTCTAGATGTACCCTTTAGCCACCAGGCGTGCCTTGTATTTGGCAAGCTCTCTGTCGGCCTTCCGCTTCAGCTTGTAGACCCCTTTCGGCCCAATTGGGTGACAAGCCGACAATGCCCTGGCACATCAACAAGCTCTCATGTACCCGCTGTGATTAATATCATTTGTTCTTCCATCGTCTTCTTCCACAAGGGTAAAGCTAAACGTCTACAAAAGAACACGGTTCTTCCACGGACAGTATGACCAGTTCTTCCTCAATATTTTGAGTGGCTCGCCCAGGAATTGTTCCATCTCCAACCAAATCTGTGACAAGGCGGAACCTCAAAGACTCCCCCTCATGCTTGGCGTCAAGGTACGAGGACATTCTAGACGGGGGAGACACAAATCTCCCTGGATTTTCAGCTGTCGACGACCCAGAACAGAGGAGTTCGACATTCTGCCTAAAACAAGGGGGAGACACAAATCTCCCTGAATTTTCAGTTGTCGACAACTCAGAACAAGGGAGTTTGACATTCTGCCTAAAACAAGGGAATTCGAGCTTGCCTGTCTGGTGTCCGGCAACTGTTTCCAACGATGATGTCTGAACTCAGGCTTCTTCTCCCTCGGATTGAGATCCCTGCTCACGTCCCCTTGACACCCTAACCTCGATTGGGTGCTTCACATATTCAAAGAAGGTGTCGCTCAGAGTTCTTCTCCTTGCTTCTTCCCCAACCTCCTTTGTTCATCTCCACTTCTCTGTATCGGTGAAGAATACATCTCCGGATATGTGTACCTAACCTCCCTCAGAGTCGTAGAGCCACGTACACCTTGCTCCTAGGCTCTTAGCCTCGAAAGATCATCTTCTTACTTTGGTCTTCTAGCTTGGACAGGCGTGGTCGCGACGTTCTCATATGTGCCATGCACCCGAATGTACTAAGGAATGCAACATTTGACTTTCTCCCGTGCCAGGCTTCAAATGGAGTCATGGCGCAGGCGCTCTTCGTTTGGACCGCGATTCAGGATGAACACCGTCGTGGTCACAACCTCCACCTAGAATTCTACCGGCATGTCCTTGTCCTTGAGCATACACCTCACCATGCCTACCACCGTTTGACTTTTTCTCTCTATTAAGCCATTCTGTTATGGTGTGTATGGCGCGGTGAGGTGTCGTTCGACGCCCTTCTCGGCACAATAGCGGCTGAATTATGTGAGTGAACTCCCCACTTCGGTCTGTCCTCAACACCCTGAGTCTTCTCCCTGTTCAACAAGGATCTAAAACTCCTTGAATGCCTGAGGAGCCTCGACCATGCTAGCTAGCAATTGTATCCACATGTAGTGGCTCTAATCTTCGATAAGCAAGAGGATGTACTTCTTCCCTCCATGTGTTGCTGGTGAAATTGGTCCGCATAGATCTCCATGGACCAGGTTGAGCAGCCCCTATGCTCGATAGCTCACTGCCCACGGAAACGCCTTCCTCATCTGTTTCCCAACGAGGCAACTAACAGACAGCTCGCCGGCATGCTCGATCAGCAGCAATCCATGCACCATCTCCTTTCGTATCATCTTGGCAAGTGTGTCAAAGCTGATGTTGGCCTAGGTGAGCAAGCCAAAGCCAAGCTGCATCGTTGCTCCACGCCGCCAGACAAACAAGTTGGGTTACACGGAGGTCTGTCATGTACAGCCGGTTTGCCAAACGGCTAACCTTTACCAACAGCTTCCTTCCCCTGTTTCAGACTCGCAAAACACCACTTTCAATCAGTACTCAACAGCCGCATTCATCGAGCTTCCCAAGATTGATGATATTACTCTTGAGCATTGTGATGTAGTATACATCCATCAAAGTGCGGTGTTCTACGACTTGGTCCTTGAATAGGACAGTGTCGCGACCCTAGATTCTCACCGCTGAGCCATCATCAGAGTTAACCATTCCAGTGACGTCGGTGTTCAGCTCGGAGAATGTCGCCTTGTTCCCCGTCATGTGGTTGCTTGCTCCTGTATTTAGTTCAGTGTTTTAAAAGGGCGCCTGAACGCCAAGGCGCTCAGGCGGCCGGGCATGGTGTCCAGGCGGGAGCGCCTGGACTCCTAGGCGATGACTAGGCGTCGCCTTATCTCAAGTGGTTCTCCTACACGACCGAGGCGAGCACATGAACCTCCTCCAATTCTATGTGCCCCTGTTCTAGACTTTCCACCACATTGCCCAGTGTGTGTCTGCCAGGAGCAGCGTCGGCTGTTGTCCTCTTGCACGAGTTGAGAGGGCACTTGGCGCCTTGGAGCTCAGCAATCTCTGGCCTAGTGGCCAATTTTGCCGCAACAGTGGCATTTGTCCTTGGCTCGTGCCTCAGCCTTGCTGTTGCGATGCCCCTGTTTCAGCTTCTTCTCAACCGGCCTTCCACTTTGTTGCCTTTGGACGCTCTTGGCGAAGCGGAATGAGCTCTCACCTCTCTGCTTCTTCTTTCTCGCCCCCGTCTCTTCTTCTGTGAGCACGAGCCTCAAAGTCGAGGATGTTGTCGTGATTGTTGCACCGCCCTCGATCGCTTTTAGTTGCCCAGTGACATCCTTCATGGAGATTTTTGATAAATCGAGCAATGTCTCCAGAGGACTACGCAATTTGCTCAAATCTCAACAAGATGATGCTCAGGTACTTCTCAATTACCCATAGGCCTGCCAATTCTATAACAAGTGAGCTCAACTGCAATGTGAAATCCTCCACGAATTTGCCCTCACGAAACTGAATGTTTTCAAATTCTTTCCGCAACTGCTGCAATTTGGCCATGGGCGCACAGTCAGACCCAAACCTCATGGATAAGAGCTAGTCCAACACCTCCTTGGTCGTGCACTTTGTTTCCGACTGGAGATGAGGTCTGGTGTGACAGCAAGAAGAATGACCTCCAGCGCTAGATGGAAGAAGTCTTCTACCTCGTTGTTAGTCTCTGACCCAAAGCCCAAGCGCTCGAAGCATCACCTTCATCATCAATGCCCACTCGATGTAGTTCACAATGTGAGAATCTAAAAGGTGGATGCACTTATGATCTTCCGATCTTTTTCACCACGATTCGTCTGGGGGCAAGGCGCCTCGGGCTCCTACTTCAGTTGCCGCAGCACCAACTTCTCAAGGGAGACACAGAGAGCCCATGACGGCGACCGCAATGAGCACGATGTACACGTTGGGGCAATGCCATTCCTTCTTTAAAGGTATGCGCAATCTGGCTCTGACACCAAATGTTGGCCCAAAATCAACAATTTTAGATAGGTTATGTGGATTTGCTCTTCAATTTTCAGGTAATCCGCATCCGTTACATTCTGCTTTGCCTCCTGTTTTCTCTCTTTCACACTTGGGTGTTTTTCCTCTCACTCTCTATTTTGTGTTTTCTCTCTGCTTCTTTGATGAAACCGGGCTTTGTGATTGTATTGAGCGCATATGGACTGCTTTGAGGAGGAACACCTTCTTGCTCTTTATAAACATTGGTTGGGTACACAGAAGAGTGTTCCAGACACCAGTAAGTATGTAGCAAGATTCAAGAGAGCAGCCCAGCAAACTATTTAATTAAGCACATCAGTTCTAATAGTTCCATTTTCATGATAAGGATGCAAGTTTTAAATGCTTCTACAGAATATGCATTGAAAGTGACTCATTGGAGTGATACGAAAATCTCATGACTACCAGCAACAACATCAAAGCCTTTATCCCAAGCATGTTGAGGTAGGCTAGATATGAAACCTAAAATTAGGTTTCATATCCATAGTAATGGTTGGTTTTGATGTTGGCTCACCAAGCCTATTACAGCCCTCCTCCTTTACCCGGGCTTAAGACCGGCTACACGTAAAAAGGCATAGGCGGAGTTTCCAGTAAATTTTCATTGCCCACCTTCACCTGATCCAGATAGATGCAGTATGCATGGCTAAAGTCTATGACATGTCATGCACGTTGGCCTACAGCTATCAGAATTGAAGATGGTAACTACCTGTTTTCTAGGGTTATGTCTTTATCGTGACCTGCCATATCCCCTATTGCATGGCCATATGATTCCTCATATGGCAGGGAAAAGTTTGATACACAAGCAATAAGACGAAGATGGCACACAAATGTGTCATGCATGCTAGAACTAAAGCTAGGTGCTTTCATGCCCTGGGTTTTGCTTAGTATTTAACATATCATGGTGGTTTTGTGGAACAAGTATGTTTTGTATAGTGGGATAGTTATTATAGACATGCGGTAGTTATTAATATAGAAAGAAAATAAAGGCTGATAAGCTGCTTACCTGTTCTAGGACACCCTCAAGTTTACACGAACGAGCAAGTGTAACCAAAGCATGGACACCACCAGCTTTTGCAACTTCCAAGCTGCACTTGTCATCAGCAGCCAGATTTGCGAGTGCACCAGCAGCACGTTCCTATTGAAAATAAATGGTAACAGAGACTCAGTAAATTGAATGGGAAGTGCTAGATATTCAGACTCTGGAGAATCCATACAAGAACACCATCTGTTCCAGCAGGCCAACGGAATATTAGATCAACTAAGGCTTTTATGCCACCAGAAGCTGCAATAGCTATCTGAAAACAAACAAAAAATCAACGAGTTATTATCAATAGTGTCCTAAGCAATGGTTACAAAATCAAAGTCATCATCTGAAGAACAACCACCTTGTGGTCCTCACCCACAGAGAGATTCCAGAGGCCACCGGCAGCCTCTTCAGCAACAAGCCGATTCATCGACTTAGCCAAATTGGTGAGTATTGCGATACCGCCTTCATCTGCAACTGCCTTTGCAACCTTGGCATTCACAGATAAGTTGGCAATGGCCTGCATGGTGACATCAACTGATATAAGGAAGTGATAAATGAAAGAATACAAGCACAAATGCGACAAAAAGGAACACCAAGAACATGAGGTTGAGCAAACAATTTATTACCTTTGCTGCTTCAGACTGTGCGCTCTCCCTTGAGCACCTCGCAAGGTCTAGCAGCATCCGAATGCCCCCATTCTGCATCACAGCCTCTGACCGTGCAGGGTCTACACTCGCGCTTTCATCATCAATAACTACAAATGTAGCAAGGGTGGTAGCTGCTCGCTCATGCACATCCTCTTGTGAACTCTTCATCAGGCTAAGCAGCAGTGCAGTGCCCTGCTTCAGCCAGAAGTCATCCATACCTTGTGGGTTGCACTCTGCAATCCGCAGAAGTGACTGTGACAAGCTCCATTCAAGCCAGCTCATAATATCATCAACTATCTTGTCTCTATGGCTCCAGTTACATGAATTGAACACCCCATGCTCTTTCACATCCACACCATGAAACAAGGAGGCGATCGATTTTACGATGTCACTTGTGATGGTCAAAACAAGCTTTCCTTTGGAATTGCTAAATGCAGCAGGATTGTGAGCCTGCTCGTCCTCAACAGAAGTGCAATTCAATGTGCATATAACCTTGAGGGTTTTGGAGTGTGAGATGAGGCGCGAGACAGCACTTGGTGAGACATCGGTGTGGGAGACGTCAATGGCAAGAAGGGAGGGAAGCTGGGCCCATAATGTCGATGCTGTAGCCCATTTCAGGTTGCGGCATCCAGAAACAGAGAGGAACCGGAGCGATTGGATGCCGGCGAGACCTGACTCATCAATGGCACCACAATCAAGGAGAGCAAGGTCCTCAAGGAAGGGACAGTAGCGGGCAAGTGCTCCAACAGCATCCGCGTCAGCTTCACGGAGTCCCGAGAGGCGCAGGCGGCGGAGGTGCGAGCAGCAGAGCGCAACATGGCGGAGGGCGTCGCTGGAGATGCGCTCAAGAGGATCGGGTCCGATCTGGAGACTCTCAAGGTCCTCGTGCCGCGCAGCAAGGACAGCAAGTGTGGCATCCGTGAGGGCGCGGCAGCCATCGGCCACCACCTCACGGAGTCCACGGGCGCGGAGGCCAGGAGCGGCGGCGGCCGCCTCGTGGCCGCGCAGGCGGAGACGCCGCAGGCTCCCACACCGCGAGGCGAGCGACGACGCCACCTCCAGATCGCATCGGTGAGCGCGGAGGTCGAGCGAGCTCCACAGGCACGGCGACAAGCCCAGCGCCCGCCACGCTCGGCACGCCCCCGCCATGCTGGCGCGGTCGCGGTAGTTCAGCCGCGCGAACAGCTGCAGCACCGCGTCGTCCGGCAGTGCCGTCCAGTCCACTTCTACCGCCGCCACATCCTCCGCCCCTGCCGAGCCCGCACGAGTCGAGCCCTGCACCGCCTCCTCTTCCCCCTTGGCCGCCTTGTCCCTACACGTCCGTCGCCGCACGCGGCGAGTCATCCCGCCCGACCAAACCCTAGCGCCACCCGGCGCCGGCGAGACCGCGCCAACGCACACACACACAAACCAAGAAATACCAAATCCCCAAATCGTCAGGTGGTTAACCCGCTCCCGCCGCGGATCGAGAGGCCGCCACCCCTCGCCGCTTATCGACTAAGGGCGCGGGTAGCGAGGCCAGATTCAAGAGTCCGATTCGCCGGTGGCGCGAAGAACTGAGACGAGGGGAGGAGGCCGGCGGCTTCGATCGGTTCCGGCGGGTGTGCGGATCCGACCGCCTCCATCTGAGCTCCGCGTCCCTTTTGCTCACCTCAATGCCGGAAGGGGGGTGGAGAGGGCTGAGGCGGAGGCGGGGAGTTCATATATATATGACGTATGCGGATACGCCCGTGTGTACACAGCCGCGTAGGCGTATTCCGAGCTGCACTCCAAATACGCCGACCGGCAAACGTCAGGGGGGGAAGTGGAGGCACCAATGCAGCTCCCGAGCTGGAATTCTCCAACCACAGTAGAAATCTAGAAGCCTGCGGTTTTTTATCCGACTACGAGACGGAATGCCGTGGTAATATTTCATTACCATATATACAAGGTCCTCTTCTATATGCATTCGGATTCTGAGGGTAGTTTGTAAACTTTGCCAAATTTTCGCCGTAACTGGAGAAGAGCTCGTTAGATAGAAAGTGAGTTAAAGCAGTAGCTATTAGCAGCAATTCGTGAGATTAGATTAGATCACTGCGTGATCAGTCGCAACGGTTCTGAGAGCACGTGGCTTCTAAAATAGCAAAACTATAAATAATTTTATAATGGCTTTTGATGTTATTTACACGGAGCGCGATAGTCAGCTTATCGCTTAAGCAAAGGTACCAATTCAGCGTAAGAGAAAAAGGCCTCACATGCAGTGTACGGCTCCACACTTGCTTCATAGTCTCTACAACAACGAAACTTAACCGGTTACAAGGAATCATGAAGAGCATGTATGATATTGAGCCTAGAACGGTAGCATCATCTCTAGGTGTTTGAAGTGGAAAGAAGCATTCATCTTTCCTACCACCAGATAAAGAACAAATTGATGCCCCTAAATCCTTCTGCTGCTATAATACGGGGTAGCTCCTTCAGTTAGTTGCTACAGTTTCATTCGACAAAACCAAAGACATACAATGAGCTCATTCATCTTCAGTGCTATCATCAGGTTCTTCCTCTGGCAGAGCCGGTCCGATTTCAGCACAGCAAAAGCTCTCACGGTCCTTCAGAAGGAGGCGGTTTCCATCCAAGCTCCATTTCAAGTCAACAGCCCGGAAATTTGGAAAGGGGATGTTGACGCAGAATGCACCGGATGGTCTCCACATGTACAGGTGGGGGCTCTCCGTGCACAAAGCAAGGCGTGGACCATTAGGGTCCCAGGCAGCAGCACGTATCGGATCTTTCTGCACAAGAACAGTCGCAAGCTCAAGCCGGCAGATATCCCATATCCAAAGAGCAGTTGGCATATTGTCGTTCCGAGTGAAGAAATACTGACTGTCACTACTCCATGAGAGCATTCCTGCAACATATTGTAAAGTGAGAAAATGGTCTTTCAAAGCACAATGTAACCTAAGAAGTGCAGGTTGATACAACAGGCTCACGACCTGAATACTTTTCTGCTAGAAATTCGGGAATGTGTAAGACGAGTCATTCGTATTTGAAAATAGTCTGATAACTCTATACAGATAAATCTAACTTTGTTAGAATTCATCCTGACATAAGAATTGCAGGGCAATCGCATAACACTGTTGAGATAAGAAATGTGACAAATAATCTGTAAGAAAGTAAATAGCTTACAAGTTTGTTATACTAGACACCTGTGTAGTAATCATCTTGTCAAAGAAAAAGAAACAACTGACAATCCATATGCACAAATGACAAATAGGACTTAGCAACAACCATAAGCTGAAATGGCAAAAGAAAACATGAACTAACCAATTCCTTGTTTCGGGTTGGGCTTATCAGTGACTGGTTTCTGTGAAGGTAAGGTGATTGGAACATCCATCACAATATATTTTACCCTAGAACCCCCTGCCTCTGCACCATTTTCTGGAAATGAAATGCATGGAAAATTCATTATACAATTCAAAATGTATGTAGAGCAGGTTATAACATCATATAAAGGCATTACAACATATCAATTTGGTAAGGATGGTCACTGAAATAGTGCAATAAGAGGATGAAATACCATGTGGACATGGCCTTGAGGTACACCGTTTTCCACTGAGATATGGTATCACGATAAATATGCTTTTCTCTTTATCATACTATAATACTGTAAGGAACAAACATCTACCTGTTTTATCACCATCACAATGCGAAAAAAATAAGTTGTAACCTAGTATGCTGTACCAATGTCAAGAAAAACAGTTTCATAAAAAATTGTATTTTCACAGAAACAGCAGTACATGCAAAAATCAGTGACAGCGCATGGGAGACCTAAGCTCACAGGTGTGTTTAAGACCAAAGGAACACAGAATAGCATCAGGATGTCTCCACTTCTCCAGTGTGTGTTTCCATTTTTGTTAAATAGGATAAATCTTTGAGTACTGCTTTTACTTTCATACAAATGACTGCAACCAATTTCAGTTCATAAGGGAACTCATAAAGCAAGGACTAATTTTCTTTGTCCAGCGGTCAATGAACAGAACATACAAAAAAAACAATAGTGTGAGAAATAGTATGAAATGATCGTTCGTAATCTTACCAGTGCCACTGTCTTGCATGTTACGAGAGAAGCCATCACTTAGGCATAACTCTGACATATCAAGCTGCCACGGGTGATCAACTTCCTGTGGACAATACGGTATATAAAATTTATTAACATGGTTAGGATTACAGAAATAGATATGGATGCTGCTGCTATGCTAATATGACAGCTAATGAAAGAAATTGACAATTACCTTATATACAGAAACATTACCGGGACTCCGAATAGAAGCTGCATGTGTGAACTCTGCAAAAGTTTTCCATGTCAGGTGGTTCAAAGTCCGGACTGCTTGATCATAGCTGCCCACTCCTAAAAACTGCCCACATGGTGACCAAGCAACAGTTTTCACACCTAACCCACTTTCATATGCTAAATACTTGAAAAGGCACCTTCCATCTGGTGAATAAATCAGAACCTGCAACATTATGTTGCTCAAAAGATTAGACACATCTTGAACTCTAAGAGTTGAATAGTTAAACTATGCAGCATTATTCAAAAGGCTTCAAAATTAATGATGTGCATGCGACAATCAGATCCAACAATGTCACAAGTGTCTTTGGAGGGAAAGGGTGGACTAAATGTATATACTTCCCTAAGAACAGAGGAGATAGTAGTACAAGACAAATAAGGTAGTATCTCACAAGTAATAGGCACCACGTTATTATTAAGAGACTTGAGCAGAAAGAATATTAGGAAACTAGAAAGGTGTTCCTGTAAGATGATGAGATACTAAAAATAAAAAGAATTTTCATGAATGTACATGAAAGAGAATGATAATGAATTGACAGTCACGTGCCATAACACACAAAACGACAATACAAGTATCCAAAGCAAACATGCACCTTGTATTCAAGAAATGAATCCCAGGCAACAATAGCACTATCATCCGGCGACCACTCAACACCAGCTAAGTCTACCGTGTCAACAGCAAAGACACCCATTATCTCCCAGGACTGACATGAGAGCAAATTTATATAATCCTTGCAGTCACGCCTAGTGCAGATTGCAGCAAACTTCCCATCCTTGGTAAAAGAGACACCTCTTGAGGCATGCTTGGGCCACTGAACATGTACACAGGCTGTATTTACGAGAGACCACACAGTGAGACGGAGCTGAAACTCTGATGTAGTAAGTATATGACGACTGTCTGGGCTCCAACGAGCATATGCAATCCCTGCAGGACCCTCGTCAATCTTGCAGGTCCAGTCAGGTTGGCTCAGTGACCAAGCCTGCACCATGGGCCGCTTGTAAAGTCCACATAAGATATATTCTGAATCCGGTGCCCACTCCACAGAGCTTATCTTGTCCATACATGAAAACAATTGTACCACCTGCGTAAGCGAGTTCAAACATACATTAACAAGCAGTCCAAGCATACATCTTAATGTAATGTCTTAATGCTAGTACGTTTCTATAAACCCCATATAAAAAATTGAAACTCATCTATATGGCAAATAAGAAACTTGCAGAATGCACATAATAACCATTGTCAAAAATTTAAAACATGAAACAATGGTCACAACTTGCATAAATCAACAATATGAAACATTAAGTGATCATGGAACTTCCACCAAGCAATCTTTAAGTTCCTCTTTTTTTGGTGTGACTGAAGCAATCTTAAATTTTAAAATTATATGGTTTGCAAGCATAAAATGGACAAAGGCTACCCAATGAAAACGCTAAAGTTTGTGACGATCCAAATGCACGGATCTAAATCTCACGCAGACAACAAAATCATGTATTATCCGCGCCCCTATACCATCCAAAATGTGCTGTGAATTGCGCAAAGCAAAGGCTTGTCCTGATCTCTGAGGCCCCGGATCGAATACAGAGACGAACAATTCGTGAACCACCATGGTCCAGCTGCACTGGGTCACATTACACCAAATCCAGATTCGGCGACTGCTCCGGGCAGGAGGAACCCACCCTACACCGGCATTCCTAGTCCCGAGCGCTGAGACCGACGGGGGGAGACAGGGGAGGGGGGACGAAAAGCGCGGGCACCTTGAGGGAGACGACGTCTCTGATGACGAGGCGGTAGTCGACGGCGACGGCGAGGAAGCGCGCGTCGGGGGAGAAGCAGACGGGGCCCGTGTGCTTGAACGCGTCCGTCGTGAAGTCCATCTCCATCCTCTATAGCCCGGCGCCACCGAGCGAAGGGGAAAGGAGACGAGGGCTCCCGCTGCCGGCGGCGTGCTCCGGCGAGGCGGGGTTTCAGACTACTGGGAGGGTTCGTTTCTGAAATTTGAATCTATCGTGGGGGTGTGAGGCATAAAACTTGAAATGAAGTAATGAACTGTGCGCGGTGGATGGATGAGCGAGTTGACGTTTCGGTGGGTCCATGTTAGCGAGATGGGCAGATGGCGCTCGTCAAACCGGTCAACCTGGTGGGTTGCATGCTTAACTCCTCTTAGCATTTTCTTTCTCCCGATAGCATTTGGTGCTCCCGCTGGCCACAATGTAGTTGCCGTTATAAAAGATCAAGATTCAGAACTGGCGTCCGAACGTGTATGCAAAATCGAGCAGCAAGTCTCGTAAAGAAAAATCGCACAGGCTCTATCAAAGCATCACGACGCGACGGGTGGAGCAACACCGACCGGACCGCTTCGCCTGGCCACACTGCGGCCGTAGCAACTGCTCGACGACTCCGCTGGAACGCAACCGCCGAGACTAGATGCGGTGCCAGCACACAAAGGAGTTAAGGACTCATACTGCGTATTCCGAACCAAAAAGAAACAAAAAAAAAGCAAACAACTCGAAGGATCAGCAAGTAGGGATGAGCGGCTGAAGATTGCTCTGCCTCAAGGGAGCAGTTCTCTCTTCCCACATTTTCAGGGAGCGCCTCCTCGCGAGCACCGCCTCGAAGTCACAGGCATGGAAACTGTGGAAGTGTTCAGTTGATACTTCCCTCGGGCCTGCACTGGGCAGCCTGCGGAGGTTCTTTTTTTGGTGGGGCTAGTCTCTAGCGAAGAGCTTGCGCAGATGGACGAGTTAGTAAGAGCTTGACACGGCGAGTTTTACGTGATTCAGGCCGCCGGAGCGTAAAATCCTACGTCCACGGCGAGCTACGGAGCTCGCTGTATTGCTTGCTCCTCAGGACCGGAGGCCTGAGCTCGGGGGTGAGTTACAGCTTGAGAGTGTATGGCTAGCGTATGAGTTGCAAAGTGCGAACCCTTGCTACCGACGCCTACCCGAGCCTTTTATAGTCCAAGGCTCGGGCAGCTTACAAGGGGGGCCGGGACCCGGCAGGTGGTCCCGGGAAGATTGTCTATCATCTACCGTATCTGCAGTTATGCCGGTAGTTGCCTCTGGTCGAAGGCTTCTGAGTCTTCATCTTGCCGCCCTGCCCATTCCGCATGCTAGTCGTAGTGGTTGATGACGGCGCAGGCGGCATGGGATGTCTTGTCGCGGTGTTTATTGGCTGGCAGGTTCTGACACCGCGTGCCAGTCTGTGATACGACTGGGCGCAACGGCACCTGACAGAAGCGTGCTCCGCGTCTTCGCGTCTTGGGAAGACGCGGGCCTTGAATACCTTGTACGGGCAAGGTATGGGGCGTCATTACGCCCGCTGCCTATCGCTCGGGGCAGGCAGTGTCGTTCTGCTGCCACGTGGCGGGCCCGGAGCCCTTCTCAGAGGAGAGGAGGGTCAGTCCCGCGGGGCACGTGGAGCCTCCGGACCTCTCCCCGCGGAGGGAGAGGCTCGGCTTCTGTTGGCCACGTGGCGGGCCCGGAGCTCTCCTCTGAGGAGAGGGAGGTCCGGCCCCGTTGGACGCGTGGCGCCTTCGGACCTCTCTCCCGCGGAGGGGGAGGTCCGGCTTCTGTATGCCACGCGGCGGGCCCGGAGCTCTCCTCTGAGGAGAGGGAGGTCCGGCCCCGCCGGACGCGTGGCGCCTTTGGAGCTCTCCCTGCGGAGAAGGGCGAGTTCCTTAGGCATTTTACCCTGTGCGCGGGGGTGCCCCATATCTCAGGTACCGACAGTGGCCCCCAGGCCCATCTCGGGGGAGGCAGCGAGCCCGAGGTGGGACCTCCGTCTCTTTCGATCCGCGCACTTTCTCTAAGTCCCGAATTGACCGCTGCCGGAGCACGAACGGTCGCGGGATCGTGGGAGCGTGCGCTCACTTGATGGGCGCTTTTACTGCGGCGGTTCCCAAGACTACCGCTTCTCCGCGTTGCGGCGCTTTCTTCGGGAACCGCCGAAGTGCCTTGTCGGCTCATCTTCTCAGGAGACTGACTCCTTGACCCCACCGCTTTAGCTAGGCGGCTTGGGCCCACCCGTCATCGGCACTCGGTCTAGGAACCAAAGCGGTCACCGACGCGGGGTATCCGAAGAGTTCCGAATCGCTTGGGATTGCACCCGGGAAGGTGTTAAATGAAACCTTCATGTGGGTACATTCCCCTTATAAGGCTTCCAGCCCCTGCGCCTCCCTCAGGTCCCTGCAGTCTTGTCTTCTTCCATGGCTCTCAACCCGCCTTATGGGGGAAGAATTGCTCTCGGTTCCCTCTAGCGGTTGCGTCTGCACCAAGCCTGGGACCTAGGGAGCCTGCCTGCCCTGTCCCTGAGGGTGGTGGAGTCTTCAAAGGAACCGCTGAAGCGCCGAGGAGAATCCCAGGCGGCAGAGTCTCCAAGAACACCGCTGAATACTGCGGAGGGGGCCTCAGGAGCACCCTTGATGACTCCAGCCTTTGCGCAGGTGATGAGGGATGGGGGCTCCAGGGGCACCCTTGAAGACACCGGCTTTTGCGCAGGTGATGAGGGAACTTCAGGAGAAGGAAACCGCCGATGCACCATGGAGGATCCCAGACGGTAGAATCTCCAGGAAGACCGCTGAATACTGCAGAGGGGGCATCAGGAGCCCCCGTGGTATCACTGGTTTTTGCGTCGGTGATGAGGGAGGCGATTCCTGCGCTCTGGTCATAGAGCGAGAGAGTTCCGCCAGGGCTGAAGCCTGGTGACGCGGCCGTTGTTGCAACTTCTGGATTCTGGTCGTGTCGGGAGACCCTTGGGACTTGTTTCTTCCTTTTTTATCGAGTCTGTAGTCCAGCTCATGGAGCCTCGCATAGTTTGACTCTTTTAAGATATTTGTGATTGTGATGCTTTTTCTCTCCTTCTTGGGCTTGCGTGGCTGAGTCCTCAGCTCCGCAAGGTACTCACAGGCCATCTCCAATCTCGGAGATTTGCACAGACACCCTCCTCGAGTCCTAACCGTGTTAGGGCCCCTGGAGGTTTCTGGATCTTGCCCTATGGGGGGCCCCAAATCTGCCTGCCACGTGGCGGGTCCGGAGCTCCTCCTTAAGAGGCGGGAGCTCCGGCCATGCTGGACACGTAGGGCTTTAGGAGCCCTCCCACCGAGGGGGGAGGTCCGGTTTCCGCCTGCCACGTGGCGAGCCCGGAGCCCTCCTCAAGGGAGGTGAGAGTTCCGGGCCTGCTGGACACGTGGGGCCCTCGGGTCCCGCCCCTGCTGAAGGGGCGGGACCCGGTCCTTCCACTCCTAGGCCGAAGTAGTTGGTAGCTCCTTTTCCCCCTGCTTCATGCAGACCCTGTTGCCGCAACCTGGAGGTCCTGCACATAGGTAGAGGAAACGTAATTCTCCTTGGGGGCTCCCCCTCCCTTATCTCATAGTCTTATTTGACTTATAGCCCCTAACCATATGCTTGGTGCTTGGGGACTTGTAGAGAGGGGAAGCTGAGCACATGACAACCATGCACTGCAAGGGTGATTAAAAAACTCAATTCACAATTTAAATGAGTATAAGGAAAGAGCAAAGTAGAGCAGACTTCTTTTCGTACAACTTTCCACAGGAGGAAGGCAGGCTAAACATGGAGGCCACGACCCACCCCATTAAGAGGGGAAGCAAGACTCTACGCGCTTGGAGTCGGAACCAGGCAAAGCTGAACGTAGTCCTGGACCGTCCCCTGGGGTTTAGCTGCTCCGAGCGCTGCTCCTGGACTCTATGGAGTTTATTACGAAAAGAAAGTACTATCCTATTTTTGCTCTAGGGGTAGAACTTACGGAGGTGTTCTATGTTCCAAGGGTTCGGGAGCAGGTCCCCATCCTCGGTGGAAAGGCGCACACACCCGGGGCGGCATACTTTCGCGACTCGGAAGGGGCCTTCCCAACTAGGGGAGAGTTTGTGGGCCCCTTCGCGAGAAAGTATGTGCCGCAACACCAGGTCACCTTCCTGCAGCTCCCGGGCACGCACAGACCTCTGGTGGTAGCGCCGAAGCGCTTGTGTGTACCGTGCGTTACGGAGTGCCGCATGTAATCGGACCTCGTCGACGAGGTCGATTTCTCCACGCCGGAGGTTGTCCTGCGTGGCTTCGTCGTAAGCCCGGACACGGTGAGACTTCATGGTGATTTCTGGGGGAAGTACAGCTTCAGCCCCATACACCATGAAGAAGGGTGTCTCCCCGGTGGCCCGGCTCTGGGATGTCCGGTTAGCCCATAGTGTGCTCGGAAGCTCATCTACCCAATTGGCACCATGTTTCTTCAGGCTGGCGAAGGTGCGAGTCTTAAGGCCCCGGAGAATCTCCGCGTTGGCCCTCTCAACTTGCCCATTGCTCCTCGGGTGGGCGACAGAGGCATAGCATACCTGAATACCAAGGTCCTCGCAGTAGTCTTGGAATGCTGCGCTGGTGAACTGGGTCCCGTTGTCGGTGATGATCCTGTTTGGGACCCCGAACCGGCAGACAATAGACTTGATGAATTTTACTGCGGATTGTTTGTTGATGGTGACAACTGGTGTAGCTTCCGGCCACTTGGTGAACTTGTCGATGGCGACATAGAGGTACCGGAATCCCCTGACGGTTCTGGGAAATGGTCCTAGGGTGTCCAGCCCCCATACGGCAAACGGCCACGAGGGCGGGATCATCTGTACCGCCTGAGCCGGTGTATGGATCTGCTTGGCGTGGAACTGGCACGCCTTGCAGCTCTCGACCAGCTTGACGGCATCCTGGAGTGCTGTCGGCCAGTAGAAGCCATGCCGGAAGGCTTTACCAACAAGCGTGCGTGAGGAAGAATGACTTCCACATTCGCCTCCATGGATCTCAGCGAGCAAGTCGCAGCCTTCCCCTTGGGTTATGCACCGCAATAGGATGTGGTTGGCGCCACGCCGGTAGAGATCCCCCTCTACCAGCACGTACCTCCTAGCCATATGCACAATCCGTTCAGCGGTTGCATGTTCATCAGGGAGGATATTGTCCTTCAAGTAGTCCCGGATCTCCGTGATTCATGCATCGGGTCTGACTTGAGCTTCTGGATCTTGAGCGCTGGGTTGCACGGAGTCCCCAGTGACGCTTACGATCCTTGGCGGCATCCATGGCTGTAGGGCCGCCGGGACCGCCAGCTTCGAGGTGCTGGTCAAGCCCCCTTCGCCCGGCTCGGCGGGCCGGGCTGTAGGCCGCAGCAACGTCCTCTCGAAAACTCCTTCGGGCGCAGGGGCTCCGGTGGAAGCCTTCGTTGAAAGGTTGTCGGCTGCGGCATTACCAGCGCGCGGTACGTGGTGCAGGTCCAAAGCGAGGAATTCTTTCTCCAACATCTGTACGTGGAGCAGATACGCAGCTAGCTGCGGGTCATTGCAGGAGCATTCGCCCTTGACTTTCTTGATGACCAGTTGGGAGTCGCCTTGTGCCAACAACTGGCGAGCGCCTAAAGACAGGGCTGTCTGCAGGCCAAAGATGAGTGCTTCATACTCCGCCATGTTGTTGGTTGACTTGAAATTTAGACGCACCATATATCCAAACTCTTCCCCCGATGGCATGAGGAGCAGTACGCCGGCACCGGCCCCCTGCTTTCGCGAGGAGCCGTCAAAGAAGAGTGTCCAGTGGGGTCCGGTGAAGACCGGAGCATTGGGCTCTGGCTCACCGCCTTCATGGCCCCCTGGGTCAGTCTTCGTTGGTGTCCACTCCGCCACAAAGTCACCCAGTGCTTGGCTCTTGACTGCATGACGTGGGAGGAAGTCCAGCTCAAACTCCGCCAGCTCCGCCGCCCATTTAGCAACGTTGCCAGTCGCATGGGGGCTGTGAAGAATTGTCTTGAGCGGATACGAGGTGACTACCGAGACCCGGTGGGCCTGGAAGTAATGGCGGAGCTTCCTGGAGGCCACGAGCACCGCATACAGCAGCTTGTGGACCTCTAGGTACCTTGTCTTGGCCTCATGAAGTACTTCATTGATGTAGTAGACATGCCTCTGTATGGTTCGGACCCTCTCTCTTACGCTTGGGAGCTCCTCGTCCATTGGCCCCGGCCCGCTGGAGGTGGGTGGACCCACGGGGGCCTCCGGGAACTGGGACCCGGAGGCCCTTAAGCTCTCTTGATCATCCGGGAGCTCCGGGGGGTCTTGAGGGACCCCCGGGAGATCCCAATTGGACCCTGGAGATTTATCTTGGGGTCCGGGAGGCCGTCCTGGGCCTCCGGGAGGTCCACTTGGACCTCCAGGGGGTCCGGGAGACCGTCTTGGCCCTGCGGGGCCCCCTGGCATCTGCCTTCTACTACCGGAGCAGGTTGCGAGGGTGAGGGGTCTGGCCGCTCCGCGACAAGAACCATACTCACTACTTCTGTTGTCGCCGCAATGTAGAGCAGCAAGTGCTCCCCGGGCTCAGGGGCTACCATGATAGGTAGGGTCGTCAGGAGTCGCTTCAACTCCTGGAAAGCCTCTTCTGCTTCGTCAGTCCAGGCAAAGGGGGCTGACTTGCGCAGGAGCTTAAAGAAAGGGAGTGCCCGCTCTGCTAGCCTCGGTATAAACCGACTCAGTGCAGCTAGACATCCCGTGAGTCTCTGAACATCCTTGACGCGGACAGGGAGCCGCATCAAGTCGATGGCCTGGATCTTCTCTGGGTTGGCCTCAATCCCTCGGTGCGAGACCAGGAACCCTAAGAGCTTCCCAGAGGACACGCCGAACACACATTTATCTGGGTTCAGCTTGGTGCGCGTAGAGCGCAACTTGTCAAAGACTAGACCTAGGTTATCTAGTAAGGATGAACCCTGCTTGACCTTGACAACTATGTCATCGACATACACCTCAACTAGGTCTCTTATTAACTCCCCAAAGGTTTTGTGCATCGCCCGCACAAAGGTGGGGAGTGCATTCTTTAGGCCGTAAGACATAGACACATAGCAATAAAGGTCGTCTACTGTGATGAAGGAGGTATGCTCCTCATCCTCCCTAGACATGGGGATCTGATGGAAACCCGAGTAGGCGTCTAGGAAGCACAGCATATCACAGCCTGACGTTGAGTCTACTATTTGATCTATTCTAGGGAGAGGGAATGGATCTTTGGGACATGCCTTATTGAGACTGGTGTAGTCGATGCACATCCGGAGCTTCCCGCCGGCCTTCGGGACAACGACGGGGTTCGCCAACCATCGGGGGTGGTGGACCTCCCGTATGAAGCCAGCGTCCAGCAGCTTCTTGACTTCTTCATGGATGAAGTTTTGCCGCTCGATGAACTGCTTGCGGGGCTTCTGTTGAGCCGGCCGGGCGTCGGGGAAGACTTTCAAGTGGTGCTCGATCACCTCCCTGGGGATCCCTAGCATCTGTGACGGCTGCCATGCAAACACGTCGACGTTGTGCCGGAGGAAGGTGACGAGCGTGCCTTCCTATTTGCTATCCAGGCCCCCGGCTACCCGGGTGGTCTGGGTAGCTTCGGCGCCGACTTGGACGACCTTTAAGGAGACGCCGCCCTCGTCGAGAGGTTGCACCCGGGGTGCTGTGGTGGAAGCACGGTGACGTGCGCTCGGGCGGAGCTGGTCCGGCTCCGTATTGCCGGGGGCAGATGCCCTAGATGTTGCGAGCGCTTGGAGCTTCTCTAGGGCCGACACTGCAGCAGTGCGGTCCCCACGAATCCTGAGAACGCCCGTCGGTGTTGGCATCTTCAGGACGAGGTAGCCGTAGTGGGCTACAGCCATGAACCGGTACAGGGCTGGCCTGCCGATTATGGCGTTGAAGTTTAGGTCTATCTCCGCTACGTCGAACAAAATGTACTCTGTTCGATAGCTGTCCGGAGCTCCGAAGGTCACCGGGAGACTAATGTTGTCGTAGGGGATAACCTATCCCGGACCTACCCCTGAGAACGGGCTCGACGGGGTGAGCTTGGCCATCGGGACCTGCAGCTTCTGGAAAGCTGCACGGCTGATGAGGTTCAGCCCAGCCCCTCCATCACCAAAACGTGGTACATTCTCACGTTGGCGATGGTAGGGGCCACCAGGAGCGGCAGTTGGCCAGCCCCAGCCATGTTCCTGGGGCAGTCGGTGGCGTCAAAGTTGATGGGGGTCCCCATCCACTTAAGGTGCGGTGCAGCACTTGGGAGTGGCGCCACCGACGCTATCGCTCGGCGCAGAGTCTTGACTGCGCTTCGGGACGAGGGGTCGGCGGACCCGCCGTATATGACGTAGAGCTTCTTCCGACGCTCATCGTCACTGGAGCTGGAGTCCTCATGATCGCGTGCCGCCTTCACGACACGTTGAGACTCCTGGATCTCCTCTGGGTGGTCGATGTTGTCTGGAACATCCACCCCCTGTTCGTCTTCCTTTGGACGGAAGGGCAGGGCATCAGCCCGCTGCCGCTTCCCCTTGCGGAAGCGCTCTGGGAGCCTTCGGATCTCCCGGCACTCGGCAGTAGTGTGGCGACAGCTGCCGTGCATGGGGCACGTATTGTCTTGATCACCTTCTGGGATGGGTGATCTTCGCTGCTTCTTGTCGGGGCGCGGCCCCCGAGCCCCACTAAGCGTCGCTGCAGTGACGACTGGGGCTGCAGTCAGTGATTCTATCTTGCTCCTGCCTCGGTTCTTGGCCTTCCTGCTGCCTCCACAGGGAGTAGGACCAGATCCGGGCAGTCCTCCTGACTCGGAGGACGGCAGTGAGTGCCAGTTCCGTCCTTCGGCTGCTCTGGCGCACTTGTCTGCCAAACTGAAGAGCTCTGAGGCGTCGCGGACCTCCCTGGTCGCGAGCTTCTCGAGCATCTTCTTGTCCCGGACGCCTTGCCGGAACGCCACCACCACAGAAGCATTTTGAATGTGTGGGATGGTGTTCCGCACCTGGGAGAACCGCTGGATGAAAGAGCGCAGCGACTCCCCAGGTTGCTGCTAGATGGCGTGGAGGTCGAGCTCCGTGCCAGGCCGGGTGTAGGAACTGCCGAAGTTGGCTATGAACTGTCGGCAAAGATCTCCCCAAGAAGGGACGGAACCCTGGGGGAGGTTCATGAGCCAAGACCGGGCTGGACCGGTCAAGGCGACAGGGAAGTAATTGGCCATGACGGCTTCATTCCCTCCTGCGGCAAGTACGGCGGTGGAGTAGATCTGGAGGAACTCCGCCGGGTTGACGCTGCCGTCGTACTTCTCGGGCAGGTGCGGCCGAAACTTGCGCGGCCACTTCGCGAAGCGAAGGAGTGGCGCGAGGGCCGCACACCCTGCTTCTGTCGCCGCAGGTTCTGGTGCCGCGAACGCTGGGTTCGCACTGGGCACAGCGTACTCCGGTACGGGCAAGGCTGCACCATAGGCCGGGGGCGCCATATGCAGGACATATGCCTGCGTGAAAGCATCTAGGCCCCCGTGAGATATGGTTTCGGTGATTAATGACAACTGTTCGTTATTACTAATGAGTTTGTGGATGCAAGGTTTCACGTACATCACATCAAACAATAAATGAACTATCTATTCACACCATCTACTGCTCATTGGATACAAATGGAGACCCCTCAACGATCCATTCTAAGGGGTTATTCGATACTCATGAAAACTAAATGAAGAACTCATACAACGACTCTACTTTATCAAAATTGGCAACACAAGGAGCTTACACTTCATCGTAATATCATTTCAAACAAGTGTCAAAGAGGTCACTCAAGAAGATTCTAAAAGATCAACTCAAAACAACTCGAAGCAAACAAGTTGCATTCACCGGATCATCCGATGTCTTGCAAAATGACTACATCGGTCGAGTTTGAGTTGGCAGAAGAAGAAGACCTCAGAGCCCAGTAAACACCGGATCATCCGATGTGAAGGAAGTGGCACATCGGTTGATTTCACCCGAAGGATGATATCTGAGTTATTCTGAAGAAGTACACACCGGATCATCCAATGATGAAGTAAGTGTACATCGGTCAATTTCAACCGAGACATTATTTCTGAACCAATTCTGAAGATCAACTCACCAGATCATCCGATGATGAATTGAAGTAACATCGGTCGATTAAAAGATCCAACGGTTATATCCAACGGTCACATCTGACACATGACATCAGCTAATTTGGAATTCGACCGATGCTCATATAAAGGGGTGCATCGGAGGATCCGACGTTCACTGAAAAAGTCTGCCCACTTTTCCAACGGCTATCTCGTGTGGGCTGGCTATAAATACCCCTCCAACCGGCCATTTCGACAAGTCTTGATCACCAGAGCCTCTCTAGACATTCTCAAGCATTCAAGACCAAGAGCTACCACTTCCACACTTCAAAACCTCTTGTACTCCAACTATAGGTTATATCTAGCGAGAGAGAAGCTTGTGTGCGTCCATTCTTGATGATTGGAATCTCTAGGCTAGTGAGAGAGAGTGTCTTGGTGACTTCTCTCACCTTGTAAACGTTGGAGAAAGAAGAGATCACTCCGGAGCTTACCAAGGTGTTTGTGGAAGCCCGGAAGATCACCGTTGTACAAGGCTTGAGCTCCACCTTGCCGGAGAAGGCGAACAGAGAAAGATAGTGGATTCCCTCGTCTTGGTGACTTGGGAGTGGCTATACCCTTTGGTGGGTGCCACAACGTGGACGTAGGAAGATTTTTGTGATCTTACCGAACCACGGGAAAAATCGCCGTGTCTCCGAGTCTCCGCAGGAGTTTGCATTTTTCTCCTCACCCCTTACTATTACGCTTTTACTATTCCGCACTTAACTCTCTTGCTTGCGTAGTTAGTTTGCATAGGGAATTGGGCTTCAACCATTAAAGTTTTAAATTGCTCTAAAATTTTAAAAAGCCCAATTCACCCCCCTCTTGGGCGTTTCGATCCTTACAATTGGTATCACAGCAAGGTTGCTCATTGGATCATTCTAGCTTCACCGCTAGAGAGCGAAAATGGCCAAGAATGGGGGTTCGGTTCCTACCTTCGAGGGCAAGAATTTTGCTTATTGGAAAGCACGCATGCGCGCTTACCTTGAGGCAATTGCTCCCGAAGTGTGGGAAGCGACCCATGCGGGGTTTGGAAATCTTGACTATGTTGGTGACCAACTAAAATGGGATGCTAAGGCTAGAAATGCCATATATGAATGCATTAGTCAAGATGTCTTTGCTAGGATTGCTAGTAAAGAAAAAGCGTGTGAAATTTGGGCATGTCTAATTGAAATACATGAGGGCTCATCTCGGGTTAAAGAACTCAAATATCACATGCTTAAATCAAAATATGATGAATTTAAGATGTTTCCTCATGAGAACGTTAACCAAATGTTTTCTCGTTTAAATGTGCTCATTGAGGAAATTAACGCACTTGACATTGCTTCTCTTGGCAAGGGACTTATCAATCGCAAGATCCTCATGCTTCTACCCAAGCCCAAGTACAACATTATCAATTCAATGCTTCAAAAGGAGTCACTAGACAACATGGAAGTTTCGGAGCTCATTGGAGAAATCCATGCTCATGAGATGAGCGTACTTGGAATGATGGAGGAGTCATCATCAAAAACCATTGCTCTCAAGGCTTCAACCAAGAAGACAACTTCCAAGAAGAAGAAAGTGGTTGAGCCTAGCTCAAGTGAAGAAGAGCAAGAAACAAGCGAAGATGATGATGATGAACTTGCTTTGATGATGAGGAAATTCTCACGCCTCAACTCCAAGATTGCAAAGAAGGGATACTCTTTTGATCCTAAAAAGAAAGCCTTCTTGCCAAGAAAAGATGAAAACAAGACGTGCTACAATTGTGGTGATCTAGGCCACATATCATATGATTGTCCAAGACCGGACAAAAGGAAGGAAAATGGGAAGCATTACAAGCTAGAAGAAAGTGATGATGAAGAGGAGGTTAAGCCCAAGCGTTCTTTTGGAAAGAAGAAATTTGACAAAGGCAAGAAAACCAAGCTCTTTCCAAAGAAGAGAAGAGGGCCTCAAAAGGTCTTCATGTGTGAAGCCAATGAGTAGATCACGGATGAAGAGTCAAGCGACGAAGATAGTGAAGATGAAGAAAACTTGGCGGGCCTCGCCGTCGTCAACAAGGATGACTCACCTCTTCGTCCACCTCCCATGTGCCTAATGGCGAAAGGTAACTCAAAGGTATGTGAAGATTCTAGCGATGATGATGATGAGCTTTCACCCGATGAATTAGCATCTATGATTAATGAATATCATGTCATTATAAAAAGGGAAAAGGCTAAGGTTAAGGCTCTTGAGCTAGCTCGAGCTAAGCTTGAAAGTGCCAACCTCGATTTGCATGATAAGTATGTAACCATACTTAAAGAGCATGACACGCTCAAATCAAATGTTAAGCAAATCGAGGAGGAGAATGCTCAAATCAAGCTTAAGTATCATGAGCTTGACTTAGCTAACTTAGCACTCTTGGCAAAGCACAATGAGTTGGTTCAAGAACATGAAATGCTTAACCTTGCTTATGAAGCGATTGAACTCAAAGTGAAAAACACAAAGAAAGAAACCCTTGATGGCAAAATATCACCTAATTCACATGCCACTAATATTTTGGATGAGTCTTTGCCTTTGAAAGCAAGCCCTAGGGAGAAGGAGCTAATGGACGAAATTGAAAGTCTTCGCACTAGTGTGGCAAGACTTTCTAAGGGGGAGGACAAGCACAAGGAAATCCTCTACCAACAAGCTAAAGGCTTCCACAAGAGGGGACTTGGATCCTTCCCGGTGCCCAACAAAGGAAAGGTGCCCTCACCGGAGCTTAGGACAAGCTTCATCAAGGAAGTTGGTTCCTATTGCCAACATTGTGAGGTCACCGGACATCACACGAGGGAGTGTCCTCTTCCCAACCGTCCTTCTCCCAAATTGCCTCCCAACTATAAATCTACGTTCAATGATTATCACTATCTATTGAGCAAAGTAGGTGGAAAAGTGAAGGCAAGGTTCATCGGCAAAGACATCAAGGGCATGAAGGGGAAGCTCCCCAAGCAACTTTGGGTTCCAAAAACACTTGTATCACACATACAAGGACCTAAGTTGGCTTGGGTTCCTAAACTCAAAAACTAACTTCATGTGTGTAGGTGAACTACAAAGCCGGAGGAAAGCATTGGGTACTCGATAGTGGGTGCACTCAACATATGACCGGTAATGATGGTATGTTCACCTCCATAGAAAACCCCGGCAATCATGAACAAGTCACCTTTGGTGATAACTCAAAGGGGAAGGTGATTGGTTTGGGTAAAATTGCTATTTCTCACGATTTGTCTATCTCTAATGTGCTTTACGTTAAGTCTCTTAGTTTTAATTTACTTTCTATTGCACAATTATGTGATATTGGACTAACATGCACATTTGACAAGAATGGTGTTGTGGTGACTAGTGATTCAAGCAAAGAACTAATATTCAAAGGTTTTCGGCATGGACATCTCTACTTGGTGGACTTCTCCAACAAGGATGCTAGCTTGACCACTTATCTTTTCACCAAGACAAGTTTGGGATGGCTATGGCATCGGCACATTGCTCACATTGGGATGAGCAAGCTCAAGAAGTCATTCAAGCTTGGGATGGTGACCGGCGTGAAGGATGTCACATTCGAAAAGAACAAGCTTTGTAGCGCATGTCAAGCCGGGAAGCAAGTTGCCTCACACCATCCGATGAAGACAATGGTGTCAACCTCCAAGCCACTTGAACTACTTCACATGGACCTCTTCGGACCGTCCACATACCAAAGCCTTGGCGGTAACCTTTATTGTCTTGTCATTGTTGATGACTACTCTCGGTATGCTTGGACACTGTTTCTAGGTGACAAGGGTGAAACTCCGGAAATCTTCAAGACCTTCGCTAAACGAGCGCAAAGGGAATTTCAACTTCCTATCATCAAGGTCCGGAGTGACAACGGCACTGAGTTCAAGAACTACAACATTGGGGAGTGGTGTGATCGTGAAGGCGTGAAGCACGAGTTTTCGGCCACATACACCCCTCAACAAAATGGTGTCGTTGAAAGGAAGAACAAGACTCTCATCACCCTTGCAAGAGCAATGCTTGATGACTATGGCACGTCGGAAAAGTTTTGGGCCGAAGCAATCAACACGGCGTGCCATGCCGCAAATAGGGTCTACCTTCATCGACTACTTCAAAAGACCCCATATGAGCTCCTCATTGGGAGAAAGCCCAACATCTCCTACTTCCGAGTCTTCGGGTGCAAGTGCTACATCTACCGCAAGAAAAGGCTCGGTAAGTTTGAAAGAAGGTGTGATGTTGGCATCTTTCTAGGTTATGCGTCAAACTCAAAAGCATATCGAGTATTCAACCAAACCTCCGGGTTAGTTGAAGAAAGTTGTGATGTTGAGTTTGATGAGACTAATGGCTCCCAAGAGGAGAGTTTTGGTCGTGATGATATAGATGATGAGCCTCTACGAGAAGCTATGAAGAACATGACCATAGGAGACATCAAGCCCGAAGTTGGGGAGAGCCATGATCAAGGGGGAGCCTCAAGTTCCAACATCAACACCTCCATGGCGCCTCAAATTGATGAAGAAGAAGAGAAAAATGATCCATTGCCAATGCAAGATTCACATGCCACACAACACCAAGAAGAAGAAGAAGTCCAAGGTCAAGTCCAACCACAAGACGAGCAAGATGCCTCACCACCACCAAGTGCCTCACAACCTCTTATGAGGCATGGGCGCATCTCCAAGGCACATCCGATGGATCAAATCATCGGAAGTCCGTCACGGGGAGTAAGTACTCGTTCTCGCCATGTTGCTTCATTTTGTGAGCACTACTCTTTTGTTTCGTGTGTAGAACCCACAAATATTGAGGAAGCACTCCAAGATCCCAATTGGGTGATGGCTATGCAAGAAGAACTCAACAACTTCACCCGAAATGAAGTTTGGGTATTGGAGGAGCGACCCAAGAACAAGAACGTCATCGGAACAAAGTGGGTGTACCGCAACAAGCAAGACGAGAATGGCGTGGTGGTCCGCAACAAGGCAAGGCTTGTGGCCAAGGGTTTCTCACAAGTAGAAGGACTAGATTTTGGAGAGACCTTTGCCCCGGTCGCACGGGAGTTCGAGATGTCAATGATTGGAGAACTCAATTTCTTCCTAGGATTTCAAATCAAGCAACTTCAAGAGGGGACTTTCATCTACCAAGAAAAGTACACCAAAGACCTCTTGAAGAAGTTTGAAATGGAAGATTGCAGCTCAAGAAGTACTCCAATGGCAACAAATTGTCATCTCGACGCGGACATGGACGGTAAACCTATTGATCAATCTCATTACCGTTCCATGATTGGTTCATTATTATATCTTACCGCATCTAGGCCCGACATCATGTTTAGTGTGTGCTTGTGTGCTCGCTTTCAAGCGGCACCTAAAGAATCGCATCGTAAGGCGGTCTTTAGGATACTTAGGTATCTCAAGCATACCCCAAGTGTAGGTTTGTGGTACCCCAAGAACGCTAGTTTTTATCTCTTGGGTTACTCGGATTCGGACTTTGCCGGATGCCGTGTGGATCGCAAGAGTACCTCCGGTGGGTGCCACTTACTTGGGCGTTCCCTAGTATCTTGGTCGAGCAAAAAGCAAAACTCCGTGGCTTTGTCCACCGCGGAGGCAGAATATATAGCGGCCGGTGCATGTTGTGCCCAAATTCTATATATGAAGCAAACCCTTTTGGACTTTGGAATTAAGTTTGATTGCGTGCCTCTCCTTTGTGACAATGAAAGTGCGGTTAAGATAGCTAGAAACCCCGTTCAACACTCCCGCACTAAGCACATTGGTATTCGCCATCACTTCTTGCGGGACCATGAGGCTAAAGGAGACATCTCTTTGCAAGGTGTTAGGTCCGAAGAACAATTGGCGGATATCTTCACTAAACCACTTGATGAGAAAACTTTTTCTAGACTTAGAAGTGAATTGAATGTGCTAGATGCATCTAACGTCATGTAAGTTACCATGTTCATGTAAGGTTGCATATCAAATAGGTCTTGTCTAACTCCCAAAGGATAGGGGCAAGCTAGAAATAGCTTTTCCTGAGGAAGCCTTTGGCAGGTTTAAACTTGGCAAGATAGATTTACATTACGCCTTGCATGATTCCTGCCATATAGACTTGCACTCATTCAATATCTTGCATTATTTTGTTTGGCATTGCATACGGTAGATTGTCACAAAGGGGAACCCACATCATGAGAAGGAGACCTGTTCAAAATGCAATATCTCAACTCATATAATGTGGATAGAGCAAAATTCTAAAGGTGCATGCTTTAAGGAGATAGAAGTTTTCTATACTCTAGCTCACAAAGCATGAGCCTTACATTTTCATGGTTTCACTCCTAACCTTGTGTGTTTCTCTTTGCTAAAGGGCTTAGCCAATATGTGGCACTATATTTAAAGCCTTATATTAGAGGTTAGGAGTTGCCCAAAAAGTCCGAGGACCCATCCTTATCTTTGTGTGTTTAAGTCCAAGGACACATATGGGCAGTCTTAGGTTTTCTGTAGTCATCGGATTATCCGATGCCAGGGCCAGCAGATCATCGGATCAATTGGTGCTTCAGTTCAAGTCAGATGTCACAAATCAACCGATGAGTTCATTTCAAAAGACATCAGAGCATCCGGTGTTCAGTTTTCCTGGTGCCCTGCAGAAATCGACCGATGATCGCCACCTCAACGTCGGTCCATCCGGTGTTCAAAGAGAGTTTTTGGAACAGCTCTCTGTTGAACTCGACCGATGCATCCTCCGATGATCATCGGTCCATCCGGTGTGTTATGCGCAGCTAGGATTTGCCCGAACAGTTTAAAAAGCGGACTCGGCCGGATTTCGTTTTTTTCTTTTCTCTTCTTCCCGACCTCCGCCACCGTCCGTCGCCCTCGCCGGCTCTCCCACGCGCCTCCGCCTCCCAGTCTCCGCCGCCGCCTCCCAGCTGCCGCCGTCGGCTCCAGGCGCCGCCGCCTCCTCCCAGGAGCCGCCACCGCCATCTTTCGGCCGCCTAGGCGCCATCCGTGCCCGCGCCGCCGCCTCTCCCAAGCGTGCCGTCGCTGTTCCACCGCACCGCCGCGCCTCCCTCGCCGTCTCCCCTCCACCACTCGCCGCCGGTTCACATCACCCTCTCCGCTAGGATCTCGTCGTGCTTCGCCGCTCGTCGATAAGGTTTGCTCCGTGCCGCGCGACGCCCTTCGTTGTTTTCATCGTCCATCTTCATCGTCGCTAACCCTAGCTCTCAATTGCATCAAGATGGGTCGCGATCGCAAAGGAAAGGGCAAGGCTATTGAGGAGCCCGCCGCGAAGAAGCGCAAGATGTCCAAGGACGCTCGTCGTGCGGAGTTGGCCGCTCGCGCCGCCAAGGAGCGTGAGCGCGGCCATCGCGGTTCCTTACGGATCCGCGAGTCCCGGCAGAGGCAGGAGCAGCCTCCGATCCAGCCGGTGCCTCCCGAGGGCTCCGATGAGGAGGAGGCCGAGGTGCCGCCTCTCATCCGCCGGCGCACCCCGAGGACTCGTGGGGGTGGACAGACTCCTACGGTGAGTCGGCGCCCCTCTGCAGCTGACCGCGCCGAGGACAGAGAGGCCGAAAGGGCCATCCACCTGATGGACACAGCAGTCCGAGTCGCCGAAGACGTCAGACTCACTGACTACAGGAAGATGAAGGCAAGGCAACTAAAGAAGCTCAGATGGTCAGCGCTGATTGAGGAGTGGTTCCCGCGGCCTAGGGATGCTCGAGTTGACTCCCGGTTCTGGACCTTGACACAGGCGTCACTGTACGAGACTTACAGGCGTCGGGGTCACAAGCTATTCCAGCATAACAGCATTGACTGGGATCAGCTTGCAGTGGCAGCAGGACACGGGATCAGGCCCCTTTTTGAGAGATACAGAGGACTGGCGGACTTGCTCTCACACCCGAGGAGTGCTTACGTCGAGGAGTGGGTTAGGGTGTTCTACGCGACACTCTACGTCTCTGAGGGTCGTCGGTCGATTCACTTCATGTTCATGGGGCGAATCCACGACGTATCTCGAGACCTGATCGGCAGACTGCTTGGTGTGGAGCTCTCCACTACGTGCCTGCACCAGATAGTCTACGGAGATGCAGATCCGCCGAGGAGGCCACTGACTGGAGGAGTGGCACCGCCCCTCGAGGAGATCAGAGGTTTGTTCACACAGCCGTTCACGCCTGACCAGCCGAGGGTGCCAGCGCTTCTCACCCCAGCAGCTCGGACAGTTCACCACGTCCTCAGGCGTACCCTGCTACCGAGGTCCGGCTACTTGGAGGGTTTCACGAGCCTTCAGCAGACCATCCTGTTCTATGTGATGAACGGGATGGAGTTCGACATAGTAGACATTCTGATCTGCGAGATGGAGGACGTGATCACTGACGGAGTTGGGATGCTACGACAGCTGGTCTTTGGTCACTGGATTTGTCACCTTCTTCACCAGCTGGTTCCAGAGGACACTCCAGGAGTCTCTCAGCTGACGGAGATGCACGTGACCCGGTTCAGCCACTACCGAGTCCCCACTCCGGGAGACCGCCGCCTTGGACGCCCCGTCGAGCGTGAGGTTCGAGCCAGACTGTCACAGGAGAACTGGGCAGAGCTGACTCAGGAGGACGCAGAGCTGGCACAGGCAGAGGCTCAGGGAGGAGACCTACAGCACGTATGGTCGGATAGCGACACTAGTGACAGTGTCGAGGAGTACTTCCCTCCTGCTCCTCCCTCACTGAGGCAGCACGACGCAGAGGCAGGAGGCTCAGCTGCTCCACCACCTACACCTCCTCCAGTGTCAGAGGCTCAGGTGACTCAGCCGTTAGAGCTCACCACCTTACTTCAGCGGATGGCTCAGCAGCAGGAGCTGCAAGCAGCTCGACAGGAGCAGCTTCAGAGGCAGCAGCAGGAGATGCAGCTGGAGATCGCCCGTCAGAGGCGAGAGGACACCGACAGGTTCACCAACCTTGTCGATCAGATGACGCGACGCACTCTGGACCAGCAGCAGCAGACTCAGCAGATGTTGTTGGGCATCCTGGGGTTGGTCACCAACCTCTACCAGCAGACTGGAGTGGCTCTTCCACCTCAGCACTTGGGACTCAGTCAGGCTCCAGGTGCACCCCCACTGGCACCAGCTCCAGTACTGCCACCGACGTCGCTCCAGTCCTCACCTCTTCCGGCAGTACCTCCACCGGCGCCAGCAGTCTCAGCGGATCCCCCAGCAGCTCCAGCTCCAGCTCCAGCCCCCACAGCAGCTCCAGCTCCTCCCGCTCCAGCTCCAGCACCAGCGACCTCCACCTCCAGCAGCTCCGGCGACAGCACCGTCGACGCCGACCGCTTCACCATCGCCAGGAGCGCGCCTGAGTCGTAGTCACTCGACTTTCCTTTTTGGTGCCTTGATGCCAAAGGGGGAGACGAGTTAGAGTCAGGGGGAGGTTAGCTTAGTTCTAGGGGGAGTACTTGGTTCTAGGGGGAGTGTCTATCCCTTTTGCTACTTTATTGGAGATTATTATTATTTGCTATTATTGTACTCCGGGTGCTACTCTGTGCTCTTACGCTTTATTAATTATTATTTGAGCCTTCGAGTCACTTGTGCTGCAATTTGTACTTGTTATGTTTCCTTTTTGAGCATTGCGTTTTAATTTCATACTCTACTCGTGGTGTTGTCATCAATCACCAAAAAGGGGGAGATTGAAAGCATCTAGGCCCCCGTGAGATATGGTTTCGGTGATTAATGACAACTGTTCGTTATTACTAATGAGTTTGTGGATGCAAGGTTTCACGTACATCACATCAAACAATAAATGAACTATCTATTCACACCATCTACTGCTCATTAGATATAAATGGAGACCCCTCAACGATCCATTCTAAGGGGTTATTCGATACTCATGAAAACTAAATGAAGAACTCATACAACGACTCTACTTTATCAAAATTGGCAATACAAGGAGCTTACACTTCATCGTAATATCATTTCAAACAAGTGTCAAAGAGGTCACTCAAGAAGATTCTAAAAGATCAACTCAAAACAACTCGAAGCAAACAAGTTGCATTCACCGGATCATACGATGTCTTGCAAAATGACTACATCTTTCGAGTTTGAGTTGGCAGAAGAAGAAGACCTCAGAGCCCAGTAAACACCGGATCATCCGATGTGAAGGAAGTGGCACATCGGTTGATTTCACCCGAAGGATGATATCTGAGTTATTCTGAAGAAGTACACACTGGATCATCCGATGATGAAGTAAGTGTACATCGGTCAATTTCAACCGAGACATTATTTCTGAACCAATTCTGAAGATCAACTCACCAGATCATCCGATGATGAATTGAAGTAACAACGGTCGATTAAAAGATCCAACGGTTATATCCAACGGTCACATCTGACACATGACATCAACTAATTTGGAATTCGACCGATGCTCATATAAAGGGGTGCATCGGAGGATCCGATGTTCACTGAAAAAGTCTGCCCACTTTTCCAACGGCTATCTCGTGTGGGCTGGCTATAAATACCCCTCCAACCGGCCATTTTGACAAGTCTTGATCACCAGAGCCTCTCTAGACATTCTCAAGCATTCAAGACCAAGAGCTACCACTTCCACACTTCAAAACCTCTTGTACTCCAACTATAGGTTATATCTAGCGAGAGAGAAGCTTGTGTGCGTCCATTCTTGGTGATTGGAATCTCTAGGCTAGTGAGAGAGAGTGTCTTGGTGACTTCTCTCACCTTGTAAACGTTAGAGGAAGAAGAGATCACTCCGGAGCTTACCAAGGTGTTTGTGGAAGCCCGGAAGATCACTGTTGTACAAGGCTTGAGCTCCACCTTGCCGGAGAAGGCGAACGGAGAAAGATAGTGGATTCCCTCGTCTTGGTGACTTGGGAGTGGCTATACCCTTTGGTGGGTGCCACAACGTGGACGTAGGAAGATTTTTGTGATCTTACCGAACCACGAGAAAAATCGCCGTGTCTCCGAGTCTCCGTGGGAGTTTGCATTTTTCTCCTCACCCCTTACTATTACGCTTTTACTATTCCGCACTTAACTCTCTTGCTTGCGTAGTTAGTTTGCATAGGGAATTGGGCTTCAACCATTAAAGTTTTAAATTGCTCTAAAATTTTAAAAAGCCCAATTCACCCCCCCTCTTGGGCGTTTCGATCCTTACACTGCGGCATATTCTGCACGGCGCAGGCTTGGGAGAGAGATCGCGTGGCGAAGGTCTGCTCTTCAGGCTGGGTCGAGGCCGATGTCATGCTGTCGTCAGCCTCTTGGTGGCGACGCCTTTCTCGGCGCCGCTCGAGGTATACCCGGGCATCTTGACCCAGGTGACACCGCTCCAGCTCTGTCCTCAGATCTGTTGATTGGGAGCTGGTAGAGCTGGAGTCTGCCGTCTGCTCGTCATCCAACGGTGCGCGCATCAGCGACATGACCGGTTGGCCAGAGCGTCGTCCCCGCCGAGGTCGAGGGTTTGCGGCGGCGACGATGAGACGGTCTACCTCGCGGATCCACTGTCGGGTCGCTGCCTGAGGCGCGTCCCCAGCGGGCGGATTGTACAGTAGCGCTCTCGCTGCAGCTAACGCACCCCCACTGGGCACGCCCAGCGCTACTGAAGACTCGAAGCTGGTTGGAGCCTGCATTGCCGGGGTCGGCGCTGCCAGAGCCGGTTGCTGGCTCCCAGCTTGTACCGACACACTCCGTCCCGAGTGTGTCGACATGTACTCCCCCCTGGTCGCGGTCTGCCGCAGAGGCGAGGGGGGAGAGTTCGCCGCTGAAGGAAGCTTGGTCATCTTCGTCGGCGGAAACTCGTCGCGCTAGGAGAGAAGCCCCCTACCTGGAGGGCCAAATGTCGAAGTGTTCCGTCGACACTTCCTCCGGGCCTGCACTGGGCAGCCCGCGGAGGTTCTTTTTTTCGGTGGGGCTAGTCTCTAGCGGAGAGCTTGCGCGGATGGACGAGTTAGTAAGAGCTTGACACGGCGAGTTTTACGTGGTTCAGACCGCCGGAGCGTAAAACCCTACGTCCACGGCGAGCTACGGAGCTCGCTGTATTGCTTGCTGCTCAGGACCGGAGGCCTGAGCTCGGGGGTGAGTTACAGCTTGAGAGTGTATGGCTAGCGTATGAGTTGCAAAGTGCGAACCCTTGCTACCGACGCCTACCCGAGCCTTTTATAGTCCAAGGCTCGGGCAGCTTACAAGGGGGGCCGGGACCCGACAGGTGGTCCCGGGAAGATTGTCTATCATCTACCGTATCTGCAGTTATGCCGGTAGTTGCCTTTGGTCGAAGGCTTCTGAGTCTTCATCTTGCCGCCCTGCCCATGCCGCATGCTAGTCGTAGTGGTTGATGACGGCGCAGGCGGCATGGGATGTCTTGTCGCGGTGTTTATTGGCTGGCAGGTTCTGACACCGCGCGTCAGTCTGTGATGCGACTGGGCGCAACGGCACCTGACAGAAGCGTGCTCCGCGTCTCCGCGTCTTGGGAAGACGCGGGCCTTGAATACCTTGTACGGGCAAGGTATGGGGCGTCATTACGCCCGCTGCCTATCGCTCGGGGCAGGCAGCGTCGTTCTGCTGCCACGTGGCGAGCCCGGAGCCCTTCTGAGAGGAGAGGAGGGTCAGTTCCGCGGGGCACGTGGAGCCTCCGGACCTCTCCCCGCGGAGGGAGAGGCTCGGCTTCTGTTGGCCACGTGGCGGGCGCGGAACTCTCCTCTGAGGAGAGGGAGGTCCGGCCCCGCTGGACGCGTGGCGCCTTCGGACCTCTCTCCCGCGGAGGGGGAGGTCCGGCTTCTGTATGCCACGCGGCGGGCCCGGAGCTCTCCTCTGAGGAGAGGGAGGTCCGGCCCCGCCGGACGCGTGGCGCCTTCAGAGCTCTCCCTGCGAAGAAGAGCGAGTTTCTTAGGCATTTTACCTTGTGCGCGGGGTACCCCATATCTCAGGTACCAACAGAAACCCTGCAAATACTGTCTTACTGCCAAACTGCACGTCGTATACGGGACTTATCTCCCACGATCCAGCCAAAAGCATCCGCATTACACCCTTCAGTGTCTGATTCCGAATGCGAGGTAGACAGTGAAAAGGAAAGAATGGAGCTACAACCCGAGAGTGCTATAGTGGGCTCATCTGGACCAGTCATCCAAACAAGTGATTCGAATCAACCGGGCAAATAAAAGGTAGCAGGATCAGATTCCACGCTTCCTAAAGGCATGGTGAGATGAAAGAATTCCGCAGCAATTCAGCGGCAATTGAAGAAGAAGATACATTGGTAGGGGCTTAAGTCGGAACAAATGACTACTCAAGAACCCAAGAGATCGACAGCAAAAAGTCGGTCGATCTCTTGGCCGGGAAATACAGTCACGGTTTGCATGAGCGTACATACACTCCCGTTCATCACCTACATGAATGTTTACAAGTGTTTCTTAGCACCTATCATATGCAGCATCTTTTATCTCTGGCGTGCCGGATGACGCCAACTACTTCACCAAAACGAAAGAAAAAGTGAACACACAGGCGGCGCGATGCCGTCGGCGGCGATCACCAGCCGGCGAGCTATTTGCCGTGCTTGACGCCGCGCGGTCCTGCGGATCTCTTGATGGACTCGATTCTCTGCCGCCTGATCTGCTCCCTGAATCTGGCGATGAACTCCTCCGCCTTCTTATCCACCTCGTTCTCGTCCACCTCCGGCGTCGACTCCCTGGTGGAGTACGCGCCGCCGCCGACATGGCCGTCGTCGTCGCTGCTCTCCATCCCGTCAGAGGAGACCGCGACCCCACCCAGGATAGGATCGCTCACCGATCTCTCGTACTGGAACCTGGGAATAGACTGGTAAGCTCTGTACCCGTACGGCTCCTCCGATCCGTGCAACTCCTGCGCTGCATCCGGGCCATCACCAACGTTTTCAGGTACTTGTTCGCTTTGGCATTGGAAAACTGGAGCCTCCCTTGCCCTGAACGTTCTCACCGACTTACCGAGTGAAATCCACGAGGAAGACGAGCCGCTGTCAAAAGAGCTTCTTGGCTTCGCAGGCGACGAGCTGGTGGTGTTGTAAGCAGAGATGTTGAAGTTGCTTGTGCTGGGCGAGAAATGATCCCCATCTCCTCGTTGACCTCCCACGCTGTGGTCCTGCAGCTCTTCCTTGAAGTTCTTCGCCGCCGCCGTAGTCCGGCGCTCGGCCGCCGGGTGGTAACCGTGGACAAGGAACGGCGGCGGAGGCGGGGGCGGAGGCGGCGGGAAGGAGGTGGTGGAAGAAGAAGACTTGTGCGTGTTTCTGCGATTGCTGTAGTACTCCTCGGTGGCCTTGGCCAGCGTCTCCCTGGATGAGGACGACGCGGGGGAGAGCCGTTTAGGTGAGCGCGAGGGACTCGGCGACGCGGGCCGGGTCGCGCCGGACCTCCCGGACCGCGACCGCCACGGGATCGGCGAAGGGAGCACGGTCTCCTCACGGCCGCAGCGGGCCGCGGAGTCCTGCGCGGGCTGCGGCTTGAGCATCTGCACGGGCAGCGACAGCGTCTCGGAGGCGCGTCCGCCGTTGGTCACCACGACCACGGGCTCGTCGGGACGGTGCAGCGCGCTCCAGGACCGCACGGCCTCGTCCTCCCGGCCACCTCCAGGGCCAGGGCTGCCCGGCAGCGGCACCTCGTCGTCGTCGTTGTCGAACGGCGCGAGCGAGTCCCGGAACATCCGCGACACGTACCTCGCGTCCGCCGGCTTTGCGTCCTCCTTCTCGGGAGCGCTGCTGCCATCTCCGGTGGTATTCTTGCGGCTGAAGAGACCGTATGAGACTGCGATGCCAACGACGAGCAGGTGGACCAGCTCCCACGCCTTGGCGACGAACGCCTGCCCGGCTCCCGCGGCGGCGAGCCCCTCGGGCGCCTGCGCGGGGAGGAGCGGCAGCAGCGCGACGCAGAGCGCGAGCACGGCCGCCCTGAACGGGAAGCTCTTCAGCACCGAGGCGGCGGCCGGATGCTGCTGCTGCTGCGCTGCCATGGGCCGTGTCGGAACGCAGCGAGAAAAAAAGGAGAGGTGACCGCCGCGCTCTTTTAAGTTTTTCCCTTTGCCGGCGCCGACGATCGCTTTAGCGCGGTGGCGGTGGTGGTCGGTCTCCTCTGCTTGGTGCCGTGCTACGCTGTGGCGCCAAATAAAAAGTGGCTTGACCTCATTGCGGCGCATCGATTCCTCCTGGGCTCGCTCGCTTTTGGCCCGACGACGCGACGCACTTGCTGTGCCGCCGTGCGTGGACTCGGCGATCGGAATCTTTGCTGCGTCGTGTTCGCGGTCTGTGGGAACCAGAGGCTCAGACGCGGCAGGATGGAGGGAGAGGGGAGAATTGCTTAGCGGAGAAGGGAGGAATTTTCGGAGGCCGGGCGAGGAAGAGAGAGAGAGATATATACGCTCCGAGGTCGGAGTCAGAGGGAGCTCATGAACACTAGTGGCAATGCAACCACGGATGGATTGGATGTCAGAAGTCGCGCCTGTTGATGTTTACGTCGTGCTTGTTGTCATGTGGCAGTGTGGCACCAGCATCGGTTCTTCCGGCACTGCTGCGTTTGCTTTATTAGTTAATTTGTTCCTGGATGTTACGAGAATGCGCTTGCCGGAGATGGCGGCTCCATGTCACGACCCGGTGAATCTGATGTGTGTGTTTAAATTCTATTAGGGCTGATAAAGGGTCTAAAAATGAAATAATAATGTTAAGAGCTGGATCGAATTAGTATTGGACCAAATTTATATTATTTATTTAATTAATATTTAATAAGAACTGAAATAAATTGTGAAAGTGCTTATGGGCTGAGCCTAATTACCACCCCTATATATGTATTAACAGTCGCTAACGTAACTCAAAAGACAAACAACATTATTAGAGCTGAGATACGGAACATAATACCACTACACTACGTGAAAATGAATTATTTTTGTGAGCAAGAATTATTTTCTCTGAGCCACGAAAATAAATTGTATTTTCGTAGGTCGTGAACCCAGCTCACGAAAGTAAGTCTTATTTTCGTGGGGCCGTGAACCCAGCTCACGAAAGTAAGTCCTATTTTCGTGGGCCGTGAACCCAGCTCACGAAAGTAAGTCCTATTTTCGTGAGCCGTGAACCCAGCTCACGAAAATATTTATTGGACTGTTTGGAAAGCTCAAAATAAGACTTGATTTGATAAAAATATTGTATGGACCATGTGACATCCATGTGTGTTCGTTCATGTTGTATACCATTCTAAATACTGTTTTAACTATGTAATAGATGTTCTAAAGTGAAATTCAGTTTGTTATATTTTGTTATGAAGGGTGATCTGTATTGTGTGCTTGAGTGATAATATTATTATTTTGTTTATGTGTTCGAAACTGAACAATAAGAATGTCTTTTGCACTATAATGTTATGTATTTTCATGGGTCAAGCTGTAACCCACGAAAATAAGATCACATTATTTTTGTGGGCATTGTAAAAGCACACGAAAATAGGACCACATTATTTTTGTGGTGTAAAAGCACACGAAAATAGGACCATATTATTTTCGTGGCCAAATAAAGGCCCACGAAAATAATGTGGTTTTATTTTTGTGGGTCAATGGAGAGCCCACGAAAATACCTGGACCTTATTTTCGTGGGCTGAAGACTGGCTCACAAAAATATCCTGACCTATTTTCGTGGGTCACAACATGGTCCACGAAAATATCTGGCCTTATTTTCGTGGGTCGAGAACTGGGTCAAGAAAATAGTTATTTTTGTGGCTATGTGTAAGCCGACAACAATACAATTATTTTCATGGGCCGCCGATGAAAATAAATATATTCTCAATAAGTTATTTTTATGGGCCGCTAGACCAAAAAAATAAGGATAAAACCACGAAATAATTATTTTTATGAGCTTTCATTATATTTTCGTGGGTTTCTGACACACAAAAATATATCGGTTTCTGCAGTGCTAGATGATGCCATTTACGTTGCGTTTACCACCACCATGAAAAACACGATTCGGGGAGCTTTCATTATATTTTCGTGGGTTTCTGACACACAAAAATATATCGGTTTCTGCAGTGCTAGATGATGCCATTTACGTTGCGTTTACCACCACCATGAAAAACACGATTCGGGCCGCTAGCTCCAAACGAGCATGGAGCGTGAGCATATAGGGTTCTATACCAACAAGAGTGCATGGCCGAATTGATTAAGAAGTACATGCAGCTGAGCCGCAACACATTCGTCACCCGTATTAGAGGCAGAATTAGAGTTCGTGGAGACAGACACGTGTAATATACGATTTATCAATTCGTTGATTCATACTTTGATACATATTTATAGTACAAGGAAGACTAGAGGGCAAGCAAAGCAGAAGACTATCTGCCCCTAAAGGCTTAATAGACCTTACCCCAAGTTTTCTGGTCTCGATCACATTGGAGCTGTAACAATTCTGATAAAGATGAATCCGCCAGGTCAGCACGCGTGGAGCATCTTGTACTACGCGATACAATAACCAGAAAACATGTAAGCGATTAGTTGCCGGGCTACTGGTCATCAGATCAGTTTTTTTTTGAGAGGTGATCACCAGATCAGTTAAACGCCCAATGAGGGGACAGGCTTCAGTCTCCACGTCACATGGATGCGCGGCGATGTGGTGAGGCCGAAAGATTCCTCCTCCTTTTGGGCCGCGTACGCTAGGTAAAAGAGCTTTCGCTCGTGTCGCCTTGCATGTGGCGGGATGGCGAGGCGGGTCCGAAGCGGATGGATGGCCTGCAACACCTTTCCCCCTCGTCCCCCTCGTCGACCCCGTTGAGGCGAGCATGGGATTCGATGCTCCCCTCCTCCTTTTGTTACAGCCTCCTCCTCCTTTTTCCTATGGTTCGGAATGAAAATTGCGCTCCTCGTTGTTGTTGCTCAGGTCTCCAGCACATCAATTATCACTTACCCATCAGAAAAGAAGAAAAAAAAAGAAGAGAAGACTTTGTTTGTCAGGCGTAATTCGACGCCCCTCCCGAACTCATAAAAACAGAGCTGATAAAACCAAATCTTACAGCTCAAGTTTCCACTAGCAGTGTTACTTAAGTTGGAGCGAACTTTGAGCCTCTTATCGCATCCGAACCAGATGTGCCACGGCGCACCCTCGCCAGCGAATCCTTGCCTGAAGTGCAAGCATGCAGCTGAACAAAACACCAAAGAAATAAACCAGCAGAGAGCTGAAGGAGAGTCGGGCGCCATTAGAGCCGACAGAAGCTTATCCTAACTGCATAAACAAGTAGCACGCTCATTAACTAATCCCTTAAGCACGGTCATGAGAGAATCAGTCCGCGTCACGAACACACACGCTCGGATGCGGAGTGCTGATCCTCTTACTGAAAAAAAAAGTGGTAGGCTACTGCCACTTCAGTGCGATTCCGAGCGCGAGAAGAGCAGAGGTCTTGCCTCGTGATTACGCAGGGTTCTTGGCCGCAGGATGAACTGGCCAGATGGTGCCGACCGCGTAGGATCGACGCGGACGATCTGGTAGGGAAAGATAATAGTCGGGTGAAAAGAAAAGGGTAGCCAGAATCACGAACCCGGCAATATTCATGCTGGGCAACGGATACGCAAGGCTGTTCTCTGGCGCTTTTTTTTTCTTCTGTCAGGATGGTTCCATGTGCCATTACACGCTCGGGCGACAAAAATTGTGGTATTGTAAAACCTTTCAGTTAAATTCATATGAAATATGTTATAGCAGTGCAACGAGCAAAATACTTTTTTTTTCTTAAAAAGCAAATATATGCAAGCTTTCATTTGTATACATTCTAGAAAAGGAAAATATGTTAGCATCACAGTGTAGTGACAACCATTTAAAATTCTTTTAAGAAAAGGACTAGAAATATGAAGATTTCGCATCAATACATTGTCAAAGTTTTTGGAAAAGCCCATCTTTCGAAAAACAAACAGGGAGAAGTGTAGAATTAAGCGTGTGTTTGGTTTAGCTGTGGATTTTTGAAAATCTGATTTTAGCTGTGAGCTGTGAGAAAGTTGTTGTGAGCCGGAAGCTGTGAGAAAGTTGAAATCTGTTTGGCTGAAAACAACTATCAACTGTGGATTCTGTAATAAATGTGTGTTATAAAGTAAATAACGTTTAGTTGTGTAATCGGTGACATGGTGAGTAATTTCTATGAAAGTTGGAACATGAATCTGAAAAATCAGGGGGTCTGGCAGATTTCCATTTGCACTAGTAAAATCTGTAGATTTTGAAGAATATGATTCTCATGTGAACCCATTTGATTCAGAATTCTGATTTTTGATAAAGAATCTGATTGGTACAGCTGAACAATACAGACCCTAAACCTGCATCAGCTTCATCGGCGGAGTTGCTTTGTTGCTAGCATGCCCGGTCTTGATCTCTTGTTGCAACCGCATTCCTTTGCTTTTCGCCTCGCTCCTTCTTAGATCTAGCAACGATGTTTTGGTCACTTTACTATCTTGGCATGTTTGGTCGCTTTGACTAGGATTGGCGATATTCTGGAAACCGTTTTTATCAGAACATATATATTTATTCCATTGACACAAGCTAGGCATGTTTTCAGTGTTTTGCAAGGTTAATAGCCGCAAATCCAACAAGGGCTAAAGTTCTTAGACGGCCTCTCCATGCATGGTCAGAGACTCGAAAATGATGGTGGAGGTCCATTTTTTAAGACAATACTATAGGTCTGTGTTTTGGGCCATAAGTAAAAAAGTAGGAGGCCCGTACGGTAAAACCCCAGTTCGGTCCTGCTCCACTGACATCGTCGCCAAAGGCCCACCACCTCACTGCTCCTTGGAGTATCTTGCAAATGGAATCATATTTTTTTTTCTGAGTTCTCGTCAAACGAATCCTTCGCTGTTTGAGAAATATTTGACTAGATATATTTCTCGGAAAATGATAAGCATTATTACCTTGATTAGTTTCTTCTGTTTTCATGACAATAGATGCTACATTTGGTGCCGCAAATACGTAGGAGCAGTGAGTCACGCTAGCTGGATACTTTTAAAAGCCATCATGTACTGGACAGGAAATATGCAAGAAAAGATTCTTCTCCGGGGATTGCTACATGCTACCGCTCTCTGCCTCTAGGCCTCATAATGGAGCCAAAGAAAAAATAAACTAATAATTAGCAGGTACAAATAGAATTAAAAACAGGTCAAATTTATATTTATTTTTAGCCTAATAATTAATAAGGATTAAAATAAATTGTAAAACAGCCCGTGATATGAGCCGTCTTACCACGCCTACTGCCTCCCTCTGATCTCTTGCTGCCCCGTTCTCCCTTACTTGCTCCCTCCCCAAGGATTTGCCTCTTTGATTTTAGGTACCCTTCCCCTGCCTGCTAATTTGGTCATGAGGAAACAAATACTCTTGTTCGATGATTGCCTCCTTGGGGCTCCCAAGTTCCAGCAACCACAGGCCCAACTCAAGAAACTCTACGGCCCACGTGACAGCAACCACCGGCTCTCGACCTCTCCGGAAAACCCTACAGCCCCCCCGCTCCGCCTACCTCCTCAGTCCTCCCGTATACCTCCCGCCTCCATTCTCCCACCTCCCGCCTCCATTCTCCCACCTCCCGCGGCTAGATCCCTGGTAGTGCGAGAGCGCGTTGGCCAAGCGATCCGAGTCCAGCAGCCATGTCGATCCGCGTGCTGAACCCGAACGCGGAGGTGCTCAACAAGTCGGCGGCGCTGCACATGAACATCAACGCCGCCAAGGGCCTCCAGGACGTGCTCAAGACCAACCTCGGACCCAAGGGCACCATCAAGATGTAAGCGTCCGCATACCCCTCTCCCTTCCTCCGCCGCGCTCGCTTGCTAGCTCCCATTAGGCGGCGGCGCTAGATGCAGGGTTTGTAGCGAGGAGTGCTGGATCACGTGCGTGATGTTTTGTGTATTTGTGAGGTTCAGTGACCCCCCGTTTCTTCGGGGATCCTCGTGGGTCTATAGGTTGCTTGCTCATCTGGTTATTCTAGATTCGCGAATCCTGGTGCTGTACATGAGTTGATTCAGTTCGTAGATTTGAAATGGTGATGCCCGGAAGTGTCGCCCGTAGCTGTTTGTGCGATTTATGCCGTGTAATCAATCTGCCATATTGATTCGACTTATCTTTTAGCTACTGTATCAGTTGCATCATCTGAATGTCATTTCGCTTTTCTGGTGCTCAGGCTTGTGGGTGGAGCTGGTGACATCAAGCTAACCAAGGATGGGAACACCCTCTTGAAAGAAATGGTATGCTTTATTTTTCGTATCGACGTGCGTGACAGACATATTAATGTTGTATGTTCTGTGGTGGTGTGGATTCTTATATCTTCTGTCCTTACTTGCAGCAAATCCAGAACCCAACCGCAATCATGATTGCAAGGACTGCCGTGGCACAGGATGATACCAGTGGTGACGGCACAACCTCCACTGTGCTTTTTATTGGGGAACTCATGAAGCAGTCTGAGCGGTGTATTGATGAAGGTTCGGTTATCATTTCATCAGAACCTGTATTAGATATGATTGATTCCTTGAAATTAGCCCACTGCATTCCAAGATATATTATGGCATCTACGATCGACGTACACACTTGTTTATACAAGGTGGTTTTCTACAGTTTGCAGTGCTACTGTCAGCTATAGAACTCGGATTATGACAATCGCTAGTAACTTATTTTGTTATTATTTGTGATTAAGTTATTTCTGTTGTGTTGGACTTTGTGGAAATCCTCATAATTAATGCTAATTGTGCATTTTCAATTTAAAGAGAAGCTCCTATATGTAATGGCGAAGCACTTCCTAGTGGTAGGATATACAAGATTGGCATTTGCATACAATGTTGCATTACCAACCACAACTGTTTGGTAGTTCATATTAGAACTCAATGGTTTTACTTTGTATCCAAGCCAAAAACTAAAGCAACATAGTTGGACACAGGGTCTTGATTAAGTGAGCAGGGAGATGATGGAAACTGCTTGCACGCCCCCTTGCATTTTGTGAATACTAATACTTTATTTTACAGGTTTACTTGGATCTTATTTAGTAAAATAAATAAAACAGATAAAAATGAAATACAAAACCTGTACTGACCTTAGGTAAAAATTAATGGTCTCAGAAGCCAAGTTAGGCTTTAAGAACATAATCTTGTGAAGATAAAGCTGTTATTACCGATAAACTCATTAACATTACAGGATAATATGCTACTTATTCTAACTATACACTAACCAGTTAATATTCTCATAGGTACTCATCCACGATTTTTGGTTGATGGCTTTGATGTTGCCAAGAGAGCAACCCTTGAGTTTCTCGAGAAATTCAAGACTCCAGTTATTATAGGTGATGAACCTGACAGAGATATGTTGAAAATGATAGCAAGAACAGCTCTTAGGACAAAGGTATTTGCAGCCTTTTATCCTTCACCCAATAAGAAATTTACTTATGTGTGTCTTCCCTCCTTCCATGTTTGACATGAAATAGCTATTTCGCAGTTGTACGAAGGATTGGCTGATCAGTTGACAGACATTGTTGTGAATGCGGTATGTTTGATTTCACTTGTACTGCTTCATCTGGATGTTTATGTGACACTCCACCTGGATTATATTTGAATTCTGTGGTTTTTATTATAGGTCCTATGTATCCGTCAACCAGATGAACCGATTGATCTTTTTATGGTGGAAATAATGCACATGCGCCACAAATTTGATGTTGATACTCGTCTGGTATTTGTTCACTTTTTTTACTTTGCAGTTTGCTCAATTCTTGCCTAGTATCATATTTCTTTAAATGAATATGTGGCCACCTTGTTTATACGAGCCTTTAGACTCACTAACACCTTGCAGATAATTTTTTTTGTCATTTCCTGTATCACACATAGATGTGTTATTTGCCACATGAATATATGATGTCAGGTTATTTGATGCCAGATTGCTTACATTTTGCTGTGTTGTTATCGTAGATTGAGGGTCTGGTCCTGGATCATGGTTCTCGGCACCCTGACATGAAGCGCAGGGCGGAAAACTGTTACATATTGACTTGCAATGTCTCACTAGAATACGAGAAAAGGTGCATACCTTTGATTCACTCTTTTGAGATACTTTAATGTGTATGTGTCTGACATCTTGGATTTTGCTGCATTGAATGTAATAGAAGGTTCATGTATCAAACATATTTTTGTTCTTTGTAGTTGGTTAAATGTTATAGATTTCTTCAGTCATAATCATTGTTGCTCGCTCTTATTTTGTTTGATTGGATGCTTAAAGTAATGCGGATTATTCATGTTAGACTGTCGTTAACTACCCTTATCATTTTGGCTCATGATTGAGAGATTGGCATGTAGTTAAAGTTGTTTCCCTTTTTCGTGCATTACCGGAGGGAACTGTTTCACTAACATGTAAATTTTTCAGTGAAATAAATGCAGGATTCTTCTACTCGAACGCAGACCAAAGAGAAAAGATGGTTGCTGCAGAAAGACGGCAAGTTGATGAACGTGTTACAAAGATTATTGAGCTGAAAAATAAGGTAACTTGTTTGCTGTGCCCTGATTCAATTTATTTTTCTGTACATGATAAATGCTTCAATTATTTCCTCCGTATGGCGTATGCAGGTTTGCTCGGGAAGTGACAAAAACTTTGTGGTAATCAATCAGAAGGGCATTGATCCTCCGTCTCTGGATCTCCTTGCTAGAGCTGGGGTAAGTAACTTATGACTTATGGTTGGTGGTTTGGGGCTATTTTATTCCTCAACCTTATGATTTGAGGTCTGCAGCTAGAATTTTGGTCTCATGGAAGTTACAAGTTGAATTCAGGGTCAGATTGGCATTATGTTGATGCTGCTCAAGTGCTTACTAAGCTAGAAAATAGTAAAATAAGGTTAAAAGCAACCCATTTACTGGTGTTTAGAAGGAATCATTTGTCTTTGTCAAGGACTTCATTTATGTATTAGGTGATTGCTTGAAAGTGATCTCAATAGTCAAACATTTTACTGTTTGGGGGCATGTAACTGAACACTATATTGCATGTTCCAGATTATTGCTCTCCGAAGGGCAAAGAGGAGAAATATGGAGAGGCTTGTGCTAGCATGCGGTGGTGAAGCTGTTAATTCAGTTGATGACTTGACTGAAGATTGTCTTGGCTGGGCTGGGCTTGTCTATGAACATGTTCTTGGAGAAGAGAAGTATACATTTGTGGAGAATGTTAAAAATCCTCGCTCATGTACTATATTGATTAAAGGTTAGTTTATTCCTGGAAGTAGTGTTATCGTGTATCCTTATCAGGCTCTGAACTTAATGTTCATTCAACATCTTCAGGACCCAATGACCATACCATTGCACAAATCAAGGATGCTGTCCGCGATGGCTTAAGGTCTGTTAAGAACACCGTCGAGGATGAAACTGTTGTGATGGTAAGACTAAGATCTGTACATTTCCCCTAAACAATAGTTGCTGAGATCAGGTTTTAGATGAGGGTTTGGAAATTTCTGAGTGGTAGTTGAGTCAAATGGATATTAACTTTATTTGTTTTCCCTGTGCATATTAATAAGCTTAATTAATTGTCATGTGTACCTTACAATAACAACAACCACAACAAAGCCTTTGTCCCAAGCACGTTGGAGTAGGCTTCATGTGTACCCTATGATTTTCAATTTTCATAGTGCAGCTGTCTTGTGGACTTTGATTATTTACTCTGGATTTACCTATCCAGTCATCATAAGCTTCTGCACAGCACATTTGTCGATCTAATCCTTACCCTCTTGTTTTTGTTAAATGTAGGGAGCTGGAGCCTTTGAGGTTGCTGCTAAGAAGCATCTTATTGACAATGTGAAGAAAACTGTCAAAGGAGTAAGTTTGCTAAAACATGGATATCTTTTACATTTACTGTTGCAACATCAATCTACTGCTAACATTGGAATCTTGGCTACAGCGAGCACAACTTGGTGTGGAGGCATTTGCGGAAGCTCTTCTTGTTATCCCTAAGACCCTAGCAGAAAATTCTGGTCTGGATACCCAAGATGTCATCGTTTCCCTCCAGGTTTATTTACATCTAGTTTTATGTTGCCTCTCTTTGTTTCATGAGTTATTTTAATGCTGACGTCAGTAGGTTTTGATTATTTTTTCTTGTGTCGTCTAATCTTTAGAATGAGCATGATCGTGGGTTGGTCGTGGGATTAAACCACCACACTGGAGAACCAATTGATCCTCAGATGGAAGGCATCTTTGACAATTACTCTGTGAAGCGCCAGATAATCAATTCTGGGTACGTGTGTCAGTCTTTTATTTGTTTATTATCTTCTACAAGGATAAAAAAGGATTCTGCTAACGTGGCAGCTAACGGTTCTGTGCAGCCCCATCATTGCCTCGCAGCTACTGCTTGTGGATGAAGTGATCAGGGCAGGCCGCAACATGAGAAAACCAACTTAATTATCCGCTTGCTGAGGCATGGCTTGAGGAGATGTTTTTGTTTGTTTGAGTTGCCTCTATTTTGTGCGTAGTAGTGACCTTGTTCAAACATTTGGGTTGTAGTCACGAATGTAACGTAGCAGTTTTCGTTGTTCTAATCTTGGGATTGCTGCTAGCTTGTGTATGCTCTTGGGATGTTCTTGGCGCCTCTTAAAAATAACTTGAGCATGAGGCACTGGGTTCTTGCTTGCATTGTCCGTGATATCAAATTATGAAACAGCAAATCCAAGTACTTAAATTGCTGTGACGCTATATCCCCACCTTTGAAGTCGCCTCCAGAAATATCTTGGAGCTGTCAAGGATGCACTTGTCAGGCCTGAAGACAATTTCAAAACTTTTGGAAGTGTCAACTGGTCAAGCTCGTAGAAGACCAAGTACTGAAGATCTAAGCTATACTGGAAGTCTGAAACCACACTACATGGAGGGCTCTGCGGCACCCATAGAGGTATCACCTAGTACCAAAGCAATGACTCCGTCGACGACCAGCACAAGGAGTGTTCAGACTTCAGAGTATTCACATCAAACCTGGGCACACGCTATAGCTAGCATGGATGTTCATATAAGATGACATTTTATACTGCAGCAACTGCATGGATCAGGATGCCAATCAGAGTCACCACCTAAGTGACAGTATTTATTTCAGAAGGAGTAACATTTTAGCACCATTTTCCTATCAACGGATTTGTTGCAGACAACACGAAACACAGTGGTCGACAAGGACTTCGTTCAATACAGCTGATTTGAATAAACTAGTACTACCACAATTAGGTATCTAGCTTAGGAAACTTCGACACAAACTTTTCTCTGCTTGGCATACACTTTGCTAACAAAAGCCTGAAAAGAAAGAAAAAAAGGAGAGAGAGATAAGAAATTTAGAAGGCACATAGCTGGTCCCAATATAACAGTATCATAACGACAACGAGATTTAATTTAACTGGGGTTTCTAAAAAAAGATTTAATTTAACTGTAACTACCACCACTCTGCAGCCTTTCTGATCATGGACTTTGTGCGGGCAACACATTATAGCACACACAGTACAACTGAATCAGTAGATGAGTAACACTCCCTACTACCATTAGCCATTCATCCTAGAAACCCTTGGAGCAGGAAAAATCCAGCAGAGAGCCGCGCAAAAGCTTGGGGCGAGGGAGCAAGCTGTCCCCCGAAGCCGGCATTTCGCAGTCAGAGCTCAGTGCCCTGGCTATCAGCGTCACTTTCGGAGTTGAAGCTGAGGCGCTCCGCGTGGGCTCCCCGGGTCAAACACCGACGGATCTTGTCTCCAGCGACGGCGAATGATTAGGCTAGGCGATTGGGTACGCGTGTGCGGGAGTGCGTAGTTTACTGGCCACGAGCACATGAGATGTTGGGAGACGATTACATGGATTAGGTTAGTATTGTTTACGACTACTACTATACTAAGATTGTTAGGCCATCAGGGGCTAGTAACCAGGCGCACGCCCGGATCTAACCAAGATTGAGTTGCCTCACTGACGAGTAGCCGGATCATCTAGGTGCTTTGCACCACCTGCGGTCTCCTGATTAAGCTAGTTTAATGCTGGCAATGGTACACTGATGCGGGAATGAGTAGTGCTATTAGTCGTATACTAGCCCTCGTTTGCCGCGCAGTTTAGGCGTAATCATGTCTGTCTGGCGCGCAGGAGTTTCACGCGGGTCTCGCCCGAATTTATTAGGTTTTAGGCAAGGTAAATTTACGGAATCCATGAATGAGCTGTGCTCTGACTGGACTTGGACCGTATAGGAATCCCCATTTAATATTTTCTGGAACATATCTATTTCCCTAAAATCCTAAAAAAGCAATTTGCCGAAATCGTGTTTTGTTACTAGTTTATGTTAGATATTTAGACATTTTACGGTACATTTTAATTCTAAAAATAATAAAGAAAATCATGATATAATTGAAAATGAGCAATATTATGGCTTCATAAGGATTGTTCGTGTTCGCGCTTAATCTGTATAGGAACAGAAAGAACACAACAAATGAACGTAAGAGCGTCAGGTTGTACTCTCAGGGAGGCACCGGCAGTGCCGTTCCCAACATTGACATGTTGAGCTGCTTGAACTAGTCGATCATTAGTTGAGGCAGGAAGAATGGAAGCAGTGAAGTCCCACGAACGTCCTTCACTAGGAAGTAGTGGCTCGTACAAGCGAGCAGTCGCGCAGAGTTGCGCTTCCCAAAAACTTGACCGTCCGCCTACCCGTGCAAATATCGCAGCTAGACGAGGTTTCGAAGGTCTGCTCTCGCAAGTTCTGTGCGTGTAGAGACTCGCGAAGGGAATGCAGAGTGCGCAGCGATAGTAGTGAAGTATTGTGTTTTGTATATTTTTCCAGGATGAATGAGGAGCGCCTTATATAGCTACTTGACACACTGAATCAACTTTATTGCGCGAGATTAATTCTCAGTTTTAATATGTCAGTTACTAGTAACGTCTGTTTTAATACGTCGGTTACTAGTAACGTCTATATTTAATTCACCGTCATAATTGATTTGATTCGTAAAAATATTTAACTCAGTGCAATAAGAATGATGCAACAATTTCTCCGCACACACGCACACGCCGCTCGTCGCAAGTCATAAGTCACGCGATTTTCTCACGCGAAAATGCGCGTGACGCGTACGCGTCGCGCACAGCATGGCTCGGCGCGCGTGTAGCACTCCCTTTTCTTATTTCTAACTTCTCAAATAGAGAGGAATAGTCCACCTATTTAAGTTGGTCAGAATCCTCTTTAACTACCCATGTGGGACTAAATAGTTTAGCCACATAGCATTAATGTGGGCCTTAAAATTAATAGTATTAATTTAAAAAATCAATGGGCTCTGCCCAAATTATTCCAACAATCCCTACCAATTTTGAGACACACAAAATACGTCTAATTCCACTACTATTTTGATATACCAGAGTTTCAATGGAGACTGTTAAGTTGAACATCCATCTAGAGCAAAGGCTACACTTTGTCTACAAATGATCAATGGACTATGTCTTGAATTGACAGTCTTGTGCAGACAAGTTTTACCGAAGGTCTTTTCTGGTACTAGGCTGCTAAGGCATCCTCGCGGTTTGGAGCATATAAGTCATACTCCAGGCCTTTCATGAGCATCTAGAGACTACCCAAATCTCATAGATTACGACTAGTAGTTGAACTCATATAGATGTAATTCTTATAAGATGTTCTGTAGGACAACATCTTTGCTTAATTAAGCCACACGAATCACATTAAGTCAAAAGCCAACCTGCCGTACAGTTTGAAGAGAAATGCATTTTCACAGGAATGAGACTTATTCAAAGGTTCTCTTCTCTCAGTCAGCCATGACTTGTTTCATTGTCCTAATTCACGGGATCTCCGATCATATAAGACATGTTGCCACCATGGCTTGACTCACTAAATGGGTCTTAAGCCCAATTCCTCGGATGTATTGTCGATCACAGATCGTGAAAGACCCTTTGTAAATTGATCTGCCATATTTTCAGCCGTTGGGATATAATCCAAGGCTATCACTCCGGAGCTTCTCAATTTTCTGACAGATTTTAACCGCCTCTTTATATGCCTAGATGACTTTATGTTGTCTTTTGAATTGTTCACTTTAATAATCACAGTCTCATTGTCACAGTTCATTAAGATAGCCGGTATCGGTTTTTCAACCATCGACAAATCCATCAGGAGTTCACGAAGCCACTCAGCCTCAACTGTGGCGATATGTAATGCTATTAGTTCTGCTTCCATAGTTGACCTCGTTAAGATGGTCTGCTTGCAAAACTTCCAGGAAACAGCGCCACCTCCGAGCGTGAACACATATCCGCTCGTGACTTTTATCTCATCAGCATCAGAGATCCAATTAGAATCACTATAACCCTCTAGAACCTTCGGGTTCCCAGAATAGTATATCCCGTAGTTCGCTGTGCCTTTTAGATAACGCATTACTCTCTCAAGAGCCCACCAATGATCATCTTCTGGGTTTGAAACAAACCTGCTAAGTTTGCTCACGGCAAATGAGATGTTAGGCCTTGTAGCGCTAACTAAATACATAAGGGAACCAATAATTTGAGAGTATCTCAACTGCTCTCTCATTATCCTTTTATTTTTCTTCAAAATCATACTAGCATCATAAGGTGTTGGAGCATGTTTACAATCGCTATAACCAAAGCGACGTAAAACATTTTCCACATAATAGGATTGTAGAAGTTTAACCCCACCATTACCTTCTCTCACTAGTTTTATATTAAGGATAACATCAGCCTCTCCCAAATCCTTCATCTCAAAGTTTTGAGACAAAAACTCTTTAACTTCCTTAATCACATTAAGCCTTGTCCCAAATATAAGTATGTCATCAACTTACAAGCATGATATTACTCCTTCATCCCACCAAAGCGATAGTACACACATTTATCAGCTCCGTTAACAACAAAACCAACAGACGTGATAGTTTTGTCAAACTTCTCATGCCATTCCTTAGGTGCTTGCTTCAGGCCATATAAAAATTTCAATAACTTACACACAATTCCTTCTTGACCTTTTACTGCAAAACCATCTGGTTGATCCATATAGATCTACATCTCCAACTCTCCATTTAGGAAAGTTGTCTTAACGTCCATCTGATGAACGAGAAGACCATATAAGGTTGCTAAAGAAAGCAACACTCAAATAGTGATCAGTCGGGCAACAGGTGAGTAAGTGTCAAATAAATCTTCTCCTTCTTTCTGCTTATAGCCCTTAGCTACAAGCCTCGCCTTGTACTTTTCGATTGTACCATCAGGCCTAAGCTTTTTCTTGAACATCCACTTGCACCCAATAGGTTTGCACCCATAAGGTCTGCTAACAACCTCCCACGTTCCATTACACGTAATTGAATCCATCTCACTCTTGATTGCTTCCTTCCAGTAGTCCGCATCAAGAGATGAATATGCCTCTTCAATGGTTCTAGGAGTATCATCCACAAGGTACACAATGAAATCATCACCAAAGGACTTTGCAGTCCTTTGTCTCTTGCTCTTTTTAGAAATTTCTTTGTCACAGTGCAAATTTCCCACAAGAGTTTGTTCATTGTGTTCTATCATATCAGTAGGCTCGTCATTTATAAGAGACCTTTGACTAGTACTACAATGATCCTCTCGCATAGGAAAAATATTCTCAAAAAATGTAGCATCTCTAGAGTCCATAATTGTACCAACATGCATGTCAGATACTCCATATTTTATTATTTAAAATCTATAACCAATGTTGTGGAAGTCATAACCAATAAAAACACAATCAATAGTTTTAGGACCGAGTTTACGCTTTTTATTGATTGGCACATTTACTTTTGCCAAACAACGCAAAGTACACAAATATGAGAGATTTACTATTTTCTTTTCCCATTCCTCGAATTGAGTGATCTCTTTATTCTTTATAGGAACACGATTCAGTACATGATATGCTGTCAATATAGCCTCACCCCACCACTATTTGGAAAGTCACAATGTATCTAACATGACGTTAACCAAATCAGTTAGAGTACGGTTCTTTCTTTCGGCTACCCCATTCCGTGTTCCTCACAGAACAAAGTGAATAAATTTGAAAAGTATTCTCCACCACGATCAGTGCTTATTTGTTTGATCTTTCTCTCAAGTTGGTTTTCTACCTCAGCTTTATAGATTTTAAGATAATGTAATGCTTCATCCTTTGACTTTAATAAATATATGTAGCAGAACCTAATACAATCATTAATTAAGGTCATGAAATACCTTTTACCACCTTTTGTCAATATCACCATTCATTTCGCACAAATCGGAATGAATTAGTTCTAATGGTGCCAATTCTCTCGCCTCTGCAACCTTGTGAGTTTTGCGAGATTGTTTTGATTCCACACAAACATAACACTTAGAACTTTGACTAAGTTAAATTTTGGAATTAAACTCAAGTTTGCTAGTCGTGCCATACAACCAAAATTAATATGACAAAGTCATGAATGCCAAACATTAGACTCATCAATATTCATGACATTGTTCACAACATTATTACAATCTTCTGACAAGGATAAGCGGAACAAACCTCCGCTTTCATAACCTTTACCAACAAAATTCCCATACTTAGATAGTACACATTTATTGGATTCAAAGACTAATTTAAAACCATCTCTACAAAGTAGAGAGCCGTTGACTAAATTCTTTTTGATGATTGGAACATGTTGCACGTTCTTCAATCGCACATTCTTTCCCGAAGTAAGCTTCAGATTGACCGTACCAACTCCAAGAACACGCGCATGTGACCTGTTTCCCATCAACAAGGAGACAGTCCCTCCGACCTGATAAGATGAAAACAAGGATATATCAGCACACACATGGATACTAGCACCGATATCAATCCACCACTCAGGTGAATGATAAATTGAAAGAACTATAGGTAATATGTTACCATACCTCGGTGTTCCTGCAGTTTTGCCAATAACCATATTTGCTGATTTTTTATTGCCCTTCCACTTGTGGTTCTCACATTCACTGGCGAAATGACCAAGATCACCGCAAACAAAGCAATTTCCCTTCATCTTCTTCTTAAAAGTAGTTGTCTGTTTAGTCTTTGTAGGGTTCTCCTGCTTGTTCTTCTTCTTCTTGTTGTGGGATTTATAAGAGTTATTCTTCTGTACTATATTGGCACTAGAAGTCCCAACAACCCCCTTTCCACGAGTGTATTTTACTCTCGCCTTCTATTCAACATTCAAAGAGCCAATAAGATCAGCGATGCTGAACTCTTTTCTCTTATGTTTTAGAGAAGTGGCAAAATCCGTCCAGGTAGGTGGCAGCTTGGCAATAATGCCCCTCGCCATAAACTTTTCAGATAACACACACTTGAAACCTTCGAGTTTTTTTGCCCGTGACTGAATTTCATGAGTCTGTTCCACTATAGAACGGCCATCGACCATCTTATGGTCATAGAACTGTTCCATGACATACAGTTCACTCCCAGCATCAGAAACACCATATTTAGTCTCAAGCGCATCCCACAATTCCTTGCCAGATGTCGCAGTGAGATAGAAATCAACTAAATTTTCTGCAAGAACACTGACCACCGTGCCTCTAAAGAGGTTATCGGTTGCCATGAAAGCTTGCTCCTCCTCAGGAGTAAACTGTTCAGTCTTTTCATTCGCAACATGAATGATGTTCATAGCAGTTAACTAGCGAATCATACTATCACACCACCGTTTGTAATTTGATCCGTCAAAATCATTTGGCTTGAGCGCAACAGCAAAACTAGTGATCGAAAGCCTATCACAATCACCAAGTTTTTGGATTGTTAGATATTTAGGCATTTTACGGTACATTTTAATTCCAAAAGTAATAAAGAAAATCATGATATAATTGAAAATAAGCAATATTATGGCTTCATAAGGATTATTCGTGTTCACGCTTAATCTGTATAGGAACAGAAAGAACACAACAAATGAACGTGAGAGCGTCACGTTGTACTCTGAGGCAGGACCAGTGCCGGAGGCACCGGCGGTGCCGTTCCCAACAGTTGACATGTTGAGCTGCTTGAAGTAGTCGATCGTTAGTTGAGGCAGGAAGAATGGAAGCAGTAAAGTCAAACGAACATCCTTCACCAGGAAGTAGTCGTTCGTACAAGCGAGCAGTCGCGCAGAGTTGCGCTTCCCAAAAACTTGATTTTTCCGCCTACCCGTGCAAATATCGCAGCTAGACGAGGTTTCGGAGGCCTGCTCTCGCAAGTTTTGTGCGCGCAGAGACTCGCGAAGGGAATGTAGAGTGTGCAACGATAGTAGTGAAGTATTGTGTTTTGTATATTTTTCCAGGGTGAATAAGGAGCGCCTTATATAGCTACTTGACATACTGAATCAGCTTTGTTGCGCGAGATTAATTCTCTGTTTTAATATGTCAGTTACTAGTAACGTCTGTTTTAATACGTCGATTACTAGTAACATCTATATTTAATTCACCGTCATAATTGAGTTGATTCAATTCTCAGAAACGGTAAAAATATTTAACTCAATGCAATAAGAATGATGCAGCAATTTCTCCACACACACGCACACGCCGCTCGTCGCAAGTCATAAGTCACGCGATTTTCTCACGTGAAAATGCGCGTGACGCGTACGCGTCACGCACGGCATGGCTCAGCGCGCGTGTAGCACTCCCTTTTCTTCTTTCCAACTTCTCAAATAGAGAGGAATAGTCCACCTATTTAATTAGTCAGAATCCTCTTCAACTACCCATATGAGACTAAATAGTTTAGCCACATAGCATTAATGTGGAACTTAAAATTAATAGAATTAATTTGAAAAATCAATGGACCCTGCCCAAATTATTCTAAAAGTTTAGTGGCTCCCATGAAACATTTGCGAGGTCCTCCCTCAATGTTCCTTTTTATCCAGATGCACCGTAACTACACTAGACGCCAATAGGATATAGGAAAAACGAGATCAGAGAACGCTGAAACTTGACTCAAAGCTGCTGAAAAGAGCTTTCGGTTGCCTGCTCATTCCAGACGGCGCCATCCGACTGCTTTCCTGCCTGTGTAACCAGCGACAAATGCATGTGTTTATTGCGGTGCTGCTTTGCGTACCTCCAAAAGAAAACCAGCCCTCCGTGTCCTCGCCAAGAATGCTTCAAAATCAAAGGTAGTAGTACTAACATCACGGGGAAGAAGAAGGAGGCAGCGAATTTCCTCTCCAGATACAGAATCGACGTCAGACCGTTATACCGGCACACAAAAGAGCAAGTGACTGACTCGATGCCTGTGACATTTTCTTGTGAACGCGTAATGATCATCGCACTAATCCAATGATTTATTGGACGCTGGGATTCCTAATGATTGTAGAATTGATAAACCACAATTTAAGGAATTGCGTTCGACGACAAGCATGGGGCACGAACAAAACAAATCAACCCATCTCGATACCGTAGACAGAGTGACAGACAGAGAGATACCGCGAAATGAGGGATGGTACACCAGTAGACAAACTCGCACAGTCAAAAGTATTGGTACCAAAATTCAGTGCATCGCTTGTTTCAGATTTTGAGTACAGGAAAGAAAACACTACAAACTAGCTAGTACAGTAGTATTTTACACTAGCAAATAAACGGTGCCAAAAACACCAAGCAAAATTATATAACTAAACTGCTGGTATCAACAAAAGATAAGAAAACACCACTAACCGTAACCAGTGTACTTTAGCAAGCACATCTCATGCCGTATTACTGGCAGAGGTGCTATGGCGCTAATGACTAGCAAAACCACCCTACAGAGTACAGAACGCAGCTACGGCGGTTACACTGAAACACCACTGCGCTAAGAACCAAGTCATGGCCTCCTGGCCGGGCCGTCGACGTACACCGGCCGCGCGCCGCGGCTAGCGTCGTCGGCGGAGGCGGCGACGCGCTCGCAGGAGGGGCACATGGTGACCGTGGCGGGCGGCGGCATGCGACAGTAGTGCGGCGCCGGCGCGGGGAGCTTGAGGGCGCGCAGCTCCGCCAGCTCCCGCTGCAGCCGCCTGTTCTGCTCCGTCAGGGACTCGCAGCAGCGCTTCAGGAACTTGCAGTCCACTTCAGTCTGCTTCAGCTTCGTCCTGAATAATAGTTGGAGGGAGGTGGTTCATCAAACTGATCAGGTTTACGTACCTAAACGGGTCAATTAAAGAGTGGACGGAAATGCTTCAGTAATTAACTATTTTCTGTATTTATTTACCTTGCTCTGCGGTTCTGGAACCAGACCTCCACCTGACGCGGCTTCAGGTTCAGCTGCTTCGCCAGCGCCGCCTTCTGCTTCTGAGCAAGAGAAGAGAAGGTTAGAAGGAAAAAGATCGTTTTTTTTTCTCTCTCGAGAATTTTGTGACGCCTCGTCTTGGATGGATATATAATTAGGAGCCTAATGATATACATACGGGGTTGAGGGTGTTGTGCTCCTTGAAGCTCTCCTCGAGGACGGCGGCCTGGTTCTTGGACAGGCGGAGCTTCTTGCGCGACCCGCCGCCGGCGCCGCTGTCCTCGTCGTCGCTTCCGCCTCCGGACCTCGGTATGAGGTTGCCGCCGCGCCTGACCGGTGCGCCACGCTTCCCGCTGAGGCCGGACAGCGTGCTGTTGGGCGACGACGTGCCGGGCTCCTCGTCCTCGCTGCAGCTGCCGCCCCTCCGGCCCTCCCCGGCTGGAGCGCGGTTCACGTCGATCCCCCGCAGGAACGGCATCTCGTGGCCGTGGCACGCCGGCTGCTGCTGCTGCTTCCTATCTGAAGACCGATCCATCCCTGCATGCACGGGTGACCGCAGTTAGAACAAGAGAACACACCACCGATATATGTCGTCGACCTCAAAACGACATGCATGTATGCACGCGCGCCGGTTGACCGGCCAGCCTAGCCGTAGAGAGAGCGGTCGCTGCTCACCGGAGGACGAGGAGAAGAAGAACCCGGAGCTCGAGCCGTTCCAGCACCGCTGCGGCGCGGGGAGGGATGAGATGGGCGCGACGCTGAGCGCGCGCTGCTGCTGCTGCTTCTGCCGCGGCGCCGGAGATGGCTCGTCGACCGGAGCCGCCGCGGTGGCGATGCCGAGGCTGAGCCCGAGCCCGAGGTTGTGGTGGCCGCCGTACTGCTCCTCACCCCTTCTCGCGTTAACAACCATCATCTTCATCGATAGATGAAACGCTTCCCTGACTTGAAAGAAAACCTGGCTTTCCTTCTCCAGGCGAAACTGACGTGCGCTTCCGGTTCCAGAGGAGGAAAGGAAAAACTACTATGGACCAAGCCAACCTTGGTGTTGGTGTGGAATGAGGAGGAATGGCAGAGAGGAAGCTACTACTAGTATATCATCGTGCCGGGGCATCTCTTCTCTAGGAGAAGACGGACCGGGTCGATCAGTGTGCGATGTCGCCGAAACTCCGGTCCGCTTCCGTTCGACGGTGCCGTGGATGGCCACGCCGTTCCTTGGTTCCAATTCCAAAGTCCAAACGGCACCTCCTCGGCCACGATTTTGGACTAGTCGGCCCAGAGTAAATGCAGACACGAAAAAGGGATCCTGAAGTTTGACGAACGCACGTCAGAATCAGCAGCAACCGTGTTTGTACAAAGCTCCGCTCACTTTTACTAATTTACTATATCAAATTTTGACCCTCCGTTCCTTTCTAAAAAATGTTCGTAGATACTTGGAAAATTTGGTATAAAGATTTATTATGGAACATAGTACTACTAAATTAGTACCAATTTAAGGTATTTAAAAATACTGTACTTTTTAAGAAAAAGACGAACGATCTAAAAGAGATTTGTACTCCGTTTGAGTTGAGTTCTGAGCCCTGACCGTACGGCTAGGGATGGAACTGACGCAGGCCTCCGAGTGGGCAGGGAGCTGTGCTGTGGAGCTGAGCCGCTGCTAGGCCTCTCCTACCGTTTGCCGTAGGCAGACAGCGTCACGTGGAACGGGCGCGCGGGAAAGCGGGAGTGGGACTAGTGTCACGTGGGCGTCCCGTCTCCCGCCACGTGCGCGGCTGCCGCCTGCCCGGCCTGGCCCTGACAGCATCCGCCCTTCCCCAATCATTGACGTTCTCGGGAGACGAGACCCTCATCCACTCCCATCCCAGATGGAACCGGCCTTTCTTATCTATTCCTCTCTCTCTCCGCCTCTTGGCCTTTTTGGTGCTGCTGCTGCTATTAGAAGTAATTGTGCTCTATTTGTTGGTATAGATGGGCAAATGGGTCGGACCAACCGGCTGAGAAGAAGCACGACGAAATTGACCCGGCCCAAACTCAACCCGGCAATGGAGGACAGGTCGTGCTTAGGTTCAGAGTCAGGCCCGTTAGGCGGGCACGGTACGACCCGATAATTAGCTGGCTCGGTTGGCCCGATGGGTGGCCCGAATGGCTCGTGGGCTGGAGGCACGGTTCGACCCGGCACGGTTGGGTATATGACCCGTACCCGGTCGGCCGCCCGCCCCAACCCTAACTCTAAATCGCCCTCTCCTGTGATCCTCTCGCTCGCCGCTCCCCTCCTCTCCTCTCGGTCTCGGGCTCTTGGTCGTCGTCCCGCTGCTCCTCGGCCACACCACCACTCCTCGGTCGCTGTCCGCCGACCCGTCGCTACTTAGTCCTCTCGGCCGCTCCTCTCGTTCGTCGGCCCGCCGCTCCTCTCGGCGACTCGGTCGTCGCTCCTCTCGGCCGCTCCTCTCGGTCGCCGGCCCACGCGTGTATCCGGTCGAATCTTGCCATCGCGGCGTTGCCCCCTCTTCATGGCCGACCGTACTTCATCAACTCCTCCACCCAATGTTTTTGGATCCATTAACGAGAACCTTCATTTGCAGGGGCTCACTAGCGATGATGAAGACAACAATGTTGACGTAGGAGGAGGTGAGGTAGTGTTCGGAGTTGCGGTGGCGACTGGTTCGTCAGCGGTGGCAATGGCGGATGCAACTGCTGATGCTGATTGTAGCCCAAGCCCTAGTGCAAGCACAACATGCAAAAGGTCGGTAATCTTGATTTCTTGATTTAAATCAGTGTTCTAAAAGGCGCTAGGCGCTAGGCGGGCGGTGACCCACCGCCTAGAGCCTAGGCGTTCCTAGGCGACGCCTAGGCGTTATGTACTGTAGCAGTACTGTATTCTAAAAAATTTACAAATACAGAAATATATGTATATTTCTCCAGTGATTCCTAATTTTTCACTGCTCTCTTCAGCTCTCTTTTTTTCCTCTCTCCCACACAGCACCAGCAACTCCATGGCCCAGTCATTCAAGCCCAACCCAGCCCCGTAGGCCACCCAACCCCTCCCTGCGCTGCTCCTCCTCTCTCCCCCGACTGCTCCCTCCCCGCCGCCAGTTACCTCAGCGCACCCCCGCTGCGCTGCTCCTCCTCTGCTTCCTCCACAGGCGCGACCTCCCCGCGCCTGCTTCCTCCCCACCGCTCCGTCGCACGCCCCTGCTCCCCCCCGGATCTGCGCCTCCCCCGCGTTGGCTCCTCCTCTGCACTCCGCAGCCGATCTCCTACTCCTTCCGCGGCGCTGACGCTGGCTCCTCCTTCCGACAGGCAGCCACCTAGATTCGCGAGCCCCCCCCCCCCCCCCCCCCCGCGCGCGCGCGCGCCTTGTGAGCGCCCACCCCCTGAGGCGAGGCGGGCGGCCAGCGCGGAGCGCTAAAGCGCGCCTAGGCGCCCGCCTCACAGCGCCTTTTGGAACACTGATTTAAATTGTAACATGTTCATTAAGAATTTAAACCTCATTTCTTTACTTGATGTCAGGAATCTTCAAGGTAATTGTACATCAGATGTGTGGCAGAACATGGAAGTGCTCACCCAAGTTGTGAATGGTAAGAAAATCAGGTATGCAGGTAGGTGTAATTTTTGTAAAACGGAACTGAGTGCTAGAAGTAGCAGTGGAACATGTCATTTACTTAGACATGTTCTAAATGTAAGAGGAAGGCTATGGCAATCTCTGCTACTTGTCAATCTTATTTACATTAGAGTTCTGATGGTGTTGTTCGTCATTTCCAATATGATCCTGAAATTGCTAGAACTGAATTGGTTAGGATGATAGCAAGACTTAATCTTCCTTTGAACATGGTGCAACTGTTGCTTTTGAAGATTACATTAGGATTGCTCATAATTCTAGTTTTAAACATATATCTAGGCAGACCACTACTAGGGATCTTGCGGACTATTTTACATTGAAAAAGTCTAGTGTTATTGAGATGTTGAATGAAATATCATGTGTGTGTTTGACTTCTGATATCTGGTCTCGTAATGCCAACGAAGATTACCTTAGTGTTGTTTTTCATTATATCACTAGTGATTGGGAGTTAGAAAAAAGATTGTTGGCATGTGATTGATTGATTGCTCTCATTCTGGAATTAATATTGCGGAGCGTATTTGCAATGTGGTTTCTGAATGTGCCATATCTTCTAAAGTCCTATCTATCACACTTGATAATGCTAGTGCTAACACTCGTGCTATACAACAGTTAGCTCCATTACTGTCATCATATGTTGGTTTAAACTTATTGCATCAAAGATGTGCATGTCATGTTATTAATCTCATTGTCAAATCTGATTTGAAAAGAATTAAAAACTATCTAGAGGATTTTAGAACTGCTATATCTTTTTTAAACTCATCTAATCAAAGAATTGCCTCATATAAGACTTTTTGCTTGTCTATGGAGGTTCGTCCCCATAAGTTTAGTTTGAACATGGATGTAAGATGCAATGCCACTTATATTATGTTGAAACATCTTCTTCCATACAAAGAAATCTTTTCTGTTTTTATTCAAACCCATTACCACGTTGGGGGAGGAGGAGGACAACTACTTACAGATGCACACTGGTATGTGGCTGAGCATATGTTAAAGTTTTTAGAGTCGTTTTATGTATCCAGTGTCTCAATTTGTGGTGTCTACTATCCTACTTCTCCATTGATGACGCATGCTATCCTTGAAATTGCTGATCATTTAAATCAGTACGAAATTGATCCTATTCTTAGAGATATTGTTGTTCCTATGAAATCAAAGTTTCTTAATGTCGATACCCTGCAAACCGGGTACCCCGCGTGGAGGGTAAAAGACAGCCCAGGCCCCGCCTCCCTGCTTAGGCGGGCCCTGGCGTAGCCACGTGCCCTTGGTCCCGAGGTGAGCCCTGGGGATGCCACGTGCACTTGAGTTCCAGAGCCGGCACGTGTCCTGGGCTCTGGGTCGAGTCTCCCTGCCGAGACGAGGTTCAGAGCTACCATGTGACTTTAGGCTCAGAGCCTCCTCCCTGCTAAGGGGGTTCTCCGGAGCTGACACGTGCCCTGGGCTCAGCCTCCCCGCTGAGGTGAGGTCTGAGCTGCCATGTGTCTCTTGGCTCAGAACCTCCTCCCTGCTGAGGAGAGCTCTAGAGCTGACACGTGCCCTGGGCTCCGGTCTGAGCCTCCCCGCTGAGGTGAGGTCCGGAGCTGCCACGTGTCTCCTGGATCAGAGCCTCCTCCTTGCTGAGGAGAGCTCCGGAGCTGACACACGCCCTGGGCTCCGGTCCGAGCCTCCCCGCTGAGGTGAGGTCCGGAGCTGCCACGGTTCTCTTGGCTCATAGCCTCCTCCCTGCTAAGGAGAGCTCCGGAGCTGACACGTGCTCTGGGTTCCGGTCTAAGCCCGCTGAGGTGAGATCCGGAGCTGCCACGTATCTCTTGGCTCAGAGCCTCCTCCCTACTGAGGAGAGCTCCGGAGCTTACATGTGCCCTGTGCTCCGGTTCGAGCCTCCCCGCTGAGGTGAGGTACGGAGCTTCCACGTCTCTCCTGGCTCAGAGCCTCCTCCATGCTGAGGAGAGCTCCGGAGTTGACACGTGCCCTGGGCTTTGGTTCGAGCCTTCCCGCCGAGGTGAGGTCCGGTGCTGCCACATGTCTCCTGGCTCCAAACCCGTAGATAAGAGATTCAAAGTCGCCACGTGCCCCATGATCCGTCGTGGGCCGTGGGTCGACGAAGTCAAGGTGGAAGTGCGATGTCAGGCTGCGAATTCAAGGCTCGCGCCTTCCCCAGAAGCATGGCGCACTATGCACGCCTCCGTCCTCTGCCCGTGCGCCATTACGGTGACAAGACATGATGGCAAGGCGTGACAGCGGAAGCCACCCAAGCAGGCCGAGAAGACGCAGCGATAATACGACGTCTTCATCATCACCTGACACATGGACAGGGGTGCGCAGCGCGCCAGACGGCGGGACTTAACTCCCCCACTGACTGCTCTACAAAGAGTACAAAACCCTAGATCATGTATAGGGGTTTTATAGCTTCAGGGCTACCTGTCGGGCCCCAAGCCACATTGTAAAGGACCGGGGTGACCACCCGACAAAGGGTTAGCAACCTAGCACCCTCTCATGCACACACACACAAGAAATAGAATAGACACTCCCGTGGACGTAGGGTATTATGATCCGGCGGCCCGAACCACGTAAATATCAATGTTCATCCGCTCTCTCGAGCCCGATCGCGCATGGCGCCAAGCCCCCTCCAATCAAAGAACCTCGCGGGCTGCTTCCGTGGCAGACCGGGAGGAGTGTCACAGCTCACTGAAAGTGCATCTAGGCATTCCCTTGTGGGTTTTAGATGATTGATGACAAACAAATTGAGATCCTAATGAACTTGTTGAGATGAATGCAAATTAACTCGTGTAAGGTAAGATTGGTGCACTCAAAAAGTGAAAAATGAAGTGATGAAGAAAAAGGAAAAGGACCGATCCATGAAGAAAGCGCAATGTAGACTTACTTGTCCTAATCTGGTGGTACTTTGAATAAGAGTCCTATTCAGATCGTCGTTGAATCCTAACATCTTATCTTTAGTTGATTTGGTGCGGTGTCATTGTGGAATTCAGGTCGGTTTCTCCTCCGTACCGGTATTTCTACGCGTACAGAATCCAAAAACCGTTCCAGAACTCGTTACCTCCTCAGAAGCTCCACGTGTCCATCGGGCCTGGTCTCTCCCTTTCCGCAGATACGAGCTCCGGTTGTGCCGCGTGTCAAGCGAGCGAGTCCTCCCTTCTCCTTTGGAGGTGAGCTCCGCGTGCGCCACATATCCTAGCGGTCGAGACTTCCTCTCTTACTCAGAGGTGGCTCCGCGCACGCCATGTGTTAGTGCCGGTCCCCCTCTTTCCTCAGAGATGAGCTCTGAGGTAGACACGTGTCCCGCGCGACTGGTCCTCTGATTTCCACGGTGACTAGCTCCGAAGGTGACATGTGTCCTTTGGAAATGCCTTTGCTTCTTCCGCAGAGGCTAGCTCTGGGGGCAACACGTGTCCCACAGGGTTGGACCTCTCCCCCTTTGCGGAGATAAGCCCCGAGCCTGCCACGTAGCCAGTTTAGCGGCGGACCTCTTCCCACTTCGCAGGAATGAGCTCCGAACACGCCACGTGTCAACGGGTCGCGGAAGTTGTCTTCGGCGCTCTCCGTGAACTGGATTCGGCTCTTATTGGCTATCCTTTTGATATTTTTCTCTGTTCCTACTTTTCTTAAAATGTTTTCTCTTCATAAAACATGAATATATGCTGACACCAGAAATGAGGGTGTCACAAATCTACCCCCCTTAAATTGAATCTCGCCCTCGAGATTCGTTGGTAGAGAATAGATGAGGAAATTCCGCCTTGATGTCTTCTTCACGCTCCCATGTGGCTTCAGCTTCGGTGTGATGGCTCCATTGTACCTTGCACCATCGGATCACTTTGTTCCTGGTGACCCTTTCCTTTACGTCCAAAATTCGGATAGGGTGCTCCGTATAAGTCAGGTCCTCTTGAAGTTCAAGCTCTTCTATTGGTGGTTGCTCCTCCGGTACTTTCAAGCACTTCTTGAGCTGGGATACATGAAACACGTCATGTACGTCGGAGAGATATGTTGGGAGCTCTAGTTGATCTGCTACTCCTCCTCGCTTGTCCAAAATCTTAAATGGTCCGATGTAGCGAGATGCTAGCTTGCCTTTGACGTCGAAACGTCGTTGGCCACGGATAGGCGATACCTTAAGGTATACAAAGTCTCCTACTTCGAAAGTTAACTTCCTTCGCCTATTGTCCGCATAGCCTTTCTGTCGTGACTGAGTAGCCTTTAAGTTCTCCCGTATCATTTGGACTTGCTTTTCAGCTTCTTGTAGCACTTCGGGTCCAAACACCTGGTTCTCTCCGGTTTCGTTCCAAAAGAGCGGTGTCCTACACCGTCTACCATATAATGCTTCGAAAGGCGACATCTTCAAGCTAGCTTGGCAGCTGTTGTTATAGGAGAATTCGGCGTACGGTAAACTCCTATCCCAACTACGCCCACATTTCAAGGCGCAAGCTCTCAACATGTCCTCCAAAATTTGCTTTGTCCTTTTGGTTTGCCCATCGGTTTGTGGGTGATAGGTGGAGCTAAAATCCAGTCGTGTACCCATGGCTTTCTGTAGCTTCCTCCAGAATCTAGAGGTAAACTGAGAACCTCGATCTGAGACTATCCTCTTCGGGACTCCATGACGGCACACGATCTGCTCCATGTACAACTCGGCTAATTGTGCAACGTTGTAATTGGCCCTTATAGGGAGAAAATGGGCTATTTTTGTCAATCGGTCCACGATAACCCAGATGGAGTCATAACCCGACTGAGTACGTGGTAATCCGACGATGAAATCCATACTGATGTCCTCCCACTTCCACTCTGGTACCTTCAAAGGTTGCAACAATCCAGCGGGTCTTTGATGTTCGTCCTTCACCCGTTGGCATGTGTCGCATAGGGCAACATATTCGGCTATATCCCTTTTCATACCATCCCACCAATAACAAGTCTTCAAGTCCTTGTACATTTTGGTACTTTCGGGATGTATGGAATAGGGTGAATCATGTGCCTCTTTTAATATCATGTCGCGGATGTGCTTCACGTTAGGCACACAAATCCTTTTTCCTAGCCAAAGCGTACCCTTCTCATCTTCTTTGAAATTGTTCTCTATTCCCTGTCGGATCCTTTCCTTGATCTCCTTGATCTCCTCATCCGTTGCTTGGCCATCTCTTATCTCTTGCTCCAATGAAGAGTGGATCTCCATCATTTCCATGTTGTTCAAGAATCCGAGGTGTAACCGTTCGAACTCCTTTCGTAGTTTGGGTGGTAGCTCCCGAACCATGAGTTGGTGACATGTTCCCTTCCGGCTTAATGCATCAGCTACTACATTGGCCTTCTCAGGGTGATAGTTGATTCTGACATCGTAATCCTTGATGAGTTCTGTCGAAGTGTGTAGCCGACACTTCCCCTGGGCCTGCTCTGGGAAGCCCGCGGAGGTTCTTTTTCAGAGGGGCTAGTCACTCACGTAGAGCTTCAGCGTTAGGGACGATTGAGGGAGAAGCTTGACACGGGGATTTTTACGTGGTTCAGGCCGCCGGAGCGTAAAACTCTACGTCCACGGTGAGCAGAGTTGCTCGCTGTATTGCTTGCTGCTCAGAACCGGAGTCTTGAGCTTGAGGGTGAGAGATGTCAAATGGCTAGAGTGCGAGGATGCGTAAGAGGCGAACCCTTGCTAACGTTGCCTACTCGAGCCTTTTATAGTCCAAGGCTCGAGCGGCTTACAAGGTGGGCCCGGGACCCGATAGGTGGTCCCGGGGAGATTGCCTGCCATCTATCGTATCTGCAGTTACGCCGGTAGTTGTCTCTAGCGAGGGCTTCCGGGTCTTCGTTCTGCCGTCCTGCCCATGCCGCAAGCTAGTCGTAGTGGTTGATGATGGCAGGGGCGGCGGGGGATGTCTTGTCGCTGTGTTTATTGGCGGGTAGGCTCTAACACGGCGCGTCAGTCTGTGATGTGACTGGGCGCAACGACACCTGACAGAGGCGTGCTCCGCGTCTACGCGCCTTGGGAAGGCGCGGGTCTTGAATACCTTGTACGAGCAAGGTATGGCGCGTCTTTACTCTTGCTGCCTACCGCGTGGGGGTAGGCAGCACTGCTCTTCTGGCCACGTGGCGGGCCCGGAGCTCTCCTCTGAGGAGAGGGAGGTCCGGCCCCGCGGGACACGTGGAGCCTTCGGAGCTCTCCCCGCGGAGGGGGTAGGTCCGGCTTCTGCTGGCCACGTGGCGGGCCTGGAGCTCTCCTCTGAGGAGAGGGAGGTCCGACCCCGCAGGACACGTGGAGCCTCCGGAGCTCTCCCTACGGAGGGGGGAGGTCCGACACAATTGGCCACGTGGCAGGCCCGGAGCTCTCCTCTGAGGAGAGGGAGGTCCGTCCCACTGGACACATGGCGCCTTCGGAGCTCTCCCTGCGGAGAAGGGCGAGGTCCTTAGGCATTTTCCCCTGTGCGCGGGGGTACCCCATATTGAGGGTACCGACAGTGGCCCCCGGGCCCATCTCGGGGGAGATAGCGAGCCCGAGGTGGGGCCTCCGTCTCTTCCATTCCGCACACCTTCTCTAAGACCCGTATTGACCATTGCCGAAACACGAACAGTCGCGGGATCGTGGGAGCGTGTGCCCCACTTGATGGTTGCTTTTACTGCGGCGGTTCCCAAGGCTGCCACTTCTGCACGTCGCAACGCTTTTTTGGAAACCGCCGAAGCGCCTTGCCGGCTCGTCTCCTTGGGAGACCGACTTCTTGGCCCACCGCTTCAGCTGGACGACTTGGGTCCACTTGTCATCGACGCTTGGCCTTGGAGCCGAAGCGGTTGCCCAAGCGGCGTATTCGAAGAGTTTCGAATCGCTTTGAATCGCACCTGGGAAGTTTAAAAGGGGATCTTACCCGCATCGCGGCTTCCCTTTGCACTTCCCAGCGCTTGCATCTTCCTTGAGTTCTTGCGCCCTTGTCTTCCCTGTCCTTGAGCTTTCTCCTGCCATGGCTTCCATCCTGCCTCCGTCGCGTCTCGCTCGGTCGGCCGAGCTCGGACCAGTGCGCAGGCTGCTAGGATGGCACGCGGAGGAGCAGAAGAGCCGGCTCCGCTAGGGATCTCTCCCCCTGCTCTTGCAGAAGGGGGAGATGGTCTTCTTTACTGCCTACGCCATGGCGGGGTTTGTCCCACCAATTTCTTCCTTCTTCGTCACGCTGCTGGAGACGTACGGTCTCCAGCTCCACCACCTTTCCCCCAACTCCTTCGCGATGGCCGCCATCTTCGTCCATTTTTGCGAGATGTTCGTTGGGGTGCACGCTTCCGCGATGCTCTTCTGCTACTTCTTCGTGTTGCGGACGACCGGGCGCAGTTCGAAGACTCAGCTGGGGGCGTACTACTTCCAGCATCGCTGCAAGGATCCGAAGGCCTCTAGGTCCCTTCTACCTTTCGGTGCGTCGAGGTGGGAAAACTGGAGGGAGAACTGGGTGATCGTGCAGACCGACGAGCACGATCGCCTGCAACGGATCCTTCCTTCTCACTAGAGCCAGCGAGACATAGCCTCGCCGTGGAGCGGGAGGAAGCCGCCAGGGCCGAAGTTGGGGACGTGGCTGCCCTTGTAGCCTCTAGGTTCCGGCGCGAGCCAGGGGAACCCTAGGACTTGTATCTTTTCCCCTTTTTATTGAGTCTGTATTCCAGCTCATGGAGCCTTGAATGAATAGACTCTTGTTATTTTCTGTGTCTGTGTGCTTTTGTCTTCTTCTTGGCTTGGCGTGGCCGAGTCCTTAGCTCCGCAAGGTACTCAGAGGTCTTCACCAATCTTGAAGCCCTGCACAGACACCTTCCCCGAGTCCTTATTGTGTTAAGGGCCCCGGAGGTCTCCGGAACTCACCCCGTGAGAATGGGGAGGTCTGGGTCTGCCGACCACGTGGCGGGCTCGGAGCTCTCCTTTGACAAGATGGAGGTCCAGCCCCACTGGACACGTGGGGCCTTCGGGGCTCACCCCCGCGGAGGGGGCTAGGCTTGGCTCTGCCGACCATGTGACGGGCCCGGAGCTCCTCTGGAGGACAGGGGAGCTCCGGCCCCGCTAGACAAGTGGGGCCTTCGGGGCTCGCCCCTGCAGAAGGGGCGAAACCCGGATGCTCCGGTCTTGAGGTGGAGTAGTCGATGGCTCTTTGCCCCCCTTCATGCGGTCCCCGTAGCTAAAACCTGGAGATCCTACGCAGTGGTAGAGGAAGCGTAATTCTCCTCGGGGGGTTCTCCCCTCATCGTCTCTTAGTCTTATTTGGCTTACGGTCCTAGTCCGGTATACGAGGCTTGGGCAAAGGGCTCTGGCTCCCTCCGAGGTCAGGGTACGACCGTCTGGCCCCTAGTACCGGACTGTACGCCTGGGAAGCAGAGTGCACAGGCTTTGGGTACGGAACCAGGCAAAGCGGTTGTACTCCCCTAGACCTCCGAAGGGCAGGGCGCGCACGCTTTGGGTCGGAACCGGCAAAGCAGGCTACGCACCCTGGACCCCCCATGCACAGCGCATGCCTTTCCTGGAGGTGACCAACTGGCACCGTAACACCTGACTGGGGGAGGCCCCAAAGGCCCCGTGGCCATTGGCAGGTGCCTCAAGCGCAACCGCCTTCGGTAGGATAGCAAATGCTGACTATGGATGAGAGCGCGGAAGGGGAGCTAAATGTACGGTGAGCATACATAGAAAGTGTGGTCATAGAAATTAATGCGTAATTTAAATGAGCACATAAGTGGCAGCATGGTAGAACAGGTTTCTATGTAAATGCCCATAGGAGGAAGACAGGCTGAACATGGAGGCAACGACCCGCCCCATTAAGAAGGGAAGCAAGACTCTACGCGCTTGGGGTCGGAACCAGGCCAAGCTGGACGTAGTCCTGGACCGTCCCCTGAGGCTTAGCTGCATTTAGCGCTGTTCCTGGAGCCTATGGGATCTATTACAGAAAAGTAAAGGCCTGTTCTACTAATGCTCAAGAGGTTGAACTTACTGTGATGTTCCGTGCTCCAAGGGTTCGGGAGCGGATCCCAACCTTGGTGGAGAGGCGTATGTACCTGGGACGGCAACTTTCAAGGCTCGGAAGGGACCTTCCTGGCTGGGGGAGAGTTTATAGGTCCTTCACGGGAAAGTGTGCGCCGCGGCACCAGATCGCCTTTTTGTAGCTCCGAGACGCGCTTGGCCCTTTGGCGGTAGTGCCGGAGCACCAGCCGGGGCCGTGCGTTGTGGGGTGTTGCTTGCAATCGTGCCTCATCGGTGAGGTCGATATCTTCACGCTGGAGCGGGTCCTGCGCAACTTCTCCCGGGAGCCCCGGGGTACCTTCCCCTATTGGCTCGGGCCGTCAAGAGGTAGGAGGACCCAGACTCTTCTTGGGAGACCTAGGATGTCTTCTTCCATTGGCTCAGGCCGACGGGAGGTTGACGGATCCTGAACGGCCCCCGGGAGGTGAGGCCGAGGCATAGAGACGTGCACTCGGGTAGAGCTGGCCCGGTTCTACACCGCCGGGGGCTGGTGCTTGGGCTGCTGCAACTGCTTGGAGTTTCTCCAAGGCTGATACCGCAGCAGTGCAGTCTCCACAGATATTTTGGGGTAGCCGTAGTCGGTTATCGCCCTGACCCGTCGTCACTGGAGTTGGAGTCCTCATAGTTGTGTACCGTCTTTATGGCGCGTTGAGGCTCCTGGAACCCCAACTGGTGGCCGACGTTGTCTGGGGTGTCGACCTTCTGCTTGCCCTCCCTTTGACGGAAGGGAGGGGTGTCAGCACGCGGTTGCTTCCCCTTACGGAAGCGCTCCGCGAGCTTCTGAATCTCCTGGCACTCAGCAGTAGTATGGTAACTGGTATTGTGCACGGGGCATGGCTCGCCTTGGTCACCATCTGGAGCTGGTGATTGACGCTGCCTCTTGTAGGGGCGTGGCCCCCGAGCTCCACTGGGTGCTGCTGCTGCAGTAGCATCAGGAGCTGCGGTCGGTGGCTTCATCTTGCCACCGCCCCAGTTCTTGATCTTCTTGCCGCTTTCATGGGAAGCAGCGCCAGATCTGGGCTGTCCTCCTGACTCGAAGGCTGGCAGTGAGTGCCAGTTCCACCCTTCTGCTGCCCTGGCGCACTTGTCCGCTAGGCTGAAGAGCTCTGAGACGTCGCGAACCTCTCTGGTTGCGAGCTTCTCAAGCATCTTCTTGTCCCTTACACCCTGCCGGAACGCCACCACCACAAAAGCATTTTGAATATGCGGGATGGTGTTCCACACCTAGGAGACCCGCTAGATGAAGGAGCGCAGCGTCTCTCCAGGTTGTTGCTGGATGGCGTGGAGGTCAAGCTCCGTGCCAGGCCGGGTGTAGGAGCTGCCGAAGTTAGGAGTGAACTGCCGGGGGAGGTTCATGAGCCAAGACCGGGCTGGACCGGTCAAGGCGACAGATAAGTAGTTGGCCATAATGGCCTTGTCCCCTCCTGCAGCAAGGATGGCGGTGGAGTAGATCTGGAGGAACTCCGCCGGGTTGACGCTACCATCATACTTCTCGAGCAGGTGCGGCCGGAACTTGCGCGACCACTTCGCGAAGCGAAGGTGTGGCGCCAGGGCCGCACATCCTGCTCCGGTTGCTGCAGGCGTTGGTGCCGTGAACGTTTGGTTCACTGCTGGCGCTGTGTACCCCGGTATGGGCAAGGCTGCGCCGTAGACCGGGGGCATCATTTGCAGGGCATATGGCTGGGTCTTATGCTGCGTGGCGTACGCCTAGGGAAGAGATCGCGTGGCGAATGTCTGCGCCTCAGGCTGGGTTGAGGCAGTCGACATGCTGTCGCCGGCCTCCTGGTTGCGACGCCTTTCTCGTCGTCGCTCAATGAACACTCAGGCATCTTTGCCCAAGTGGCATCGTTCCAGCTCCGTCCTCAGGTCCGCCAATGGGAGCCTGGTGGAGCGGGAATCTGCCATCTGCCCATCAACCGTTGGCGTGCACGTCAGCGACACAGCTGGTTGGCCGGGACGTCGTCCCCGCCGAAGTCGAGGGTTTGCGGCAGCGACGACGAGACGGTCTACATCGTGAATCCACTGCTGGGTCACTGACTGAGGCGCGTCCCCAGCAGGTGGATTGCGTAGTAGCGCTCTTGCTGCAGCTAGCGCGCCCCCGTGGGAGACGCTCAGCGCTGCAGAGGATCTCACGCTCGCTGGAGCCTGCGCTGTCGGAGTTGGCGCTGCTCGGAGTCGGCTCCTGGCTTCCAGCTTGCGCCGACACACTCCGTCCAGAGTGTGTTGAGACGTAGTCCCCGCTAGTCACCGTTCGTCGTGAACGTGGGCGAGGAGAGCTTGCCGCTGAAGGAAGCTTCGTCATCTTCACCGGCAGAAGCTCGTCGCGCAAGGGAAAAGCCCCCTACCTGGCGCGCCAAATGTTGAAGTGTGTAGCCGACACTTCGCCCGTGCCTGCTCTGGGCAGCCCGCGGAGGTTCTTTTTTGGAGGGGCTAGTCACTCACGGAGAGCTTCAGCGTTAACGACGATTGAGGGAGAAGCTTGACACGGGGATTTTTACGTGGTTCAGGCCGCCGGAGCGTAAAACCCTACGTCCACGGTCAGCAGAGTTGCTCGCTGTATTGCTTGCTGCTCAGAACCGGAGTCCTGAGCTTGAGGGTGAGAGATGTCGAATGGCTAGAGTGCGAGGGTGCGTAAGAGGCGAACCCTTGCTAACATTGCCTACCCGAGCCTTTTATAGTCCAAGGCTCGAGCGGCTTACAAGGTGGGCCTGGGACCCGACAGGTGGTCCCGGGGAGATTGCCTGCCATCTACCGTATCTGCAGTTACGCCGGTAGTTGTCTCTGGCGAGGGCTCCTGAGTCTTCGTTCTGCCGCCCTGCCCATGCCGCAAGCTAGTCGTAGTAGTTGATGATGGCAGGGGCGGCAGGGGATGTTTTGTCGCTGTGTTTATTGGCGGGCAGACTCTGACACGGCGCGCCACTCTGTGATGTGACTGGGCCCAACGGCACCTGGCAGAGGCATGCTCCGTGTGGCGGACCGGGATCCGCTCATCCAGGATCGCAGAGGGTGGTGCCGCGCGATGCGACACCCGACAGCACACGTCATAAGAACACAATATATACATGGAAAAAAACAAACTGAATGTACAAGGTAGCACATTTCTCAGTTACAAACTATGGTCTTTATTACACAGCGGAAGTTTCTTTTGTACAACTCACGCCCGCCTATCTAGTAAAAGTCGGTTGCCCAGCCCTAGGGCAACCCACACTAGCTGCACGTCTCAGCTCAGCGCGGCGTGTACGGCTCCCACTCA